>JANBXA010000616.1:3800000-4450000 GCA_030556225.1 Cricetiscus sungorus
AAGCATAATTTGTGACCATACAGTAGTAATTAGACAGACAGGATGTAGGTAAACTAATGTCGCGTAAATTCGGAATCATTGAGAAGGAATGCCACCATGTTTCCCTAACATTTTGGGAACACATAGTTCATTTAAAGTTGTTCATTTGAAGAATACACATAAAGCCGGAGGTTAAAAACCAACAAAAGTCAATTGCAATGTTAGCTGTGTTTCCTGCCAGTGACTTTCATGGACTTCTGACCGCTTCAGTAAATAGACCTTCGTGAAGTATCTTGTGAGAGTTTGGGAAGGTGGCAGAAGTAAAAACCATTAGTTTTTCAATCTTATTATGCAAATTGAAAAGTCTATTCATTGTAGTAGTAAAGCGTCTATGGCATCAGTAAGCTCTGTGATTGGAGAATGGGATATTTGCATTTTTCAATTTGAATACCCTGGAGTGCCAGACAGTTTGTACTCAGAAAACTTAATGAGTGACTGTAATGTAGCTCTGAACTAGCAAAGCAGAGCTCTCCTACCCACCCTGTCATTAATTTAATAATTTAATTAACAATTTCACAAGTTCTACAAGGCCTTGTTGCGAATTTTATGGACTGAGATACAATCCTAGGCCCAGAGATACATAAAAGAATAACTCTGGCCTCTCAGTGCACAGAGGAGATTGGTAGGCGTTCATAACAGTTCATTGCAAACACCGGCAGATTCGCTTCAGTGTCTTCCAAGGATAAATGCTGAGATTTTCCAGAGTTTGTCCTGTGATTTGGTTGGTAAAGAATGTTCACTAGGCAAGGCATGGAGTCAAGTAGAATTATTGGGTCACAATAATCTTTCACATCCCATCCCCAGTCTTCCTCCAACAGTGTCTCCTAAAACTTTATTACCTGGAATTTAACATTATTGTCTACTGTTTTCAAAATAATTTCCATCTGAGGTACTACTATTTTCCCGGATACCTGCCAAGGACCATGGTCAAAGTGCACTAATAAAATACCAATAGACTAAAAACAGTCATTGTTCTCTTGCAGATGCCATGACAGGAATGCAAAATTGACAGTGATTATGCTAACAAGTAAAGGTATAAACAACAAGTAAAAGTAAACAAATAAATCCATGTAAGAATTGAAAATGTGTTCAAGAAAACAAAGCAAAAAAGAGTGACGGGTGTTTTAAATGCAATTTAGGTATTGTTTTAACATACTAACAGGTATCAAGCATACGCCAACAAAAAGTAAGCCTCAATAGGATTTACAGGTTTTTCCTTTCATGGAAATGTATCTCATTCCATAAAGTTTTGTGCAATGCAGATGGGACCTAAAGGGATTTCTACAGATTCAGAAATACCCACACATAAAATATTATCACTGTTACCATTGACAACCCAAGTAGTAAGAATTGACAGCATAAGTAGTAAGACCTTGCATTGCTTTGGAAAAAAATGAAGCAACAGATGAAACCTGTGTAGGCCAGGGAAGATTATTCTGGAAGCCTTCTGTGCAGTGTAGGTCTTGACAGAGGGAAGCTGTTTTCTTTTCTTGACCTTTATGCAATCTTCAAGGCAATGGGAAATTGTAGTTCTTCATCATTACTTGGACAAAACTCATATGAGCAAGTATTATTTATGGTGTTAATATCCTAGAAGATATGTTATACCGGGCTAATTTACCCTGGGAAGGAGCGGATGTGGTAGATGAAGGACCATGTTTTAGGCTTTAGAAATGGATGGAGTCCAGTGGTACAAATATAATTTTCCTGGTATAATCTGATCCCAGTTTGATGAGATGTCAGATAAAGGAAGCAAGGCAAGCAGAATGTCTCCTCTGATAAAACCCCATTATTATTATAGACCTTCATCTGTGCTCTTCACTCTGTATCTTTGCCAATGTCAGCTGTGCTCAGGTCCTGAATACTCATGAGACACCGAATTCCATTTAAAAATGCGACCGCCTTGTTGCCCTCTTTATCAGCATTATGTAGAAATTGAAAAAGGGATTCTATCTGGTGTCTAGCATAGTGATAGTTAAGGAAAATAAGATAGAAACATGACATAGTCATTTGTTTTAAGCTAGTATGTTCTATTTCAAAACTCAGGAGAAATAGATGGAGAGCAAGATTGCCACACCCACATTAAAGTCAGGGCAGTAAGGAGGCTCCCGGGTGGATGTTTAATAACATATTTAAAACATCATTTCAACTAGAAATGGAGTGGTTTTGTACTTCCTTTGTGGAAACTAATTATTCAGATAGCTGTTCTTAAAAGAACAAAAAACAAACAAACAAAAAACCCTGAAGGATAAAATTTACAACCAGCAAAATCTTCAAGTGGCAGCTTGAAAACCAACCTGGATTGAAGACACTGGTTGAACACTAGAGTATCAAAGTCTTAATCAAGAAGCCAGCAGAGGAAGCAAAGGCATGCAATGGTACATGTTGGTTGTGAACCCACTGAGGCACAGCCTCTAGCTAAATAGTTGGTTTATTTTCTTGTGCGGGACAGGCTCACACATCCTCTCTTGAGATCTAACTGAATGGCTCTCTTTGAAATCCATCCCCTTCCTCTTGTGACTCACACTGGCTGTAACTGCCATTGTTGTGACTGCTTGGGTTTCACTTAGACGGTCTTGCTGCCTCCTTTGTTAGCTGGGTTTATGATTTTCCCTGGCATTCTTTACATTATCTGTTGGACACCGAGCTCCCTCTGCCTCTTATTAGTCTTAGCAAGTCCTGTCCACTGTTAGTGGAGGTTTCTTAAGACTGGATTACGTGTTACTGTCCTCTTTACATTTGGAATGTATTGCCCATTTTCCTGTGAGTTAAATAGCTAGAGATGCTTAAGCTGGTTAAGCTGGTTAAAGTTGGTTAAGCTTTTCCTTTGGGGTGGGGAGATTGATTCCTTTAATGCAGTGTGCTCTCATCTTAGTAGAAAAATGAACATTGCTTGAAAAACTCTCAGAGAGCAGGATGCTGTATTCATTACTACAATTAGGTACTTCATGAACAGGTAGAAAATCCAGCTAAAGTTTTAGAAGATCTAAATCAAGGCAACCCTCAGACCTGGTGCCCCGAAGTGCAGAATCACCGGACACCTGGACAAAAAGGTTAGTTCTGAATCATGACCGAGATGCTGAGCTCATGTATGTGGGTGGACTCTTCCCTGGGGTCTGAGGAAAAATCGCATACGGGCATCTAGTTGTTGCGCTCTGTGACATTATGTTTTTACAGCTACAAAATGTAGACAGGAAGAACAAAGACGATAGCTTCATACACTCTGGGCTTGTAAATTACAATATTTTGTAATTATTATTAATTGTTAATATTTTTAAAATGCTATAACTACATGAAGCAAGATTTGAAGGGGTTTTTATTGATTTTTGTAGATTTATATTTAGATAAGGCCTGAAAACAAAATTTTCTTTTGACTAATTCTCAAATGAGCCATCTTATTAAGTACGATTGTGAAGATGAGTTTTTATGGTGTTAGCTCCAATTTGACACCCATGGACATATATGTGTGTAATATTTCCTATTGTATTATGACTTATCAAAGTCATAATTGCTTTTATACTAGTGTAGCATTTAAAATATCTGTTTATCTGGTAACTTTTTTGGCAATCCAGTGGCCCAAATTGGGGCCTGCATCCTCTACTCCAATGCTTTCATTAGCTATAATACTTTTCCCATTTTCTTTATAAATCTTTTAATGTAAGGTAGATATACACCTTTGACCCAAAAATGCCCTTGAGTTCTTGGTTCTGTGTAGGTTGTTTCAGAGTCTTCATGGTTACTGATCTGAAGGTAAATGTCTATGAGTGAGACCTTTATACCAGATTGTTTCCGTTGAAGTCAGAAAGGAGGGTATCATTTCATCTACCTAAGCATTTGAACAAGACATGCCAGACTTTCTTTCCAGATACACCACTTCTTGGAAGTCAGGTGTGTGGCATGACTAGTAAAAGCCCCTAGACAGATATTAGGGAGAAAGCTGAAAGATCGGAGAAGCAAAGCAGTCAAACCGCTAAAGAGTTCTTACCTCTGCCAAGGCTCGGACCAAAAGCAGAGATCCTGTCCTCAGCGTGAATGCACTGCACTCTGTCTCCTCCTGCCGTACATTCCTCTCTAATGCTGGGAGTAAAGGCGTGCACCACCACTGTCAACCTTCTATGGCTGACTAGTGTGGCTAACGTAGCACTCTGATCTTCAGGCAAGCTTTATTTGTTTGATCATAAACAAAATATCACCACACAGGTGTTCTTTCAGCATCATGATTATCATCAGTCAACTTATGATCATCATAAGTGAATCCAGTGTGATCCTGCATACAGAACACATGGAGGGGTCCGGGGATGTCCTCTTTCAGTTTGACTCCTGATCGAGTATAAAGATGAGAGTAATGACTCAAAGACTTGTCTTTAAGAATCCTCAAGAGGTAGTCTAAATTTAATAACACCACAGAGGGAGAGGAAGCACAAATGTGTGGTCTGTATGATACAAAGAGGACTGGCAACAGGGAGCTTACATATTGCTAAAATAAGTTCAATGAATATGCCAAAGATATATGTATATGTATATGTATATGTATATGTATATGTATATGTATATGTATGTGTATGTGTATATGTATATGTATGTGTATGTGTATGTGTATGTGTATGTGTATGTGTATGTGTATGTGTATATGTGTATGTGTATATGTATATGTATATGTATGTGTGTATATCAAACATACATGTACATGTATGTGTATATAAATGTGTATATATGTATGTGTGTGTATATGTGTATATATCAAAGATACATATACACACACACATAGAAACGTGGAAATAGAATGCAAAGTACAAATAAAATCATCATGAAGGCACAGGAATGTGGAGGAATCAAGTGGCAAATTTTGATTTATTATTAAATACAATAAAATGTTAAAAGAGCTATGTGTGCAACTCAAGTTATCAGAATTTTAAATCAGATGTTGCATCCTTTTTTCTATATGATTATGGAATGAGAGTCTCTGCTTTTCAGTCATTTGCTTGTGTGGCTTTGCGTCTAAGCTAACGCAACCATTCTATGATACCGGCCTTTGAAAAGTATTCCTGATGAAATGCCATATGACCGTGCATTTAATTCAAAATCTTCTGCGATTCCGAACTACTGTGTCTTAGCTTAGTACAAGTTTGAATGTGTTTGTTGTAAAAAAAATAAACAATAGAAACAGTCATAGAATATGCCATTTGGGTTCTGTGGATCTTTTTCATAAATAATGACAAATTTCAAAGTAAATTACCCATCTTCTGTAGCAATCTCATCCTATTTTCTCGTTGACTTACCAAAGTATAAGCGATGGCAGGCCTCCTTTGACAAGGTTTTAATTAGTTTCCATATGTGATACTTTTTATACCATGTGGTCCTGAAACTTTCTTTTTGTATGAAAAAAAAAAAAGTTCACTTAAACTCATTTAATTATTTACCTGCATCTGATCTGATATTCCCTAAACAGATGGTTTTGGTTTTTTTTTTTTTTTTTTTTTTGGCTTGTTCATGTTTCAGGTATTTTTTTTTAAGCTTTCCTCTCACTCCAGCAAGTCATGAGGTCTCATTTGCTTTCTGAGGAACACCATTGAAGAATATTATAAGCGATCAAGTGGAGGTCAACAGAAGGATGATTCTCTACAGTTAAACTCAATTACAGGAAATGACCGAAATGAATCCAAAATAGCCTCTCTAGGAGAATGAGTGTTGTCCCCTGGTTTCCGACAGCCCTGGACTTGTAGAGCCTTTCCCAAATGAACTGAAATTTGACATCTTGTTTGCCTTTTCCTTTGCTGCAGGATGTGGGTGGGGGACGGAGACTCCTGTTTGCTTTGTTCTCTATGTGGGCTCTGTAGTTGGAGTCACCAGCGCCCAGCGTGGGTAAGGGCAGATTACATTCCAAGGTAGCTGAGCAGGAGTGATTTGTTTTAACATATCTGAATTCTTCCAGATTGAATGCTAGCCACAGTCACTGGGGAGTCTAGAGCTACTCGCCGGATGTGCCCTCTCCGCTTCCAGGCTGGCCTTGTGGGCGGCAGAGAGCCGCAACCCAGAACTGTCAGGGAAAATGTTTCCCACCCTTCCAGAATGTATAATCCTCTCTTCCCACGGGGTCTCCTCGCACTTCTCTACTGGGAACATCTCTACTGCCCCCACCCCGTTTCCTCATCACAGCCATGTTAGTCTCCAAAGCATTGCATTTAGACGTCACAGTTTGAACTCTTTACATTGTATTCTTACCTATCGTTACCTGGCTTCCTGTGAAATAATGCATGTAAGCCCGTGTCCCCAACTAGAATTGAGAATGCTCCCCCCACACTAATGGTATCCTCAGAAAGCTCTCTCCAGGGTCAGTGACTTTGTGATGGGTTTCCCTCTCGCCCGTGTCACTCACTTATCTCACACCAGTACCTTTTGTAACTTTCTGGATTCTTTACTGTTCTTCCGCTTTCCTGAGTTTGGGTATGTAGCGGTGCATGAAAATTTGATAGTCATCATTTCTTTATTAATATCTTTCCTTATTGCTATGATAAAATACCCTGAAGAGCTACTTAAGGGAAAAAGGTGTTCTCTGGGTCGTAATCCCAGGTTATGGTTCATCACAGGGAAGTCAGGTGCAGGAACTTGAGGTAGCTGGTCATATGTGACTCAATTTCAAGAGCAGAGAGGGATAAATTAGTTCATGTATGGAAGTACTCATGTGAGCCACACTCTTCTGCTCAGGGACATGTCACACGCATAGTGAGTAGGTGATTGCAAAATCCTTCACAATTTAAGCTGATATAATATCTGAGATCAATTGTTCCATACATATGGTGGATAATCTTACAATGCAGAACTTTAGGAATTCTTTTACTTCATATATAGAAGGAATTTTTTAGCAGAAGAAAATCATGACTTAACATATATATATATATATATATATATATATATATCTGTATATATAGTAATAGCAATGAAGATGCTCTTCCTAATAATCACCCACAGACATATACTCGGGTTAAACCAATCTAGAAAATTGCTCACTATACTTTTTTTTTTCTAGATTGTGTCAAATTGTCATCCCTAATGTCGACATCTTGTTATTTGTCCTGGCATCTGTTTCAAGTCTTCACTGTGCTCTTTTAGCCTTAGGACTAGAAAAAAAGGCATCAAAGTTGTAATTTAAGAAAAGCAGCCTGTGAGAGAAGATGCCATGTGACAGGGTTCAAGCAGAGGTGGTTTTAATTAGGAAAAGGGATCATAAAATGGGGAAAGGGAAGGAGGGAGACCACTATCTGGGGACAGGAGCAACAGGAGAGAGGAAAGAGGGGGAGACAGAGGGAGAGGGGGAGACAGAGGGAGAGGGAGAGGGAGAGGGGAGGGGGGAGACAGAGGGAGAGGGGAAGGGAGAGGGAGAGAGACAGACAGAGATGAGACAGAGACAGAGAGAGAGAGAGAGGGAGGGAGGGAGGGAGGGAGGGAGGGGAGAGAGGAGAGAGAGAGAGAGAGAGAGAGAGAGAGAGAGAGAGAGAGAGAGAGAGGAACAGACAGAAGGAGGGAAAGAGAGGTGGGCAGGGCCCTTTAAAAGGGAACACAGTGAATGTGTACAGGTGGTGCTCTTAGTGGCTGCAGCTGAGGATGCATCCTGCCAGAGCCCCGAGGCCAGGCCAGGCCAGATGTCCGAACACTAACAATTGTCTCAGCTTTAGTGCATGGTTTGGTTCTCTCAGTCTCCCTTATCGCAGGCCCTGGTACCCAGCAGCTCTCAGTCAGTCTATTCTCTGTTTGCTTCCACTGAAGTTGCATTCTTTTCCCTCCCAGGACCAGATTCCCATGTTCTTAGGACTCTCTGTCCTTTCAGAATTCTTGATACATGCGTTTCTGCTGCTTCTGCCTCTACTTCCCTGTCAAAAAATAAGCTAAAAAAATATATATCCTTGATATAAAGTTTCCTAAGGTATATAATTATTTTGTTTTATGGTATGGCACATTGAACTCTGGTCCTTACACATCCCATCTACTGCAAAACAATGTCTTTCTAGCTCCCAAGATGCACGTTGGAGGACTGCATGATGGATTGGTCTTTTATATCTCCTATTTTTCTGAACTTTAAAAATCAAACCACTTGAAGTGTTCAGGAACATGTGGTGTCTTTCAAATGACAGATGCCTTACTCAGCCTCTGAAACCTGCTTCCTGTTTAGATGCATCACTGAATGTCTTTAGCAGTAGAAGAAGCCGCCACCTGTTCCTAGCTAGCTTTCTCTATCTTGCCTCTTGGTTCTACCTGTTCATTTGCTTACTTTTCTGTTTGGGTCTTAATTCACCTTAAAGTTGGGTGTGAGGCTTGTCCTTCACAGATCTAGGCACCTGTGGTACTGGAGACACAGCACACCCTTGGTACTGAGACAGTCACCCACCAACCTAGTGCCTCATAGGGGAGCTCCTTCCTATCCACAAAGTTTGCTTTGCTTTTAAATTCAGCTGCTGTCTTACAGCTCCTACACTTTCCACATGCTGGTTTTTTTTTCAAATTTGTAAGACAACCAAGGACATGCATTATGTAAGACAACATTTTTATAGAAGGTATACAGGGGACTGTTAAGCTCTACTGTCATCCATTCCAGATAAGTCCCAGTTGGTCTTATGTAGCTAAGAAGATACTGAAACAAATTTACTAGGTCCAACACAGCATGGGAAGATCTCAACACTTCTTTCCATTCTTTTATTAAAAAGCAGTATTGGGTACAACAGTGTATAGGGGACACATTATTACACTTAGGCCTCTCTGATCAATAGATGTTTTCCTTGAGTCCTGTGTCATCCATTCTTTCCCACCACTGTGCATCTGCCAACCCTGATGGTTTCACTGCAGATAGTCTACATTTCTAAGATTGATTCAGATTCAAGCCTGTTAGGCTTGCTGTTAGAGTCAACAACGTGGTTCTCATGGGCTGCAGGCCAGCATTGTGGCCCATGCCTTGCCATCAGCTATGTATGGCTGATCAAAGGGCCTTGTCCGGGCAAACAATTTCCACCCCCAGTATACTTTGCACAGTGGACTCTGGGGGATTACTGAGTCAAGCTAAATCTCTTTTTATATGCATTATTTTATCATTTAGGTCTCTTTTAAACTGTTGCTCGTGCTTTAAAGCCTTCTGGCAGTTCACTAACACAGCATTTGCCTGTGTCCTTTTCCCCTGGGCATTCTGGCTTGACACAAATCTTCACAGGTTTGCCTTTGAATGACAGGAACAGATACCCTTGTCTTCTTTCTCTTTCTTTCACTACCAGCCCCATGACACATTTTTGGCACCTTATTGAACCAATTTACATCTCCATTTCTATCATGCACATATTCCATAACCTCTCCTAATTCATGAAAGGTGATAAACTACCACAGAGCTCAGTAAAACCATTAAAATCCTGTATTAGCCATTGACTGCATGTTGACAAAGCCTTTTCAGTTTCCTTTAAAGACAGTCCCACCTGGCCTGGTAAACTCTATGCAATAAATACTGCCCCCCCATAACTAATTTCTAAGATGCTTATAGAAATGTAGCGCTTAGATTTCTGCTGTTATCTTCCAGTCTCCGGTCTTGTACCCTCAGGTGGCAATAACCAAGTGGCCCTAATGGCTTCTATGAGCCAGAGCAGCAAGGCTGGAATCACCTGGGGTTTCCTCCAGTTATGCAGACTTTCTCTCAAGGTGGAATGAGTAGTTACCTATTGCGGTTTAATAAGGATCAGAATAGGCAAATAGGCCGAATAGATGTTTATTCAGGGAGAAACAACTCACAACACAGACAGATGAACACAGCAGTTGGAACCGGATGCTCCTCTCTCTGTATACTGCCAGCAACAGAGCCAGCAAGAGAGCATTCCCCAGCTCCTCCTCAGACCTAGTTCCATGGGTCACTTCCGCCCCTGGCTCCACCCCTCCAATGGGTGTGGTCAGTTCCACAGAAGCAGACAAAGTGAATATCCCACTACACTTACCATACTAAGTTTCTTTACTTCCTTATCATTCAGACTAATTCTATCTGTCTCTAAACCTCACAGCATCATGAGTGATGCTTAAACAGGTTCTTTCTTCCCTTATTTAAAGACTTTCACAATTCAAGTGTTGAGAAACAGAACACTCACTGGCTGTCATAATCTATTACATTTATATGTTCCCTCTCTGATTACTGAATCATGGGTTCTCCCTCTCTCTATATCACTCCAAGGGCATCTTTTTTTTTTTATCATTTTTACCCTGCTCTCTTCTTCCTCAATATTTGACTCTTTCTACGAGAATCAGGATTTTGGATCTTAGCCTCATCAGCATGACCGATGGCTTTTTAGCATGTTTCCAACTTGCATTCTATTTTCCTTCGAAGCTGCCAGCTGTAACCAATGATGAGTCAACACCATCTCTTCCCCTATTGCCATCTACTTACCAAGTCAGAGGCAAATGTGGATGCTGGAAACAAACCTCATTTGCATGTCTTGTTGTTGATAACAAAGGCCATGCTTAATAAGAGTCCATCCCATACATGCTACTTTCATGGAGTGGAATACATTCCAGAATCCTTCAGCTGTTCTGGAGTCCAGCAAAATCAATCTGTTGTCCTTCAGTGACGATGCTGTTGCATGGGTGAGAACATCTCGATGACAACTATTGTAATTGTCAATCTATCTCAGCTTACAATTCGCATTGAAAGGCTTTTAATTTTGGTAATGAATTTAGTTTCTTTGACAAATGTGAATGCCTCTCACAGACATGTCAAGTTAGGGAATCACAAAAGGGAAACGACATATCAAATAGTGGCTGTGCTTTTACACAATTCTACGTTGTTTGAGACTCTGACCCATGATTCTTGATTCTTGACTTGGGTGCTCCAAACTCCAATTTCTGTCTTTCCTCCATAGGGATTCTGCCACTAGGTATTGGATGCTGCTTTATAATTGTCTTTCATGTGGCTTGAATAGAACACCAAATGTCTGGGGCAGAGCCTGTGAAAAATAGGCAAGTGCTCTACCACTGGGCTGTATTGCCAGCTTACAAATGATCTTAGATGGGAAGAAAAGATACAGTCAACAGAACATGATATTGATCTTTTACTGGGAACACTGCTTATGTTGGCCAAACCAAGCCCAGTGTAAACCTCCTTACAGTGGTGAGTAGAAACCCCAATAGGAGGGACATTTTGAGTAGAACTTTGTGACTTCAGATCCGTCTTAGGATATTTCTGGATATACAGGTTATAAAAAGGGGGAGCAAAACTGAGATGTAGTAGCTTGTTTAAATTGCTAATGTTAGAGGTTAGCATCATGAGAACATAGCTAACACCATGACCCCCTATATGGGGTGTCACATATATGGGACTTTGCTCATATGGGAGGCCTTTATAGGACACAGGAATCTAGAAACATTGTCAGAATCTCACCTTACTGTAGCCCCAGTTTAATTTCTTTCTGGGCACCACTGTAAGTCAAAATAATTCACATGAGGTACTTTAGCAGCGCCTGAAATATGTGTAAACATTTGTTTAATTTCCTCCATTATGCATTTTCATAAGGTATTTCATATGGCTATTTCCTTTCATGTGTTAGAGTTGTAAATGAATGTCAACAATGATTTGCTTCATATTCAAGCATATTTTCTTGCTAGCTCAAGAAAATTTGTGATTTATTCATAGACTTTATTGATTTATAAAATAAGCCAATTATTTTTTTCTTTAAGTATCAGTCCATTTATCATTAATGAAATCAACAAAAATATACTTCATGGAATGTTCTTATACTTAAAGATACATCAAAGTAACGTTATTGATTAAAGTATAGTCAATAACATTGATTGCTTAAATCACTCAGATTCTGGAGGTATGGTGTGGATCAGTCCTTCCTTCAATACTCTAGCTTTTGAAAATACAGGATTTCACAGAAGTTGAGCATATGTTCTCCACAAGAAATATGATGGTTATAAAGCCTGGCTCTACCTCAGGCTGGTGGTATGAACTAAATATATATATCCATGAATGATTATTGTAGAAGATGCACAAGAATATTGCTAATAATAAGTTATTCTTATTTGGTAATTTTAATGCAAAATTGCTTCTTTTGGGAGGCAAAACTCGTTGTGTTTGTTATAAATATCTATTGATCAACCCTCTCTGAAAATTTCAGCACATTCTCACTGTGTTCCAGTTCTGTCATCTTGGATAAATAGTGTAAGATGAAGAGAATGTTGGTTCCCTAAGCAAGAACAGTGCTTAATACTAACAATCTTGAAAATTCAATTGAGGATAATTGAAAAACCCAAGATGCTGAAGTTCACTTTTTTTTGTCAGTATCTGCAGTTTTACAGAAATATAACCTAGGAAATTTAACTTTCATTCTTCTTCCAGAAAATGGAAAATAAAAATATAGATTGTTAAGTAAAAAGCCCTCACATTTCTTGAAGATGGAGCATACTCTGCTAAGCAATCATATGTATCCTGTTATTCACTTGCATTTGGATTGTTGGTATGCCTGATTAAGTTCCAAATGAAAAAAAAACAAAACAAAACAAAACTGTTTTGATTGGTGTATTTGAACATAGGCAACATGGCATCTTGAAGCTCTATCTTAACTCATGGTAAGATGCTGTTATTGGCATTGGTATTGCCACACTCATAAAGCCTAATTTCTTCACCTCAAAGAAAACCTATTAAGAGTTTATACTCCTTATGTAGTTTCCTCAATACGTGAAAAAATTCAATTGTTTAAAAAAGAGACAGATATTAAGTGTTGATGCTGAAATAATTCTGTATTCAGGAGTTCTTCATTGGTGAATGAATTGTGTCACATGGATATAGACATCCTCTGACATCTCACTTTCTATGGTTTGTTATACAAATTTCCTTGTGAGATTTTTTTTTTTGAGTAGGTGGGGCAGGATACGAAAAGGTAAATGGGCTTGTTGTCTTGTGTGTAGACGCTATAGCTAGTATCATATCTACAGAGGCGGTTGCTTTTGTAAAACTTCTCATTGACCACACAGGCATCAGACAGTTAAGTTATATCAGCACACTTCAGGATAGAGAGGAAAAAAAACACATTTTAGGAAACCAAAATGTATGAAGGCAGAAATCACGAACAAAATGATATCATTAAGGGAAACTAGGCCAACTTGTATGTGAGGATCCAAAAGTGGGAGTCCACTGGGCCTAATGGGTTCTTGATTTTTATTCCAGGTAAGTGGGAAGTCTGTTCCTTGGGTGGCAAAGTCGGAGATATTTAGTTTGTTTTTCCGAATGATACCTATATTTCATTTTCCTGCTGGGACAGGTGAAGACTAACAGAACATTGTGAGCCAACGGATTTGTATTAAGAAATCCGTATGTTTGAGCACCGCATTTGATTGACTGAAGATTGATTGATTGGAGGAGGCCCCTGTAGTTCAATAAAGTGAGCAGCTGCACTTACTTTAGACCCCCGAACTTGAGGTATAGCTACCCAACCAATGGAAACCAATTTTTGTTTCTATGTAAGTATCCTTTTATGTGACTGGCTGTGCATTCCCCAAGTTCTAGCTCGACTTACTGAAAAGTGAAAGGTGGGACTATTACACAGAGATACAGAGACACAGAGAGACAGAGACACAGAGAGACAGAGACAGATGATAAGAGACAGTCGGATATATATATATACGTATATATATATATATATATATATATATATATATATATATATGTGTGTGTGTGTGTGTGTGTGTGTGAGAGAGAGAGAGAGAGAGATGAGAGAGAGAGATTTAGAAGAGAGAGAGGGATTGATTGATTGATTGATTGATTGATTGATTGATTTCCAGACTCCATTAGCTAGCTCCCCCTTGCCACAGGAGGAAGAGTTAACACAAGGTCAACAGGTATGCAGCGTGCCCACACTTAGCTAGTAGCCAGGCCTCTGGCTGGCACAGTCCCAGACGTTTATGGTCAGGAAGTTGTTGAGGAAATACTGTGTGATCAGTGTCTACAGAGAACTTGGTGGAGCCAAGACCTGTCACACAGATGTCCCAAGGACCTCAACCAATCCTGTGAGGGCACTAGAGAGGGATTACATGCTAGAGTCACTATGAATTTGTGTAAAGGATTTAGCATCTCCACAACCGGTACCTATCGTTCCAGTAATGCATGGAGTGGTACCTATCAGAGCAGTCATCCACCACCTGGCTCCCAGTAGCCGAGGGTGGTACCTTTCGGAAGACAAGGTGTGGCCGGTGGGCATTTTACCACAGTGGAAGCAGGGAAAGAGCATGATCATGGGGCTGGGGTTGCTTCCTCTCACCTAAGTTCACTAAGAAGAGAATGTAAAATTTTGTGGAGCAGTAGAGGAACAATCTCCTTTTAAATAGTTAAATAGCCACCCAATCATACACTTAATCATTCCCTTATTTTTAGATTTTTTTCAATATTTTAATTGTATGTTGCAATTAACATATCACCAGGCATAGCTTTCTATTGCAATAGTCCTTTGGAATGCGTTCATTTCTCCTTTATGTTTATGCTACTTTTCTCAGAGGCACCCCATTGGCAATGCAGCTGGCCTTCCCCTCTGGATCGTCCGTCTTTCTCTCCCAGGTGCTGTGATTACAGGCATGTGCCATCATGTCTGGCTGCAACACTTGCTTCTGATGTATTATAATCTCCCTGCTTTAGATATAAATATGAAATGGATTCTGCAAATAATAGGAACTATCCATTTCTGAGCATCTTTTATGAGATGAATGTGGCTTCCTGCATTCAAGTTCATTCATGTTTCCAATCTAAGAGGAATTAGTTTGCCGCCTGGCCTCCTGGAATGGAGTCACTGATGATTTCTCATGAGTCGAGTGATTTATGATGGCACTACCCACAGCCTAGCTTCTCAGGTCGCGTTACTCAGCGAATCAGACTTCACAATAAAGTCTTCCTCTGAGTTTACCAGGCACCAATACGATCCGGTTCATGATATCCTTCACTGGCCTGTGCAATCTTGGGAGTTGAATGAACCAGGCAGGAATCATGAAATTGCTACTGCAGGACTATTCGATGCCTTATGGTGGGCGGTGGTTATGGTACAGGGCCCAGTGAATGTGATGATTTCTGATCTTCCATAATCGGACCACTGCCTATCCTTTACTGGAAGCACACTCACGCTAAGGAACAGATAGACAAATGTGGTGATGGACAGAACAAGGGAGGTTTTTTTAAAGGGTCCTTATCCATTTGTATTCCCTGATTTCTCCAGGATCAAGAACTGACAGGCACCTTCACTGTTGTTAGCGAAGTAGGGAAGGTAACAGTGCTTCATAAGTGCCTATGTTTTATCTATATCTCTATAGCCACAGGTGTATGATAGATAGGTGTAGTAACCGTTCTGATCATGGCACATTCATATTCCTTAATATAGCAGACCTTCAAGAGTAAAAGCTAATGCTATCACTTTTCATGTTGCATAGGGATGGGACAGCATGGTATTTTCAAAGCCTTCATTCAGAGGCTCACACTCCAGTCTGTGCACAAGAAACACAGTTGGAACTTAAATTACAGCTGCTAGGTCATATGTCTCTGAATTGAGATTCTGAGTCTGGGGTGGGGTCTCCCAAATGGATGTTAGACCAATCGACATTATAATGAGGATGGGTTGGGGGCTCATAAGGCCTCAGCCATAGGCAAAGAACTCCAGGTAACCAACTAATGCTGAGAGCAGGAGGCACAGTTTCCCAGTGAAGAGCACATCAGTTGATTATCTAATACCAAATGTCCAGCCCTTAGAACATGTACATGCAAGTATACAGACAGTGTAAGTTGTATTTATGTGTTAGGAACATATATGAGTATGCTTATATATGCATATTTAGGAACATTAATGTATTTGTGTGTATGTATACACACAACAATTAAAACAGAGGCTATGAATTTGGGTAGGAAGTGATGCATGGCAGGGTTTAGAGGTATGAAAAAGGAAGGGGAAATTATGAAATTACAGTATAATATCTAAAACTAAAAACATGCAAAAATAAACATCTTGATAGGAATATGACACCATTCTAGTTTTCTGTCCGTTGCTGTGGTAAGGAACTTGCAAAAGCCACTTGAAGGGAGGAAAGGGTTATTGCTCTTAACTTCCCAGGTCACAACCCACAACGGAGGGACCCAGGCCAGGAAGTGAAGGCGGGAACAATGAAGAGACACTGCTCTCTGACTCTCTCTGTGGGTCTCTCACTCGCTTTTGCTGAACTGTCATTCTTGTATAACCCAGAACGGCCTACTCAATGTACAGCGACATGGAGAGCTGTGGTCCCTCCTGCGGGTCACAATGAAGACAGTCCCTTGCAGACATGCCTGAAGAAGGGCCGGACAGAGATCACTATTCAATTCATACTGTTTATTTGCAGGAGATCTAAGCTTGGCACTAAGCTGTGCGAAGTCGGTAGTTAATGATACCAAGGATGGTCATAAAGCCCAAATGGAAAGCTGTGACCTATATGCATCCCACACTGTGGCCTTTCTGCATTTTTATTTAAGAAAGAGAAGGCAGCCACGCTTCTGAAGTTGCTCGCCATTGAGGGTCTTGCGGAGTACGTACACTGTGCGTGAAGGTTACCTATGAAGGAAAGTTCTTACTTCTGTTTAATATTGCAACCATCTGCTATGCTCATAAACTTCAAAAATATCTTACATTATTTAATAGGCAGGTACTGACACTGCAGGTAAATATGACTTACTAGTAATGGGAAAATTTGCAACAGTGGTATAAATAAGTAAAATATGCAAGTAGAAATTTTGTTTATAAATATATTCCCTTCAAGATTCCCCCTCACCCCCATGGAAATAGTTTTGCCATTCTTGACTGACTTATGTTTACATTGTACTTCCATTCACGTTAATGGCCACTTAAATTATACTTTATTAATACTGTGTGGATGGAATCAGATTGTGTATTCTCAGGATGAAGATTTTTCCAGCCTGAGTACATATAAGAAATCTAGCACACTGGGTACCTTCTTAGCTATAAGCACTGACAGTTGAGTCAACTGTCTTACCTTGTGTCCTTACTATGCATTAGGCATTTTGCTAGAGACTTTATTGTCATGTGGTCCTCAAAGCGATGGATAGGCGGGAGAAACAGGCTTAGCACCATTGGTATAGATGGTGTAGCAGAGACAGAAAGGAAAGGCAAGTTGACCCACGACTACACAGTGCATGAGGCCAGCACCTCAAGACCCTTGCCTTTGGATCTTTATCTCATGGCTGGAGTGTGTTAGCTTGGAATCATAGGCAAGCATCACTCTCACTTTGTATAACAAAACGTAGTAAATAGCTAACAGAGCAGAAAATTATTGTATTGTAAAACAACAAATATCAGGTTCCTGTTACTAAAGCATCAGACTCGCGGGTGAGAGTATAACTGTGTACTGAGAATAGGCGACCTTGGAGTATAGCCCGACTAAGAACTCTCTTCCATTAGCTGCATTCAGCTTCTTAATCTGGAAAACAAAACAAAACAAATCCCGCTAGGGGAATGCATAGAACATCTACCTTCGTTTGCCTGGAAGAAATTGTAATTCAAAATTACCTATTAAAAAGCACTTAGCAGGTGGTTTTCTTCATAGCAGCTGCTTCATAACTTCTGCTAATGCCATCATTAGTGAGGAATTTATCGCATAATCAGGACTTGTTATTCCCATATACATTTCTTCAAGATAAGCTCCAGGAAACAGGATAAACATATTGCATTTGAAAACTAAATGTTTCTGTGGGAGAACTTACTATTCTGTTAAGTGGACAGAGTATCGAAATGACTCCTAATGACTCATCACTGCTCCCATAGATCAGTGCGTCACTCAAATCCCATTGGAGAAGCTTCTTCTCACAGTAGATGGTGGTTAACACAGAGATCTGTAACTATAACTCTTTTCCACTAGCCTTGTCCTCAGCTGTGCAGCCCCAAATAAACACATGGATGCTATAGTAATTATAAAACTGTAAGCCAATGGCTTGGGCTTCTTATTGGCTAGCTCTATCTTAATTATTAACCCATAATTACTAACCGATGTATTTCTACATGTCTTATCTTACCGAGAACGCCTGACTGGCATCCTCTCTTGCCGGGCTCACATAATGACTACACTTCCTAAAATCCTCCGCATCTGCCAGCCTCATCTATCCTTCCTGCCTGGCCACTAGCCTTACAGTGCTTTATTCATTAACCAGTAAGAGAAACATATGTACAGAAAGGCAACTCTGTCAGAGATCCACAACTGGAAAATATGCAGTGAATGAGTGACTACAGAGTCCTCAATGCTAGGTTGAACATTTATATCACTGTCCTCAGCCATCAGACTGTTATGTCACTGTCCTCAGCCATCAGACTTAGGGACCTTTGAGAAAGAAGGGGTGGAAAGCTTGAGATCCCGAGGTTATCTTCAAGAAAATTATGTTTTCCAGATGTAGCAGGACAGCTGAACATAGGAACTCAACTGCATGCAGAAGATATGCTAAACTCCAAGAAACCTAGTCTCTGAGGTGGGTAGCGAGTTTCATATGCAGTGGAGGGGAGATTGACATTTGAGAGCTACAGAGAGAGGGAAAATACTTTTGTTTTTTTCTAAAATGGTGTTAACTCCTGGTGGATTGACCATACCCCACAAGAGGACTCATACCCAAGAGCTATTGGGCAAGACAAATTAGACTCGGCAGGTTTAAAATGAAATAGAACACTTAGGGAGGTGCAGATGGGGTGGAGATGATGTGAGGATTTTCAGAAATTATGTGAAATTCTCAAACAATTAACAATGGAAAAGATAACGGTTTATATATATAAACCCTGATGTCTTACATTAGTGAGCATAGTGACACCGTTATATAGAGAAAATCTTCATACCGTAATAAAAATTCTATGAACATCAGTTCTGAGTATAGAGGGTAGACCCGCACCTTCATACTAAGATGGTGCAGTAGGAAAGGACTCTGCCTTAGGTTGCTGGGGTCTGAGGAGTGAGAGATCCATGTGGGAAGGGGTTGGTGACCTTGAATTTACTGGCCCTTAAGAGGCTGCTGATCTGACAGTTTGCACAACAGGTATATCCAAGTGTTTTCTACCAAATGTAGGGAAATGTGACAATTTTCTAAACCAGCCTGCCTCCATCTTGGCCTTGAAAGATAATTTATAATAAAAACAAATCAAATTAAATCCTGTTTGATGATTAAATCTATTTCTCAAGGATTGGTCTATGTCCCACCTGTAATCCTAACTATGAATGATTCTGTTTCAGTAAGTGGCAACCATGGCTTTGTTTCAAAAAGCTGTTTTGATCGCCTTGTTGTGAACGTGTCTGATTCAGGAAGCCATTGTGACTAACGTGTACTTATGCTGTTCTCCCGCAACCCTGATTATTTGCCTGCCAAATCTTCTGTTGGTTGTGGTGATATCTTGCTTGTACAAATAAAGACTGTCATAGAATAGAGACCTTCTAGAAAGCTCCATTCTCTGACCTTCAGACAGGCTTTATTTGTACAAGCAAAATATCACCACAACAAGGTGCTCATAATAACCTTCTGAAACAAAGGTATGGTTGCTATTTCTTGGAACAGGCAGTGCAGAACCATTTGTAGTTAGGGTTACAGGTGGGATATCACCTAATCCTTGAGAAACAGATTTAGTCATTAACAGGAATGAATCTAATTTTCCTTTACTATAAGATGACTTTCAAGCCTAAGGTTGAGGCAGGGTAGTTCAAAAATCATTAAATGAATTTTGGGATTAGGATATAATTTTGAATGATGTCTGACATGGCTCTAATATACTTCCTCTATCTTATCCTATGGATATATACATGGCATTGAATGTGCAGCTCTGATGATTATAAAACCACAATATTTATTTACTGTAGAAAACACAATACTATACACTCCCCAGCATTAAATATTCAGTCACAACTGAATTCCTTATGTTAAAAAACTACTAAGTACACATTAGTGTGCAAATATGCTTTTATAAACTTTAAATAAATGGCACATTTAAATTATGGATTTTTGAAAAATCTTTAATGATTTATCATTGTTTGAATGGGTGACATGAGTGCTCATGGTGTGGTTAAGTGGGAGGTATTTGTTGTAGGTAACAATGGAAAGAGCAGCCAGAGGTATCTGGGAGAGTCTAGAGGAAAAAGGAAGTAAGCTGGACATGGGTGGCCAGCAGAGTGGACCTGTCAATGAGAGGAGAGAGAGGGAGAGAAGGACAAAGAGGTTGTGATCACAAGAAAAGGTGAAGAGGATGGACATGGCCAAAATGGTAGGGTTATAAGAATACATAGCTGAGGGGCAGGGGCCCTGTGAGTTAGAGTAGGGGGAGAGGAATGAAGAACCAGGCTTCCAGGGTTATACTCTGAAGTGTGGATCAGGGTACTTGGGATACAGAAGGAACCTAGATGCCAACATGAGCTCTGGTGTGCCCGTCGGCACCACAGACGTCATTTGTCCCTTCTGCCAGTGAGAAGCATACGGCTCCTCTGGTAGAGAGGAACCAGCTTCACAAGTTACAGAGGAACTATGGCTTTTATCTGACCACTAGAATTTTGGGAAATGGAATTTCCAGTGAACCTGTATTGGAAAAAGAAAGAAACAAACAAAACTCCAGGTAGAAGAGATTTGAAGTGGCAAATTTTAAGAAGCCGTAGTGCACATCACTGGTCTAGAGTTAGGAAAAGTGAGATAGAAAAGAGTTCTGAAAAAAAATCCAAATCCAGGAAGCCATAAAAAGGTAAGGGAATAGGTACCAGACAAAAATCAAGAGGATGCTGAAAGCAATAGAGGTGGTGATTTCATGGCACAGAAGACAAATGGGAAAACTATCTCGATCCATAGCAGAGCTTCCAAAAGGGCAGTCGACAGATGGGAGGGAGTGAACAGAGCTTGGTGAAACTCGACTGAGTTTACATTTGCCTTCCCAACATAACGAAATAAGAGGATCCTTAATCCTGCTATGCTATGCTTTTCATGTTCTCAAAAGGAGATGACAAACCAGTTTCAGCAAGTCTGCTAGAAGAATGTGTAGAATCTCAAATCAGTTAGCATTCATACGTCACTAACTACACTACAATCCCTTCTGAAGTTACTATGTGATTTAATTACGAGAGAGTAAAACAATGCAGGGAAAAGAGCACAGCAGAAAATAAAAGTAACCACATAGGAAGAAGACAGAGGAAGAAGACAGCGCAGGGACACTGTCCTAGGACAAGGACATTTTAGGGATCATAAAAATTTAAATATCAACTGTCATATGGGTCAAAATAGGACATGAATTAGTTCTCTATAATTTTCTTTAATAGGAGGAAAAATCTGTTTTTAAATTTTCAGTAATAATACAGTTACTTATATTCTCTGCATGTGGAGATTGCAATCTTCAATAAACCTTGAAAATATTCACATTCCTAATCATAAAAGCAAAGCAATTATAGCTATTGTTGCTACAATTTCTTTGTTACTGAAAGAACTGAATAATTTTTATTGATTTACAATGAAGCAATTTAATAATTATTTAATTTTAATTTCAATAAGCAGACAATCTTATTTTTAATTTCCCCCTTTTGAAATTAATTCAAGGGCTAAGATGGAATTACTTAATCTCTATCTGATGTACTTAGGACAGAAAATATTTTCTAGAGGTAATAGCAATTAGGCACAAATAATTATACAAGAGAGCAATTTATTTAATGAGATTTCACTAAAGGTATTGAATTTGTGATTACATTATATGAGGATGGAAAATATTTGAGTCAGTAAAATGACCTAAGGAGATTTAAAAACCTCTTACTGTAGCTTGTTTATTCAATTGTGAATATTTGTGAACTGATCCTGAGCTGTGCTTAATCATATCGGCTGTTTTAATAGGAGATCCTTCCAATGCTTGCCCTTCTGTTGGAATGATAGATATATATTACACATGTTCATATTCTAGTGAATGCAAAACATTAAGAAGACCTCATCATTTTACTAACCTTTAAATAATGACCAGACACTTAGCTGTGTTAATTTATTATGTAGCTTTCCCAGGATATTATTGGCAACTAATGTATTCTCTAAGGGAAACAGTATCAATTTCACTGTGCACATTTAGTTTCTTGTTAGCTTGATACAAGGTAGGCTTGTTTAGGAAGAGGGTCTAAACTGAGAAATGCCTCACTACATTTGTGGGCAAGCTTGTGGGGCTTTTTCTTGACTAATCATGGATGTGGTGAGGTCCAGCCCATTGCGGGTAGTGATACCTCTGTGCAGATGGTTCTAGGTTGAATAAGAAAGTAGACTGAGCAAACCGAGAGGAACAAAGCCAACAATCACCATTTCCCTATGGCCACAGCTTCAGTTCCGGGCCTCTGGCTCCTACCTTGAGCTCCTACCCCGACTTTCCTCTGGGATGGAGTGTGACCTCTGAGATGTAAGATGAAGTAAACAATTCCTCCCCAAATTGATTTTAGTTACGATATTTTATCACAGGACCAGGAATGCTAAGAAATGCAGCCTATGTTGGATAAGAATTCTAAGAATGTGTGCAAAGAAAGATTCCTCTCCCCAGTCATGCTGAACATAAATTTCTTGGAATAGCGGATATTTATCAAACAGTTTCACCCACAGTAATATATAATAGTTAAGTCAATAATTGACTTTCTGTGTCGTTAGAAAAAAAATAACTAAGGAAAATGATTTCCTTGTTTTTGCTGTCATGCATTTGAGGAGAAGTTGTGGTTAAGTTTGGAATGTCCCCTTCAGGCACCTGTGTTGAAAACTTTGGTACTATTTATGAGGTGCTGGAATGCCGACGATTTGGGGTCTAGCTGGAGAATGTAGGGCACAGAGTTGCTTCCTTTGAAGATTATATACGGTCAATGGTCCCCTCCTGTCTCTGCTTCTGATCCAGCACTCATCACTGCCGCCACATGTCCCTGTTGCTATGCATTCTGCCCCATTGTAGGTGGAGAATAAAAGAAGCCAAAGATCATGCAGTAAAATCACGAGCTAAAAATGGTCTTCTTCCCCCAGCTGTTAATATCAGGAACCTTGTCATTAATGAAACTGTAAAATGATAAATTAGAAATTTGCTTTCACACAGATGAGAAAGAGACTACTAAAGGAACACTGAAAATTCTCCTGTAGGGATGTTCTCCCTGTGCCGACCATTGCAGAAATTCAGTATCTTCTTGACTCTCATGGTCTTCTGCATTGACTTGGGCTCAAAATATTAGTTCATATAACTAACACTGTACCCATGGTCACTGCACCCATGGTCAGCCACAGAGAGGACCAGCATCTGCAGAGCATCCTGATGGGATGTGGGGCCTCTGGTGAACAGAGCAGGCAGTTGAGAGTTCGAATAGAGCTGACAGTATATTGTCACATTTGTCACATTTCAAATCTTTCACTTTCAAATGCCCATGAGCTTGTTTGCTCTTTAGTCTCATTCTCTGAGGTAAGTGATGCGCATCAGTTCAAGTTCATCTGTGTGCTTGAAATATTTAAAAGCATGTAAGCTCATTGGAATGGTCGTTACCGCCACTGTCATTTTGCCTAACATGTATTCCTCTTTTCTCTTTTTAACACTGCATACTAAATGCTAGCTTCAGACTAGAGTTTCATAGGAGATGCACATGGGTTGTTGGTGATTCTGCCAGATGGTCTAGGAACTGTAACTTCTTGCTTCTGTATAATGTGATAAACTCCACCCTCTGTTCATAAATTATTTTATCAGTGCAGAACTGGCAGTAATTTCTTGTGGTGAATCAATCCAAGTGTTTATATTGCCCTTGTGGACTGTCCGTGCTTCTAGCCAAGGCGAGGCCTTTACCGTTCACGCTTTGATTGTTGAATGTTTCTAATCATCTTGGGGAAGGACAGTTGACACAAGTTTGTAGAAGTCCATTTTATCATTTCATGAATGCTCTTTTTTTTTTTTTTAAGTAGATTGCAATGTTCCAATGCTTGCAGTTGGAGAAGGGTGAGGAGAAACATATAAGCACTTCCTACTAACCTTAACTGTCTTTCCCCTCAGAAGTCACAGAGATTTGCAGAGATCAAAGCTATACCACACACAGTTTTAAGTACGTAGGAGTGATTATTCTGTGCCAGTGCAGGTAGAGGAAGCATATACATTGCTTCTTGATTTTATAGATGCTGCTTTATAAGACATGGTCATGGTTTTCAGAAGGTATTTTGGACCTTTAACCAGTGTGGAGCTGTCAACACCAACATGATGCTTAAAGATGGAGTAAGTTCACATTGTAGTAGCAGATGAAGATGAGAGTTTAGGACCAAGAGTCAGACACTATGATTTAAAGTGACATGTTTGGGTAGAGACAAGAGGTAGATGTTCACTTTTCCTTGTCCACTAATAAGATTTACAGTCTCAATGGACTGGTTGTTGTCTATGAGGGTATTTTAGATAGGTTTCACTTAGGGTTGAAGCCATACTCTCAATGTGGGTACCACTGTCCGATGGGCTGGAATTCTAGAACAAGCAGAAAGGAGAACTTAAGATGGGTAAGAACATTGTGCTGACTAGTTTTGTGTCAAATTGACGCAAGGCCGAGTCATCTGGAAGGAAGAAGCACCAGTTGAGAAAATGCCACCATAAGATCTGGCTGTAGAGCAATTTTCTCAATAAATGACCCATGTGGGAGGGCCCAGCGCATTGTGGGTGGTGTTCCTGGGTTCTGTAAGTAAGCAGACTAAGCCAGCCCTGATGAGCAAGCCAGCTGAACCCAGTTTGTGGAAACTAGTGAACTCTAGCCCTAGAGCTCTGGAGATCCCATAGGTCTGAAATAGGCCCTCTGTATGTGGGAGCCAGTTGTGAGGCTTGAGCTATCGGAGGGGTCCCTGGATGGCAGGGAGAAGTGAGATTGGAATGTGGAATAAAACTTACAAAATAAACACATTTTTAAAAAAATTATGAAATAAAATAAACTCTGTGTTTTAAAGCTTTTCCATGTAGATATTTGGTTCCAGCATCAAGGAAAGTAACTAATATCAAATTTAATAATGGGCATGTTTGTAAATGGAGTTCTTAATTGTTCTAAGTAATAAAATCCCAGAGTCAGATGTAGAGGAAAATGCTGAGAGATCAGAGAGAGGGGCAAAGCATCGTCACACCTTACCCCCTTAGTGTCTCAGCAGACAAGAGAAACATTTCCTGCTAGGCAGACTAGTGTAGCTTTGCTACAGGTGGAATTCTCATGCTTTCAGCTGAGGATGCGGGAGAATGGGAGTAATTCAAGAGAAGTTATATGAGCATCTCTTCCTCCATGGGAACGACTCCGGTGTTTCTTCTCTGTGACTGCTATTTTCATCCTGCAGAAGCTGTGCACACATTTCTCCTTAGCTGAGGATAAGCATAAGCCAACTTAGACCCTGTTGTGTGACAAAGACATGAGGCTAAATTCTAGTAGTCACAGCTTCGAACGACACCATTCAAAGCATCTCCTAAGCATTTCTCGTAAACATTCCCAAGCATGGTATATAAAAAAAAATCTTGGAAAGTAATCATGCCCAAATTATTTCCAATCAATTTTTTTAAGCCCCATATGTTCACATTTGTAAGATGTTCTAAAAGACCTGCTTGAAATGCACAAGGTTTGAGACATAGAAGACCTGTTATATACAAAAATAGCGGGAAATAAACAGGACATCAGAACCACACTGGTGACTGGGTGAGCTCTTTCCACAAGATGAAACCACAGGGAGTCAGGGTCCCCTCAGATCTTGTCATCCACTCAGTGTGGCTGCGTCATTGTCACCCACGGAGGTCACTGCTCGTGCTCACGGTCACGTAAGAGCAGTTGCCTGGTAGATGCGTTTTCCACGGGGTTCCCCATCTGTCAGAAGTTGGAGCAGTTACTGCGTTTACTATCTCAGTCCCTTTGGTCTCTGCAGTTTTTCAAATGACTTGCAGGTTCAGAGAGACACTCAGCAGCGTCATGCTTTATTTCTCAGGATGACAAGTGCAAGCTCTTGAGTTCATAGTTAGATGGTGAGTCCCCACGTGTGCACGTAGGCAAGTGTTAGCACTTAGTGTGGTGCTAATGGGGGGGGCACATCTTGAAGAGCTCCAGCCTAGTGGGAGGTCTTCAGACTATGCCCGCCAAAGAGCCTTGTAGAACTGACTGATTTTCCCCCTTTCTTGTCTTCATGGTTATTTCATGAGCAGTTTTGCCAGACAACACTGCTGCCATGATGAGTTCCTTCAACTCAGGCTTGAAAAGAAAGTGGGGCCAGCTGATATGGACTGGTACATGTGAGGGTGTAAGAGCAAATGCTCCCTCCTTTGTAATTTGAGTACTTTGCCGTTTGTTAGAGAGCGGACACAGGTATCTTCAGCAAGGCTAAGACATTTTACTGAAGCAAGCTGCCACCTCTGCAAAAACCAGACACATCTGTCAATGGAGAAATTCAAAATCACACTTTGTTTTTTCTCCAAGTAAAATGTTCTGTTTATTTACTTTAGCTTAGAACTGTTCTTGCTGGCAGAAATAGCAACAGTTTGCTTTAGAGTAAATGTTCTTATAAGCCATTGAGCTCTGTCCTCTGGCCCACCCTGACTCATTGTGCAGTTTCTGCTTCATTTTTAAATAATAATGATGATGATGATGATGATGATGATGATAACAACAAACAACTGAAAATTTGTTTATGGTACAGTGATAAAATGTATGCTTTGAAATCAGAATTAACATTCTGTAATGTATACAAACACTTATGTGTAAATTTATCTTCAAAAGCGTTAGTTTCACTATAAAACACACAAGGCGTTTCCTTCTGCACTCATTTTAAAAGACTGTTTTTGAAGAAAATTAGGTACTTCTGCACAAAGTGCCTTTAGGCATTATTATTTTCAGTTTTTGTGGATTAGGTGAAGGTAATATAACAAATAAAAATCAAAACAAAAGAAGACAGAAAACTCATCAAAATTTTAGGTTGTAGCTATTTTGTTTGCTACCTGTGGAAAAGTCAGGGAAAAAAGGTATTTTGAAAATATAGATTACTTGTGTCAGGACCACTGTAGTGGTTTTGACAAAATATATCTAACTCAGTGACCTGAACACATAACAAGAGGCCTGTTCATGGCATAGGCTACCTGGAGCCCCACCATGCTGCACGAGATCAAAGAGGTCTGTTTTCACAGCGTGGATCCCTGCATTTTATTTACTTATCAGATGTGAGTGTATACAGGAGCCATGGAGAAATGGTGCTGTCACAGTGTAATTTAGATGTGTACAGTTAGCAGGAGTATATTTTAGAACATCCGTGGGACAGGCATGGTTCATAGATAGAGAAGATAACTGCATAGTTGGTGACACCAGCAATTAATGACTGGATACATTAAAAAAATGTGCTAAAGTATGAGCGAAGGCAGCATGGAGTTTTAGAGATCAAGGCATACAAGCTTGTCATGTGGTTATGCGTAAAGATGTAGATCTTTGCAACTTCATCTGGCCACTGTACTTTTGATTCCTGCAGGCATTTGCACAGTTGCAATGGCATGAATGTTCACACATCAACTCCAAAGTCATAAACAAAAACTTAATAATCAATGCTGATGGAATTAGCTTGTTGGGCCGTTTAGTAGTGGTCAATCCATTACAGGGGAATCCTCACCCATGAGGTTAGCATCACTGATAAATGTGGCCCAGAGGGCCTTGCTCTTTTCCCCATGAAAACACAATAGAAAAGCATCATCCACCAGTTGGGAAATTGACGCTCACTGGACAGTATCAAGGCTTACCTTGATCTTGGACAAGTTTTGTGGTGCATGCCATGCTTTGGTGAAACTGTAGAAAACTTGACTAATTCAGTGACATTCTCGTGTCATCCTGTGATCACGCATAATAGGCAAGGTCAATTAAACAGCCAGTCTCAGGAATGCTGTGCAGGATCAGGGTGTGCTTGTATGTATGTTCTTATGTGTAATTGTTCACCACCACCTGTAAGCACTGGAAACATTACAATGTAATATGGTGACCTGCAAGCTGAAAAGAGGTCTAGACTCTTGCCTGTCCCACCGAGATAAATAGCCACTTAAATTCCTACTTTTAAAGAGGTACGCAGTTTATTGTGTTTGTTAAATCAGCTTATACCAAACGCAACAACTGTCTATTGGTGACTTAAAAGTCCCAATTTTAAGAATATAATTTTACTTCATGGTTTACTGGTGAGTAGTGAAAATATAGACATGGGTGGTATTTTCCACAAAGTTTAGATGCTTGGTGATGAAAATACTTTGCAATTTTACATCATAGGTCTCTCATCTAGAAACTATTGGATGGTACTGGATCAAAAGTAAAAACCTGGCACTCAATGGATAGAATATCACTTATGTATTAATATAGCCTTGGGATGTGATGGACTTCTAGAAGTTACATGCAGAAAGTCCCTACACTCTCTACTGCATGGTGTATAGTATTACATTTAGTTTGTAGCAGAATTTCTGGAATGCCTATGAACTCTTTCATAACCATCTTTTATTTTACACATAAAATTTAACTAAACCAAAAAAGCTCTTTCAATTTTGAATATTTAGAGAGGAAATGCAACTGTGTGTGTGTGTGTGTGTGTGTGTGTGTGTGTGTGTGTATGAATTGTCTTTTTAACTTGACTCTCAAGTGTTGGTTAAATCCTGTTTCACCTTATATTATAAAGCCCCTTTCAGGCTTTTATTGGCAAAGCTTAAGATACTTGGTGACTTGCAATTTGTTTTTCTGTGGTGGATACAGTTCAGAGAGCTTAAACATTGCCTTGTATAGAGTATCTAGGGAAGCATGGACAGAAGTCATACACAATAACTATAGCAAGGGTACTCACCACCCCTTGGTGATCAGTCTGAATAAATAAATAAATAAATAAATAAATAAATAAATAAATAAATAAAAAGACACAATATCGAGTCCCAAATATGGTGACATTGCTCAGAAGTCCAGGCAGGCATTTGTCAGCCAGTCCAATATATTATATAAAAATTCTTTTATTATGGAGGTGAGTGATGTTTCTCCCTATATTCCCAAATATTATGTATTCTAGATAAGGACTTCGCTGGCTAGAAAACTAAGCCTAACTAATTACCTGATTATTCATAAAAACCTGAACTTGCTGTTGGAGATTCTTTGTAAAATGCCTTGGATTGGGGGTGTGTCTGTGACGAAGGCTTGTAGGGTGTGGGTCCTCTGCTCCAGCAAACACATTGTGCATTTGGTACACTTGTTTGATAGCTACAATAAGTAGACCCTAAGCCCAAGGAGTTTGAAAGTAGAACTAATTCTCAGCTCAGATTTGTCCATTCATATGTAGGCTTTGCTTGAGGGTTTGCCTGACCATCAACACTGCAACCTTCATTAGCAAGGGCTCCCTGGAGAATCTAATGAACCCGGAGGCCTCAGGCCAATAGAGAGACACTCAAGGAAATATTAGGCAGTGGGAATAATCATTTTCACTTTTCATCGGAAGAATCGGTGGCATCGTTTAAAGTCAGTGATGGCTATTGATGAAACCTTGAGTGAGGTTTTGCTGGCCATGCACGTATGAAAATACAGCATAGAAACTTTTGCAGAGCTAGTCTATGAGCACTGAAGACACAAACTGAAGACTTTCCAGAAATGAACATGGGACTGACCTGACCAGACAAGTAACTTGGATCAGCAAGTCTTGAGGAAAATGGAAGGAAGTCTAGATTGGTCATATGAATTGTGGTGCTATACGATTTATAATATGATAAAGCCACAAGCGATAAAATTGCAAAGCTAACCACAGCCATAGAGCCTGGCAGTGGTGACACACACCTTTAATCCCAGCAGACATACTTGTTAGCCTTAGAAGCTGGACAGTGGTGGCACATACATTTAGTCCCAGGACTCAGGAGACACAGGCAGATGGATCTCTGTGAGTCCAAGGCCATCCGGGGCTACTCAAGAATGAATCAGTCTAAAAGAGTAACAGAGTTCATGCCTTTAACCCCAGCACTTGGGGTCACATGCCTTTAATCCCAGCACTAGGGAGACAGGAGGGATGTGGCTTGGCCAATGGGGAAAGGTGTATAAGGTGGGAGGAATTAGGAACTAAGTCTGAGGCTTAGTGGAGAGCAGTGCAGTCTGCATTGTATATGAGGGTTTGTGGAGACAGGATCACCCTTTTCAGTCTGAGGTAGAGGTGAGAGCTAGTGGCTGGCTGCTTAGCTTTTCTAATCTTCATCTTGAACCCCAATATCTGCCTCTGCGTTTTCATTGTTCATGCAACAATGGATAAACATTATAACTTTTGACCAGTTGCAAATGGGACGCTTAGCTTCCTCCCTTCATTTTGCAGAACAGAAATCTTACCGGTAGAATTTTCAAGGATCACATTAAAGAACGTCCAACATAGTAGGCTTCAGAGGGCCATACAGACTCAGCTGACTCTGAGGCAGCCTGGCTTTCGAGTGTGCTGTGTTCAGTTTCAGTGCGTTTGAAGTCAGCAGAGCTGTTAAGCATTGCTCATTTCCGCACCTGGCTTGATGGCCGCTTCAAATATATGCTGTATGGTCATGCCCTGCTTTGCGGCCTTGCTGGTTTCTCTTTAGTTACTGATTGCTACAACCTCATACTTCAAATCAGAGTAGTCCTCCTTAGGCACAGACAATTTCTTCCAAACATCCACGACATGCTTGAAAACAGAACTGAACCCCCAGTGAATAATATCTTTTTTTTTCATATACATGTATATCAATGACAAAGTTTAATTTATAAGTACAGTCTAAGATTGAGTGATCGAAACAGTGTAGTGTTATGAAAATCATGCAGGTGATATTTTCCTAAGTATATCTGAACTCCTCATTGTACTTAAGAAATTGTTTGGAACCATAGTGACCACAGGAAACCAGAAGCACAGGGCAGAACATGAATGGGGTTTATGGCATTGAAAGCCTGAAATACTCTCTAGCAAATAAGGAAATGGTTTGGTATTAAGTTGAGCCAGTCCCTTTATTCTTTAGGGAAGAGGGTTAATGTTGAGATATGCTCTATGGTTATCTCAGTTTCTTCTTTTCATGGGATTGAGACTCAGTTGTCAGTAGAGACCACAGTTAGTTAACATTTTTATGGGTACATCTGCCTTCCATGTTTCATGATGTCATCTCAGAGCTTTAAGTGCTGTTTAAATATCAGAGGACTAAAGAGCAATTGGCTAAGCTTGTGACTGACCAATGCTGATTGGAGTTGCATGGTGTCTCATGGGATATTCCCAGGATACATTGCACTCCATATGATCTTGGTTTGGAGCTAATGGCACATCACCTGTCACTTTTATATCGAAGTTACTTTTCTATACTTTGGTACATGCCTGCATTTCATAGTTTGTATTTCTAATCCACAAATTTGTTTTGTCACATAAACTTTAGATTTGGTTACTTTAAAGTAAATTTCATCCCCCTTTTCTTCAGATTATGGGGATGCTGAAAATGTAACTGATGCTGTAAGAAGAGGCGTCGACACCAGGGAGTGAGGAAAAGAATGTGTGTGTTTGTCCGTGGGGCATCTTTCAATCCCATTCAAAATGTTAAATAGTGTTTGGCCATCAGGGAAGGCTGCATCGAGGAGGAATAGCTTATTAAGAAGTGGCAATTTTATTCCTTCCAGAGTAGCTAATTCCACACTTTCCATTTCACTGCTCTTTGTCTTAGTGCATGGTCAGTGGCCTTTCTACCCACTTATTTGAGAACTTCTTTAGAATGAGATTAAAGGAAATTTACGATGTGTTTCACAATTCCACTTGGGGTACTAGGGGACTCTAGAGACAGTGAAAGGGTGTTCTTATTATTATTTTTAATATTCTTTTCTAACTACCTTCCCAAGATTCTTCTCCAATTTCTTCAGTTTTTACTTGTCAATAAGGAAGCTAGAAAATACCCTATTGCTTTTAGAAACACTGTATGTAAATGCTTTGAGTTTTTTTGGTCAACTTTTTGTGTTTTCAATTTTAATGGCAGAAATATTTCCTCAAATAATCACTTAAAGGAAAATGTATAATGTGGCATCAAGCATGAAATCAACCCAATAACAGGAAATTTCCTTAAAACACTGTCTTGTTCAACACATATTTATTAAGTACTTACCAAGCACATGCCACTGATGTAAATTTTACTGTGATGGGTTAATGATTACAGTTTGTGCCTTTTAGCTTTGACATTTGCTGACACTGCTCTTTATGGCTTAGTACTAACTTCAGGAGCCATTGAAAGGAAAATATGCATAGCTCTCCAACAAGCTTGCTGTTAACATCGAATGAAATAATCCATGAAAATGTCAAGCAACGCTGTGGGCAAAGGGCTCAATAAATATTAAATATATTTGGATTCTTGGGGATCAAGGGTGAGCAAATAAGAATTCTGTTTATTTATTTATTGTTTGTTTGTTTGTTTGTTTTTTCTGGTAGTGGTGACTGAGCACAGGGCCTTGCTCAATGCTCTTTCTCTGTGCTGTATCCTCCACCGTTTTAGTCTTTTTTTATTGTTTTTTTTTGGGGGGGTCTTATTAGGTCACTCAGGCTAGACTTGATTTACTCTGTGTCCCCGATGAGCCTTGAACTCCGGATCTTTCTGCATTAGTCTTCCAGAACTCTGGATCCCAGAGCTGTGCCAGCAGATCCAGCTCAACTATGAAATCTGTCAGGGGGCAGATGATTTAGTCAGCGGTGATTTAAAATAGCGAGGGAGATGCTGTCATAACCGGGAAGAGGATGCTTAATAATGAAGTGCTAATTCAGAAGACTATACTTGAGGATCAGAAAGTTAATGTAGCGTGGGTGGGGGAGCAAAAGGTTTAGACATTCTAGAACAAAATTGAGATGAGTGAAACAGCAGAGCGGTCTCAGGAAACCACGTTTAAAGGTTAGTTAAAAGCAGCGCTGTGGAGCGTGGGGGGCGGTTGGTGGCATGGGAGGGAGGGAGAGAGGGAGCGAGAAAGGAAGAGGGAACTGGGATAGATATGTAAAACAAGATAAATGAATGAATGAATGAATGAATGAATGAATGAATGAAAGGAAAAGAAGAGTCAGAATCACAGCAGTGGCCTCATCAGTTTCGACACTGTTAGGATCTCTGGTATGCTTCACACTTCGGATGAAACATACAACATACACATGGGTACAGTTTTGCATGACCAGCCGTTCGGGTATCTGTACAACTGTTCATTCACTCTGCTCCTTCGCACAGGATGTTGACAGGTAACAAGTTTGTTCTGGCAAGTGTTACATTTCTGTGGGTACAATGTGATATTTCTATACATCCGTAGATATCATAAGTAATGAGAAAATTATGGTGCTTAGCTTATCTGTCATCTCAAATGTTCATAAACGCTTGTATTGGAAACATTAGACAAATTTTCTTGACCTATGTTGAGATAAGTTAAGAAATGTTGGCTACTGGTAGTCACTGTATTATGCTACCGAATGTTAAAGTATATTCTTCCTACCTAAATTTATTTTTAGACCAACACTCAGCCTGTCTCTGAGTATCCCCTTACTCTCTGCTAACCACCATGCCTTTGCTCCAGCTACTGCCTATGAGGGAGAATAAGAAAGTATTTAACCAAGAATCATGATAAGAATGAACCAATGACTGGCAAATCCCATGCCACCATCTGGATTTGGTGGAGGTGGCTACTCACCTTTGTTTTGCACACTGAGTACAAGTTAGACAATGATAGAGCCAGACGAAGGACTCTTAGAAGTTCTGTAATAACTTTTTTTTTTTGGAACAATGGCATTAAAAATCCAGTTGTGTAAAGAGACAGGAGTATATGCATAGAATTGTATAATCATCTGGTTCCATGTGATTTTCAATATCTGTGTGGTGAAATGTTCAAACGTGGAAAAGCATATCTAGCTGCTATAACATTATTATATATGAAATAGAGACATTGAAAGTCCTTTCTTCTAGTGTTTAGAAAAATATAACACATCACTTTTATCTATAATTACTCAAATGTGTAATAGAATATAATGTCTTCATTTCTAGATTATTTCACTTAGCATACCATTTTCTAGAATGCATAAGTGTCTCAAAAACTCAATAACAATAAAGAAAATAATCTGAATTAAAATGGGCAATAAGCATACACAGACATAATAAATTAATACATAAATTAGTAAAGAAGTTATAGGAACGTATGATAGTTCTCAAAACTAACAAAAATATAACTAGTATATGATCCAGCATATGTCTTCATATTTAAGAGAAATTCGCATCCGTGTGTTTATGAAACACTGTCATGTACAATCTGAATGCTCACTAACTGAAGAATGGAAAAGGAAATGAAATGTGTATCAGGTTTACACAATGAAGTAATACCTATTCATGTAAAGGATGCTATTCTGTCACTTGTGAAAATGCGGGTATCTTTAAAGTTTGGATTTATTATCAGAGATGTATCTTAAGCGCTTCAGGAATTATAGAATATAAACCCCATGTGCTCTGTGTTGGTTTCTGTGGGAAGAACAAAAGTCCCCGGTATAACTGCAACAGAAGGGTGAAGGGGCAGCATAAAATCAGGTCTCCAGGCGTCACAGCTTTCTTGGGAGGTGAAGCCATTCAAAAATTAAGTTTCCAGGAGTTCAGCCCAGGCGGAGGAGGCCAGTTTAAGTTTGAAGTGGTTGTTGGACGCAATGACCTATAAATCCTCTTTAACTGCTGTGAGTATATGATTCTACAAGTTAATTTTGTTGTTGAAATTATAAGGCACGCCACTGAAGTGCTGAACTTTGAAGTGTTTGTGAGTAAAAGAATACTCAGGAACCAACCCGGCACGTGCAGAGCGAGCTCAAAGCACAGCCAAGACCACTCGCTGGGATTTTGTGTTTTTTTTTTGTGTTTTTTAGTTTAATTCCACAGGTCCCCACAGACCAACTGTTTCTGGAAGGACATCTTATTGGTATTGGCTTTGCTGAAAGCATGTCTCCAAACGCAATCTGCTCCGGGCCCAAATGATGATAAAAGCTGCACATGGAAATGTGTGAAAGCAGGAATGAGTTGTTTCAGTTGCTGCGGGTTCCCGTTACGGCCTATGGATTCGCGTTTTGAATTGTTGTGAAAATGAATTCTGTTTTATTTGTCTAGTTACTAGGGTACCTTGTTTGATCCTTCAGTTTCTCTCTCGTCAGTTTAAAGGGTATGAATGAGGTATAAAAACCGTGGGAAGGGAGACTGTAAGATAAGATGAGGGCCTAGCACCTGGGAATTGAACCACAAATTGTAGTTGCTGGGGGTAAGTAATCCTGAAATGCCACCTGAGGGCATGGTTTTACAGATTACAAGGAGATAATACCAAATTGATTGTCATCACAGCATTTGCCCAAGAAAAGTACAGCTGCATGGCAGTTGGTTGTTGGTCCCTTGTGTTACGAATGCTGGGTACGAAGTAACTAAGTATGAAAGGCAGTTTGCTGAGGTCACTTGCTACCTATGTGGCATCAAGGAGAACCCAGACTCCTACCATTGCGGGGGCAGACCCGGCTAACCACAGTCCCATGGCTCCCAGGGCCTCAGGCTGAGGCATTCCGTGAGCGCACGCACACTCTGTCCTTTCCTAGTTTGTAAGTGGGCAACAGAATACGTGCTAAGCTAAGAAGAGAGAAAACACACGTAAGGGAAAGAGGTCAAGAGTGGGCACGAGAACCAGAGGCCCGTCACTTGCACACTCGGGGACCCATAAAAGCACTAACCGGGAGGCGCAGTACAGACAACGATGTGGCGCAGGACCCACACAGGCCATGCTTGCTGTTGCAGTGTCTGTGAGCTCCTCCGTCCTCTGTTCATGTGGGTTTAGAAGGTCTTGCTTTCTTAGTGTCCTCTCTCCCCTCCGCGGGATGTCCTTCATCCCCTCACTCTTTCCACCTCGTCTTCTGTGGGCTTCCTTGAGCCTGAGGAGAGGGATTTCATAGGGACATCCCATGTAGGGCTGAGTGTTCACTCAAAGGACTGCCCATATCTGCATAACGCGTGGCTGTGGGTCTCTGTGTTTGTTACCGTTGGCTATAGGAGGAAATTTCCATGATGACAGCAGAGCGAAGTATTATTCTATTATTGTTCTATGAGTATAGCAAAATGTCATTAAGATTCATTTCACTGCCTGCCTGTCTTCCTTCCTTCCTTCCTTCCTTCCTTCCTTCCTTCCTTCCTTCCTTCCTTCCTTCCTTCCTTCCTCCCTTCCTTCCAACAGTAATAATATCTTTTATCCTAGGTCTCTGGCCTATCTAGCCTCTGTTTCTTGGTCACCCTAAGCAGTATTGGACATGGGTCCCATCATGTGGTATGGTCCTTTATTCAAATCAGATATTGATTGGCTACTTGCCACCATAGCACTAACATATCTTACAGAAAGGATGTCTTTGCTACTCATAGGTTTTGTGGCCAGGTGTTTATATCTTTCTTCTGGCAGTGTGCAGACTACCTTCTTCTTCTACCCAAGTTGCTATCAAGTATGGATGAAGGTTCTAAGTAGGTGTCATCTCAGCTTTTCCATCTTCACCATTTGTGTAGGTGTTGTCTTCAGCAAGGGGGTCTTGCAGTCTGTTTAGAGCGTAGTCTTGTCAGCAGCCTGGGTTTTTGGGTATTCCTATGGGACCCCTTTGGGAAACAACTCAATTAGACACAACTCCATCCCGATACATGACATCTCTTTTGAAGACAAGAGATGGCCAGTTTGGGCTCTGCCTCCCCAAATATTTGATGATTTCCATAAGGTCACCTTTATAAATGTATATATTTTAGGAAGGTTCAGTTGTGTTGTTTCCATATTACCTCTCAAATGGCCCTTAATTTTAGCTATCTCTCCACAACTTTCTATTTCATAGTTATGCTGACAATTTTTTAATACCGTGTAGACAGAGCAAAATATATTTTAACCTAAAATATTAGTGTATTTTGTTAACTAATAGAGACAACATAAAAAAAGCATAGAGGACCTCTTATTGCAGTAAAGAAAGACTTATAAAGAGATATAAGGACCAAAAAGATAAAAAGATGCCCACCTGTTCTGTGAAATACATTGAGGGGGACTCATTAGAGATTTAGAAAGCAATTCTACAAAGAAACCCAAGGGCTTCTTTTATTCTTCACTCTCTTCGTCTCTTGCTTACTTTTTACAACATTTCAATCACACTAAGATCCCTCTGAAGTGTCTATTGTGCTTTCTCTATGTTTTCAATTCCTTCTCTTTTCTTTCATCTTTAGCTGCATAAAGAGAAGTAGAACCATTGTGTAAAGAGCAAATAATCTGATGTGAAGTTCAAAAACACTAACGACTGTTATATTTATGGGATTGTACCTAAGATGGGTGCATTACCACTTTCCCATTAGCGGGCGTCACCGTTTTACAACACCCTCTCTATTCTTTGTTACATACATAATACTTGGCGCCTCTGTGTAAGCAGCATCCAGCTTCACCTTCAGACGTGTCTGGGTTTTCTCACATGGGCTTTTAGTAATTCTCCAGGAATCAATACTTGCCTGTTCTATTAAAATACAAGCCCTTACAAGCAAGAAAGCCTTTTCTGTGGCTTCTAAATCAACAGCCTAGGAGCTCAGCACAGAGATCATTCTAATGTGGAAACTTCAAAGGAAAATCTCAACCATACTGTAGTATTTGTCTGATGTAGTTATTAATTCAAAATTACTTAAAATATTTGTTGTAAGGAATGCCTAGCTAAAACGCTTATAATGACCAAGTTTGAGCAAGTTAGTTTGTATGGAATAACATGAATGTGATTTTTCAGGATTTGTTTTATAAAGGCCAAAGTTGCAGCAAATTTGATACATCTTGTTTATACTCACTCACATATTTCTTATGCATCAAAGCAAAACTTTTACAAAATAGTTAAACCATAGGGAATGCTTTATTCAGATTTTATTTAGGCCATTGCAATAGGAGAGCCTAGTGTCAGGTCTAATGAAACAAAAGGCTAGAGGGATTTTGAGAGAGAGAGAGAGAGAGAGAGAGAGAGAGAGAGAGAGAGAGAGAGAGAGAATTCATGTATGTGTGTATGTACATGTATGTGTATATGCATATATGTGTGTATGTAATATGTGAGTGTGTTTATGCATATGTATGTGTTTATGCATTTTCCTGAAACATTTGTATTTTATATGATTGATGCTAAGAAAAATTAGATTCTCTTGCTACGTTTGCAACAGAAAGTAGTTGTACAAATAGGAACAAGATACCCAAGACATAGGTGTGTCATTGGTCTCACTGTGACATCTCGACGGAATGTTTCCTAGCTCCTTAGGAAAGATATTCTTTGCTTGTAAGGTCAGTAATAAGAAGCTTGAAGGGAGTTTAAGCACGAACAAAGGGTTTCCAGAGATGGGGTTTCCAAAGTAAATGCTCTAGGCAGAGGGAGGCAGAATGAAGCTGGTATGAAGAAGATGGTTTCAAGAGTGGAACCCTGTCTTGGCCAAATAGATGCACAGGTGTTTTTCTATTTAATCTCGTAGCATGCAGCTTTTCACTGTATGAAACTCATCCTGATCCCTCACAGGGATGCAAGGGCAATTTCTATGAAAGGTACAAAGGTTATTATTATTTTATAGCCTTTTAGAAGACAGTCTCATTTAGGAATAATAAATCCAAGGACTCTATTGTTCAATATCTTCACCATAATTAACAAAATATCATAGACTACTTTGTGAAGAGAGAAGATCTTAAGTATTTTAGAACTCACATACTCATTGGCTCAACTTAGCCCTTCCAAAAAAAAATGAACAAAACCAAAACCAAAACAAACTCATAATAGCAAGATGTATAGCATAACACATATTTTTAAATTTGTAAATTAGATGTAAACAAAATCAGAGGCATTACTATTTAAATTAAAGTGTAGGGACTATCAGTGACTTATGCTTTTGAAAGTCAAATGAAGGATGTGAATGGGCAATGAGATGGTGAGAAGTATTTGAATATTACTACATATGGCTGAATTTCATGTGGAGTAAATATGTCTAAAGTGTTACTATAGACTTGATTAGAAAATTTCTTGGTTATTTGGTGGACATTAATCAAAATAAATATGGTAGATATGCTTAAGTAAATACTCAGTACATTGTTGAGAAACTTAATAAATAACAGTTATCTTCTGATTAAAAAATATGTTGATCAAATTGTGATATGTACTTCATTTTAGCAAACACTTTAAAGTGTGATTTGTCTATGTATCCTTTGTATTTTTTTTTTACGGTTATTCAACTATAATCAAGGACTGACTAAATGTGGATAGGATGAAAATTCTAATCTTACATGTTGAGGAAAAGAAGTTTATAGAACCGTTTAAGACAAAGAAGCCACTTTGAGTGACCCTTTACTATATAAATCTCGACTGCTCTTAATTTGAATTGAATGGACAATTAGCAGGGAGAATTACCTAGAGAAAACAAGTTATTTTCAATTTTCTCAAGGGAATTAGCTAGTAGGGGCTCAGCCCGGTAGGCGGAACATCTCCTTCACATGATTGCAATTTAGAACAGCTTATGTTCTGGCCATAAGACTGTGCTGTAAAGTTTTCTAGAGGAAGTAGAGTACGTTATAGTAAGTAAATGAGTAGAGAGGAATGCTATGGATGTAAGCCTAGCCGGTCACCCTTGTGTGCTCATGGTGTTCTTTCTGATTTGCAATTCTGCCTGTCTTTGTAACCACATCATAGAGACATCAATAGACAGGCTACAGGGGAGCATTGTTCTAACTGAGCCAAGGGCAGAGTGCACCTTCAAGTAGTCATCAAACGAGACCTAGGAAATCCATCCCAAGGTACTACAGACACCGGTCAAAAGCAGAATAGTGTGGATGGGGGCCCGGACATTATTTCTCTGTAACTCCTGGGACTACAATGGTATTGTCCTGGATGCTCACCATGAAAAAGGGAGAAAACACTGCGAAACTTCAGGTTCTGGGAAGTAGTCAACAGTTCAGTGCAGAGAAGAGAGCTAATATTGTTCATATATTTCAACTCGTTTACAGGTGGCAGAAAACCAATTTTGAGATAGTCTCGTGGAACAGATGTGGTACTCTAAAAGGTCTGTAAATTTATTAAAACATCCTAGAAAGTGTTGACTTATTTATTAGTAACGACAGTGAGTGTCTATGTGAGGATCCAAGCTTCTAATAGAAAAGCTGACAGAGAATAGACAATTAGATGGTAGATAGCTGTAAGCACATAGATTGCTTTTAATTTGAATAGCCCCCCAGCATAAATATACCCATTTCCCACACCCTGCATTACACTACAATTACATATATTTTCTCCCTAGCTGTGGCGTGACAACATATATAACAGAGAAAGGGTTTTGTCATCCTGACTCGGTGGACTTTTAAGTATTTCATCATTTTGACAGATTCTTTAGTAAGCCATTCCTGTTGTCTCAGAGGAGGGTGTTTTATAATGACCAGTGGCATTAGTTCTCTCTGAGCCAACATTTTGATGAAAGCATCACCTCAAAACCCCAAAGAGCTTAAGAAGCTTACGGAGCTTTCTGAATAACTTTTAAAATCCCCCTGGGTAAGTTGCCCTTGGAAACCTAAAATCTGTTAAGTTTATCATTACTGTTTGCTTTTCAGAAAATTTATCATATATATCCCCTTGCGATTTGCCTCTGTCATCTTTCTTCTTACACAAGGAGCCTTATGTCACGGTCAGAAGTCAAAGTGTTAAGGACAATGTCGATAAAACATGTATTAACATGTAGTCATATGAGTCATGGGAACATAAGGTATGTGGAAACAAAGTCTTTGGATGTGGACCAGTGGTTAAGAGCCTGCTGCATAAGAAGTGGGGTGGGACCCAGATCCCCAGAGCTGTGCAAAGGCTGGTGGCAGTGGTTGCTGGGCTGTAATTCCAGTCCTCAGGAGGTGGATCTGTGGTTGCAAGCCAGCAAAGAGTCGCCGGAGAAACCCTCGTCACGGATAAGGTGGAATAACAATAGAAATCATGCCTAGTATCCACCGTTGGTCTCCATGTATTTAGTCACGATGTATGCCCACATATATGTGAATCTGAATGCGCGGAGACCACACATGGATACTCACAAAAAAAGAAAAGAGAACTGTGTAAGTAGCATGGCCATACAACATAAATGAAAGCCCAGAGCTTCTTCACATGAGTTTCTTGACTATGTTTTTATAGTCCTGTGTCACTGACCACTGGATCTTCATACAGTTTAGAAATCATTGCATTGGTAGATGAATTGCAGGAAATAGGCAGTTGCTAATTCGTGAGGTTACTTCACCGAGGCTATCTTTCCCCATCAAAGACAGCAATATTGATACTGAAATACAAACAGCTCATCTTTTCCTTGGCAGGCAACTCATATGAAATGCACCTCAAGAAAAAAATAGGTGGAGTAATAAAAACTGAAGAATGGTGTTTGAATGCCTATTTGGTTGGTGTGATCGCCCAAAAATCCATCTTTACTCATGCTTGTGTGGGCATGTCACCTAAACAATTTCCATGAACAGAAAGTGGCATAGACTCGTACTATAAAATTGTATAAATGTTCTTCAAGAGTCAAGAATGACTAGTATTTATTTCCTGAAAACATAAATGGTTACTAATTGAAAATAAAACCTTCTCTATTGATTTCTTTTTCGTTAAATTATGAACAACAGCAGAAATCTCTGAGAGCCTCAGAGAAAATATATTTTAATCTATATTTAAAAAAAAAACTCTGTGGGCCCAAGGAAGACAGATTTTTGCTCTCTCATTTTTATACATGCTTGGTTCATCCTAAATTATAGCAATGTTTCATTACCACCAAAATTCTCCAGATAAAATTCGTAGCACAACTGCTTGCTAAGCAAAAGGGAAAAACATAAATTGTGTCTGTGCTGAGCAAATGGATTTGGAAGCTGACTTTTATTTGGCTTGAAGCTTCTGTTGCAGAACAAAGTTTCTGCTGATTCTGTCAGGACCTGGCCGAGGCCACGGAAATTATTTGACCGACACTCAGCTGGGCTGCAGTAAGACTTTGCCAAAGTAGATGTTTTGTGTATTGAAAAAAAATTGGGAGAAGAAGGGACATTTGTCTTATTTTTCAAATGAAATATGACACTTTCATCGGCTAAAGATAAGTCTTCCATGAGCTGAGATTATCTAGTATTAATGGAGATGCAGTGGGAAATACTTGAGGGATATTCCCTATTTGAAGCCAAGTTTGAATTATTTTTCTTTTTCTTTCCGAGAGTACTTCTCTGGGATTGATCTGTAAGACCTAACTTCCTATACCAAATCCATTTTTTTTTAAAATGTATTTGTATGTATGTGTGTGTGCCTGCATGACTTTATGCATGCCCTATGCGTCGATATAATAGCAGAGACCAGCAGAGGGCACTGCGGCCAGTGAGACCAGAGTTAAAGGGACCTGGGGTGCCTGATACTGGTGTTGGTACCAAACACATTCTCTGCAAAATAGCAATTTCCCTTGACTGCTAGGTTACCTTTCCAACTTCTAATCCCAACAGTTCCTGTGTTTCTTCAAAGAACATTTTTCGTTTGCAGAGAAGCCAGTGTTTGGGTTATCATTACTTTGCTCTAACTTTAAAACAAAACAATCAAAAACCCTCATTTCCTATAGATGAGAGATAACACGAGTTAACATGATCCCCACAGGGCATTTTCTGTTTCTCCGTTTGTGGGTGTGTAGTTTGTAAAAAGACAGGCAACCCACAGCCGGTCTTGTGCACTCACGTCCAATCTGGTATTGTTCCTCATATTTGTCTGTTGATTCAAACAAAAGGGGTTTTAGCACAATTCCATTTACTCAACTTTTTATACCATTGTTCCTTACTCAGTATGCAAATTCCTAATCCCTACTGCAAATTATTCTGTTTTCCATATTGCCGGCTACAGGGAACCAGAACAGATGCCATTGACCGCTCTGACAATGCAGTGACTCCCCCCCCTTTTTTAGGCAGACTATGTCACTGATCAGATTCCCTGTCCACATTTATATTCGTCTGTTTTACCCCTTTCTCTTTTCACTTGATAGAAAAGGTCTGGAATCTAATGACCAACACAAACATTGGCAGTTGGTCATGTAATACTAATCTCTTGGTGATAGGTGTGTTTATTTTCCTTTTACAAACACATTTTTTTTTTAAATGAAAGAAACACAAACTCAACATGTAGGGTGGAATGTGTGTTTATTTCAACTCTTCGAAACTCCACTGTACTGTAAATGAAGAGGTTTTTAAAAAGGCACGAAATGTCAAGGACAAACAGAATAGATGTGACAAAGACAGCCATGACATTTGAGGCTGGGAAGCAAAAAAAATAATAAGTGACACAAATAGGTGTACACATTTCAATTTTCCCTTTTACTTTTTGCTCTCCTCACCTCTTCTCACTCTGTGCTGTCCTAATACCCCAGTCTCCATCAGAACACAATTTCCCTGACAGGGTACCAGTTCCCACGACAATATAGACCGTATGCTTCCTTGCCCTGAGATCTGAATCTCTTGTTTTCCTAACAGATGATATATAGCTGGCAGAAGTTCAGCCTGGATATTGGTTCATCCTACCCACTGCCTTGTAGTTCATAAAATCCTCAGCCATATTCTTATCACCCCGCATCTCCACAGGGAACAGCACAGGGCTACTCATGACAAAACCACTGGGGTAGTTGAGCTCATTACACCTCATCATAAATGATGCTGATGCTTTCCTGTCCTACACTTTTTAAGTCAGTATATTATGGCTGCGTACTGCCTTATGTCTTTAACGAGAGTGTTTCTTCTTGGTCACTGAAGCAGGAACCTTTTGAAAAGTCTGTGTGTTGTACAGGACCTTAGCTTTGAGCTCAGTGCAGGGGCACACGAGAGCATGAATGAACATGAATATTTGGGTGGCATACCATGGCAGAAACCTTCAGTTAATCGTCCATAACCCATCTCCGTACGTTATGTGGCAGTTGAAATATTTATCTTTGACGGGGAACTTGGATGAATAGCTGACAAAGGGTGACATCGGATTTTTCTTAAGAGCCTTTATGTAAATGGGACCAAATTCTACGTTCTGGGCAACTTCTGTGAAATTAAAGCCTTAAAGGAAATGGCATTTGGGGATAGTATGGATTTCCAGGTGTAAGAGACGCAGCGTTGCTCCAATGGCAGCACTGTGTCACTGGGCTGTTTGGGGCTGTTCCTGGACACTGGGGGCTTTTAAGACTTGGAGTTTATCTAGTGTCATTGAGGAACTGCAATTTTAATATAGCACAGCTTCAAAATGTTGATATTTAAATAACCATGTATCAAACTTTACTTTGACATTTACAGAGGGTTATACAGGCTGGAATGTGTTTGCTTCTGAATGAATTTATATAAGCAGCTAGGCAGAGTGAACTGTCTGGATACTATGAGACCCAATCTATCAGGAAATAAGAAATTAGTTCAAACTTCTGTGCTTTGTCCCCCACAAATCTCACGCCTCTTCTCACACTCTTACTTTTCACATGTCAGATGGTTGTCACACATGCACCACTGACTTCCATAAATTCATTCATTGTCCAGGTGTCTTTAGATCAAACGATCTGAACAAATCCCACACTTCCAATTACAAGACATAAACCCAAGCCAGTCTCCCATGGCCAAACCCTCACTTAGTCAAGGTCATCCAACAAACTCTCCTCAAACTCCCTAGTACATCCTTCGATGCCTCCTTACCACTCTCTTTGCACCTATATTCAAAACCTTGTATTAGCTGCAGTCCCTCTTGTCAGCAATACCCCAGTTGCCAGTACTCCAGCCCCACTGCTGACAGCTTTCCCCTTGACTATCCATGTCATGTCCCTGTTTGTGAATCAAAGCCAAGGCCTCTCAACCTTTCCACACCCACCCCCAAACCCGATATAGACTGTCCCTCTCACTGTTGGCCAAGAGCCGCCCTAATTATCCACATCCACAAAAGATCTCAATTTCAGAGTCTATCTGAATACCTAGAAAAGACTATTCTGGTGTAACAAGAGCCTGTCAAACTGTATTCTCGCCATCACAACTAGACTCTGCTTTCAGATAACAGTTGTTCACCAGTTAACCTTTTATGGCCTGGATCCTCTCAAGAATACTCAGACGCAGATAACAGGTAATTACTCCTGCTAACTAATAGCCTGTTTCCCTGCCTGTTGTCTATCCCGAAGGGTGGGATCTCTCTTCCTTTCCTTGATCTTGGGATTTCTCTTCCTAATGACAAGGAACATGATCCTAACAGTTTTGAATGTATATCCATGATAAAAAAAAATTTTCCCTCCTAAAATCCTTAACGTTATTGTTGTGTCTAGTCTATCTGTCCTAGCAGATTTCACATCAGCCACAGGCTGCTCCAGTCCCAGCCCCAGAGGTTTCCCTGGAATCTACATGCAATTAGAGCTACACATGCTAGTATTTCCTAGCCTCAGGTGGTCCCACAGAGCCTGGACATTATCTGACGCAGGCCATTCTACCAAGCCTTGACCGACATTCCAGCTTCCTCTCTATCTGGAGGCATTTGTCCCTCTAGGACAAATGTCCCTCCCCTGTTTCCCTTGTCCTTTCCCCTTGTCCGTTTTCCTTCTCCCTTAATTCCCCTTTCCCGCCCTTGTTACTTACTTCCCAACCTTTTTCTGAAACAAATAAATCTCTTCTGTGCTGAGAACTTGGTCTTGGGGTCTTTCAAGCTAACTTTGAAGTCCTTATAGTGTTAACATCTTTGAACTAATTACAAATTACTTCGGTATTTCCCCTATTTTCTATCATCTCTCCCCCCCCCCTTTTTTTTAAATGTTTCACTCTTTTTACTTAAATCTTTGGAGAGGAGACTTTTCTTCAGTTATATGCAGCAGTAACAGTGTCTCATTCTAAAACTGATATATTTATTTTTAGTATTTTTCTAGTTTTTGAGATTATAATTGATATTTCCTTCTTACTCCCTCGAAAATTTTCAATGCACCCCCTCCTTATTCACTTTCAAATTTATGGCATTTTTTTTCTGTAGTTGTTTTATACATACATATGTATACACCCCACACACACACACACCTGCACACGTGTGCATGCACACATGTGCGCATACCTAAATTCATAAACACAATCTTCTCAGTCCATGTAATGTTACTTCTGTGTACAATATTTTCAGGGCTGACCTTTAGTGTGAATAACCCCCGTGTGCTCCTCCCTGGGAACCACTATAATTCCTGTTCTTGGCCTTCACTAGTTGCCAGTGGTCCTTCATCCAGGGCGGGGGTCTCTTGAGCTTCCCTCTGTCTGCCCTGGCACTGATTATTGTTGCTGTCCTTGTTCACATTCGGTTTAGACTCTATGTGTTGGAGAGACTTTATGAGTGTTTCTTCTGAGATTCTCGCAGCCGACAGCCGTTCTTCTGCCTCTTATAATTATCCCATCGAATCTGCAATGGTCTCTGGGCTATAGCTGCTGTGTTCTACATGTATCGATTGGGGCTGACTGCAGAACTCTGGCTTTTTATCAGTTGTGGTGTTTGGTAATGATCTCTCTGTGTTGCGAAAGCCATTTCCTTGATGAGGGGTGAAGACCACACTTAACATGTGTGTATTGGGGCATGGTAGATGAGAACACTACATCAACAGCTTCTCAAAAATAGTTCTCTGTTAACATTCACTATTCTCCCACAAAGCAAATCTGGAGAATCTGGCTTTGTCATTACTTGTAGGAATAACGGATATAAACCAGAAGGCTGTTTATTTATTTATACGTGCATGGATGAATAAATGCATTGATCTGAATTCACTAGATTTAGCTTCAGTTTTGCTCTGCTTGAGACACTTATTTCAATGCCTCTGTCATAAGTATAAAACAATAGCAAAATGTTCATTATTACTCTATTCATCCAAATTGATTATGGACAATCTTTAAGAACAATGTTGTCTTCAATATGCCAGAACCATTTTTAATGGGTTCTCAGGTCCCTAATATGAGGCTCCCAAGCCCAAAACACAGAAAGCAAAAACCTAGCGTTCTCCCAAGATAACACATAAGAACAAGACTCTTTTTGGGTTTCGTGTCTTTTTGTAATGTATTTTTCCTTTCCTCTTAGTTTTTATTGAATGTGCATGTGTGTGTGGTATTCAAGTGTATAGCATGTTCATGTAAGTGTGGGCACACCTCGGTGGGCACGTGTGTACACGTGAGTGTAGAAGTCTAAAGTAGATACTAAGTGTCTTCTTTGATAGCCTCCCTGTTACTGAGATGAATTTCCCACCGAACCTGGAGCTTTTCAGTTTCCAAGTAGTGTGGCTAGCAGCCCACTCTGGGCACCTCCTCTTTCTGCTTCTCATACGATAGGATTGAAGAGGTGGCGTAGAGCTTGCCTGGCTTGAACGTGGTTTCCAGGGATCTGGAACGCCTGCCCTTGTGCTTGTGTAGCAGGCACAGACCCATCTACTTAGCTCTTTTTTGTTTCATTTTACTTTTAATTGACGAACAATACTTGTGTGTTAATGGAGCATGATGCAAATTTTATGCGCAGGCACACATTTTGGAATGAGTCAGCAAGGACTACTTAGCACGTGCATTGTCTTCCATATTTATCAGTTTCTCCGACTGAGGGCATTTAAGATCCTCTTACGTCTTATTGAGATGCACTGTAGGATGCATTTTGACATCCTTATTAATTACAATCGTATTCTGTGACTTGCTCTTCTTGTCCAGGATCCCAAAGTTTGCCCTGCGTTACCCAATCCCACCTGAGCTGCGGGTCCCTAGTCTCTCTACTTCCATGAACTTCACTCCTCTGAATGCTTCAAAGACCCATTAAAACGAATGAGGACGTGTCTCCAGTGTACTGCTGATCATCGTTAACCAGGGATGGCACCATCCACGATGGGCTGTACCCTCCCCAATCTGTCACCAATTAAGAAAATGCCCTACAGACTTGCCTATAGCTTGATCTTATGAAGGCCCTTTCTCAATTAATGATCCCTCCTCTCCGATGACTCTAGCTTGTATCAAGTTGATTAAAAAAAACCAGCCAGCACATTAAGGAATTCCAAGCACCACTGCCTAAAGGGGGCATTTCCCAATATTGCCACCCTAGAACTAACCTCCACCATGTATGGCTTGTGAGGACAGTGTACACGCAACCCATAGCAATTCTGTGAACTAAATACCATGCAGCAAAAGTTAAAGTGGGCAAGCATAATGCATATTGATTTAAAATTCCAACCCCAACCAAATTTTCCATTTCTCTATTTTTAGAGTACTCCTATTATAACATTTTGACAGGGAAATATGTATGAAATCCAGACTCAAGCAATGTTGTATGGCAGAATGAATATATTATGTAGTATGCTTGATTTTAACAGTGTGTTTAAAATAATGTAGTAGGAGGATTTGACTTTGCCAGGACGCATGAACTGAATAATTTATTTTGCAATATGAATTTATCCATCGAATCAGCGTGTAGTATTTAGCCACTTTCCCCGTATTTAGTTTCCATTCATGTCATACATTTTAATGGACTCTTTAGAGCAGATAGATTATAAATTGTAAATTCATGTGAATGATAATGCATTGTCACTTGTGATAGCTGGTAAGAGGAGATGAGTAGTGACTGCCTTTCTTAAGGGACATTCTGCACTTGTTAATTACTTGTAAAACTTAAATTAAAATTATTAGCTCTTTAAGTCTCATTAATAGAATATTTAAGAATGAGATAATAGATTTACTATTTAAGACTAACTGTAGGTTGTTCAAATTATGTAACTTTTGTTACATCTACAGACTTACAGTCTGTAGGTCAAGGAATCTACAAGGGAACACTATGCAAATGTAATACCTAAATTGACAACTTTCATGGTAACTTTGGCTCTTTGTACATGAGCATGTGTGAGTTTTTAGTACCTCAAGGCATTTTATTTTGACATTAAGACTTTAGAAATATTCTATGTGAAGAAAAACCCATTTGAAGTTCTAAAGTAAAGGCTTAATGGTAACAAAACACTATTATTTTTCTTTGTATTCCTTGATGGTTATGCACATGCATGTAATATGTTGATCAAATCTACCACCTATATTCAATTTTCTAATCCATTCTATCTTCTCTTCAGTCTTCCCTCCCAATTTCATGCAAAATTCTGTAAAACCCATTGTGCCCACTGCCGATATGAACATGGATGTTGGACCATCTACTGGAGCACATTTAGCTTTTCTTGGGTCTAATTGAATAAAAAACAAAAACCTGACTGTCCCTCCCCTACCGCCATCACCATCCAATCCCAAACCGTAGTTATGGGGTTGGACTTCATTAGGGCCTCTTCTGTCCATGTTGGTTGGATGGATCGTGTGTAGGTCTTGTGCATTCAAGCACAGGCACTGTGAGCTCATATGCAACAAGCTCACTGGCCTCGTCAGGCTTAGCAAATTCTGCTTTGCTGATGATGTGTCCTGCCTCTAGATCTTAAAATCTCTCAAGCCCTCTTCATCAATGCTTCCTGAGTTCTATTCAGTCTCTTATTCTCTGACATGGGCATGGTTCAACATAATGTAAATGAATAAATGTAGTTAAAGTAACGTAGTAAGGTAGACTGACTCCAGTGGCACATGCCTATAAAACCGACGCCCAGGAGGAGGAGGCAAGTGAACCTCTGTTAGTCTGAGCCCAAACCTGATCTACAAAGTGAATTTCAGGACAACCAAGTCTGTTACATAGAGAAACGCTGCCCTAAACAAACAAAATGTAATAAGAGGACTTAACTTTGTCAAAAAGTATGAACCGAATAATTCATTTTTCAATATGAGTCTATCTATTGAGTCAGTGTGTGGTACTTAGCCACTTTCCTTGTATTTAGATTCCATCCATGTCATAAGTTTTAAAGATTTGCACAATTTTCCATGTGCCGTCTCTCTGCATGTGTTTCCTAATGCAGATCAACCAAGATGTGAGCTTTTCTGCAGATCAACCAAGATGTGAGCTTTTCTGCAGATCAACCAAGATGTGAGCTTTTCTGCAGATCAACCAAGATGTGAGCTTTTCTCTCTATTTTCTACCTGCGGATCAATCAGGATGCGACCACTCAGCTGTTCTTTCGGCCACATCCTTTCTGTGCCACTGCGGACTGTGTAACCACCTGCAACCGTAAGTGCAATTAAACATTTTCTTTTAAAAGTTGCCACAGGTGTTGGTACAAGGAAGTAGGCTATTGTTGTGAAAAACTTGACCGTGCTGATTTTGGAGGGATGTGGTTTGGAATTTTGGATTAGAAAGATGGGTGAAGCAGAGCCTACTGGGCCATGCTAGCCGGACTTTGGGAGATGGTAGTGCTTATGGCTTTTGGATAGTGGAGAATTCATTTCGTGGGTTTTCAGATGGCAACAGTATCAATTTTTGAGAAAGAATGTGTCTGCTTCACCCTTGTTCTAAGAATTTGCCTGAAACTACATTGAAATGTATTGGACTAATTTCTTTGCTGGAGGAGATTTCAAGACAGCCCAGTATTTACTCTGCTTATGGTACTTAGTAGTCATTCTTATATAGAAGTCTACAATGAAAAAGAGCATGTAGGATAAAAGGAAATAAATTTGAAGAGGAAAGGAGCACTGGGAAATTCAGTGTCAAGGCTTATGCTGAGAAGAGAGGTTAAGGACAGATTTGATCTAAAATGGAATCAATATAGGTCTTCCTGTCCAGCTATGTTAACTCGTGGATAAGAAACATCTAAGTGGTTTTCTACTCCTAAGCAGCAGCAATGAATCAGAGCTGCCACAAGTGACTCTAGGGTGCCAGCCTTTGCCCCTAGTCACTAGTAAAGCCTGGCAGGTTCACATTTGTGGCTCTGGGCTTAGAATCATGAAGGCTACTCAAGTAAAGGGGTTGTACAGTTTTCCTTTGTGGTTGAGTTGCTGAGGCCAGCTCCAACATGAGTGGCCATTTCATGAAGTTATGGGAGGGAAGCCTAGAGAGAAACTGTGTTGCAGGTAGCAAACTGGCAAAGACTAGAGTTTTCTAAGCTCTTTGACATTGGACATGGAGCTATAGGTTTTGGGGTTTGCCCTTCTGGGCTTTTGGTATTGCTTTTTATCACTATTTCCTTACTGTGGACCAATTCTTTCTGTTGGGCATGGCAATGCATATTCTCCTCTATTGTGTGTTGGAAGTATGTAATTTGTTTTGTTTTACAGAGAAACTAAAACAATGCCTTTTTAAATCTCAGATTTGGGAAGTGTAAACAATGCTGAGGCTGAAACACTAAGTAAACTGTTGAAGTTGGATGGAACGCATTTTGCAATATGATATAGGCACGAGACCTAGAGGGGCCAAGCTAAGGAATTACTGGGTTCCCGTTTAGTGGTGTGTTTTGGAAGGATTAGGTGGTGCGGCCTTATTGGAGGACATGTGTCACTGGGGGTGTGCTTAGAGATTTCAGAAGACATGTGCTTTCCCAGTGTGTTCTCTCTGCCCCCTACCTGTGGGTCAGGATGTGACGTCTTAGCTGTTGCAGCTGCAGTCAGTAGTTTCGCTCTGCCATCATGGACTGTAACTCTAAGAAACTTTAAGCCACATTAAACACTTTCTTTTGAAAGTTATCTAGGTCAAAGTGTTTTCTCCAAGTAACGGGAAGGCAACTTAGACACCAGCATTGTCTTACATAGAGAGACCCTCCAAATAACCCCATTTAAATGAGAAACAGGACAGGATTGTCCACTGGTTTCTCTCTTTCTGTCTTTAAATATGAGGCCTGAAGAACTGGGTGGCACACAAAGGCGAGAGCAGGTAACTAAAGCTATGCAGATATGAAAAGAAGCCAAATTGCCTGTTTGTCGGTGATATGATATTATGTACATACAAGGAAATAAAAATCACACCGGAATACTAGAAACAGTAATTTCAGCATAGTGGCTGAAATTAACTTATGAAAAATCAATACCTTTTCTCTGCAATCAACAATAAACACACTAACAAAGAGTTATCATAGGCACACTCCAAGACAATAAGGTATCTTGGAATGGAATAAACCAAGCAAGCACATATGTGGAAAACTGTGTTTCCCTATTTTTCCCCATTGATTTATTTTTGTGAACTTATTTCTACTTCTTTTTCAAATATTTAGGTAGGATTAACATAGGTATAATTTTTAGGTAAATTAAATATTTCATGTATCCATGGTATGATGCAGCTCCTATATAATAATACATTTAAGTATTTTTTTCCTGTAGGATATACCATATTTAGAAGGAAGACTATAGCTTTGTCTGTTACTTTTAATTTCCTGTCTTGACCTGTAATATTAGATTTAGTTCTGTGTTTCACAATTTGAAGGATATTGATGAACTTTAATGCATTTAGATAAGGACATAAAGGGTGATAAATTTAAAAGAAGGAATAGAAGCAAAGGACCTTTACTATAAAGAAAAGAGCATTTCCAACAGTAGGCTACTTATCTCTTAAGAGTTGAAGGGTTGTCATAGGGAAGAGAGATTAAAATTACATTCTCTGGCTCTAAGTAGTAGAACTAGTGATAATATGGCTTCAGGTAGGAATATTTTTGTTCAGTACATGACATTACCATTATATTTTTAATGATCAACTTTCTATGAAGTGGAAGATACTCCTTTTCACTCCTCAAGTTTTTTCAAAATTTATTCATTGATTTCTGTTTTTTCGTGTTTTTGTTTTGTTTTGTTTTTCAATGAACCAGTTTGTTAATTATTGTATGACACTTAAAAAACTGAGATGAGGAGAGGTATTATGCTAGGGTAGATTGCAGAATAGTAGAGATTTGGGGATTGAGTTTGGCCTTTACAACTTCTGAGCTTGAGAATTTGCATGGGTGCTTATCTTCATGCCCAGCACTTTCTTCTTGTGTTAAAAGTGACTAATGATCTTAACTGTTCAAAGGACTGCCCTCCAGTCTTCCATCCAGTGGAACTTTCAATATTTTTAAATGCAGAGAATTAGCATTCGTACTGACTCTGAAAGCTTGGCTGCTGGTTTGAAGTCTGGGTAGGTCATGTAATAGCCAGGAGATCTAATTAGCTTCTTTGAAAGTCAATCACCTGATCTGTAGAGCGGTAAAAACATTACTCCTTTGGTAGATTGGTTAAAGGAATAAATACTGAACCACTAAGGAGATTCATTAGAAGGGATGGTACAGGCTAGAAACGTATCCAGTGTTTGCTGCTATTATTAGGCTGTCATTCCCAACTCTGATTGTGCAATCCCCAAGCAAATTTTCTTTGGGTTCTACTATTTCCTTAACCATATGGTTTTTCACTTATGGAATTGAGGCTCTAACCCAGAGCTCATCCCAGACTTGGCGGGGTCCTCCTGCAGAGCAGCACCCTCAGATCTGATTGCATTAGTTCACCTCATCCCTTCATGTATTTTTCAAATCACTTTGATTTCTGTGGTCTGTATCACATTCATATTCTCTTGTCATTTAGTTTTCCCTTTTCCTGTTCAGATCACAGAGATCGTGGAGGATTACCACATACCTTTCTTTCCTTGTGTTAGTCTCTACATTCAGTAAAATCCCATATACACCCAATAAAAACCAGTTAGCTCCTCATGAGCTCAGGGGAGCCCGCAGCCTGTAAGCTTCTGTCCCTACTTTTTATTTCTACTCTTAAGTTTGGGCTCTAACATTCTCTTTAGAGGGATTCAACCCATTTTCCAAACTCAGCCTGAAATTTTCCAAACTCAGCATCCTCTTAGGGTCTTTGAAGTTTTCTTCCTATCAAGGAAACTTAATTGTACTAAATTTTTTCACGTAATGCAACACTCCTTTGTATATTTTAAAAATTTATTTCAGTATTTTATGACTTTGCAACAGCATCAGATTTGCAAGTAATGAGACCACTCTGTAACATCATTTTATATATATTTGGGTTTTCTTTCTCCAGATCATTGGTGGCTACTTTTTATCATAAATATAAACTTTTCTGGCTCAACTTATCTTAACCTAAAATTGTTCCTCCTTTAGTTTTAGAAGGTAAGTGAAAGTTATAATTCCTAATGAACTATTGTATTAATTAGTCAACATGCGTATAGTGGTTTTGGAAATTAACTCAAGTTTAGCTTGGGTTATTACTTTTTGCACTGAACAGAGGTGGTTTGGGAACAGAAACGTGGGAATAGAAGGCAATGTCCTAAATCAAAAGATCTATGTTTTAGACTTGGTTTTACCATGTACTAGGTGTATGGCTATCAGTGGAAACAAGCTCTCCTGAGCTTTTTACTCAGCACATTGAACACAGATAACAATTCTCACAAAATGCAAGCCATCTGGGGATATTTGTGTTACCTGTCCTATAATAAATACTAACAGATTTTTATTAAACAGCTTCCCCAGAAAAGTGTTTGTCAGGATGAAAAATATTAAGGTTTATGTATGTGTTCTGGTCTGGGATTCTCAAGATTTTCAGGAAATGGTGTGTAGGCTCCTTGAGGACAATAATTTTCCAGCATATATATCCCCGGTGCTCGCTCTTGGTACGTACCCCGCTGCATGGACTTGTGTCTGTCTTGGGGGCGGGAGTAGCAGCTGCTCTGGTTTGCCATTGGACCCGTTTGGGACTTGTTGCCTACACATTTTCTACTAATAGTGCTGGGCCTGATATGATTGGTGTGGCTTAGAAAGACTATTTGTGTTTATATATGAAGGTCAAATGCCAAGAAAGTACAAATGAAACAGAAAAAGTTTTGTGTGTATGTGTCTTTATATACATATTTAAGTAGTTCAAGATATTCAGGGGCCTGAGGCAAAATAAGTACATTTATTTCCTTTAGAAAACTTGATCTATGTATTATTCTTTCAGTTTGATAAACCTATTGCATTCCTACTGTGTGAAAGGAATTTGACACGGTAAATTCATATTCTACTTTTATTTTCCACATGGGAATTACTCACTTAGTTCATTTAACAAATAATACACCCCCTCTATATGAATATAGTAAATAGGAAATTTTGAATATGACTCCATTGCCCAAAGAAACCATGGTGTAGAGATAAATACCCAAGTAACCGGTGTCTACAAGTTGTAGTAACATCATTAACATCTGCATATTATAAATCTAGGAGTCAATTTCTTTATCATGGCGTCTTTACTGTTTAATTCTAAGTGAATAAGAATAGAAATCAAAAGGGTTGCCAGGGAAAACCATAATGAGGCTTTGTTTGGATTGGGAGACTCTGAAACCTGTCGAACTCTTACCAGCCAAGAGGAAAATTGGTGGCCTTGTTATGTCAGAGAGGATATGGTAAGAGTAGCTACTCCATGCAGAAGACAGAATATAATCCTGGACCTTAGAGTAAGCAAATGGAGACTGTTCAGAAACTCAGGGTTTGATGCTGGGAGAAGGGAAAATCAGTGGTTGGATGGTACTAAATCAGAGCATTCCTGAGTCTTTTAAGACACTAACCTTGGGGGCTGGAGAGATGGCTCCAAGGTCAAGAGCACTGACTGCTCTTTCAGAGGTCTTGAGTTCAAAATTTGGTGCCCTCTTCTGGCATGCCAGGATACGTGGAGGCAGAATGTTGTAAACTTAATAAATCATTAAAGAAAAAAAGACACTAACTTTGTAGCCCTGGGTTTAAGTTGATGTGAAAGGGTCAATACATTCACAGGAATGATTCTCAGTTAGGCATGGCATGACACACATTTAATCCCAGGACTTGAGAAGCAGAGACAAGAGAATTACTGCAAGTTTAGGATCAACCTGGGTTATACTGTGATACCTTGTATCCAAGATACCTGTATATATGTACTTGTACACAAATAAATGTACATAGAATTATACATAGAATTCCCATGACCCTACATGGTGATGTCAGCAGGAAAGATGGATCCTAAGACTTCGTTAGAGTACTTTCAAAAATACCATAACACAGAGATAATTTTCAGTTGAGATACAGCCGGAGGAAGGGGGTCTTCGTTTAACTGTCCTGTTTATAAAATAATTGCTCATGAGCTCTTGACTCAGTTTTGAAGTTCTGGCTGTAGGTATGTCGATCCTGAGGCTCCCAGGCTACACATAACACAGAATAGCTACGTATGAGGCTCAGCACACTTGCTAATGTAGAAATCCTAAATATTTAGATGACCTCCCCGCTTAGATACATCTCTTACTTTATTGATTACATAAATTATATCACTTTTATAATCAAACTCTTACCCTTGGACCAGACCAAAATGAACCTGCCCTAAGTGGCCTGGAAGCCAAAATACCAATAGACCAGCAAACTAAGGCTAGCTGCTATGACCATTGCTAGAAGCCCAGGGGATTATCCAACAACAGGACACCCAGCAAAGTAATTCTCACTCAGCTGCCACTTGAAGCCATCTACCAGCAGTAGTCCCGCCTTGCCCTGGCATCCCTCTTTCTGGAGCTGCAAGGGAACTTCATCCATTTTGCCTGTCTAAGTAGTCCTATGCATTGTTCTGCCATCCAAATAGTCTTTCAATGGTTCAAGACACACTATGAATCATGCTTATATTATTTTGTTGCTGAATGGAGGGATGGGAGAGTATATTTGGTTGAGCAGAGGATATAAAGTCAGGGAAGCAATTAAACAGCAGACTGGAGAGTAGGAGAGTTTGGTCTAAGGGGTCTGAGACCCAGCTAGAGAAGCAAGCGATAAATGGAACAAGAGACTATCATCACAGAGTTTGTGCCCGCAGCAATTTTAATAATCACTGAAATTATTAATAAATATGAATAGATATCAACAGCAGTGACACCGTAATGAGGATAGTAACTATGGAGTTTAAAACATTTTAGAGACTGCGTATGGATGAATCCCAACCAGAGCTGTCTTCCTCAAGAAGGCAGTGAGACTGTGTGACACTTGCACAGCCTGTGGTCTGTACTCCTGCTTCACCACTGAAATGCCACATTGTTGCAGCTTGTCTGCTGCTTGCATTAAAATGTAGCACTCTGAAGACGTAAAACACAGTTCTCAGCCATCTTCTGCCATGTTTGCTCACTGAGGTAGAGTTGCCTCTCAGGTTTTAGGGAAGGGAAAGACTACTTTTTGTTGGCATCTTACCTGCTTCTCTGCAATACCACTTTCACATCCTGTAAGATCAAGGGATTCCTTGGAGAATTCCGGATTCCCCCTAGCGCAGCTATCGAAAGCTGCAGAGGCTCGGGTCTGAAGCCTGGAAAAGTGAGCCAGTGCTATTTGTTTGATGTGCTCTTTCCAGTGTGTTCTCCGGAAGCAGGAGAGGAATTAGGTAAAAGCTAGTGTCAGGAGGTTCATCAGTAACGCACCCCTCAGCTCATCTGATCCTCATAGCAGCAACTCCATCCCTCCATAAGACATTTGCGCAAAGATCTCTATGTGATGTGAGTTATCTTCCCATTAGCAAGTCAGTAGGTTAAAGCCTGTGCATATGTGAAGAGTGCTAAGGGGAATTACTTCTCCAGGGGCCAATTAACTCCATTCCACCTTAGGAATACCAAGCATGCTCTTTATCTTAATAAATCATTTTATCAGCCTATATTTCTGGTTATAGAGGTAATTAAATAAGAAATTGTAAACCTGACATTAAAAGAGAGAGAGAGAGAGAGATAGGAGTAGAGAGAGAGAGAGAGAGAGAGAGAGAGAGAGAGAGAGAGAGAGAGAGAGAGAGAGAGGATAGAGCAAAGTAATAGAGCACGTGTGTGCTGATTTGCTATTCAGTGTTATAGTTGGGCACTGAGTGAGTTTCTGTCCCAGCCTATGGGAAAGTAGATAAAGAATGAGCCTGGTCATGGGAAGAAATGTGTATGTTGTTGCATTGTCACTGCTGAGAACATGATAATTAGGTCAATGACTTTTGAATAGCAGGACAGGATTATACATTCTTAAGTTCCCAAGATATTTTATAAAGAATAAGAAACTCTAAACTCCGGCTGCATGGAAATATCAATTTAGGAACTTGACAGAAGTAGGGGTAGACAGGGGTAGGCATCACATATCCATGCCCCTTCCCAGAGCTTTTGATCTAATTGATCTTGGTCTGACTGACCTTTTTATATGAAATCATAAAAAAAGCATGAGATGTTTTCTTCAGTCAAGGTGAGTGATATGTGAGCATATTAGAATAAGAGAAACATCCCAACCACAGTGGTGTCATCCTTAGTAGCAGCCAGCCAAGGTGAGGTCATTCCTTTCAGCATCCAGCCAAGGTGATGTCATTCTTTTCAGTATCCAGCCATGGTGACGTCATTCCTTTAAGCAGCCAGCCATGGTGATGTCATTCCTTTCAGCAGCCAGCCACAGTGATGCCATTTCTTTTGGCAGCCAGGCTTCTATATCAGGAAGGCATGAGCTGCTTTCAAAGCCAGAGGGCCATGCCGAGTGAAGAGAACAGAATACTGTTTCCCAGTGAGTACTGAGAATGATCAAATGTTTGGGAAAATATTTGCCTCCATTGCCAATGCCGTTGCTCTAGCTTGGTGGAGGCGTCTCTTCTGTAGTCGAGAAACTAAAAAAGTTAACCCTAACCTGTGGGCTGACTTATTCTCTGATGCAAAACTGCTGAGGCAATAGTCAGTGAAAGAAGACAGCAAATCACAATGGAATTGTAGAAAAGCTCTAATTCTGAGCAACAGATAATCTATAGGCCAAGGGTTCAAATAGTTCCAGCTTGACTTTTAATATGTATTTCGAGAAATGAAAGCAGATTCAGAAAGCTCCGTTTCTCAAATTCAGTTTTCAAAATTGTGGAATAAATATCTTCATTCATAATTAAAATATATATGCATGGTGAGTGAACCAAACAAAAATGTAGGAAACATGGGCAAGAAAGAGGAAGTAGGGATGCATAGCACACTTCCCGAAGGATAAAATTAGTACTTCAAAGATGCCTGTGAGATGAACTTACAGTCTTAATAAAAACTACTGTAAAAATTTCAAACTTCCCAATTGATTCATAAGATTTTGATAAACACAAGAGAATTCTAGTAGATAAAATTTGCTGATTTCTGTTTTTGTAGTCATCTAGTAAGCACTGTAGAGTCTATTTTCAATGCAGTTTTGCTATCAGATCAACAGTATAACATGCAAGTTATGTTAGTATCTTTTAAAGTATGCTTTACCAGGAATCGTTTATCTGAGTTTTATTGAGTGAGGATAGAGAAGTTGGGATAGATCCGGGATGAGTTGGGGGTAAGAGTGGGGATCAAAATAATTTGCATGAAATCCTTGGAAATTGATTAAAAATATTTTTTAAACATACAATGCCATAGGTATGCCACAGTACATGGTGATATCTTCTTGTTTGTACTCTAACAAATAAAGCTTGCCTGAAGATCAGAGGGTGGAACTAGCCATTTGTTAACAGCGGAAGTCTGGAGGTCTCTACCGACAGACAGGAAATGATATGGCTGGATGGAAGGAGGAATATAAGGCAGGAGGAGACAGGAGCTTGGTCACTTTTCGGCAGGAAAGTTGGTGTGGCTGTGGCTTGCTCCTCTGTCTCTCTGGTCTTCCAGCGTTTACTCATACAGAGACAGCAGGCTTTAATTATTAAGACCAATTAAAGCCCAAGCAGCAGCCGTAGACCCAACATAGGTTTCATAGTGCTTGCGTGCCAATGCAGAAGTCTCAGTTCATGGGTGGGAACGATTTGGAAGAGCCCCATGTGGCATATAGGTCTTGTTGTCTTGAGGCCACAACGTTGCCAATGTGATCCAGATCCACTGGGATTTCACAGTGGGCTCTCAGTTGTCCGTTACACAGTTATAGCCCTGGGCTAGGAGCACACGTAGAGCCACCTGTCCTAAACAATTGAACAAGTCAAAGGAACAAAATATGCCCCTGTTTCTTTCTCTTCTTGCCCTAAGATTCCCATTTCCCTTCATAGCACCCTCTCTCTTCCTGCCCCATATTTCACTTACTGGTAAAATGAAAACCACACAAAGATATGAACGTTAGTTTTCATGGATTTATAAATTAAAAATCAGTTACTGTATTCTGACAATCAAAACTTATTGGCTATAGAAAACTGATATATTAATCCATATCTAATAATGAGTACCCAGATGTTTATTATAACAGGGGTTTCCTACAAGGATCAGACTTTACACACACAGGAGTCCAGAAGATGGAGACATTTTAATATCTAAAAATCAGGTGAAACCATAAACATGCTTATAAGAAGATAAATAAATTGGAAAGTCCTTTCCCCCCAGTGTGAACTAGCTATTTTTCAATTCCACTAAAATTCTCACTTAAAGTGATCACGTTTTCTTATTGTTTCCAAGTCTGAGGTGTAACCTAAATACTAAGGATGTATTTAAAATGTGGAAATATATGTATGTGTAAATACATGTGAGTATGTGTGCGCATAACACTATTTTTTTTTAATCTTAAATACTTATGCTAAACTTTTCTGAGTGACTTTTATCCAAGCAATTAATTCAATGCCTGTCAGGGACAAAAGTTACAAACAGCCAAGTGAAGTCTTTCAAACTTGTTGGAAATCTCTTTGAACAAGGGGAGCGTCAGGTGGCGGGGGTGGGGAAGTGGGGGTGGGGGGATAGGGCTGAGGGGGTGGGGGGAAAGGAAGAAAAGGTAGAAGGAAGGGAGCTGGGAATGCAGGGAGGGAAAGAACAAGAACATCTGCTCGTTTTGCTACAAACACGCATTTTCTGAGTTCACTGGTGGAATGCGTGCATTGCATATGTGCAGATGGATGATGGGGCACAGTTGTGAATGGATCCTGCTTGACCTCAAACATTTCTCAACTACATCTGGTCAGTGTACAATTGAGTTCATAGGGGAAAGTCCTATGCAGGACATAGTAAAGAACTGATAAGCTTCCAGACGCTTTAAGTCTGTGATGTCATCTTTTTCCTCTGGATCTCTCCTAAACTGCTTCAGATAGAAGAAATCAAAGCTTTTATTCTTCGACAGACACAGAGAGTATTATAACATCTCCTCATGCGGTAAATCTGCAGTCTTGGGTTCAAGAGATATTTATGTGTGTCAAAGCCATGCACACATTTTTGTTTGTAATTATATCATTCAATTATCTATCATCTTTTTATTAATCTGTCTCATCACTGACGTTCCAAGAGGAGTCTAAAATGACATTTTCGAAAGAACGGGCTGTTCAGTTCATAGCTGGATACGTGTTACATTCACTCCTAAAAGCTGTTTTAATAAAATGAAGCAGAGCTGCCATTGCCTCATTTATTCCTGTGCCAGGGCATTTAAACTCTCCAGAGAAACTTCCGTGTAAGTAAGGCATGCTTGACCAAGAAAGGTTGTCATGTGTTAACTGTCTCTGTGGAGAGCTGACGTTAAAAGAATAATTGGTTCGGTGGAGGGAACAGGATGTCAGTTCAGCTACTCTCCCTCAAAAAGGCAGTTCCTTGTCCCCTCTGTATGAATGAGTGCTATCACTTCTAAGAGAGTGCCACCATACACAATTAGTGTATGGAAAGTTTCAGGGTCTTTTTTTTTAAACCCTGAGGATAACATTTTTTAAAAATACTTTTTCTGATTGCCATTTATCTGTTAGCCTGCAAACAGACCATCAAAGAATCAGATCCCTTCCTCTCTTTTCTGTTTCCCGATGCTCAGTCCCTCCCAGTCTCTCCTAATGCACAAAGAGCACTCATACCACGGGACTTCAGTGATAGTCCTTGCTGTGTGAGAAGACAAACCCCTCATACTGCACACACGAACTCCCTTTGACAAAGGGAGAGGCACGAAAGTCCACCTTGATACAGAAGAGAATAAAAATCCCAGCAGGATTTGTAGCCCGCAGTTCCAGTAAGGCTCTGATTCCGGATCGCACTGGAGAAAGGCTAACACGGCCAGAAGGAAGTTCTTTTTGTTCCTTCTTCCTGTCTGCCCCACCATAGTTTCAAACAGGACAAAATGCTTTCAGCAATTCTGTGTTATTAACTAGTGTTGACACGGAGAAACACTGGGCATTTGCAATCTAGATCTTAGCTTAGTTTATAAAATGTTTCCTTTTTTGTCCCGTGCAGCATAGTTCATTGTTTCAATTGTGTTTCCAACAACAAAGTAACTTTTCAGGGTTGGAAATGATGCTTTGTGCCAGCTGTATTCTCTTGGAAAATGTTCAAAATGAAGTTTTCTTTCTTTTTAAAATAATCTCATTTTATGTAGAAATCCAGGTTCCTTCTCCCTTTCGTCCCCTCACCTCTCCCACCATCTCCCCATCCCATGCCCCCATCCACTTCTTAGAGAGGGCGAGGCCTCCCATGGGGATCATCAAAGTCTGTCACATCATTTGGGGCAGGGTCGAGGTCCTCCCCCCACCCCTGTTTCTAAGCTGAGCAAGGTATCCCTCCATAGAAAATGGTCTCCAAAAAGCCATTTTATGCACTAGGGATAAATACTTGGTTCCACTGCCAAAGGCCCCATAGACTGCCCAATCTCCCACCCTCCTCAACGACACCCATGTTCTGGGCTCCTGGCAGGCTCAGCTGTAGGTCTGCAGCTAGTGAGCTCCCACTTGCTCAGGTCAGCTGTCTCTGTGGGTTTCCCCTGCATGATGATCTTGACCCCTTTGCTCATCACCCCTCCCTCTCTATGACTGCACTCCAGGAGCTTGGTCCAATGGGTAGCTGTGGATCTCTGCATCTGCTCCCATCAGTCACTGGATGAAGGCTCTATGATGGCATTTAAGCTAGTTCTCCATCTGATTAGAGGGAAGGGCTCTTAAGATAGCCTCTTTACCCATACTACTTAGATTCTTAGCAGGGGTCATCCTTATGAATTCCTGGGAATTTCCTGAGTGCCAGGTTTCTAGTTAACCCCTTAATCAAGGTATCTCTTTCCTTGCTCTGCTTCTCTGTTCTTCCCCCAACTCCATGTTCCTGACCCCTCATGTACTCCCACCCTCCACCCTCCCCTTCTCCCCGCCACACTTTCCTCCCTCGCTCTCCACCCCCCATGCTCCCAGTTCACTCGGAGATCTTGTCTATTTCCCCTTCTGTGGGGTTCATGTATGTCTCTCTTAGGGTCCACCTTGTTTTTTTTGCCTTCTCTGGTGTTGTGGCTTGTAGGCTGGTTATCCTTTGCTTTATGCCTAATGTCCACTTATGAGTAAGTACCTACAGCGTTTTTCTGTGTCTGACTTTTGAAAGCAGATGTAGACTACATACTATTCCTTTAAAATATGTAGGTTTAGTGCTATCTCAATACATAATAATATGTATTTACTTATTTTAAGTTTATTTGTGAGACAAGGACTCAATGGGATCAACTGAGTGGCGAGGCAAACACGGTGATCTTGCTGTTTGCCTTAGAGTTGGGGTCCATGGAGGCCTATCTGACACTGCGTTTTTATGGAACAAATCCAATATTTCTGTCCTTTTCACCAATAGGTAACATCTCTATGGTATGTTTTCTGGTGTTGGCGAAAGGTCCACTCTAACATAAAACATTCCTTCCCGGCCTCTCCGATGAATTTTCCCTACTTTGGTACTGCACCCAGACATTACAATCTCTTTCCTGGTTTCTATAGCTTTTGGGCAGGTATTTATGTGCAGGACGGTTGTTCCTAGTGATACTTCTGTAGGTGAAGATGCTCTCTCCTCTGTGGTGATACTACTGTTATTGAGAAAGCCACCTCAGCTCCTGCTGTGCATCCGAGCTTCAAAGATGTTCTGGAAAGGAGTTGGTAATGGTTTCACTCCCTCAGTGCAGGCTGGCACACTAAATTCTTCTGCTTTAGGCTTCTCACTGAGTCAGTGTGAATGACAATGCTCTCTGTAGACATACAGTGTTGAGAAGTTTGGTCCCCAGTTGGTGGTGTTTAGGGAGGTTTTGGCACATTTTGGAGGTGGAACATTACAGGAGGAAGAAGGCCTCTGGGTGTTGGGCTATGGAGGTCTGTATTCGCATTCCAGACCTCTGCTTCCTCTGAGTGGATGTGTCATCCCTCATTCCTTCCGCCTGTCTGTGCCATCCTTGCCAATGTAGACTCTATTCTTCTGAAATGAACTCTTTCTTCTTTAAGTTGATTTTTTGGCTTGGTGTTTTTAAATCACAGAAACTGAAAAGTAACCGATACATCCTACCACTCTCCTTGACTAAGAGGCTCCATGGCCAGGGTAGGGCATGGTTGGACAACACAACTTTCCAATCATTATGGAAAGTCGCTTGCTTGAGATGCTTTCTTGATGTTGTCTATGTTTGTGTGGGCCATGGCCTGAGGAGCTTCATTGCTCACTCAAGCAAGATATACTCATTCACAAAATAACTTCTGAAATTAAGCCTGGCTGTTCATTTAATGATGTATGCGGTTTAAAGGTGATTTTTACCTGTCATTCCACACGTTTCTTTTGTTAGGAAACCTTGGATTTAATAGCCTGTCAAATGAAACCACCCCCAAATTATTCATCGTTTTCTAGTTTGAAGAAGGCCCCAGTATGTCTAGTTAGAGAACAGAGAGTGATGTTTTCCTTTTACTGGCTCACTGCATTATTTGATCGCTGTCCTTCTCCCAGAACAAAAGGCAAAAGTTTATGAATTAGGAAGCATCCATCCACCAGGACAGAGGGCTTGTTCTTCAGAAATCATTTACAAAGCCTAACTAAAAAGCTTGATTGTCACTGCTGTGTGAGACCTAACAGTTATGCACACCAAATATGTAAATCTGTAAGTTGGTGCTGTTTTTCCCCTAGGATGCCCTCTGGCTTAAGTGTAAAATTAAGAGAGTCTTATGAATAAACTTGTGCTTATGAAAAAGTGAAGAACAAACCCATATTATTGGTGAAAGAAAAAGACATCTATATTTCCCAATGGAAAAGTAAATAGGAGTTGAATATTCAGCTTATTGGTAGTTAAGATGTGATAATTTTTAAGATTTTATTTATTGGGTTATTGTGTTTGTGTATTTGTGTGTGTGTGTGTGTGTGTGTGTGTGTGTGTGTGTGTGTGTGTTTGGCACACAGGTGTCACAATATTCATGTATGTGGAAATCAGAAGACAACAGACAACTCTGTGAGGTAGGTTCTTTTTTTCCACTTTTGTTTGGGTTCTGGGGACCAAATTTGGGTCATTAAATTTGGTGGCAAGTGCTTTACCTGCTGAACCATTTTGAAACCCAAGGTATAATAATAACATTTTATAATATAAAACGCTGACTATGGTTTACTTTCCTGGACTTAATAGTGTGTTTGCATTGGTGAACATGACACATTCCAGACTTACTGTAAAGGTAGACATCCCATTGCCTTTAGGAATCTAGTACTACTTTAAACCTGAAGTCATGTAAATGCAAACCGAAGATATCAGAATGTTAAACTGTTTCTGGATACCATTAGCTGGCAAAATACCTGAGTCTGGGATCTGTTTTGCCTGTTTAGGAAGCAGAATTATTGTTGCAGAACTATTAACAGAAAGCATGCACCGGCACCAAGACTAGCATTGCATTTCCTCTCCCAAGTGAGCCAATGTTACCCTCCATGCCTCTGAGCCCTTCCTTCTTCCCAGCAAGGTTAGGACCCCACTGGTCTGGAAGCTGAAGCTTAACACTTTCTCTTCCTCAACCATGACTCACAGGAGCCATCAACCCTGACAGGTACAAAAAGCACATTATTGAGACAGTTTAAGGGGCCTGCATTTTTTTTTCTTTTGCAGTAACCATTTAATAGATAGAAATGTCAACACGTCTCACTCGTATATTCAAAATAAGCTTTAATTGGTTAATTATGAAAATTGTAAGTAATCTTGCATCCAGCAATGGAATCTCCCTCCCCACAGCTATCAGTAAATATTTAAGCAACTTACTGAAAAATGCTGAAAGGAAAATGAGTTGAAACGTGAATCACTTAGGTGTGCACAGGTCTCCATACATTTAAATAAAAAAAAAGGTGAATCACACACACACACACACACACACACACACACACACACACACACACACACAGAGCATGATCAGACTATCAGTGGAGCTGAGCAACTGTCACCACACCGACCATCTGATAATACGACTATGATTTGCATATTTCAAAGTGATATGAGAAATTTGGTGGTGACATTTAGAATCAATATACATGGCAGCTCCAGAATGTGATAGGCCCAGAAAGATCTATGATTTCAGAAGGGGAGAGAAGTAAAGTTAAAGATAGGTGTTATTGTTCATATATTATTTGATTGTCATGGATACAATTAGGGGACATCATACTCCAAGTAAGCTTGGCCAGGACAGCCACTGGTATTTGAGAAACAAGCTACTAAGAAAATCAAATTCAGTTGATTAACTGTGGGTGAAATTGTGCCAAGTAGCAATGATGGTTTATAACGATGTGTTATTGCACATCTCAATGCCCTTGAATGGCTAAATGGTTTGTATGGAATATACAGAAACAACTATATAAATGGAGAATAGCAGTTTTGTCCTAATATGTGTCTTCTTACCAAGCTTTTCTGAAGTAAATTGATTCTGAAGTATATTAATATCATTATTAAATTAAGATAGTGTTTGACAGTTACTGTATGTTTAACTCTGTGAGTTGAATTATTATTAACAACATACATCTCACATTTTTTTTTTATTTTGGCCTTGAAGGAAGATAAGATTTATAGGCAGCATTTAACTGACGATAATTTGAGGGAACTTTAGTAAAGTAGGAAAAGTGATATAAAGTCATCTTTTCTAATCTCCCAAGTTTAAAGTTTCAATTTTTAATCTCTAAACTCATTAACTAAATGCAAAGCATTTCCCTTTAAATGATTTTAAATGATCTCTTTAGATATTCAAAGGGGGTATTTCATCAATTGATTATGGGAGAAGTTTCAATAATGACAGCAAGCCTAGCAATAAGTCAGCTGCAGACCCAGTGGCCAGAGAGAGAGAGAGAAGTCACAAATTTGGGTGAGGCACAGGCACTTGCTGTTGCTAGAAGTTTGAATGCCATAACACTACTGATTGCACAAGGCAATAGGCCACCACTCCTAAGGGAGACTGGTTATTTTAGGAGGCAAACATTATTTTCTTAGGGGTATAAATTTAGCAAACATTCAAGGATAAATGAATATTGCAGAAGAGTTCCCTATCTGAAACCGTGTTGGCAAGTTAGGATGTCTATAATTAAAGCTCAACGTCAGCAAATGTAATCTATCTGTAGGTTTTAATTCACAACCACTTAATATTGCTCACATTTAACATGTTATAAAAAAAGAAAGATCAATTACTGAAATCAATTACAAAAATCTAATATAGGTGATTATGGGTGAGATGTATGATAACTCAACTGCAAAGAGAAAAATGTCTATGGTTCTTTTACATATTAAAACAGTCAAGCTAGCAGAACAAACTTCAAGAACAGACAGAAGAGCAGGAGAAAAGTGAACTGTGTCCCTTCTGTGACTCACATTAGCAAGAGCACTTATGTACCATTGCTCTACAGTGTGGGCGTGGTACATTAGCATGCACACTAGTGTACATAGGCTCTACAGTGTGGGCATGGTACATTAGCATGCACACTAGTGTACATAGGCTCTACAGTGTGGACGTGGTACATTAGCATACATACTAGTGTACATAGGCTCTACAGTGTGGGCATTGTACATTAGCATGCACACTAGTGTACATAGGCTCTACAGTGTGGACATGGTACATTAGCATACATACTAGTGTACATAGGCTCTACAGTGAGGAAGTGGTACATTAGCACGCACACTAGTGTACATAGGCTCTACAGTGTGGGCGTGGTACATTAGCACGCACACTAGTGTACATAGGCTCTACAGTGTGGGCATGGTACATTAGCACGCACACTAGTGTACATAGGCTCTACAGTGTGGGCATGGTACATTAGCATGCACACTAATGTACATAGGCTCTACAGTGTGGACATGGTACATTAGCATACATACTAGTGTACATAGGCTCTACAGTGAGGACGTGGTACATTAGCACGCACACTAGTGTACATAGGCTCTACAGTGTGGACATGGTACATTAGCATACATACTAGTGTACATAGGCTCTACAGTGTGGGCGTGGTACATTAGCATACATACTAGTGTACATAGGCTCTGCAGTGTGGGCCTGGTACATTAGTATACATACTAGTGTACATAGGCTCTGCAGTGTGGGCATGGTACATTAGCACGCACACTAGTGTACATAGGCTCTACAGTGTGGACGTGGTACATTAGCATACATACTAGTGTACATAGGCTCTACAGTGTAGGCATGGTACATTAGCACGCACACTAGTGTACATAGGCTCTACAGTGAGGGCGTGGTACATTAGTATACATACTAGTGTACATAGGCTCTACAGTGTGGGCGTGGTACATTAGCACGCACACTAGTGTACATAGGCTCTACAGTATGGCCGTGGTACATTAGCATACATACTAGTGTACATAGGCTCTACAGTGAGGGCATGGTACATTAGCATACATACTAGTGTACATAGACTCTACAGTGTGGGCCTGGTACATTAGCATACATACTAGTGTACATAGGCTCTACAGTGAGGGCGTGGTACATTAGCACGCACACTAGTGTACATAGGCTCTACAGTGTGGACATGGTACATTAGCATACATACTAGTGTACATAGGCTCTACAGTGAGGGCGTGGTACATTAGCATACATACTAGTGTACATAGGCTCTGCAGTGTGGGCCTGGTACATTAGTATACATACTAATGTACATAGGCTCTACAGTGTAGGCATGGTACATTAGCATACATACTAGTGTACATAGGCTCTACAGTGAGGGCGTGGTACATTAGCATACATACTAGTGTACATAGGCTCTGCAGTGTGGGCCTGGTACATTAGTATACATACTAGTGTACATAGGCTCTACAGTGTAGGCATGGTACATTAGCATACATACTAGTGTACATAGGCTCTACAGTGTAGGCATGGTACATTAGCACGCACACTAGTGTACATAGGCTCTACAGTGTGGGCATGGTACATTAGCACGCACACTAGTGTACATAGGCTCTACAGTGTGGGCGTGGTACATTAGCATACATACTAGTGTACATAGGCTCTACAGTGTAGGCATGGTACATTAGCATACATACTAGTGTACATAGGCTCTACAGTGTGGGCGTGGTACATTAGCATACATACTAGTGTACATAGGCTCTACAGTGAGGGCGTGGTACATTAGCATACATACTAGTGTACATAGGCTCTACAGTGTGGGCGTGGTACATTAGCACGCACACTAGTGTACATAGGCTCTACAGTATGGCCGTGGTACATTAGCATACATACTAGTGTACATAGGCTCTACAGTGAGGGCATGGTACATTAGCATACATACTAGTGTACATAGACTCTACAGTGTGGGCCTGGTACATTAGCATACATACTAGTGTACATAGGCTCTACAGTGAGGGCGTGGTACATTAGCACGCACACTAGTGTACATAGGCTCTACAGTGTGGACATGGTACATTAGCATACATACTAGTGTACATAGGCTCTACAGTGAGGGCGTGGTACATTAGCATACATACTAGTGTACATAGGCTCTGCAGTGTGGGCCTGGTACATTAGTATACATACTAATGTACATAGGCTCTACAGTGTAGGCATGGTACATTAGCATACATACTAGTGTACATAGGCTCTACAGTGAGGGCGTGGTACATTAGCATACATACTAGTGTACATAGGCTCTGCAGTGTGGGCCTGGTACATTAGTATACATACTAGTGTACATAGGCTCTACAGTGTAGGCATGGTACATTAGCATACATACTAGTGTACATAGGCTCTACAGTGTGGGCGTGGTACATTAGTATACATACTAGTGTACATAGGCTCTACAGTGTGGGCGTGGTACATTAGTATGATGCACACCTATACCGTGACACTACAGTAGTTATGGGTTAGGAACGAGAGGATGAGAGATAAACTAGAATCTTGACACAGGTGATCATTTTTTTTAGGATGTCAGTGATGCCAGAATTACAAGTTTAAGGAACATTTAATGGAGTTGACCCAAGTATGTCATCAAATGCACTGGCAAATAGAATCCATATGACTGCTTAGGTACGTTAAGGAGGCAGGTGGGACAGCAATCCTTTGTCCTAGAAAACTAAAAATAAAGGAGTGAAGACTGCTTTAGCTCTGCTTTTGCTTTTGGGTAGCAAACAGTTAACAATACAAAGTTTTCTTGCTAAAAATGCATGCAGGTAACACACACAGTAGGAATGATAGAATTTCTAAATTACCATTTCACAATCTCTAATGGAATAATGGATCTAGGCAGTGATCAATAGTGAATGCTAAGAGCATTTGGTGAAAGGCTGATGGGGAGTTTGTAAGAGAGAACAAATCTGATGAATTTGATTTCTATTGCTGCCATAATAAATTACCACAAAGTGAGTGGCTTAAAACAACACAAATTTATTATCTCACCGAGATCTGGGGGTCGCCGTCCGAGCACCGTGTGCTTCAGCTGCTCCTCTGACCCAGCGTTTGCAGGTCGCAGTCAAGCTAGCAGGGTTGTGTAGCTGGAGGCTGTAAGGATAAACGCCCACTGATGCTCGCTGAAACACCTGGAGGAAGTCAGGCCCGCGTGGACTGAGGGCCTGAGCGCCGTTGACTTCCTGGGTTTTGGCTGAGGGTGTTCTGGGCTTCCAGATGCCATGTGCGTTCTTTGCTGCCAGTCCACTTTTCCATATAGTCAGCAGAGCGTGTGTGTGTGTGTGTGTGTGTGTGTGTGTGTGTGTGTGTGTATGGTCCTTTCTGGTGATTAGAACTGTCTGCTCAGATTTTCCAAAATGACCTTAAAACTATGTCTGTGCAATCTCCTCACGGCAGCAGCAGGCAGTCGGAGGATCTGGGAGGTGACGGTCTTGAGTGGGAAGCTTTAGAAGTCTATCAGCAATAGCTGACAATAAAATCCAATTGTTACAGTTTTGCTTAAAAATAGAGGGTAGGGGTGACATGAAAACACACTAGCAAATGTCAGCTGTCGCAGCTGGTGATAGGTTCATGAGTTTTATTTATTTCTTACTGTAAAATCCATGTGTGTGTGTGTGTGTGTGTGTGTGTGTGCATCACAGAACCCTGCCTGCCTCTGATTCCCAAGTGCTGTGATTAAAGCATGTGGCTATAATATAACTTTGTCCTTCCACAGATAGTGATTAAAGAGTTTTAAAACATGCTTTATAAATATTTATGTTCCCACCCATAGACCTGGGGAGCAATCAGTGTGGGCCCCACCCTCCTCCAAAGTGGACAGCAGTCAGTGGAGAGATATTCATAATCAGTCCAAGTGATGAGAATAAGAACTTCAGTGCTCAACCATAATCGGGACGTTTGTAATAACCCGAACACCACCAGATGTTGAAGAGGAAGCAGAAAAAAATGTGAGAGACAGAAGATGGGGAGAGACGCTGTAAATTGTTGTTTTCTAGACATGCCACAGCTATGCAATCATCATTTCATAAGATCTGTGGTAGAAATATTTTAATCAGTTATGAAAATGCTGTACTTTATCGATTTTTAAAGGACTGTTTCACTGATGGTCACTTAGCTTTGAGGTTACACATTGTTTGTATTTCAATATCACGAGCCCCAGAAAGCCCTGCCAACAATGCGTTGTCTCTTCCTCGAGTCTGACATTCCTTGGTCTTTTCTGCTTATTTGTGATTTCTTATATCCTGCAGTGAATTAGTCATTCTTGTGAATAGAGACGGCTAGCCCCTCCTAGTAAATTCACAACTAGTTGGCTGTTTGTACCAAGCTGCTTCATAGCTCAGCATCCATTATGAGAACAATCAGGCGTGCTGGTTCACTTGTGCAGTTTATTGTCTGCCAAACTTGGGTCCGGAGTGCCACAGGGCAGAGCATCTAGAGCTTGGACCTGGTAAGCATCGTCAGAATCCTCTGAAACAAATGAGTTAGCTGAGTATTAAATAGTTTGGTCAGAATGAAACACGTAAGTGATTGAGAAGTATTTAATGACCGTAATTTGGAGAGAATTGCTTTTGAAGTCTCCTGTTGAAAATGTGGAGGAAGGAGCAGAGAGTGTCAGAGTTCTACCGCAACATTGCCTTTGCCTTTCTCCTTCATGTGTGCTTGCGTTTACTCCAAGACCAACGCAGAAGCCACTGCCCACATATACGACTTGATATAGTCACTTAGAAACCATCACTTTTGTAATAGGAGGGGAGGGATCGGGCAAGCGAATTTTGACCACTTCAGGTGGAATTGAGAAGAGGGCTAGGAAGCTGTGTGAAAACACAGAAGTCAGGTATATCCAGCATCATAGGAAGCAAACATTGAAGCCCGGAGCATTAACAGGGTTCTATTGGAGGGCAAATAGTGACATCAATGTATCATTTGTGTTTATAGGGAAAGGTAGATTGCTCTCATTCCAAATTCTATCTTGCTAGTTTAAATTTTACTCCTTTAGCTTGATAATTTGTGTTGTCTTAATAGGAACTCTGCACTTTGCATTTAAGTAGCTATTCATGAAATTAAAGAATTTGTAATTTGCTTCTTTTGAGTATATATACAACATAACCTGACCTTGTCTTGTGAGCTCACCTTCTACTATAATATCTATTATATCTCTTATAGTATCTCTTTAGTTAAAATAGCCCCAGGCTGTAATTTGTTTCCCCTGTGAACTCATCATAGAATAAGGGATTTTCAAGAGTTCAAGGAGGTAGCAGACGTGCGGTTAGCTCTGCAGAGGGAGTCACAGAAGGGACGAGGCAGCTGAAGGGGACACCCGTGACATAGGCGTAGAAGGCTGGCCACTTGGACTTGTGAGTAGGAAAAGCAATGCCATCTGTGCCACTACATTTGTAAATTTACTACACCTAATGGGAAAGATGAACTGTATTCTGAGTATTGATAGGTAAATAAATGCATTCAGTACTCCGGTCAGCACTGTTGAGAAGCAAAGTGGGGACATCCACTCTGTCCCCGTGCGCTGCAATGATTGTCCATGCTTTGGAGGCAAGGCTATCTTCAGGATCCCGAATTCCTTTTTGAGAAAATACAGGGCACCCATTCTAATCTAAATTTACCGCTCACCCATTTTAGCCCATTAAAATTACATTTTTTATAGCATCCCGATGTTACGAATTATCCATTAAGCAATATGGGTCGTGTTTTGAATGTCTGAGTGATTCTTATAATGAATCAAAGGGAAAGAGTTAATTTGATTTTTCCGTGTCATTTGCGAAAAGAAGAAAAGCAGAAGAATTATTAGTGAGTACACAGATAATCTTTGGTTTGACAATGCTTGTGAGAAAATAATTCTCTTTTAACAGTGCTAATCATCCTGGCTTATGCTATTTGACTGATTTAATTTAGCACCCTGAGACGGTCCTTTCTTTTCCCCCATTGCACTTTGCTCTAAGGAAGGTATCGTGTTATCTCATTCTCAATGTGAGCTTTAGGACTTGTGAAATCAAATGTCCGTCCCATCAGTATTCACCTGGGAATCAGCCTTATGCTTTATTATGTGTCTATCATTTACACTGTTACCTGCTCATAGCCTAGCTTCCTAGTACAATCACCTTGCTCCATCTCTGGTACATACATGTCTTTATGAAATGTGAGGGTTTTATTTTGCTAAAATCAGTTATTCATAGGAAAACAAAGTTCTGATTATGATGTGTAAGTTGATTGCAATTTGATTAAAGTTATGTTCTTACCCTCATCTTGGTTTATTGTATCCCATAACCTATGTATCAAGGCTTCTAGGAAACGGTCAATTATTTACTATAGTTCTATGTACACTGTTTGGTAAATCTAGAATGTATGTATGTATGTATGTATGTAAATAGATAGGTAGGTAGATAGATAGATAGATATAGATATAGATATATTCCACATTTGGTCTTCAAAATCTGGACCAGCTTAGCCCATATATATTTTGGTGCAAATTCTCTCATATTTTCCATAGTAATTATTTCCTATACCCTCATTTTATTAGAGCTTATTTTCAAATAATTTTCTCATTAAAGAAGAATGGAAAATAGCCTTCTTGTCCTCCAGAATATGAAACTTATTACATTGTGTGCTATGATAATGCATGAGAGGGACCTGGGTATGTATATTCCATGGCAGTCCAGGCTGACCGAGGTGGAGGGACACACATTCCAGGTAGGCAGAGCTTAGTGAGAGTTTTATTAGAAAGGAAAGGGGAAGGAAAGAGAAAGGAGGTAAAGAGACACAGAGACAGAGTTAGGACAGAATAGAAGAGGGAGACAGGAAAGGTCCTGCCCTCGGGGAACAACAGGAAAGAAAGAGATCAGGAAAGAGAGAAACAGAGAGAGCATAATTGGGCAGGGGTCTTTCTTTTAAAGGGGTGCTTTGCACCTGGGGTGACCAGGTTACAGCCTGAGTGCATTCTGCCAGATGACATGGGAAGGCTAACATAATGCCCGGATCCTTACATTGGATTCCTATTTTGTTTTCTAAAAATGTGTTTAGGTAGTTGGGTAGACATTTTTAGAGCTGCTGCTTTGCAGATTCATGTATGAACTGGTGTAATTACAAATCACAATTAAATTCTAAAATTTAAGAATAATAAATCATTCTTTATACATACTATTTTGTAGTACCTGCATGTCTTAGAGCTGAGCCTTGTAGCAGGTGGCTGTATATGCACGAGCATTTATCTGGATCTTCAGTTCTATTCAGTTGTGTCTGGTTTCATCCTGGTGTTGTGCTGATTTTGTGACTATGCCTCTGTAGTATTGCCTGAAATCAAGCATGGTGATAGATACCACAGCATTGCTTTGCTTAGCTCCACTTTGGCTATTCTGAGTATTTGTGTTGTATAGTGAGATGACATATTGTTTATGATCTAATAAATCTTGCATGGAGATCAGAGTGCAAAGATAGACACAGCTATACAAGCCTGACCGTGGTGGCACACAGCTTTTATCCTAGGACTCAGGAGACAGAGCCAGCTGGATCTATGCGAGTTCAAGGCTACCGTGGGCTACAGGTAATGAATCTGTCTAAAAAAGAAAGAGAGCTCATGCCTTTAATCCCAGCATGAGGTAGATGGAGACAGGAGTGATATGGCTGGGTGGAGAGAGGATTATGAAGCAGAAGGAGGCAGGCATTTGGAGGATTACAGTCTGAGAATACGTGGAGGCAGGATCTCTCCTTTTAGTCTGAGGATTTCCGAGAAGTAAGAGCTCTCTAGTGTCTTGGCTGCTTTGCTTCTCCAATCTTCACCATGAACCCCAATATCTTCTCTGGGTTTATATTATGCATGCTTCAGTATATGAAGCTTAAGAGCTTCTGCGGGGGACACCATTGGCATTTTGATGGGAACTGTGTTGAATCAGTGGATTGCTTTTGTTTGCATAGCAAAGTCAGTTATTTCAACCCATGAGCAGAAGAGGCATTTCCATCTTCTAGAATTTTCTTCAATCTCTTCTTTCAGTGGGCTCTGAGGTTTTCACTGTAGAAGTCTTTGTGTCTTTGGTTAAGGTTATTCTACTTCGAGAGATCAGCTCAGATAAGTGTCTTCCTAAAGGGCCTTGTTGCTCAGAAATAATGCCAACCTTGACAAGTGGGATTTCATGGAATTATAAAATGTCAGCTCAGCAAAAGGAACAATTAGCTGAGTGTAGAGACAGCATACAGAATGGGATTAAAACTTATTTTCTACTTATACATGTGAGAGAGGGTTAGCATCTAGACCACGAAAATAACTCAAGGAACTAAGTAACAGAAAAGTAAACAATTCACTTAATAATAGCCCCTCTGGAATGGACAAAGAGATCTTAAAAGAAGTGTCAATAGCCACTAGGCACACAGATATGTTCTACACCACTATCTGTTTTGATCACTTTATTATCTCAGTGATAATTTTATGAAAGTAACTGGTGGGAGGAAAGATTTACTTTGCCTCACATTTTAAGGTACGGCTCATCATGGTTGGGAACTAAAGGCAATAAAAGCTTGAAGCTGTTCACATTGGGCCAATAATATAGAAGCAGAATGGTAACTGTTACCAACTGCCCCTTTACACTTCTCCAGTGTGGAACTCTTTCTAAGGAATAGTACCACTCACAGAGATTGTGCCTTCCACTCCAATGGTGTAATCAAAAACAGTTTCCTGGAGGTGATGAGGAAATTTGGTAAGGACGGTTCAGGCAGAGAGAAAAGCTAGACCAAGACAAGTTAATATGTTCTTCATTTAGAACTGGAGGGGTGATGTTGCTTAGGGATGCGGGCTCTCGGATGCTGCAAGTAAAAGTCCCAGATGTGGGACACAGAGGTGCAGGGTTTGATGTTTGCCCAGTTACATTTTGCTCTGGCTTTATCTTGAGATCTCCTTGATGAACCTCAATTCTGCTATTCTGGAACAAGAATGTTTGCTCTTTTTTTCATTGTTTTTGAAAAATATGAGCACATCTATGCCTTGTTTTCCCTTTCTACCTCTCTCCCTATATCCTACATGACAATTTCACATCTTCCTATTATTTTGATAACTCTTACTAAATCGCATTTGTGCTCCCCACGTATACATGGATTTGTGCCAGCCACTGTTGGATAAGAAATCTACAAGTGGGCATACTCTAAGTGAAGGAATGATTTCTCCTTCCTCAGCAGATGTAACTTTTAGTAGTTCCCACGTGAGGACTGGGTCCAAGAGAGTAAATTCTCTGGCTACACCAGGATTTTGAGTGGTTTTATCTTATACAAGTGTTTTGCTGGTAAACACGGATGCTGTGAGTTTCCGAGTACAGCCCCCATACATAGAACTTCTCACAGTCCTTAGCTTTTATACTATTTCTTTTGTCTCTTGGGTGGTATTCTCTGAGCCTTGATGAGGGCGGAGCATGAGGAATTCTAAAGAAAAAGATGTACTGCTTAGGGCTGAGCCTTATGGCACTTGTTGGTGTCATGAAGACATCAATCATACTGAATGCTGGGCTCTGCATGCTATAATATAGACCTGCCAGGCAAAGGATGCATGTACTGTTACTTACAATAGTGGTGCAAGTAGTGTGGGGTAGCTAATTGATTTCTGACTGGATAACTAATTGCTTTCTGATCGGATATGAGGTAAGCATCACCAGAGGAAGTTTGATGCTTCGTGTTATAATTTTGTCCAAAAGCCCATGACTAAGGGCGTTATATATCTCAGGGTAGAATCTTCTACTGTTATTTTGCTCAATGGCCATATTGTCATATTGAATACTAAATACTTATATGTATCCCTACAGACGTGAAGTATTTTCAACTTTGGTTAGAGAACCTTCTCACACTGGCACAACTGGTCAAAGAGCTGGGGTTAAAAGAATGTTTATTCTATGCCGTACTACTAAAAGTACTTATTTTTTTTAATAAGGGTTCATAATTAAGAGGTTATTTGATTCCAAATACAGACTCCACACTTAGATTTCTTCACACTGTTGGGGCCGCTAAGAGTTTTGTGGACTTTGGAGAATGGAATAAGAACATGTTGCATATGAGGTGAATGTATGGCTTTAAATTCAAACAATGGAGTGTTTTAACTTAACATAGTGTTTGGATACCAAGTTGAAGACAAGTGGATTTGTGATGCTTTATCTTGTTTGCTGACTTGATGGGATTTGGAGTCACCTAAGAGACATGTCTTAGGGACCTTCTGACCCATTCTGAGTGTGCGTACCCTAATCCCACGGGCCATGAGTCCAGCTTGAACTAAACAGGAACGAAGTAAGCATGGCCTCAGTATTTGTGCCTCCATTTGGGTGGATGTCCCATTATTTGAATAGGTTGCTTGGTTTCTTAATGCTTAGTCTTTTGAGGTCTTTATGTACCTTCAGTTGGGCATAACCAGCAAAGGTTTACTCCAATTTTGTGGGCAGCTGCTTTGCTCAATTGATGGTTCCCTTAACCGGGCAGTAGAGGTTTTGTTTCCTGAGATCTCATTTTTCAGTTGTTGGTTTTATTCCTTGTGCTGCCAGAGTCCTATCCAGAAAGTCCTCATCTGTGCCCGGTGTGCTAGATTTCTTTCTTCTATCCCTCCCCAAATATCTGGTCTTGTGTTTATATTCTTGGTCCAGTTGGAGTAGCGTTGTTCAGGGCAAGAGATGAGAAACAAGTTTCAGTCTTCTACAGGTTGATATTGATGCACCATTTGTTAAAAGATGTTGCTTTGTTTCTGACGTACATTGAGGAGGGTAAATGGAGGGATTTTATGTATGTGATGTTTCAAGGAAGAAGCAGAATTTCTGGGTTTGAAGTTTAAGCAAGGACGAGGGTGAGGAAGGAAGACTGGGAATGGTGGGGGATCCCGCATCAAAATGCACAGATACGTATATGAAAAGGACAAAGAACAGCTTCAATACATTTAAAAACACTCGTTGTATCATTTTATTATTATGTGTCTGAAGTTTTCTGCAAGAAAAGATTAAAGTATCTTTTAAGTAACAGAAAATAAATAAATGTAGGACATTTAAATAATATGCATCTGAACTTTGGGAGGAAATTTCCTTCAACTTTAGGAGGAAATTATAAATACACAGTAACATTGATGTTGCCTGCAAAGAAGTGGAAAAGTAGTCAAATAGTGCCATGAGCTATTTAACAGGAATAATTACAGCAACTGGCCGGAGTGATTATGAAAATAAAGGTGCATTTTTGATTGATCCATTGAGGCTTCTCCTAAACAAAATTGGATGGATAATGTACACATGGGTAAAGAACATCTTGCTTTTGTGACAGTAGTTTCCTTCACTGTAATGCCAATTGTCTGTAGATTTAATCACTGGACTTAAAGTTCTAGTGTCGTGTGTGATGATAAATACCTCCCAATCTCAGTCTGACGATTGTAATCACCAGTGGTTTCAGAGGAAATGGATATTTACAATTGCGTATGGAGTGCCTGGTATATTTTGAGGCACAGCATATAAACTGAATAACTTAATTGTAGTTTCAGAAATCTAATTTACAGAAAAATCAATTTGGAGATGCTTCCTTTTTTCAACTTATAACAGTGAAAGTTCTCAAAGCTGGTTAAGATAGAGCTAAGGGACTGGCATGGAAAGTGTACAAAAGAACAGAAGGCTCATTGCAGAGATGCACAGTAGAAATCCATTTCAACTCTCAGAAACTTACAGGGATGACCCCAACTAACAATCTGAGCAACAGTGGAAAGGCTATCTTAAATGCCCTTCCCCGATAATGAAATCGATGAATAACTTATCTGACGTTATAGAGCCCTCATCTAGTAGCTGATGGAAACAGAAGCAGACACCCACAGCTAAACACTGAGCCGAACTCCTGGAATCCAGATGCAGAGAGGGAGGAGTGATAACAAAATGGAGCAAGACCAAGCTACAGAAACCCACAGGGGTAGCTGACCTGAACAAGGGGGAGCTCATGGGCCCCCCAGACTGATGGCTGGGAAACCAGCTTTGGACGGACTCAGACCCCCTGAAAATGGGTCTCAGTTAGAAGGCCTGGGCAGTCTAAGGGACCTGTGACAGTGGAACCAAGATGTATCCCTGATGTACGAAAGGACTTTGGGAGCACATTCCTCATGGAGGGACACTCCCTTAAACTAGAGGCCGGAGGGAGGGTTTAAACCCTACTCCACATGACTTGACAGATGTTGTTGATCCCTCCTGGAAGGCATCACTTTCCCTGTGGAGTGGGGAGGGGGGAAAGGGATGAGAGGGGGGATAGAGGGACATGGAAGGGAGAGAGGGAGGGAGAGGGAACTGTTATCGATATGTAAAATAAGAAAAAAAAGAAATTGAAAGCAAAACCTTTGCATGTATATGCATGTATTTAACTCTAGGCATATAAGCATTTGCTGTGTATATATGCTTGTATACCTGTGCATACATGTCAGAGCATATAGCTGTATATTGCAAACATATAGCTATAAGATGCATAGGGCATTGGAGGAAATAGGCTAAAATCATGACAGTTTGTCACAGTCATTACAAGGGTTCCTTTCACTAGATGTGTGTTATTTGACGTACTCAGTACAATTGTTCAAGTATCAGTCATTCATAAAATTAAAAAAAAAATAATGCTTAGGGACTATGTAACCTTGAAAATGTCCCAGCCTTTTATATTCATTTCTCTATGAATTCATTTTTAAAGCCATTCATATACTTTGAAAATTGCAGATTTGGAGCTGGATGAATGAGAACATAATATTTCTACAACTCATGGACAAGGGGCCCTTGGGGGAGAACAGCATTCTCTGTAGGAAAGAATTAGTATGTGAAACATCACCGTTTACGCACTGCCAGTACAATCAAGCTCACAGACGTGTGGGAGACTGAATCTCTGTTCAGAAGCTGAAGGGTAGGGCAATTCATAGTGACTACTTAAAGGAAATAAATTTTGGTTATGTAGGTGAATAAAACAGTGCTAGTAGCTAGCAACCTGGTGCCGTATATTGTTTGTTTGGTAAGAGGATGTAGCTCATATTAAATGCTTACCATCCAAAACAGTAAAACAAAAACAAAATGAAATAACATAACTCTAGAAAGTTTACTTGAATTCAGTGATAGTATCATGAGTACCTATACTCAAAATATTTAAATTGTACCTATTGACTATAGATATTTTCATAGATATTTCAGCTACACTGAAATATAGTTATTGAAGTTACATTTATTTTAAGTACGAACCATGATTTCATTCATCTTTGTCATTCCCGACTATTACTTTAAGTTGAAAATTTAGTTGATTTTTTTTTTGTCTTGATACTTGTTGGAAATTAAGTTGAGAAGCCCATGATACAGGTGGGGCACATCCATCTAAATGATTGGGTTCTAGTAACTGACTTCTTTCAGGTTCTGGGCTGTATTCAATGTGAATTAGAGGTATGTGAGGAGTAGCTACAGTTCCAATGATGATTAGCTTCTGGTCCTCTCCACGTGGAATATCTAGTCCTTTTTATATCAATGGTGTTCACCGGAGTAACAGTCATCTTTGTATTTCATATTGGTTTTCAAATCCTAGTCTAACAATGACAAAGATGCCATCTGGTCTAGTTTTGGCTCACTGTCAAACTAGGGGCACTGGAGAAAAACCTATACCTCTTTTTGATCATGAGTGTTCCCAACAGGCAAAGTGAAGTGCTTTATCCCTTGTACTAAGCAGGGCTCTCTGGAGGAACAGTACGGATAGAATTGGTTAACATATGAAGGGATTTATTAAGAGTGACTTTCAGGCTGTGTGGTCCAGCAAGATCATCGATGACTGTCTTCTGATAGAAAATCCAAGGATCCAGTAATTTTTCAACCCGAGAGGCTAGATGGTACATTGTAATGCCAGAGAAGAAGGTTCTGATGCCACTGAAGGAATGAACTTCCCCTTGGGAGAAGGCAAGCAGGCAAAGCGCAGAGGCTTCCATATTCATGCTCCTTATATAGGCTGTCAGCAGAAGGTGTAGTCCAGATTCAGTTTGGATATTCTGACCTCAAATGATCCAATCAATGCATGTCCCTCACACGTGTGCACAGACACTAGGGTTTTAGTTAATTCCAGATAGTGTCAAGTTGACCAGCAAGAACAGCCATCACACTGGTCTTCTGGTAATTGTGTGTGTGCATGTATGTGTGTGCTTGTGCATATGTGTATTTGTGTGTGTGTGTGTGTGTGTGTGTGTATGTGTGTGTGTGTATCATGTGATAGTGTAACTGAAGCACTAAATATGCATAATGATTTTACTAATTCAACAATAATTCTATTTTTCCACCATTACATTTTTTATTTATATTGTCTGCTATGTCCCTCATTTCTCTTAAATGTTAAATAGAAAATTATAAATATTTCAAACCAGCTAAAGCATTTCTATCCATAGTACAGACTAATAATCTATAACATGGTGATATGTTACTTGTTTTAATGTTGGGTTGTCATGGCTGTACCATTACCATAAAATATGTTTGCTCTGGACTTCCATGTAAATATCAAGTCTCCTCAAAAGTCTCCATGATCTAATTTTTAGATATTTAAGGCTGTATGAAATTAAACACACTAATATGATTGTATTTTTGGATTGTTTCTGAACTAAGTGTTTCTCCCCTTTAGGCTGTATAATTTCATCTACTTTTTATGAATTTAAGAACATTACTGACACTTCTAAATAAGCAGTCAGAAAATGCAAATGTTGTTTCTCATAATACTACCTTCCTAAAATTAGACATAATCAAAACTTTACCTAATAATTTACAATGACACGGAACATAGATGCGATTTTAACAAATTTATTACATTTCTGCATCTCACATTTCTGAATTCCTATTTCAAATCCCCTATTTTATTTTATCACTTGTTTTTTTTTTCCTATTTACTGGTTAATATCACTTAATCTCATGCCTAGAGAAAGTGAAAAAATGGAAATACATAGTTACTTGTTTTCTAAATGTGTTTTAAAATGCAGTCAGGAGCAATTTTCCGACTGATTATTATTATTATTATTATTATTATTATTATTATTATTATTATTATTATTTTGAGTGTGCAGTAGCCTCTACATTTCTCCATTCATTTTGACGTCTTTATTCCCAATTCCATTGTCAAACAGTAAAAGGCACCAATCGACAGCACACCACTGTTCTGTTTTCTCTGTGACTGGCGCACATGCGTAAGTAGGAATTTATCGTGCTAGTCCTGTGACAACAGTGAGTCCCTGTGTAAAATGTCAGTACCTGAAGCTTAGGGTCGAAGTTCTCTCTTGACTAGTCATTTCACTACGCTCATATACACATAGTGGCAAAGTCACATTTCAGCCTCAGTTGGAACCAGCTTTTCCTTTAAAGTTGAGTGGCAGTGAGTTCTGCTTACCAATCTGTAACAGTCAGACGTTGTCCTTCCAGACACAATATTTATGGGGAAAGTTATCACCAGAATCCGGCTGTGCTTTTAGTTGGTTGGATTTCCAAACCAGTGGAGGGGCTGATAGGCAAACCCAGGCAGAGTGTAGACTTAGCCTAACTGCTGTGAGATAGGATTTGAAGTAATCTCAAGTTCACCTTGACCTTTACCCTACTTAGAATTTTCCCTGGATTTTTATCACATCTCTTAAGACAGTGGCTTACAAATCTTCAACTCTGTTTAGGAATAACAGGCACAATGATATTGAATCCCTTTACTATGGTCCACATCCTGTTCTGCATTCATAGATTCCATGTATTAATCTGCAAAACAACTCCACAGTATGGGCCCTTTGTCCTATTTTTCCAGACAAACGCATTTTTATTCCCATGACTCCACCAACTTGCTTTGTCCCATTAACTGTAAACCCCGTTTGCACATGCTCAGAGCCTACATCCTGTCCCAATCTCCCAGGGATATTTATAAGTCCTGTTGGAGACAACAGACAATGCCTTTTTATGACATAAGCAGACTAGCATTTTCTTTGAAAATGTACAGTATTGTTGAAGATAATTTGAGACCAAGATAGAAAATAAGAACAAATCTGTAAAAATGAGTACATGTCTGCCCTCTCTGGGAACATCAAGCCTTGTCGTCACATCTGCTTTGGACATTGAAATTGAGAGTGGAATGATTTATACACTGCCTCCACACAGAAGCACTGAAAATGTTACACCATTTGACCATCCTCCTTTTGTCTCACATAACTCATGTCCCATCTGGTGGCTGTTTTTTAAGTCCACATAAAGGAGCTGGTATTGCTTTCAAACCGGGAGCTTTGGGTGCATTGTAAACAACAAAGCCTCGCTCAAACTGCCTCATATAGGAGGCCCTCAGTCAGTTACGTCACTTCAGTGACAGTAACTGCTTCTTCCTCTCAGTAAAATGAGTTGATGGTGAGTTGATGGCCACCACAGCTCCTCAAATACAAAATCCTTTTCCTGCCAAGAAGGTAGCCACGGCCTTAGGAGCAACATTTGCTGTTGCCATAGACAGGGTTACATGGCGCAGGGACTTCAGCAGTGGTTCTCAACCTGTAGGTTACAGCCCACCGTGGGGCGTAGCATACCAGATACATACGCTGAGTCATACAGTAGCAAAATTACAGTTATGAAGTAGTGGCTACGCGATGATATGCTTGGGGGTCACCACTACGTGAGGAACTGTGGGGAAGGGTCACAGTGTTAGGAAGGCTGAGAATCACTGCCTAAAAGCATGCCCGCCCATGCAGTGAAGGTCACAATCTGAGCCTGGTTCTTGGAACCCATGTCAAGGTAGGAGGGGGGTGTTGGCTTCCCAAAGTAAAACTCTAACTTCCACACATGTGCCAAAGAATAAATGTGACCATACGTGCCACACATATTATTAATAATAACAACACAACAATAATGGTAGTTTTGGAAGTTTTTGCTTTAGAGATTATGTAAGTCAGGGTTCGTTAGAGTAGCAGAATTTACAGAATGAATCCGGAAGAAGGAGGTGCTAATGCCAGTGAAGGAATGGCCTTGCTTACAAGGCAAGAGGAAACAGGCAAAGAGCCAGAGCTTCCTTCTTCTATGTCCTTCAATAAGAGGCCCTGGCCCAGATAAGAGGTTTAAACAAACAAACAAAAACCCAGCCTGCATTAAAGGTGTGTCTTCCCACCTCAATGATCCAGATCAGAAGTTGATCTTCTCACTTTAAATTAAGCAAAAATCTGTCACAGGTGTGCCCTCCATTTCCCGATGTAGCCTAGTTGACAGCCAAGAATAGCCATCAGAGCCAGACTGCTGTAATTTTAAAAAGAGTCACATGTGACAGAGTTGACTGGGAGGGGTTTTGTATTAGGGGAAGGGGATCATAAAATGGGGCAAGGAGAAGGGGGTAGACCAGCCTCAGAGACAGAGGGAGGAAAGGAGGGGGGAGGGGGAAGGGAGGGAGGGAGAGTGAAGAGAGGGAGGAAGGGAGGGAGGGAGAGTGAAGAGAGGGAGGAAGGGAGGGAGGAAGAAGGGGGGAGGAGGAAGAGGGAGGGAGGGAGAAAGAGAGAAAGAGAAAGAAAGGGGGAACAGACAGAGAGAGAGAGATGGGAGGTGGGCAGGGATCTTTTAAAGGGAACACAGTGAATGTGCACAGGTGGTGCTCTCAGTGGCTGCGGCTGAGGACGCATCCTGTCAGAACCCCAAGGGCAGGCCAGTGCAGATGCCTGAAGACTAACACAGACTAACTGGTATTTCTTCCTCTCTACCATCATTCAATGTGCACATGGGTTCATTGTCATCATACTGTTCATTAGCTGGGAAAGCTAAATGAAGGACCATCAAATGGTAAAGTCGGAGGGAAACCATGTACAAAGACCCAATGCCTCAAGTGTGTGGCTTAGCAATCAGCAACCCACTTTCACGCCGCTTACTAATTTAATAACATTTTTATGATGCAAAACACTGTATGCCATATATTGTGAATCCAGAAGTAGTCCTGGCGATGGACATGGTGATCATGGGATCGTGGGAGTGGTGGCGTGTTTTGTTAATGGAACATGGACCTTGAAACTCTTCCATCATATAAATATATCCCTGAAGGGAAAACAAGCAGTCTTTGTAGTTTATTCCCAGTTTATTGTGGTGTAGGCAGTATTTTATGCACGGCGACTTCTGTCTATACAGGCTTATTTTGTGTAATTTTATGCCAGCCACCAACTGTATAGAAAATCACTTTTCTAATTAAACTTTATTTTTTTCTGGTAGACATTGCATCTTGTTTTCAATGACTGACACTTGTCTTGACGACAATGGCATCTTTGAGGACTGAAATATGATTTGGCGGCTAATTATCTTTTCTCTTTGGTAACTTTAATTAGGACTTTGTGAGTATATAGCTTAAAATATACCTTGACTATTTAATTTCTACAACTATATCTTGAAATTCCTGCTGGCATTGTAACATACTAGGCCGTCCTCAAAAGAAAAACAGACTGCTTCAACAAACAGTGTACAGTTTCTCAGAGGTTTCTGAACTCTGCTCTCAGAGTTTCTTCCCTTCCTTCCTTCCTTCCTTCCTTCCTTCCTTCCTTCCTTCCTTCCTTCCTTCCTTCCTTCCTTCCTTCCTTCCTTCCTCCCTCCCTCCCTTCCTTCCTTCCTTCCTTCTTTTCTTCCTTCCTGTTTCTCTCTCTCTCCTCTCTCTTTTAATTTCAAGGCAGGGTCTCACTGTGTAGCTCTAGCTGTCCTGGAACTCACTCTGTAGACCAGGCTGGCCTCAAACCCACAGAGACCCAGGTGCCCGAGTGCTGGGATTAAAGGTGTGCACTATCATGCTGGCTAGAGTGTATATAGTTTTGTTTGTAATCATGTGTATGTGTCTCTGTGTATGTGCACATAAGGGCAGACGACGGAATCAGATTCCTGGAACTTGAGTTACAGATGATGGTGAGTCTCTTAAGGTAGGTGCTGGGAACCATGCTCGGGTCTTCTGAAAGTTCAATACTCATCTTGAGTGCCCAGCCTTCCTTCTAGACCCCAGGCTCAGAATGCTTTTTAGGTGAAAAGAAAAATGTTAATACACTTGTCTCACAAATATTTTCAAGAGCGGTTTTAGAATTATACCTACTATTTTCTAAGAGACTGTAAAAGCACATTACAGTATTTATTCAAAGGATCAGATTTTCTTTCCACTGCCCCACATATTTCAACTATACATATATAGTCCACTTCAATACTTATTTTTCTCCTTTAGGAGGAAGGTTGTCAATCCAGAATGCATTTTTCCCCCTAGAGAATATTATTTTCAGCAAATGACATTTAAAACATGAGACCCTGGGTAATAGGGTTATGAATGATTGCATTTGGAATATTGGGTGCAAAGCGTGTCTCATGCCCACCTGAAATATTTAGAGGAACTAACGGGCAGTCTGTGAAATTGATCTCTAAATCTTAGTGACGTTAGAAAACACATTTCTACTCCTACTCAGAATATTGTCACTTGGTGAATGGAGACTTTGCAGAGTACTTAGAAATTTAGCTGCCTTTAGTTTCCTGTCTCAGAAATCAACAGCTAGTCTTTTCCTCTTAATGCTTATACATATTCAATGCTAAATTATTTAAATTCAATTTTAATGCCTGATAATTTAAGCAGACAAATTAGGCTATTCAGAAGTAAATCTGATTACATGATTGTTGGAACGTATTATCGTATGCAGCTTAGAACAACCCATAAAACAATTCTTTTAAAAGGATCTGAAAATTTAATTATATGTGTATACCATTTCATATTATTATCTAAATTACGGTTCTACTCTACATAAAATTTCAATTTGGTTTCTGTCTTATTTAATGTTTCCCTCACTTATATTGTAATGTTCCTCAACTTTAAATTTGTTTACATTGCTAAATATTAGTGTTTATGTTGAATAGGCATACATTTATTTTTATATACCTTATCTATAACACATATTAAATACTGCTATATTTTCTTTCATAAGATATGAAAATTATACTTCATTGATGATGTAATAAAACTACATTCTTTTTTATAATGATTTTTTTAAATTTAAATCTAAGATCAAAAACACCAAAGACAATTTATGCTGGAGAGGATGTGGAGAAAGGGGAACACTCCTCCACAGGTGGTGGGAGTGCAAACTCATACAGCCACTTTGGAAATCAGTATAGCAGTTCCTTGGAAAAATGAGAATAAGTCTACCTCAAAATCCAATAATTTCATTCTTAGGCACATACCTGAAATATCCACATTCATACAAGAAGGACATCTGTTCAACTATGTTCATAGCAGCATTATTTGTAATAGCCAGAACTTAGAAGCAACTTAAATGACCCTCAACTGAAGAATGTATGGGGAAAAAATGTGGTACATTTGCACACTGGAGTACTACTCAGCAAATAAATAAATAAATAAATAAATAAATAAAATAAAATAAAAAAATGAAATCTTGAAATTTGCAGACAAATGGATGAAACCATCCTAGGTGAGGTAACCCAGTCACAAAAAGACAGACACAGTATGTACTCACTCATATATGGATTTTAGACACAGAGCAAAGGATCACCAACCTATAATCCAGACCGCCAGAGAAGCTAGGAAACAAGGAGGACCCTAAGGGAGACAGACATAGTCCCCTGGAGGAGGGGAAAGGGACAAGGTCTCACAAGCAAATTAGGAGCATGGGGGGAGGGGAGAAGGAGTTATGAGGAAGAGGAGGGCAGAGGTGGGCACGAGGTAGCAGGGAGATTGAGTCAGGGAAAGAATAGAGGAGAGTTAGAAAAGAGATAGCATAGTAGAGGGAGCCATTATAGATTTTAAGAGAAATCTGGCACTAGGGAAATGCCCAAAGATCTACAAGGATGACCCCAACTAACACTCTGGAGAGGCTACCTTTAATGCCCTTCTGTGATAATGAGATTGATGACTACCTTACATGCCATCATAGAGCCCTCATTTAGTAGCTGATGGAAGCCGAAGCAGATACCCACAGCCTAACTTTGAGCCGAGCTCCTGGAATCCAGTTACTGAAAAGGGGGAGTGATGAGCAAAGGGGTCAAGACCAGGCTGGAGAAACCCACAGAAACTGCTGACCTGAACAAGGGGGAGCTCATGGGCCACAGTCTGACAGCTGGGAAACCAGCATAGGACTCACCCAGACCCCTTTTACGTGGGTGTTAGTTAGGAGGACTGGGCAGTCTATGGGGCCTCTAGTAATGGATCAGTATTTATCTCTAGTATACGAATGGACTTTGGGAGCCCATTCCACACAGAGGGACACTCCCTCAGCCTAGACACATGGGGGAGGGCTGGGCCCTGCTCCAAATGATATAACAGACTTTGAAGACTCCCCATGGAAGGCCCCACTCTCCCTGGGGAGCAGAAAAGGGATGGGTTAGGGGTTGGTGGTGGGGACATGGGGAGGATGGGAGGGTGCAGGAACTGGGATTGACATGTAAAACTACATTCTTTGACAATAATGAATTCCCAGTACTCTCCTCTCCACTTTCTGTTTTGGATCTGAGTAAAATGATAAGAAAATCTGTTTTTCACCTCCCTCCCTCCCTCCCTCCTTCCCCCCTTCCTCCCTCCCTCCCTCTTTCTCTCCTCACAGTGGTAGAAGTTTAGAGTACTGATTCCCTGTCTCATGAATAAAAGCTCTCATCTCAGCCCCCTAATCTAATTACATCAAATTAGAGGAATCCTTTCCCTGTGAATCTGAGAGGTTCCCTGTCCCATGACTGACACATGTCAGTATGTACACCGTTGCCACTTGGAAGCTTTCTTGGAGTGGTGTGTGCCGCAGTAGTAATCTCAACACTTAGACTATGCTGAAAGCGTGGACGGCCTGTGTAAGCAGGTTACAGCATGCATTCGGTGCAGCTTCCCAGGCAAACACATCCCTAGGCATTGTAGTTCCTCTCATTTGTATGTTAACATGTTCTCCGCCCACCTGCACTTTTGGAACTGTGTTGCTCTATGATACATGTTTTGAGTACCCCCCCCCCAGTGTCTCACAGATTCATAAACGTAATTGGGAAAAAATTCCATATTTGTGATTCAAAAATAAGATGGGATCAGTCCTTGATGTGTCTGTAGAAAGTCTGATAACCACGTGTCATGCTAAGGTCACAAGTTCAATGCATTTGATGGGTCTCTAGGCTGCCGCGTGATGTTGCACCATTTCTGTGGTCTGTCTCCTGTGGCCCAAGAGTCTTGGTCTTGAGGTTTCAGGTAAAATTTCTCATGGTACTGCCACAGGCCATTGCAAGTGTGATTTAACCCTGCTTAAAAGCCAGCTCCTTGTGCCCTGTAAACAAACACTGATTATGGTAGAGGGGTGGATGTTCCATGGAGTCAAACTGCAGAGGGGCAGGGGGAGGAGGGTGAAGGCAGGAGGAAGTGGCGTCTAATTGGGACAAGCATGTCACCAGGAGTGTGTGCTCTTAGCACCGTAGCTCTCATAGAAGCTTCCTGTTTTTCTGTTTTTTCTTCTGCTTCCTGAATACCCTGATACAAATAGCTTTGCTTCTCCGAATTCTCCACTATAGATCCCAATATCTAAAGCTGAGGGCAAAATGAATCTTTCCTCTAGACAATAGTAAAGGAGACCAGGCAACTCATTTCAATTATCAGTGTACAGTGTTGGGTTCCTAAACAAGGCACTCAGAGGAAGTTTTGCCCCTATCATCAGAATTATACTATAGGTCTCAGATGACAGCAGTGGGTGAGTTTAGATAAAAACGGAGGAAAAAAGCAGGTTTCAGTTGTCCGGCACCAGGATTCACTGTATAACAAATCTAGACCCACTTATAATAAATATCTGGTAGGGAGCACCTCCGGAGGCTGCTATTATCTGGTAGGGAGCACCTCCGGAGGCTGCTATTATCTGGTAGGGAGCACCTCCGGAGGCTGCTATTATCTGGTAGGGAGCACCGGAGGCCGCTATTATCTGGTAGGGAGCACTTCCGGAGGCTGCTATTCACATTTCCTTTCTGCCTCACATCTGAACAACTTTATAAAAACACTGTGCACTACTCTTCTCTCTTGACGCCAGTGCAAAGTTAAAACCATGCTGTATCCCTATAATGGAATCCCCAGAAAACAAAAGCCATTTTCCTCCCCTAACCATCACACTATTGTCAGACTGGCTTGGGAGCCCACCCGGCTGGCACATTGCTCCAAACATCCATTGTGACCTTAGTAACACTTTCGAAACCTCTTTATGATCGTGTGCCCTCATTTGACATCTAAATAAAGTTTGACTGGGAATATCTATTTGTATCTTTAGGGTGTCTGAAACTGAAACAGTATGTATCAAATTTTACTCTTTCCATGCGTGAGCTCAGAGAAAGTACGGGAAGCTCATTCCCTAATACATCCAAAGCAGGATCCAGACTGACTGAGCATCATGCAGTTGCACAGATTCCTACATTACTTACACAGTGATTGCTGTTGTTAGCTAAGAATTAGGATGTTTAGCGACTACAAGAAAGAACAGAATAATGTCATTAATGCCTACTTTTTGCAGAACTAGAGCATGTATAATAAGGATAGAAGAAACAGCTTACCGTGTCTGTTTCTGCATTTTGGAAGTGGTTTATTATCTAATTTCTAAATGCATAGTATAGAAACCTGAAGGCATTCATTTTTATATCCATTTCCATCTTTTTAATTATTATAACAAACACAAATATGAAACTTGAATAATAATCATGTCTATTAATGAATTTTGACCCTCTGAAACAAACATTATTTGCATATCTATCTTTAGAATATTTTCCATCCACTGGTTAATTGCTAATCAGGTGGACCCATGGGGACTCCATATCCAAAAAGGATGAGGGCAACAACTTCTTCTGAATTTTGCTTATAATGATGAGGAGAAAGCAAAGACGCCTGCAAGGGCAGAGTGATCTTTTATCAGTAACTATAATGTTTAAATTTGCGGATGGCATTGAATGCAATGACTATTACCCTGTTCAATAAATTTCAAAGTGCATCATTTCATAGCGTTTTCAAATTTTATGTGCATTCCTAGAGTGTCTGCATGCTTAATAGTGTCACTAAAACAATGTAAATTTTCCCTCACCTTGACAAAACAGGAATTCAGATGAACTAAGGTTATTCCTTTGTTTTTCATCAGTGGTCCCCAGTTCCTTAAAGAGTCAGTTAAATCTTGTGTTGCCTTCAAGTTCTGGGTAAGTGAAACCTATGCAAATTCCAGCAGCTTGCAGCTTGCTTGTAGTGGGCTGTGCCTGAACTCTTACCACACAGCATGAGCTGACAAGTGACTGTGGATTCAGGACCAAAGTCCAGCTTCCCACCTCTGCTATGAGGTGATTTTCAGAATACAGAAGTTTTCCAGATGAGAAATCATATGATTTCTCCTGGGGAGCATCCTATGTAGAAATTGCTGTAAGAGCCTAATATTAAATATAAAAACCCACATTCGCTCACTCACAGTGCCATTACCTGGTGAGTCAGGTGAGGCCTGTGACCTAAAATGTCCACCCTGCTCCTATTCCTACTGTTGGGTCAGTCCTGACCCTACCAACCCCGCCCCCTCCAGGCCCACTGGCTGCTGCCTTTCTACCGCAGTCCATGGTAAAGATACTTTCATGGTCTTGTGTCTCAGAGAGAACTGGTTAGAAAGCACAGGTTATAGGTTCTGTACCCCAGGAGACTTCCTGTCTACAAATTCTCACAATTTTCCGATGGTAGCATGGTCTCCTTCATCCAAATATTTCTTTCCCCTTTTTAAAGTAACACTTACTTCTATGAAGAAAGCTTCTAGTCCGGGTTAATTACTCTAGTGTGTATGATTTTACCTGCTCAAGGTCTGGGCTTTGATGCCCACAGTGTCCAACAGGGGGCTTTAGAAGGTGACTGGAATACAACGGTTCTGCCACCATTGGCGGATAAATGCTATTGAAGGATTCAAAGTCTGGAAGGCATTTTGAGATGAAGCTGTCAGAAGTGGGTCCAGTTAGAGGAAACGGGTTACAGTGCATTTGTGCTGGAGGAAAAAAAAAAGAAAAACCGTCCATGGTCCCTTCCTGTCACTCTGCTTCCTAGCTGGCACAAGGTGGATGGCCTTGTGTCTTTGCTACTGTGATGTTCTGCTGAGAGAGGAGGCCAAAAATTAAGTTGATCAGGATCTGAAACCCCCGAAACCATGAGCAAAAAACCCCAAACATTATTATTATTCTCTCCCCATTGTTTGTTAAACCGGAAAAAAGTATGATTGGTTATACAACTCAGTAAATTTTCCACAGTACAGCAGGATGCCTCAAGAATAGACAACATACTGGTTAATATTATTAGCATCCAGTTTTGACTCTTGGAAGTCATTTTATTACTGAAGTGATAGAAGAAGATAACAAAAACGTGTGGTTTTCAATTCTACATGTATTCCTTGAGTAGCCAGGTAGCTTGCAGAACTTCCTGCCATTGATGTATTTTAAATATAAGTGATATGCATTCCAGCTTATGAGCTGCAATTAACTACGCATTCCTGTGACAGAATGTCTGATGGGAAACTCGAGGGGAGGGAAATATTTAGCTCACAGACATGGTGGTGCCAATGTGTGGTTGCCTGGGCTCATGTGCTGGAGAAGTCTGTCACTGCACCAGGAACAGGAGGCAGGGAAATTGCTTTACCCTGGTGGGCAGGAAGCAGTGTTACAAAAGCGGACAGGGTTAAGGTGTAATCTTGGAAGGCATTTACCGTGGTTGGGTGATTGGCGGATTGGCGGAAACATACACGCTACAGATTGGCGCCAAACCTGCCTTAACAGTTGGGTAATTCCTCCACATACCACAGCCAAACCTCCTGAAGTTTACAGAACTTCTAAAGCCTGTGGCTGGCCCTTCCCCCCCACAGCACAGCATTCTCCCCTGATCATCCAGACATCATATTGCAAGGTGCACTGAGTTCATCTCCAAGACTATCCAAATCCTAAGAGTAACGTTGGCCTAAGCCTTCATTCATTCATTCATTCATTCATTCATTCATTCATTCATTCATTCTCTTCTGAGACTTGAAGCAGATAGCTCTGAGATCCTGTATGGAAAAATAAATCAATTTAGGAATATCCAAACTACAATGGCACAGGGAAAACACTCCCATAACAAAAGAGCAATGTAGCAAAAAAGCAACAGTGAAACCCAGTAGAGAAAACAGCAAACTCTGTAGCTCCGTGTGCTGTCGATTGGACACTTATTATGGTGATATAGAGGCTCCAACGATTGTGGGAAGTACTAGCCCTGTGGGCTTGCTGTCACTCTCCTATGCTACTCCCATATTTTGCTTGCAACTCCCGTTGATGAATATTACATGTCCCTGTTCCATTTCAAACCTCAGGGTCCCTGCTGCAGCTTGGGTCGCACCCTGACAGTGTCATATTCTTCTCATCTCGGTAGCTGGCTGCAGGGAATCTGACTCAGCCGTATGTTGCCTAGACTTTTGGGCCTTTTACTTAAAAATCCCTATGGGGATGTCCTTGACTCTATTACTTTTGCATACCTGCTAAAATAACATCATGTGCCTGATGGCAAGTTTTCGCTGCAACCCTAGCAATGACTCAATCCATTTGGAACAAGCCCACCATTGGCTGTAAGTAATCTGGTGTTCGAACATGATGTGATGAATCTTGAATAATCACCTTCCTAGCTTTATGCTTGGGGTAAGGGTGTTCCCCCAAACAATATCTTCTTAAAACATTGTGTTGGCAATGGGCAGGGTGTGTTCAATTCTGAAGATGCTATGAAAACACCTTCACCTTTTCCAGTGTGAAGTTGCTGTCAGTTTTCCCCTCCCAAATCACACCTCCTCCAATTCCTTTTTGCACAGGCTGTTCTGGTCAAATACGTTTGCTGTTCTTTCTACTCTTCATTCCAAATGCTCAGCTTAAACCTGGTCAAAATCAGCCAGCAGCAGTCATGCCACAGGCTGAATATTGGAGTGGCTTGAAAGTTCTCCTATCAGAATAATTACAATTTTACCTTTAAATACCATTATTCACCCTCAGGACCCACTGACACCATGTAGACGAGTATTTTGCCAAAACGTGACATGGACTCCAGTGTAATTCTAATGTGACCAGATATAACCATCAGTATTTCTGAAACCTCGTGAGTCTAGACTTCACTGTCTGCATTTCCTGTGGCCGTTCTGGTCTCCCGAGCTCTCATCACAATTGCCCATGCCTCTCTTGATGTCTTACAGAGTCTCTACATATACCTTCACGCTTCCCTCAAATCCCCCTTAAAACTAGTTCCAGCGGCTTCTGAACCATGCTGTTGGGAATGGCCACACAAATGGTCCTGTTTACTTAGTGTTAAGTTTCTGCATTTGTCCATTGTGGCAGGATACTATTTTCAGGTGTGTGACTTGTTGACGCTGCATCTGTTGAACTCTGTGAAGCTGAGACTCTGCCTGTCTAAAACACCTGATGCTTTGACTGTCTAAAACACCTGATGCTCTGATAAAGGGCTGAGCGGCCAATAGCGAGGCAGGAGCAAGGATGGGCAGGGCTGGCAGGGAGAGAGGACAAATGGAAGGAGAAAGAAGGACTAGGAGGAGAAAGGGAGCAAGAGGAAAAGGATGCCAGGGTTACTCGCCCAGCCACCCAGCCAGTCACTGAGTAAGAGAGAAGTTAAGGTATCCAGAAATGGAGAAAGATAAAAGTCCAGAGGCAAAAGGTACTCAGGATAACTCAAAGTTAAGATAACGCTGACAAGAAGCAAGCCAAGCTAAGGCCACGCATTCAGAACTAAGAATAAGCCTCCTCTGTGTGTGTGATTCATTTGGGAGCTGGGTGGCTGCCTCCCTAAAAGAGTAAAAAAAAAAAATACAACCTCCAACAGTCCATTGTATAACTACAACCACATATGGGGACAAAAGCAAAGGAGTTTTATTTCGTAGCTTCAGAAATTTCCATGACCATGACTGCGTTAATGCTGGACCTATTGTGATACAGAAAATGATGGCAGTTGGTGCATGTGACATCTCATGCTGGGCAGGGAACACAGGGGCAGAATGGGTGGACAGCTATAACTTTTAAAGGTAAAAGCAACCTATGCCAATTATGCTCTGCTCTGAAAGTTTATAAATCCTTTAAGATCTCACCGTCAGACCAAGAATTCAACACATGAGCCCGTGAGTGACCTTCCTACCCAAACCACAACTTAGACATTTGAGATTATGTCGTATTTAAGGAAAACTGAATTGGACATTTTTGGTGAAAATAGAAGAATTAAAAAGTCTACATCATATATATTTGTAACAGTCAATGTATTTATACTTAATGAAGCAAATCAGATAGACACCTGTTCTGAATTTTCAACATTTTGGCCTGTGCCCTTTAAAGGCATGAAAAGTAGATTTGTTGTAGTAGTCATGTTTTTCCACGTGTTTTTCCATGTGTCTGAAAAGGCCCACAAGAAAATTATGGCCTCTTAGTAAAGAAAGATTTTTGCCAAATAATTAGTAGCAAGTAGTATGGAATCTGTGTCATTGTCCCTTGTTCACATCCAAGGAGATAAAAATCTAGGATACATTCTAAGTTGTTCATAGAAAAACGTTGCATGCTTTTGTATTTCGGAACAATCCCCATCTTTAAGTGATGCGTAACTACACTTGTGCTGCGTTCCTACCAAGTACTTGTCAGTACTGCGTCACTGAAGAGCTGGAATTATGTGCAAATGATTTGACGTTTCCTTAAATGCAAAGGCAGCCATCATTTCTGTGGAGGAGACCACTGTGGTTGCATTGGCCGTGAAATAGAAGTTTGAATTTTGTCTCATAAGTTTATCTGCCGAGGTGGGTGGGTTATGAGAGGTCGACGTAGCAATAGTATTACCTCCATGCATTTTCTTTCCCTAATTTTATTTGGAGTGAAGTCACCATAGAGTCTAGTGTGTTTGGCATTTCACCCTGAGAGCAATGCTGTTCCCTGAGGCCAACAAGTACCTCCTACCACTGAGACTGGGAAAATTCATTAGAGTTCTTCATGTTCTCTATATCACACTACCAAGAGTACATTAAAGGTTCGGTCATAGTTTTAGCTTATGGCCTCTGAGATAACCAGTAACAAAGTATTCCATCTCATCTCCAAGCGTGAAGCACCGATTCCAACTCCCGGTGCATTGTGGGTGTTCAGGACGTAGCTGCTGAATGACTGCATGTCTTTCTTAGATTTTGAGACAGCATCTGAAATTGTCAAGTCCCATAATATTGTCTTCTTGATGTTGCAGTTACCAGTGGCCCAATCGAACTTGGGGATTGGTGAGATGGCTTAGTGGGCAAAGGCACTAGCCAACAACTGGCTGAGCTGAGTTTGATCTCTCGAACTTGTGAGTTAGAAGGTGAGAAGCAGTTCCCACAAGGTGTCCTCCAGTGTCCAAAGGGACATGTGTGCCACTGAGCAAATCAGTGTAATAAAACTTAGAAGCTCTCTTTAAAATCTTTAAATATTCTTAAAAAGGGAAGACAGCATTGTTGATGAGCTTAACTTTCACTTTGGAAGATGATTGAAAGTATAAATAAACGTGTAGCAGCGAGCTTTTGAAGGGTTATTATGGCAATGATTTGGTTTGACAGTTAAGTTGAAGCTCTACTGTGTTTTCCTAATAAATGTTTCTCAGGCAAACTTAAAGACAAATTAGTACTTTGTGAACCTTTAACAGTCAAATTAGCATCAGTTAGGTAGGCAAAGACAAACAGAAAAAAAAATAAATGTTACTTTGGTAAGTTTTAATCTACTTAAAGTCAGAAGTTATTAATAATTCATGTTGTTACAATCATAAAGTTGATGATAATAACATTTACTTTGCTGATACTTTTCTTTGATTTCCCATTGGATTAATTACACATTGTTATTATTGGAAGAAAGGGGAAGAGGTGTGTTCTTTGCTATTAGCTAATCTGGAAATCCATATTTCTGAATCTCTGCAATGCCTTGCGGGGCTGTAGTTTGACAAGTCTCTAAGTCTCTGCAATGCCTGTGGGGCTGTAGTTTTCCTGTCTCTATTTCTCTGCAATGTCTGTGGGGCTGTAGTTGACAAGCCTCTATGACTCTGCAATGCCCGTGGGGTTGTTATTTTCCTGTCTCTATGTCTCTGCAATGCCTGAGGTGTTATAATTGCACCATACACAGTGGATTTGATTTGCTTTCATTATATTTCTTCATGTTGCTCACATTCATCAGTTCTGGACATTTGGACCTGTTGTTTCTCAAAGGCTATTCCATTCCTCATAGTCTCTGCCCTTCCTCTAATCACATTCTGTATGTAGAACCTTATTTCTCTTGTGACATCAACCTAGTTAAAAAAAAAAGGCAAAATTTGATCTTCACAATTAGAGCTGAAATATACCTTCTGCATAATCAGAACAAACTTTATTCTTTATGTAGCTCAGATAACACTCAAATTCCCCGTAGTTATTTATATTTTCCATGCGACCAGCAAAAATGCAAGCTTTCATACCTCAAGAATTACATCTTACACAGATTTGTGCCCATCGGGAGACCTGGCACAACAGAGTAGCAACTGTGTGTGTTTGTGGAAGGTCATACAATGTATGAGACATCATTTCTAGGCCTGACAAGATGACCCAGTGTGTAAGGGAATTTAATGTCAAACCTGAAACCTTGAGTTCAAACTCTTGACTCCACATGGTGCAAAGAGATAACCGGGTCTTGAAAATTTTCCTCTCACCTCCACTCATGTACTGGGGTAAGGCAGCCCCCATACTCACTCAGACCCTTACTATCCTACACGTTAATAAGCAAATGGAAACCATTTTAAAAATAAAGGGATTGTAAAGTGGGAGGGAGGAAAAAAAGATGTAGTGATCTAATGGATTTCTTAGAAATGCTGAGAAATTCAAACTACTTCACACATGTTATTCGTAAACTTTGTAACCAAAGAGACAATCATCAAGAATCAAGGGTTTGGAGATGGCTCAGCTGGCTGGTATAAATCCTGCTATGCAAACAGGAAGAATGCAGTTTGGATCCCCAGCTCCCTTCCCTTCCCCCACCTCAGTAGATGAGGGAGGGGCAGGTGAGGTGGCTTAGCTGTAATTCAGTACCTAGAAGAGGGAGGAGAGCAGGAATCTTCAGAGGGCCCTGGCTAACCAGAAGGGCTGAGATGGTGTGCTCTGTGTTCTGCATGTGGCTCTGCCTCTATATAGAGGGGAGGGTGCTGGGGGAAGACATGGCTGCCTCAACCTTGTGACTCCACCAATATGTACGCAAATGTACATAAACAAACATACACATGTGCGCATGCGTGCACGTACACATATGCGCCCTAACACATACGATGGCTGAGCAGCAGGCCATTTTGTAAATACCACACTTACTTTATCACAGTGACCAGGTGAGTTGTTTGCATCTCCACTGCTTCGGACAGTGTTGCTTGCAATGAGCGCAGGAGTGTAGGCACGCCTAGAAAATGCTGATTTCCCTTCTTTTTAAAATGTGCTCTGCAGCAATTGCTGGGTCCCGTGACGTTTACATTTCCTGTTTGTAAAATCTGTTCTCATTAGCCAGTGTGTCATTCAGTTTCCATTTCAGCGGCTTTGTGGGGCAGCGATGTCCTGTTGTACTTGTGTTTCTGTGGTCACTCATGCATTTCCTTTGACTCACAGACACCATGTTTGTCCCTCATTTGCAAGGTGCGGCAGCACTAACATTTATACAGAGTGTTAAATTTTGGTGCCCTCCGTTTTAAAGGCACTCTGTGTTGGTGTCAGCCAACCAATTTGTAAGGTTGTGTAACCTACAACTTTAGCATTAAAACGTGCAGCATTCTTTTTCATCCTATGCCCAATAATCCTCATTATCAGCATAAATTGCATTTCATGACAACTGGTTTAAATTATTTAGCAATATTAAAATGTCAGTAAATCAGTATTTTTTTCATTTTGAAGTATTACTAATTTCGATTGCTTATGAGGGCACGAGATTCTTGTCCTTCAGTATAAAGAAACGTGGATACATTTAATTGTTAAGTATTGATTTCCGTGTGTTGTCATCTACGCATCTACTGTTTTAATACATTTGGGGCATTTTACATGAAAATAGGTTTTGTTTTTGTTTTGTTTTTCTGATGGTAAGTCAACGGAAGTATTTTAAAATGTTAATTTTAGTATATGGGACTAAAGGTCTCAACAGTTTAGTAATTTCATAGTTATTTTATATTTAAATTTACCTTGATGTTTATGGATTCTCATGTAAGTAAAATACCCTCAGGTCTTATTCTGCAGTAAATATGAGATAGATTGAAGCTTTTAAAAGTCACCCAGAATGAAGAGTTGGCCTTTAAACCATTAAATTGGATATAAATCACAAAGGTTGCCTTTTCTTCACATGGCGTGTGTTTGCCCGCACTAGCTCAGGTCACGCTTTGTGAGGCCATGCCTTGCTCCCTGCCCTCCACTGGGCTCTCCAGGAGGGACTCCACGGCATAACTGACATAACAGACAGCAGCGTTTCTTATTTTCTTTCCTTCTCCCTTTCTTTTTTCTTTCTCTCTCTCCCTTCCTTCCTTCCTACCTCCTTCTTTCCTTCCTCCTTCTTTTCTTTTAACTTTTCTATATGCATACCTTTTTTCCCTTCCTCAAAACAACAGAAAAAGATCCCTTCCCATCATCCATCTGGAGAATGCTTTTCAGATTTATGGAGAATGGAGAAGGGCAATTTCCATTGCTGCTGTGTGTCTGAGGGCTTGTCTTAGTAGTAACAAGAAACAGAAAATGTCAGAACACTGGCCTGTACATAAGACAGTCAGAAGTAAGAAATAACAACAACAACAACAAAGAACATTCTACCACAGGTGTTAATTTCCTTAAGGTAAAACAGATAGAGTTAAATAACCAGACTTCTAAATATGTAAGTTGAGTGGTTTTAGTTCAGAGTTAACACAGCTTAACTGAGCCTCTCCTGTCTTTGAGCCTTTGTCTTTTTTTTTCTGGCCCAGCCCCACCCACTGCCTACCAGTTGACATCCTCATTTTGTTTAGTAATTGTGAGGAGTTCTGCTGTTACAAAGCTCAACGTTTCCAGTATCAGTACTCTATAGATCACTGGATGATTCATTTATAATAATTCAGTATCCGTTTGTTATTCATGATCCATATTTGCTAAGATTCTAAGATACTTCCTTATATGGCTGTCCTTGTATGGGAGAACTTGGTTGGGAAAAAAATTCTGGCTATGAATAATATGTATTTTCCCCAGGAACCAACAGTAACAAAAATAAATATCACATAGTAGACATCTACTGTTTGTCCAAGTGGATTCAAGTGTACGGGCAGTGCCACAGGGATCACAGATGTGGTTATCCAGTCCAGAATTCTAGGTGCTTCAACCTCACTGACTCCAAAGCCTCAGGAAGGGAGAGTAAATTATTTTTCCTATAAATCATTAACCCCTCTGACTCCTGTGCACAAATCCTGATTCAAGCAAGGCATCTATCATCTCCAGCTATTACTTATTTGTATTTCACACGAATATTACTAACAGAACAATAGGTCTTAACTAAGAAAATTTAGGAAGACTTGTACATACAAGGCACACTGTAGGAGGTCAAAATTTCTTATCTATGCTGAGTGTTATGAACAACCTTGTCTGCAATTCTCTAATATTATTAGATTGTTCTCATGAAAAGGAATAGTGTGCATAGAATAGTTTTCTCCCTTATATCCATTCTCATGTTTAGAACTGAGCCCTGTCTTACCTTCTGGGCTCAGAGCTTACCTAAGTTTTATTTTTACTTTTGAATGAACAACCTTGTCTGCAAATTCTAAATTCTAGAGAATCTATTTTCCATACTATGAGCATCTTCTCTGAGGATGTTTGTTCAAATGCTGTTCCACGACCATCCGTCTCCCATCTAAGACACTACGCCATGTCAATCAAGCATCCTTCACTGGACAGTCTTCTCACAGTACGTGCATCTGTATCTTTCAAAGTTTGCATCGTAATATTTTGTATGCTCTGTTTACATGAGCAATGCGCATTATGCACACTTGACTGAGTTCTTACTCTCTGAGGTTTTACAATCTGCTGAAATGTAGGAAGTTAGAAGGAGACTCAAGCGGTTTTTGATTTACCAGGTTTGTTTTATTTGTCTTAAATTAAGGAATCCAGTGGACTCTTACACTTATTTTTAGTTAATTAAACTTTAAAGCACTCCAAACAAATCTAATTTGTTCCAATGTCCTGTCCTCTCATGAGATGAAGGAGCATATCTCTGTGTTAATAACAGTCATTTAGACACTGCAAAGCTATTTTAAGCATTCAAGACAGGGACATAAAATTGAAGAAGGCAAAAACTGGAAGCTCCTCAGGAAAACAAAATAAAGATCCAAACATAAGTCACAAACATCCAAATGAAATTTGTAATACCCAAGTGTGCTAAAACAATTGCAACATGGTATTTCAAATCACACATAAACACACCTATCAATAGTGATAACAACAAGTGGAGTTTCTAAGTTTCTTTTTCATTGAAATGTTTCAAAGATAATTTACAAACACATCAAAAAAGGCGCCAAGTTGAAAAGTTTGTGACAACGAGACCCTTAAATACTACATAGGTAAGGTAATTCTAATGCTTAATAGAAAAAGCACACAGGAAAGGTAAGATTGGAATCTCTGTTGTCATGACAATCCTGTAGCACTCAGGTGCCTCAAAACGGTTCCAGGTTTGGGTTAGACAGTGACCCTTAGTGGACCAGAATCCACAGTGGACTCTGTCACCGTGTCTCAGGGAGCTAGGCATTTTGTCTCGAGAAGAGCCATATTGATTAAAATCAAGCTACCCTGGGGAGCTTGTGGGGTTCAGAACATGGAATTCAGAAGGCAGCCCAATTCAGGGAAACTGATTTTAAACTTCCATAGCATCAGGGTCAGAGACATCTATAGGGGAGGACATTCAGGACCAAAGGTCTCGAAGCAGAAGGGCTACAAAGTAGTGTCCGACAGATAGCCTTTGCTTCAATATCCAGAGGCAACCTCAACAACTGAGAACACCTGTGGAATTTGGCAGTCATCTGAGGTCAACATGTTGCCCAGCTTCTCACGCCACCCACCTGCCTTTCCCTGCTGTAGAGGCAGAGAAGCTTGAAGTTCGTTCCCGCAGGATATTTGACTCCCGTAGTCACACTGCATCAAGAGGGCCTTTGCTAATTAGAGGGTTTGGAAAGAACAAGGACAAACCCTGCATCCATTGAGATTCATGTGCTCTGGTTGCTCTCCCATTCCCAGTTCACTTGGGAGACACCTGAAATTCCAACAGTGCTCACTTTGCCGAATGGTGGATGCTGACGGCCCAAGATAGATGATAAATAGGTGTTTATTAGGGAAGCACTTACACAGATAAGGGTAAACAACTTCTGAAGTCTTCCTGCTCCAGAAGATGCTGTCTCTGCCCTTCACATGTTCTCCGCAGCCAAAGAGAGCCCAAGCCAGCCCCTCCTCTATCTTACAAGAGGGGTCAAGTCTGCGCCCGAAACCACGCCCAAAGGGTGTGTCTACTGCTACAAGTTCACTGATAAGGCAAGATGCTACTACAGAATGCCATTGTCATCCAAACTGAAATGTCTTCCCCCAAAGGATATGAGGAAGATCACAGGACACAGGAGACAAACAAAGGTCACACACAGATCTAGGGGAGTAGAACTTAGAATTGATTCTCAGAGGTTCCTCACCTGCTTTACAGGACCGGTGACAACTCCTGGGAAAGAAGACTCCTATAGACAAAGTCCGAGAGTTCTAAATGTGTAGAGTTCTCTGAGGGACGTGCTGAGATCTCCAGAGACACTGCTTTGCTTGGCCGTCGTCATCCATGACAGGATGAACTTCTTCAGACATGCAGCTGACACTTATTTATGTATTTATGTATTTATTTATTTATTTATTTGTCATCTTTGCTTCTGAAGGTAACCCCTCATCCAAATTCCTGTTGGCAAGAAAGATAAAATTCATCAGAGTTTGACACACTCTTTACTTTGGCCTGGTTTGGGTTCCTTTGCTGCCTTTCTGAGGTGACTAGATTTGTGCATGTGTGTGTGTGTGTGTGTGTGTGTGTGTGTGTGTGTGTGTGTGTTTGCATTTGCACACACACACATATCTTCCCGTTAAAGTCTCTGTCACACAGCAGGGACAGTTGTGTAACAGACTGTGGGGAAGTTTCAGGTGTACGGAAAACCTGTTAGGCTCGCATTGGAATGTAAGTGTACCCACCAGAGGCGGTCCTGTAAAATAAACAAAAGGTAAAGATACTACACTGAAGAGAGTTCTGGCACACATAAGACATGTGTACAAAATACACTTGTGAATGGAATAAACCATTCGATCGGTGAGCCCACAAGTTTAGTCGACCCCCACTACCCCATCCCTTGCATATGGCCAGTGGTCTCAAGTTTCCAAATTGCCAGGACCCACAAAGAAGCTACTCTAGCACTTTTAGCCATTTACTTATTTCTACACTATTATTGGTGTTTTGTTATATAGAAAAGGAGTATTTTTCCCCTTCACAAATTAGTCTACTTCTGTTTATGCAACTTCTATAATATAGATTCAATTTGTTTCTTTTCCTTTCTGTTCTTACTTTTTTCTTTCTTTTTTGATCCATGTATAAACAGAAGTAGGATCTATAAGCTTCTTTTGAGACCTGTTTTTTTCTTGCATTTAGTTTACTTCTTTCTCATATTTATATTTCCTATGTTTTATTCTTTTACTTCCTCCATAATTATCCTAAATAAATGTGAATACCATAGCACACTCTTTATAGTTTTGACACTTCCTGCTTTATAGTCATTATTGGTGTATTAATGGGCTTTTTAAAGATGTATTTATTTTGTTTCCTATGTTTGTACATGTGTGGATGTGTGCAACATGGCATATGTGTGGTGGTCCGAGGGATACATTTTTAGAAGTTGATTCTCTCCTTCCATCTTGATTTTGAGCCAGGTTCTGTTACAGCCCTCTAAACATAAGCTTCTAGCTATTTCCAGATCTAAATTTGTGTTTTCATTGTTAATATGTATTTGTGTTTGCATGCAACCACATACATGTCTATATGTTCATATAGGGCATGGAGCTGAAAGGCAAACATGAAAGGGGAGAGAGGGAATTAGGAGGTTCTGGGAGGAGAGCAGAAGGGGACAGGAGGGAGTGATTTAACATGTGACCTGAATGTAGAGGAAAGGTCTGAACTGTCAGGAATGCATTGAGCCAAAGAGGAGAAAGAACAATGTGCGAGGACACACGTGTATGAAAATGTTACAATGAAACTGCTGCTTTATACCATACTAAAGTATTCTAGGATAAATATAGGAGAGCATCTTTATGAAAATAATAAACCCCTGTGCACACAAATTAAGTTTTAAATATCCCTTTAAGGTATGCTTTAAATATATTTCTGAGGGTTATATTTTCCTCCTTGCTTATAATAAGGACCAAGGCCATTAACTGAACTCCCTAAATTTTAATTTTTTTCCCAATTAAGAACTAATTGGAGGTACAGAGACCCTCATAAGAGCTGAAGTATTTAAAGCATCAGTTTATATTAATTTGAGCTTGAGCTCCAGCAGATTGTCAGAAATCTTATCTGATTTGTTGAATGGTCATGGGATCATCCAAATGAACTTAGCTTAAATAAAAGAAAATTTCTGATGGTAACCATAACTACAAGTTTCCCTAGAAGAAATTAAATCAGCATGGTATCTGCATGTGAGTCAAGATCATAGCATCAGTTATAAAGGAGGTACATTTCCATATGTAAGTTATCAGAATTTGAAAGAGTCCAGAAGATCTGCAGTTATCAGTGAAAAATTTTCTTGAAAAAAAACATCCTATATCTGGCCAAAGTTATCATCAACTTGAGGCCCCCAAAAAATCCCTCCTCCCCAGCTCTGGCCATTATGATGTTTTGAATATATCTCAGGAACACAAAGGTACTATTTTTTATAAGGTTTTGAAAAGGTGAACTGATGTAAAATTTGTTCAAAGGACACTGGTAGGGCATGACATTTTGAAACTGTCAGCTTCAGATGCAACTAGACGCCAATTTTCCGACCTCTACTTGACTCTTGACTTTCAAACTTCATCTTGCAACCTGAGGGTGAGCAAGGGACAGCCAGGGAGCCAGGCAGCAAACCCTCATCTGTTTCTGTGAACAATTACACAAAACTTTAGTCGTCATTTGCATATTGTCTACCATCACTGTCTTTCCACAGAATATGGTTGACCAGTTGCTATGAAACCAGTCAAGTGCACAAATCTTGACTATATCCCTTCCTCTTGCATAAAAACTTCAAATCTTGTTTACAAAAAAAAAATCTTAGCTTAATAGACAATCAAGAATCAGAGAGGATGGAATTTAGAAAATTGAAGCCTTGGGAAGATTATCACAGTGGGAAATGTGTGCAGATCTGACCATGAGGTCAAGAAGTCTCATAATGAGGGTTATGTGCATCACTGACTGCAAATTCAGTTAAAAACCTGCAGAAGTCATGGGCAGTGTCAACCCGAAGAGGAGGAGGAGATCAAAGGCATTTCAGATGTGTACATACGACAGAAATTGTGTCCACATCAACATTAGCGAGAAGAGTAGCATGTCCTAATGGAGGCTCAGCTAACTCTCACCGTCCTAAGACCATCATGGACACCGTGGTGTTGTACCTGTTTGCTTGGTCCAGCAAAGAAAAAGGATTTTCAAAATAATCAGGAAGTTTACATACAGCATTTTGTGTGCTACACTAAATCACAAAAGGCCTTCACAGGGATTTCTATTTATTTTGCAAATGAAGAGGCCAATGGAACAATAGCATTTCTACTTTTAATTAGGTATTTCCCTTGGTTATTGCCATGACATCATTGACCTTTATTTTAAACTGTGACACAGAGTTTGAGGTTGTCTGCCATACTAGCTTTTTTTTTATATTGTTACAGCTTGTTTATTCTGTGAGTCCTAGTACATTTGGTTGCCTGTAGGTTTGCTTTGGTTGTTAATTTTCTCTCACAGTCTTGGCTGGTAGTTTACACTGTCTTCAAATTTGAGGCCCTCCTGCCTCACCTGACTGAATGTTGAGATTACAGCTGTAAATAGTCATATCTGCCTCCTAAGCATAGTTTCCTTTTAAAGGCTCAGTATAGGAACATGCACTGTGTGAATACACATGCTTTCAAGCTGGTGTGGAAAGGTCCAGTTGGTTAAATTTACTCAGCATCTTTTATTCTGTGAGATTCTTATTCTACTGCCAGTCCCTGCCAGGAGTTAAGAATTAAGTCACTAACTCTCATGGCCCTTCCAAGATTTTGCCTTCCTTTCCCATGAGTATCAGATGTAGCTTTATTCCCCTACCTTCTGATTCTAATTATGAAAGGATGCTGATGATCCTATTAGTCTATCAGGTCCTTGTGAGCATTTAAAAGAAAATAATCTCTGTTGTCCCAGCTGGTTAATCATATAAACAGCATCGTATATATTACTGTGAGGGTATTTTTCAATAGTAAGAAAATTCCTGGATCAAATAACTTTAGCATAACAGGGATCATTATACAGGTGGGACTGAGTAGGAGAGACTAGTGTTTCAAAACTGGCAGAGAGTAGAAGTCTGCTCACCAATGACAACAGAGTGGTTCATACACAGGAAGAACAGTCCCAATGCAATGGCAAGGTCTTTAGTTGATAGCCAATCTAGGATCAAGGACTGTATCCATTTCTTCAGTGAAGGAAACTCTATCCTCTATCTGAAGGGTATTGGTTCACTCTTTACCAAATTTCAGGTTAGAGTTCAGATCTGCCTATATATAAGCATCCTTGGCTTCACCTAAGGTGGGGTCCCACTGGAGCCCAAACATGACATTTAGATCTGGAATAATCGGATATCCGTTCTTTCAAGCTATTATGAGACTTGGCGAGATTCGTTTGCCTTTTCATTGCTGTATTCTTCGTGCCCTGACTTGTGCTTGATCCCTAAGCATTTCAGAGACATTCCCAATGAACCTAAATTACAAACTTTACATTTGCATGAGGTGGTTTAATTCTACACACCCACTCTAAGTATTTAAGAGTAAATCCACTTGAAGTAAAAAAGTTTGAGGGCTAAATCTTTGGGTGAATCAATGTATCTAAAAATGTTTTACAATCTCTTTTCAATTTTTCTTGAATGCTTGAGTGGAATCAGTCATACACTTCCAAATGTATCAATCTGTTTTAAAACAATGAATTGATTATCAGATGCTGAATAGTTAACTTGCTACATAGTGCACATTTTGTGACACAAATTAATTTGCAGTGGAGGCAGGGACCCTCTCTCTAAGCTAATTAGTCATGGTCAAGTGTTACCATTTTGAATAGGAAAACAAGAGACTTGTAGAGATATCTACTACAGTATTCTTGAATGATTCTTGCTTCTTATTTGCTAGCAATTCTTTCCATAAAAATAATAATAATTCTATCCACATGGGTCTTAACTTCAAAGAGTGTGAAATAATAGTAGCCATTTTAAACATCTCCAGAAGTTATTTCCTGCACATTCTTTGCAAACACTGCAGGATTTTTCTATCTAGTTTATACTTGAAAAAAAGGTGAGTTTCAGAGGTATTAAGTAGTTTCAGGTCAGGAGGAATTGGCGAACCTACAATTCTAGTGTAACTGCAGCTCTGATTTTCCTGTTTTCCCACATTTTTGTCACAGATGTGCATGTAGGTGAAGTGTATCCATGATTATTATGAATTTGTGTAGTATATGATATTTGCAGCGTCTGATAACGAACAACACTTTTACATGAGAAAGGCTGTTCGGAGAACTAAGTTGTAGGGATGAAAAAGAATTAAATTTGCAAAGCGATTGAAAGAGAGTTAATGGTAATTTACAAAACCAAACCAAACATAAATAGTTAAATAAAACATAAGACATTTAAATGATTAACATGGACATTATCGTCTCTTTCCAAGTCTCTCACCATCAGAATCCACTTACTGAGACTATCATCTCATATGGGTATTAAGCCATAAACAAATCACAAAAGGTGTTTGTTTTGTTTTGTTGTTTTCTACCTAATCTGTAGGTTATTTGGTGGAGAATTTGAGTGAGATATTAATGGAGAGATGAGGCTGCCTTATGAAGGACAGACTGAAGAGAGAAGGAATAAAAGCTTGGGAATATTCCAGCCTGAAAGAAACAAAAGAAGTTGTTGAAAATGGTTGAAGACTAACATTTTGTTTGTTTGCCTGGGGAGCTGAGGCAGGCGCTGTTGCATACCAGAGTGCCTTGGGGGGTGCTGAGGTATTGAGGGCATGCAAAAGAGATGGAAAAGGACCATGCTTATGCTTGCAGTGACCTGTAGGCCACGTCAAGAACACTGGAATTTATGTGTTGTGAAGGAAGGGAGTCCAGAGGTAGACTTTTTATGTGTTCATTCACTCATTCAACAATGTTCACCCAAGTCCCGCTCTGCGTCCTGTGTGCCAGACCCTGGCTTGTGTGGGTGAGAAGCCGTGGACCTTAATGAATTCATCACTTTCAAGGGCCTTTTCCTCATGGAGCTTATTACCAGGATTGATGGTTTTGAAAGGTCATTCTGCAGTAACATAAATAAAATTTGTAGCAAAGAGACTGGACGGGGGACGGGAGTAGGAAGCAAACAGGAATGATTGCCTGACTTGGGATCTAACAGGATGTCGATGGTGATAAAGACCGAGCTATGCTGGGTATTGGAGGCATTTTGACCCAACTTCTCTTTGCAAAGCTCCGAAGAGGGCTCACACTGTATTATCAGCACTCTATCTCCAATGCTTTCCTTGCAACTTGGCTTCAGCTGTAAATCATCCCTTTGCGGGTACCATTGAATCAGGGTCTCATGTCTCCCAGTCTGGCCATGATTGAGAAGCCCAATGATCATGACCTCCTGAGTGAGGGAATCACTGGTGTGTACGATCAAATCGAGTTCTATGTGTTGCCGAGGTTGCTGGGACTCAGCTTTTAAGAAAACTTGCTGCTTTTGCAGGGAACAAGGGTTCCTGCAGCCACACGGTAGCTTACATCTACCTGTAATGCCAGTCCCAGGGGATTCACACATGCTTATCAGGCACGGAGTTGCTCATACACAAACGTGCAGGCAAACACTAATATGTATGAAGTAAAGATAAAATAAGTTTGGTTTTTTAAGAATGGAATCTATGTGGTTGTGAGGAGGAAGCCAAGAACTTGTGCCTGTTAGATCAGCTCCTGCCCACTGAGATCTAACCCCAGCCTGCTTGCAAGCATTCTTGTGTATAAGGAACTACCTATAACTACTTAGCTAGTATTTGTTGCTGAGTTTCGGTGAATTCCAGCCATTTTCCTGATATTTTAACTTTATATAAACAGTCTTCTCTGTGTAACAAATGTTTTTCCTTTAAGGACATATTTTTTTTCTACATAGGCATAATCAGTTAAATATGAGGCTGTTTTGGCAATGAGTTGTTGTTCAATCTCTGTGTCCCAGAAATATTTGCCAGTCTACTGACAATAATATGCTGGCCTCTGTCCTATGTGACAACCCACTATTCTAAGTTTGTTTTTATAGCATGGAATTTGGTCTTATAGGTAAGGAACATGTCTCCTTAGTATGTTAAGGGTAAATATTTAAGTAATAGTTTGAGTTATCTTCTCTATGAAAGAAAAATAAAAATGTAGACGAACTTACTCGTTATTTAATTTTCTCAAGTTTTAATTTCCTGAGTAAAATTGTTTTTTATCAGTAAAGGTCTTGAAACGTACTCCTAGGAATCAATTTGTGTAGTTTAAGAACACAAACTCTACCTACGGTTAAGACTAGATACATCCCAGGCCGATGAAAAGCACATCTCCCCACCCACAATCGTTCTCCCTCGGAAAGCTTTTCCTTCCAATGCTCTCTTATGTCTTGTACTTCTACAGGAGATTCTGACCCCATTATAGAGGTGGCTTCTTTGGGGGCACTGATGTCACTGACCAGCATGACACAATGTGTTGGGAGCTCTAACATTCACTCATCAGCAACTTGTACTCACCTTAATGGCGTTGAAATGCACTGTCATGTGTTCCTTGAAGTTAATCCTGTGCTGGTCCTCCTGACCTTGTCCAGGAATGAGGGGATGGCATCCGTGTGGATTTTTCATGGAGCACTCTGCTTCATAAGTACAGAAGCAATAGTTGCTCTGTGTCTGTCTTGAAGATTATTATGGGAGGTTGTTTGTTTATTTCCAGTTCAGCTGCTATGCTTTCATTATAGACTGTAGGCAGGCAGGCTGGAACCTATTTCTTAGACTGATCTTTTATAGACCTCTTCCCTGGACCCCCAGACTGGTCATCTGCCAAAATCATGACCTTCTCCTCTCTCAGAGCTCAACTTACTCCGTGCTTTGAAAGTGAGGCCCAGAGTGAAGTGGACCATTCTTCCCCAGCTTCCTTTCCCTGCAGTCTTGACGAGTTTGTCAAACGGATGCTTAAATTCTTGGTGTAAGGGATTTAGCTTCGCCAAAACTTACCAGCCCCGACAAAAGCCTTTTTCTAGCTTTGTCCAGGATGCGAGTACTCAAATTCAAGAGGCACCCGAGCACACACTGATATCCTGGAAGCCAGGACCCTTCTCCATAGATTGGGGTCCAGCTTGAACAGTCCATGTTAGTGTTTGCTCTTTTCTAACCATCACATACCCTAGGAGCACTTTAAAAAAATCCCAGTGTCCTCAACACGTGACTCCAGATCCCACATGCTCCCATCCTTGCAAAAAAATGTTTATCTATTAGTTTATAAAGTTTTATTACTCATCAAAATACATGCTTTTGAAGTTAGAATTTTGATTATCAGAAAAGTAAATACATTAAAAATATATTGACATTAAAACAGCATATTGTTTTCTAAACAAATTATCCTTTTACTAGATTAAAAATACTTAATGTTATTTTTTAAACTATGTCACATTATATGGGATTTCAGATATATTTCAATTTATTTAGTTTTACACCCACACTTTACCCACGTGGTCCTGACTTACCCTTTCGTCATCAGTGTCCCTCTTCTTCTGTTTTGTTCATTCCCCCTCCTCCCTTAGAACCTCTCTCGCCTATGATTATTCCCAAGTAGATAGGTATCTAGCAGGACCCACAAGTGAGAGAGAGAATACAGTATTCATCTTCCTGAGCCTGAGTTTCATGGATTAATATAACGTCATAAGTATTTTTATATATTGGTATTATGATTTGCTAATATATGTTAATATAATGAATGTGCCATTCATTTTTTTTCAGCAAATTTCAGGATTTCACTTTTTATTATGGCTAAATGGCTGGATGAAATTTCATTGTGTGGGTGTATGATACACACACACACACACACACACACACACATACACATAATATATATATATATATATATAAAATTTTCACTATCCATTCTTCTGCTGTTGAATATTGCTTTCATTTCCTTGCTATTGTAACGATTGCAGCAGTAGGCATGGGTACTCAGCTATGTCTGTAGTAAGATACAGAGCCCTTATATGAGCAAGTGTGGCATATTTATCCACATGCTCTTTAGCCAAAAATAGAGGCCATTTATTCTTGCCCTGTACTTTAGCATTTTACCTAAGAAATGATCAGTAAAGACTTGAACGTTTCTAACTTTGGGCTCTGGTCTCTCACAGAAGCAGATCTTACTGTGAAGCCCCCTGGACGTTTTTTCCTGTTTACTGGCTGTATAACAGCTTATTCATGCCCGATGGAAGACTTGACTGTGTATGTGTCCAATTTTTTTCTTCTGCAAAGTTCATTTGTTTTAGTTTGCCTGTCTATTCTTTCTCAAGGATTAGACTTTCAAGCTTCAGTTGTACTGTACTGTAAATTATGGAGGATGAGTTTGACAGCTTTGCAGAAACCATACAGAATTATTTCTTCAAATTGTCACAGTCTGTTAATTGTTTTGAAATTGTGTGATGACTTGAAATATATGACAGGGGCATTTAATTCATCTTATATTTCCCAGGGTACTCTCATTTCTCATATGATGAATATTTTCTTTAGAAAAAAAATATTGACTTTATTTGATGAATCTACTTTTTTTTCTGTCCTGCTTTTCTTTGTGATCTTTAGCAATGTATTTAATGCCACAGATGGGAAATCTTGAATGAAAATATTTAAAGCATCCACTATGCCACTTTCATTTAATAACATGCACCACACAATAATGTTCATAGCTTTGGCATGCCAACAATTAACCAATAGGAACCTTAAATAAAAATACCATCGATTACTAATTAAAATGAATTTAAACATTTTAAATTATTCTTATTTGATAAGATTTCAAAAATACTGGCTGTCTTCATTGTAATTTTCATGTTACTTTTACCACTTTGAGAGAAATAATTTAAAGCTTTGTATTAGAAAATGCATGATTGCATTGATGACACTGAAAGATGAAGACTAAACAAAGATTTTCTTCATAAGGTGCCCTCACCCATTCCTCTGCTATTATTTCCATGATAAAAATCTCTCTTGTTGAAATACCTATATAATTCAGCCAGGGTTTCATTACAATTTTCAAGGAGGTATCTTATGAATAAAACCTATAATTTATGCTCACAGCCACATGTCAAAGTCAAATATTTTCCACTATTTAGAGGACCTGTAAGTGTTAATTGCCCATATTGAAATGCATTATTTTCCCACTCAAAAAATCATTTCTGCTTTTAATATCATAATATCAGGTCAGTGACTATTCTTCCCATAAGTTAATTTCACATTTTTGCCTATCAAATCTTGAAGGCATTCTTGTGACCCTGTGGGAGCAGAACTACCACAGAACTGACTGATAAACAAGTTAACAAGTTAATGTCACCCTTCTGTCTGAAAACTGACAGGAAAAAAACTAGGTTTAATTAATTATTCCAAGATCCAGGCGACTGACTCAGCTCTGTGCTGACGACTTCTGAGCCTAGAGAGTGCTATTACATTAATGAAGTTCATGCAAAGTGGGTTACACCTCCAGGAACAGTAAAACTATGTTTTCTAGTGTGTTCTAGTGTGTCATGGATAGATTTCCTGCTGTTTCTCGGGGAATACCCAGTGAAGAATGCCTTAGTAGACTCCACGCCAATGGTTTTCATCCATGATAGGTACAGGTGTGAACGTGCGTGCCTTTAAACATCATTAGGTGATGAAATGCGCTTTGTAAAGTTTTCTGACACCACTTTTAAATATTAACACACACGTACATATGCGGTGTGAAAAGTGAACACAAATCATTGGATATTGCGCATCACATGTAATGGTAACAAGGATAGCTCCCTTTGACATTCTAGGGAAGTGACTTTGCCACATTTGTGCCAGAATTGGCAAAGCATGGCATGTAGTCACAGGGACACAGAATAATTCCTTCAATGCATAAAGAAACCTCAGTAAGTTGTCCTGATGTCAATTTCTACAAAAACAAATGGTGCTTAAAATATTCTGATCACTATATTGCTTCTTACGGTTTTATCTACATGCCTTGGAAATCTTGAGGGTATCTAATCTAATAATGGGTGGTATATTTGTTACTTTATTTTGAAAAATGGGAATAATCAGAAGAAAGTATTAAATTCCTTTTTGGAAATGGAATTCACTTCTCTACTCAAATTGGTTACCAATGCAAATGTTTACTTTGTGTTTTCCCCTCCATCCTGTACTGCATTGATTGGTATGGTAAAACACTCAGGAACTGGTCCAGCCTAAGAAACAAGTGTTGTCATGCAGCGTGTATTACTGGAATGATGGGAGGAGATATATGTATTGCTTATCACCTGAGTGTCTAGAGTTACTGTGGTTTGAGTGTGAAATATTTCTACTAGGCGCATGTGTTAAGGGCCTGCTCTAAAGTTAGTGATAACCTTTCAGAAGGTAGTGGGAACTGGAAGGTAGGACATCATTGCAAGAACCCAGTCACTGTAGACATACTCTCGGAGGACTCTTGTCCCTGGCTGCTTGTCTTCCTGTTCTGTTTTCTGACCACCATGAGGTGTAAAGTTTGTTTTAACCATGTGCTTCCCAAGTTCATTCCTGACTCACACCCACAGCAGTGGAGCCAGCCCCCCGTGGGCTAAGATCTATGAAATGGAGGCATGTTGTATCTTTTCTTCTGCCTCCCAGTTCTTGTCACAGTGACAAAGTCTGAGCTGTAATACCTGGTCAGGAGCAGGTCAATGTCTGTGTGTTGGTATCTCCAAGCACATCTATCTTCCCCCCTCCCCGCAGTCCTTTCTTGGGGTAAACTGTATGAAGTGTAAAGACCTTGAAGAGAAAGAAGTAAGATATTTGAATACTGGAATTATACTAAATTGACAGGAGAGGCTAACCCATTCGTTGTGGTGTCAGAAATATTGAAATAGTGACTTTTTGTTTTGTTTTGTTTTTTGAGACAGGGTTTATCTGTATTGATTTGGAGGCTGTCCTGGAACTCACTCTGTAGACCAGGAACTCACAGAGTCCTCCTGCCTTTGCCTCCCAAGTGCTGGGATTAAAGGCATACACCAGCAATTCCCAGCTTGAAATAATAATTTTTAAAATGACACAAACATTGACATCCTGACAGTTGTGTGAAAGGCATGGAAAATTCACATTATTCTGCATATATTTTATAGACTCCCTTCCCTTACATATTTACCATGTGATGCCCAGTTAATTATTGTGTGTGTGTGTGTGTGTGTGTGTGTGTGTGTGTGTGTAAAATCCCTTAATATATTGTATATACTAAATTTTACCCTATCACAAAACATCAAGACAGGATACTTCTTGTCTTCCTGGCTTTGCCTGAGAGCTAGTACTCTTGCTTCTTTCAGATTTGCTCAAATGCAACAGTAGATAGGGCTCCTGTAACCACAGGCTTTAAAACAGCATCACTATCTACTACTGAATTCTGCCGAACTCATTGATTTTTCACACAGCAGTTAAATAAACATATATCTATCTCCTTCTCATTACATCTTTTTTCTCCTTGTGTTTTTATATCTCTAGTCTAGAATACAATTTTAGTAAAGCATGAAAGATTTCTGTTTGTTCACTTTTCTATCTCTTGCCCATAGAGGGTCATTATAGTTCATAAATACACATTACAAGACTAAACCTAACAGTTTAGCTTTGTCTAACTTCCAGATAACTTTCTTTGCAAAACGACCTTGAAATTATGCAGCTTAAAGTCAGATGTACAGGCACTTTACATGTCATGATGATGTTAAAGACACATTTAAATATTTACAGACTTTCTAGGAAAAGAAACTGAATTATCAGGACACCAACAATTGAAGGGGTGAGGAAATCTTAAAAAGTAGAAGAATAGATATTTTTCCTTTGTTAAATATTTATTTTTATTGAATCATTGAGAATTTCATACAATGTAATTTGATCTTATTCACATGCTCTTTCACCCTCCCCCTCCCAGATCTAAGACCTGCTTCTTACCCACCTACCTTAATTATAAATAAAACAAACAAACAAACCCCCTCAACACTTGTTGAGTCCAATTTGTTTGGCTCTTGTGTGTGACTCAAGTCATTAGAGCATAGTTGATTTGCCATGACCACATTTTTAAAGAAATTGACTCTCTTCCTTTCCGTAGTCATTGCTTGTCAATAGCTCCTCCTTTATGAGGACTTCATGCCAACCTCCCCTTTTCCATGCCAGGGCTTTGTCCAGCTCGAACCTGGAGCAATCTTGTCATTTCTCCTGTGAGTTCTATGTAGCTGTCCTGTTGTGTACAGGTGACACTGTTGACATAGTTGTCATCCCCTTCCTCTGTCTCTTACAATCTTCCATGATGATCCCTGGGCCTCAGGAGAAGGGAGTGTGGGGTATAGGTCCCATTCACTGCTGAGCTCTCCATAACCTCTTAAGTTCTGAGCATTGATCGGATGGGGATCTATGTATTAATTGCCATCTACTGTGAAAAACTAAAGCCTCCTCTGATGAGGGTTGTCACATGCACCATCTGTGGGTATGATAAGCCATTAGAAGCTGGTTCAATACCATGGCCACTTATCAGAATAATAGTAGTTGGCTCTTTCCTAGGTCCTATGACCTATCTAGCCATAGGTCGTTGGGCTTGATAACCTGTCAGGTACAGGTTTCATCCTGTGGAGCAGGCCTTAAATAATAAAAAGGAAAAAGTGTTTGGTTTTTCCCATGGTATTTGTGCTACTTTAACACCAGTAGGCATAGCTTTCCAGACCCATTGTTATTAAGTTCCCAGGGTTCCTAGCTGGGTGTGAGTGGTGGTCACAATTCTCTTCTAACAGCATGCATGACAACTTCCAGTGATAAGAAAGCTGGGCAGCTAAGACGAAGCTTTCAAGTCATTAGTACCTCGATTTCTCCACTCAGGCTCTTTATTTCTTCATCCTACATCAAAATCTGGAGGCTAAGCAAGAGCAATGCCAATAATGACAAATAATGTTTTAGGAATCTATGGGACACAATGGCAGCAGTTACAGGCAACCCATTCCTGTCGCAAGCCTCTTTATGTGTTAGCCTTCAGTGTCTAATGGGCCAATCTCACCACATTGTAGGGTAGCTACTATTAAACTCTTCATATGTGTATGAGTACATATTGCAGAAACCTTCTGCTGTAATAAGTTAATGAGGACGAGTGAATTTTAAAATGAGAGGAAGGAACATGTCTGACACCCTAGGACCACACATCTTCTTAGTGGAAGGACAAGATGACTACATCACTGTATGTGTTAGTACTACAGTAGGATTTGTGGCCTTAACCTCCAAAGAAAGTGTGTGCAGGGCACAAATGAGCTGAAAAGATGGTAATGCTTGCATAGCTATGCCTAAATGTTAGTATTTAATTTTCTTTGTTAAATAATAGGAAAAAATATCTTCTAAGGGAATACATTGTAAATAGCCAAGCATTTGTGCCCGCCTTCTTAACCTGAAGAGCCCTCTTGACTTTTGTCAAAAATAATAGCATCATAATCAGGGACTCTCAAGCATAGGAGTATGATTATAAACAGCTTTCCACTGATGTACAGCATTCTCTACTCAGAATAGCTGTTTGTTTCTTAAAGCACTCTTCCATTCAATAATCTGTAGGTTATCCCTGCTGGAGACCTATAATGCACGTTAACACTGGGAATTTTAAATAATTGAATAATACTTAGTGATTAATAAAGATTTTAAAGCAAAGCTTTATCATTAGTAAGCTTTCAAAATCAACTCCCAAAGTCTGTCAGAAGTGTAGCATGTGGGGCTTGCGTTGAATCAAGGAATAGGTTTCATCAAGGCTGAATGTGTGAAGAATGAAGAGGGTGGTCCTGGCCTGTCTCCAACCCCAATCGTCCATCTCCCACGCACTATGTATGTACTCAACTTCCAGTGTCTGAACTTCTCTCTGACTAAAATGGGGACACTCACACTAAAACAGTGAGGTTTTGTGTTTTTTTCAGAATTAATTTGAGTGAGCAACTGATGATGAATTGTCACCATGGACAAAGCTCATGTAATACATTTTTTATAGATACATTTACTTCCATATAACTTGGCACTTCAGTTTATACTATGAGGAATTAGAAGTTCCTATTAACACATATTATTTTACATATTTATTGGATATATAGTGTTTTTAAATGTGAGTATATATTTCATGCCTGTTAAATCAGGGTCATTTGCATATCTTGTCCTTGACATATTTTCTATGCTTGATGTTTCCATCTTCTAGTCTTCTTAAAATATGTGATAGATCATTGTCCATTTATTTTGATCATTTTAGTAGTCAGGTTATTGTAAAAAATACTTGTATAACTATAACACTATTAATGTAATTAACTTACATAAGCATTAATAAACATTAAAGGTCATTAGTGTGGGAGCCTGGAGGTTTGCATTTCTGTTTCTGATTGACGAAACCCTCTGTCCTTCTTTGGCTTTTCATTGACACAATTCCTTAAAGATTGCTATAGTTTGGTTGCTGATGCCCTGCAAAGGCCCTTGGGGGTGAAGGCTTGGCTATACTGTTGTCCTGTTGGAAAGTGATGTGGCCTATGAGAGCAAAGGCCTAACTCGAAGTCGCCACAATGGAGGTGGATCTGGGAACGACAGTGGGAAACCCCAGTGTTGTCACACTATTGAAACATTTCCTCTCGTAGGGAGGGGAAAGATGAAGATGGATACATCTCATGAAACTTACAAGATTTAGGAAACTCCTAATATCACAGGATTCCCAAAGCCCCGCCACAAGTTTGTGAAAGTATGAACACATACTAAAGGGGGGGAGTCTCTCATCATAGAGCTGACAGCAGCTTGCACAGAGAGCTCTCTAGGGATGCAGTTTTCATGAGTTGTCACCCATGTTCCTGTATTGTAACCTTCCTCACACGTTTCCCCAAGAAATCCCAGGGGGCATATTGTTTCACCAGATTAGGTTTGGGTGGCCCTGAGGTGTTTAGGAAGGCAGAATGAGCAGGGCATGTGTAGTACACCAATAAGTAGCAGGCACCATCCTCTGTTTCATTTCTAACTCTGTCTTCCTGTCTTAGGTTCCAGTCCTGCCTTCCCTCAGTGATGGTTGACCTTCCGGTTGGAAGACGAAATAAACCCTTTATCCCCGCTACTTTCAGTCATGGTGTTTTATCACTTTAGCCCCAACTATGACATGAACTCTTGGAGACATATGTTCTCACTGGAGTTTTTGTCAATGCCCTGATACTCATGTTTTAAGAACATGGGAAAAAATTGACATGAATAAAATACGTATTGTTTGTCTTCTTTTCTTTAAAGGTAATTTGTATTCACAATTCTCTTTTATTCATTTCCTTTCAGAAGTGGTCTTGTCACTAAGGCAGCTCAGCCTGGCCTTGAACTCATGATCTTACTGTGCTAACCTCCTGAGGCATGGGGTCACAGGCATGTGCTGCTATGTCTAGCCCTTTGTTTCCTACCACGTGCACAAACATACGTGTCTGATGTTAAGTGTTCTGCATAGAAATTCTAAGTTGTCTACCCAGTGATGGTGAGGTTAGCTCTAGTGTGATCTTTGGCTTGAATTTTATCAATTTTGACATTTCAGAAGAAGGAACAGAAAAAGTTTGAGAGGCAGAAGATGATGAAGTTTGCTGTGAGATTGTGCCTCCTAGTACTCTCAGAAGCTGCACCCATAAAGTGTCACATGCATGACTGCCCAAACGTGAACTGACAAAGGACAACAACATAGACAAGTGGACAGGGAAACATCCAGGTGGACGCAGTCCTACACACAGGACCACAGGCAACTAAGGGTGCTGAAAGTGGGGAAACTCTCTCCACAGAAGAGCACACCAAATCATTATCCAATATGAAATGGTCAGCCCTGAAAATGTACATACAGCGAACATTATAAGGACTAAGGAATATATGTGTATCAGCATATGCATATATGCATGTAGTAACAATTAATGAAAATGAGGTCATGGCTTTGACAATAGAGAAATGCTAGGTACACGGCATGATTTGAAGGGAGAAAAAGGAAGGGGGAAATGGTGTAATTGTATTATAATCTCAAAACACATTTAAAATATTTAAATACATTTAGATAACATAAGGAGTACATTTCACTAAGAATCTGGGAAGAGATCTGAGCTAGAGCATTCACCATTAAAATTATTCCTGCAATCCTGTTGTGGGTGCCTGTGTGTGTGTGTGTGTGTGTGTGTGCGTGTGTGTACAAATGAGTGTCTGTGTGTGCATGTGTGTGTGTGTGTGTGTATGTGTGTGTATGTTCTCTTACATCTCTAAGAATATTTATGATATTTTTATCTTTCTTATTTTTAAAGATTTTAGTCTTTTAAAGTATTATCTAAGGTAATATTATCCGTTTGTTTAGACTTATGTTTTTCATACAGAGATTTTTGTCATTAAATGTTTCCTCCATTAAACATTCATTTCATAATGTCTGAAACCACATCAACTTACAAAATGTTTAAAATTTTCTGATTATAGGCATAATGAGAAGGCCACATCTTAGACTTATTTTTTTTGCTACTCCAGGCTCTCCTGTCTTTCTATATCTACGTCTTGGATTTTTCATAAGTTGTCACAAGAATACAGCTATTTTTCTTTTAAAGATGGAAACAACCGTCATAGGATAATGCTTTCTTATCATACATAGCTGATGGATTGCGGACATCAAGTTGTGGATTCAAGACTTCCTGAGACAAAGGTGAAGTTTATCTTCACTGGATTGATAGTTTAGCATCATTTTTTTTTTGCATTTTATGGATCAGAACTGGTTTAGTAAAATGTTCTCACTTATATCAAAGGGAAACGTGAAACACATATCCACTGATTATTTAGAGTGAGGATTGAGCATCCAGAGACATCTATTTCCGGTTAATTATTTAGAGTGAGGATTGAGCATCCAGAGACATCTATTTCCGGTTAATTGTTTAGAGTGAGGATTGAGCATCCAGAGACATCTATTTCCGGTTATGTGTTTAGAGTGAGGATTGAGCATCCAGAGACATCTATTTCCGGTTATGTGTTTAGAGTGAGGATTGAGCATCCAGAGACATCTATTTCTGGTTATGTGTTTAAGCTTCACGAATGATGGCATTGCTGAAGGGTTCTTCGCTAAATCATTTCCTTGCAAATACAGCTACTTAATTAGTTCACTTAATATTTGTCTTAGGCATCGTTCTGAACCACCCACTTATCCATAAGTGCCATAGATCTGAGAGTTTAAATGTAAATATAATACTTCAGAGAATTCAGGATCTCCTCTATTCACTCTTTATATAAATGTAGTGGGAGAATTGCCTAACATTTCTTGTTTGTTGTCAAACTCTTGATTACAGAGTCACACATGAAGATTCTTACTAAAATTAGCCCATAATGAATCTTTGTTTAGGCATTACTGCTAGCCAATTGGTATCACAAGACAGTTAGAACAATGAATATGCACAAGCACATTTTTTCTTAGTGGCCTGCTAAGCCATGATCAAAACAGGCATCTGCCAGCCCGCATTACAGTTGACAGAAATTAAATGCGCTCCTACATACTTCTGAATGCCCTCTCAAGCCGCTCAGTTCTTGAGAAATTATAAGGGCAAAACATGGCACTAAAATAAGAACCAGAGGTTATAAACCCACATGTATAGAAGACTCTCAGTCAAAATATCTTACATGTGGGGCTAGAGGGGTGAGTGGTGGTTGAGATGGTTCAGGGGCTCTGTCAAAGGGCCCAGTCTCGATTCCCAGCTCCACAGGGCAGCTCATAACTCTCTGTCACTGTGGTGGCAGGGGATCTAATGTCACCTTCTGGAGTCTGCAGACCCTGCATGAATGTGGTGTGTAAACATGGTGGGCAAAACTCAAATACACATAACATAAAATGAAAAAAACAATTAAAGACATATGTTGTAAATGTTTAGCTTTCATGAAATATATGCTTTTCCAGTCTTATAATTGGTATTACATTTCAAGAAAGGACGAGTTCACCTTCAATTCAGCCATAAGGAGGAATGCATTATTGCAACATCTGAGGAGAAAGAGTGCTGGTCACCCTGTTGACTGACTGTACCACAGATGGAAGGAACCAGCAATCTCCTGAGTCTGCTATACGTGGTTTCATATTTGGATCTTTGCGCTTGCAAGAAGACAATGTCGAAGGATATCAAGTAATTTAATTAACTAATCATGTTTTTATTTGGAAAAAAGGTTCTTAAGAAAGAAAAATGAATTACTATCGTCTAGCATGGCACACGTGTTCTGTTGTTTTTTTATAATTGCAGTTTCCTTAACTGTATTTGAGAATTTGCAGATGTATATCAGGTTAGTAATCAAGCTCCCAAGAAATGCATTCTTATTTTCTAATACCGGATAGTATATTATTCATCAGCCATGAAAAGAAAGTGCATTACTCCATCTGAAAACACTTCTTTTTATATTGTTTAGATAAATTGTATGTTAGCAACGAGCTGCAATTTCAAGAGTCATGATTTATCCATTTAATATAAACGAAAAAGATAGAGCATATTTATTGTGGATTGTGAATACCTCCCAAGTATTTCAGTGCCCTTGGACCACACTATATGCCTAGGTAAAACTTCAAAACCCATTTTTGAATCAGTTTCATTTCATCACAGTAGGCTACTAATGGGAAATAAAAAAGGAAAAATATTTTCACACATGGTTGGCAAACCAAATCTGCTGAGGTTTTCTATAAGTCTAGCTTGCTGTTGTCTGCTATTTAATTAACCAGTGCACAAATAAAATGTCCTCAGTTTAATTTTCATTCCGTAGCTCAATACTGTAAACTATTCACAGCATAATTAAAAGTCCCGAATTCTCTCAGGAATGATATTACCAGTAAGCAACCAACCCATGAAATGGAGAAGCCTGACTGTTACCCTGCTAAATTGTGTGTGCTAATAAAGCCTCACAAGTGTCTTTTGCTTAATCTGACTGAGCTGAAGAAACCCCAACTGGCATCCAAGCTACCTGCTTTTAAAACTCTCCAAGCATCCGAGCCCTGAGAAAGGGTCATTAAAGTTAATATAGGATTTGCACTGTGTTTCATTGAGTCTGTTCCTCCATGAGAGGACTTATCACAGACAATACACATTTACTGTAACATCACAATATAGTTCAGTCCAATTTTTCACTTAGAGAAGCTAGGATTAAAAGAAATATAAGACATTCAAAGATAAAGTCATTAACAAAAATGCTCAATCTGTACACACTGGCTATAAAAAGTCTATTCCCTGCCTGTCTTGATGGCTGCTATTTAAGGAATGGATGGTTTGAATATACAATTATAATAACTGGTGTTGTTTGCCTAGCCTTGCACTCAGATTACTGGTGCATGGAGAATGCATTCACCAAGCATTTAACCAGACACAGGGAACCTGAACGTATAAATAATAACAAATCCCTTCTTACTTGTAAAGTTAATCCATATGCCCAATATATCCATCCTAAAAGTCAAATATTTTCAGAAACCTAGCCCATTCCTTGTGATTTTTATATTTTAAAGCAATGCACTAGAATGTTTTACAGTAAGAATCAAAACAAGGTTATAAAAATTATGCCCCTTCATCTGCGGGATCCCAGGACAGGGTCATTCATTGATGAATAAGAAGTAAGAAATTCTGGAACTGTTGCTTTATCTTTGGAAGGATTGTTCATTTCTTTCGTCGTCACACCCAGCCTAATCTTGCATTTGAAAATTGTCAATACCACAAATTCATTCAATTCAAGGGTGGATGTTACCTGCAGAGTGATGGCGACAGGGACTGTGAAAGATGAAAGGGTCAGGATTGTGCTGTGTTGCATAGAGGTGTTTTCACATGATAGGAGACAGTGATGCTACACTCAGTGCTAACTTATGTGCTGTATATTCAAAGATTGCACATTACAATAGAAGTAGGATGAATATTTGAGTATGCATAGAGGACCATAATCATCAACTCACTGTAGAAATCCTTTGGAGCACTTTCTGGTAACTCCTCCCTAATGGTGATGATTTACATTTCTGGGTAAACATCCTCATATTTTTATTTTTATGCTGATCTGATTTTTACTTAGCTTAATGGTTTATACTCTGAAGCTGGGATCCCTTCCAACAGGCAGGTGTGAGCCAATGTTTTCTGCTCCAGGACACATTCACAATGAGGCTCAATATGTATGTTTAGCGAAACTCATTTTCAGTTGTCGATGTCCTGATTGTTTCAATATGGCACAACATTTACAGGAATTGGGTTATGGAAGAGTCCTTACTTCTTCTCTGGCCTATACTTTGCATGAAGTTGAGATTCCCTTGCAGAATTTTAGTTTCCTGGGTGTACTTACTATTTATGAAAAAATACAATAGTATTGAAATTTATATCACTACATTTTTTTTTCTCGCTAGTCAACATTCTGACATCCATTGTGGGATTTGCATGAGATTATACTTCATTCTTTTTTACTACTAAGAAGTGCATGGGATTATGTTGACTGTGTTCATCAGCTGACAGAGAGTGTCTAGGTGGGATTGTAGACTTGCTGATATGAACAAGGCTGCTATATGGAGAGATGTTCATATACATGTGTAGGTGCATATATGGGAAGTTGTGTTCATATGCATGTATGGTGCATATATGGAGATGTGTGTTCATATGCTTGTGTATGTGCATATGACTTTTTAATCGACCTGAGTACGTGTCTAAAGTGGGATTGCTGTATGTTGTCACACGATGGTATGTGTGCATTTCTGAAGTGGTTGTACAGCCCAGCCTAGGAGTGTTTGAGAGTTCTGATTTTCTACTGGCACACTGGCATTCAGTATGTTGTATTTCAGTCACCTTGTCCTGAGCATCCTTTCATGTGCTTTCTCTATTTTTTGATGAAATGTCTCTATAGATATATTTTCAAGAATAAAATGGCAATTGGTCTTTTGTCATAAATTCTAAACTGTCTTGAAATATTCCAGGGCAACAAGGTCCTTCATCAATAAAAGATAGGTAGTTTTGTAATTCTAGACTATGGCTTATCTTCTAATTCCTCTTGTGAGTTCCGTTTAAGAAAAAAATATTTTAACAATGACAATGTGTTGTTTATCATATTACTTTTTTAGTGTTTAAAATATTTTTAAAAATGTCCACCAATGTCACCCAGCTGCAGTGCCAGCAAGCTACAATGAAGACTGGCTTAACCAGATGCGCCCACTGTTACCAACTACTTTTTAATTAAATATGATCAGCCTTTCCTGATGCTTTGACTCTTTGACGTTTGCATTCGTAAGTGAAAGTGGTGGCTGAGCTTGAGTCTCGTGCTATAGCTGTTCTCAGTTGACACGGGCTTCATATTCCTGTAGAAACACCTTAGCTTCAAATGAGGACTGGTTTGACAGAGCTGGTTTGCCTCAGCTCTTCACCACACTCAATGCCTGGCAATTTCTTTCCTTTTGTTCACATCTATAGTGTAGGTTTTCTATTCCTGCTCTCCGATTATAGGATTTATATTCCTGTTCTCCAATTGTACTGCTACTTTCGCATGGTATCTGTTAGGCCGATGGTGAAGATCAGGGATGCGTCTTCCTGAATGAGGAGAAACACCCAGACTCTCAGCTCCCTGACGTGGCAATGGCTTGGTGCTCTCCCTCCGGGTTCTCAATGCTGCCCCTAATGTACTTGCTCTTTCTCCAGGAGAAACCTGTTTCTCTGCAGACCCTAAACTACGTTTTCTCCTGAGCATTCTGGACAAAGGAAGTCTTTTTGCTTTATTGATGGAAGTAAGTTATATGGATCTCAGGATAATTTGGACAGTTTCTTATTTTTCTTCTTTTTCATTTGGCACCTTATATAGTTGTCCCCAAAGAAGCTCTCCAGTCTTCCCTGTGGGAACATGGCAGAATTTATGGCCATAAAAAATGACTTTAAGTGGTTGCAAAACCAGTGAAATCTATGATCCAAAATCCTTTGCAGCTACATATATTCTCACTAATCCTTTATGATGCATAACACACACACACACACACACACACACACACACACACACACACACACACACTTGCTTTATTGTACATTCTTACTAGTGTGTATAAAGCCTAGTAGTATCTTTATAGGTAGACAGTTAACGTTCATTCTATGTCTTCCTCCAACTGGGAAGTATTTATTCTCACATACTTGATTATTTTGCTTGCCTGAAAACTAATTAATCTGATAGAACCAAGGGAGTTTGTTATTTTGTAGTTCAGCATTTTCTGTGATACAAGGATGGCACAAAATGCTATTTCTGGCTTCCTTCTTCTACAAAATGAAGCTGGAAGAGTACCAAGGCTTTTTTCTTGTTTCCTTATTATACTTAGACCCAGAGTTCATAATTCTATAGGATACTCTACGGAGTAGTTTATGGGCATAGTCAGTGATGTTGGCACATCCTTGTAAACCTTAAAATTAATTTGTTCATTAACACATGACAAACATCAATTATACTTAAGACTTACAAAGATAACAGCACCTAAAATTTCAACCTAATTATTTATTAGGCAAAAACCAAATAAAAACGTTTCAAAGTATTTTCATTCTATTCACAATTTTCAGTTACTTCAGACACAGAGACCAACCCCTTGTCATCAACTTGCTTTCTGAAAAAAAAAATATCTGACATTTTTAAACTTGACGTGTTCAGGTCTTGTGGGTCTTGTGCCCCACAGAGAACTAAGTAGGAATTCTCTTAGGTGTTGTGAGAAAAGTGATGCTAGGGATATGTTAGCAGTGGATTCTCAGTTCTTCCATGAGTACAAGATAAATGAGCTATAATAGGAATGCTCCCTGACCTCTTTCTGAGACTGTGGGTTCCCCTCCCCCAAACACGTCTGACCCTGATCCCTGGAACCTGTGAAACCTTGTTTAAAGAAAATCTACACAAATGACTGATCTGAAGTTGCTGAGAGGGGAAAATGTCCTTGATGATTGGGGTGTGTTCACACAGTCTCTACGTCTCTACATCAGAGAAAGGTGAGCATCTTCTGTTTGCCATATATGGAAACCAGTAAGAACACTGTGCTATGGAGGAGTATGCTTTGGACACCAGGTGGGTAAGGTCAACAGCCAACAGAAGCAGGATTGGCAGGGAGCAAGCTTTCTACTAGACCCCCAAGCAAGGACAGCCTGATTTCAGCCACAGGAAATTTATCTTAGACGCCTGGGCTTCACAATCTGAAAGAAAGGGAGAGAAATGTTGTTTGCACAGTTGTGACAAAGAAGCTACAAGAAATAATAAACTCTACAAAATGTGTGCAGTTGTCTCATTTAGACCTGTTAGTTACTGACTTTTAATGAGCAGAATTAAATTAACAGTTGTTAATAATCTAGGTGGAAAACAGTGACTTTGCTTAATAAAGTTTTAAATTTTGTCGCTGTGTTAAATGGATTCTAACTGGACACCAGAGAATCCATTGGGAATTTTGCACAAAGTTGTATGTCTCAAAATGTATTCTTTGATGTCTGCTGAGACCTCATTCCTCTTAGCGTGGGCCAGACTCTAGGCTTCACCGAGATGCGGATTTCCCAACAGCAGACAGAGTTCATGCCTCCCTCCATGCTTTCACCCTTCATGTTATTGCTTGATGAATTTGACATTTCCTTCTGCCGAATTACCCATCTTCGTTAGCTATTACACATATCACAATCCTGACTTTTTTTCTTCCTGTCACTAGACGCCCATTCTTAGTGCCAATGAAAATATCATATCTTCTCCTACTTATCCAAAACTTCTGGTCTTTCCCTGTCAGGTTGAACCTCTATATCATTCCCTGGGGCATAACATAATGCCATGTCTTCAATTATTAGTTTTATACTCACAAAAATCCCCGCTCAAGTCTTAAATTTTTCTTACTGATTTTGTGCCCCGAGGTGCCATAATGCTCTTGAATCTTCACTTTTCCTGAGTCAGACAACAGAAGACAAGCTTTCTGCTTTCACCTGCCCACTTTTTGCCTTCCGTGTCTGCTTAAATAAAACACCTCGGCGACCTACATATTCGTAAATGTGAATGCTTACCTTTATTCATTCAGTATGAAATAATATATTGAAATAATTAATATTGTACCTAGATGAAACATTAAAATTTATCAGTGTAATTTATAAAATTCTAACATATCTGTTTTCCAATGTCCAATGGATGTAATAAATTAAACATGATAAGCTTCATGCTAGACTCACTGTGAATGATATTTAGGACTTCTACTGGGTTCATTCAGTACAATCTAGTACTTCACTACAGATTACTAAATTGGAAATGTAGACTCGAGGAATAGCTCATGGCTGGAAATGTTTTGTGGTCAGCCTGGAAAATAAGTCAGGAAGACTGGACCATACAATTGATGGATCTGGCATTCAGCACTGGGAGATAAGTCATGGCAGGAGGCAAAACAGATACACTTTGTGTGGGACACAGTACACACCTTTAAATCCTTGCTCCTGTGTTTCCTTGCTCTTGCTCAATAATTTGAAATAAACCAGTGTACATGATGATGCAAAACGCATGGAACTGAGCCTAGGCCAGTTTCTCTTTTCCATTTCTGTGACCATTTCGTTTGTAAATTCAAACATTCATTGTGAGAGAAACTCTTTGATGCCAACTGACAGATTGACAGCAAAAATGTATTCACAAATGCAGATTTATAATACACTGAGCACTAATGTATACAGACTAATTTGGGAAACATAGCAAACATTTAATCTTCCAACTGAAATGTAACACTATTAGTTGCATGAATGACTATTCATGTAGGTATATGTTTCTTCAATACAGAAACATGTATCAGTGCAACTGAATTATTTTGGTTTTACTTATTTTCTTATTATAGTTTTTATTATTATAAAAAACTGTATTTCATAAAATATAATTTCATCATATTCGTTCCCTTTCCTCAACTCTCCTAAAGTCCTCAGTTCCCTACAAGTTCTCCCCAATTCCCTACACACTGGCATGTTCTTTCTTTCTCAAAAAAAATTACAAAAGTCAAAGCAAACTAGAAGACAGAAACAGCCCCAAAGAAAAACAAAAATTATTCACATAAAAACCTTAAAATGAAAAAAAATATAGGTTAGCAAAGTTCAATGTTTTACAGCAATAGATTAATAATTTCATGAGTGAACCTAGTAAATTAAATCAATGAATTTATTTAAGTTGTAAACCAAATTTTAAAAATGGGAGTGTTTCAAATTTTCAATTGTAGGGTTTATTTTTTTCCCCCATTAATTACCATTGCATTATATCTTAGTTACTTTTCTGTTGTGGTAAAGACACACCAGGAACAAACATCTTATTAGGAGAACATTCAATTGGGGACTTGCTTAAAGTTTAGCAGGGTGAGCTCATGACCACCATGGTGAGATATGGCAGTTGTCAGGCATGGACCTGGATCTATAGATAATTGCTTACATCTGATCCATAGCAGCAGGCAGATAGGGCAGAAATGGATCTGACTTGTTTTAGAAACCTCAAAGCCTACCTCCAGCAACGCACCTCCTCCAACAAAGCCATATCTCATACTCCTTCCCTAAAGAGTCGCATCACCTAAGGACCAAACCTTCAAATATATAAATATATGGGAGTCACCCATTCAAACCACGATGCATATGTTTACCAGTAAATAGTCCTAAATATGTAAGTAAGACACATTCAGCTGGATATTGCTATGTTTGTTTATGTTCTCAGGTTAAAAATCAAAACAACAACAAAAAACCATGGAGTCCATTCTGTATTGAGCTATTTATGGTCACGGGGCCCATTCTGGGATAGGACACCAGCGAACTTGGATTTCCCTCTCCTCAGTAGGTATCAAATGGAAATAACTTCTTGGTTAGGTGCAGAGAAGTGAAAAGTTTGAAACACTTGAGTTTTATTTTCCTCCTGTTGAGTGGATGCATTTGTATTGTCAGCTGTTATTTTTTTCATACTTCATTTTTTGTCTCTGTTTTTTATTTTAGACAGAGCAGTACAATGGTAATCCAAGCTGGGATGTAATTCATAGCAATTCTCCTGTTCCTGTCTCCTGAGTGCTAAGATTACAAGCATGGGCTATCATGCCTGTGTTTGACTGTTTTCTACACAGGAAACGTTTTAAGTATATTTCACATCATATAATCCCTTCACCATTTCTTACCTTAAAATAGTAAACATTTATATACAGCCTAATGGTTAGTTTGTGAGTTATTTCCTATTTATGTATGAGAAAGGCTATCAACCTTTACTAGACAAACCTGCTGCTCCAAATTTAAAAAGAAAATCTTTTCTTTTTTCTTCTAAAAAACTCATTTTTTTCTGGATTGAACAATAATCAAAACAGCAAAAGTACATTGCATTTTCAAGATGTCATTGACCTATATGACATATGAAACATTGACTCCATTTTGACGCAAGTGGTAACATCAAACAAAGGTAATTTGGAACTGTTTGTTCATAGAAAGCTTTTCCTAACAGCTGAATGAGTTTTTGCTGACATGTAATAACCACACACAAAGACAAATAAATGTACATCAGGAAACTTACATAATAAGGCTTATATCAGAACAACCTATGCCAGGAATACACTTCACTATTTTAAGCAATACAATTTTTTAACATTCTGGATGCATATATACCAAGATCTAACACTTAAGTCCTCAGAATGAGACAATGATTTATGTTTTTCTTCTTTTTTTTTTTCATCCTTTCTGCTACCCTTCTTGCCTGTGCTATTTTTACAAGTGGGTCACGGATATCTTGTATACATGTAAAAATAAATATCGGTGGCACTGAATAAGAGTAAACTTTGCTTTTGGATTTTCAAAGACCGTTTAAAACACCCTTAACTATTCTAAAGGAACTCAGACTTGTGAAATTCCCCAACATTGGCTCAGTATGTAAACTCTGGTTTTCTACAACCTCCCCAAATCAACGGTAATTTCTGTCTTTGCTGAGTTCAAACAATGAGATGAAGAAGGAATAAATTCAGAAAAATGTCCCAGATACACCTCTGAGAGCAGCTGGAACATTCGCCATCACCAACATTCAGTAAATCAGTCCAAGTTTCGCTGGTGGCAGCTGCCGGAGGGATTCTGTTCTATGAAATTAGGTCACTAAAATTTCAAGTTGAACCTGATTATTGGAGCCAGTCTGGCACAGTAGTAGTTCAAATACATGTAAATGGATAGGCGGGGCTCGGCCTTGGCACTAATTGTGTTTTCAGTGTGTGGCAGAGCCTTGTTCAGTGTGCTCACAGATGCAGGAAATCTTATCACAGTCTCCAGTGCCTATAGAGGCTTAGCCAGGAAGAACTTCCCTTTCTGGAGAGAACCTGGAAAGGCAGAACATCATAAAATAATGACTGAAACACAGAAGAGCACGGGATGGATAGCAATGGCCCCTCTCTCTTGTGAACTCAATGGGGCAGCATGTTCCGCCCTCCAGTACCCGTCTCTCTTACGCAATACACATTAGCATATTGGTGGGTGGAAAGGAAGGTCAAAGGACAATCATATGCTTACAACTTCTACTAAACTGTGCTCTGTTCCTCTTGAAACTTAATGGTGGTCTAAACTGAAGGCGCCGAGTTATTTAAGTATGAGCTTCATTGCCTGAGAAAGTTGACATTTAGGAAAGGGATTGAGGCAAGATATGCAGGGCCTGGGTGCTCGCTGCTGGGAGGGAACAAAGATGCTGTGAGGGATGTAAGTAGAGGAAGTGAGGAGTAGATGGGAATTCAGCAGGGTGCCCGAACATAGTGCTGTTTTTGAAACATTTATGGCCTAATTCTTTCACCATAGTCAAAATAAGCAAAATAAAATAATGAAACTCAAGAAATCTAACACTCTATTTGCCAGTACAGTTGAAATATAAGTTTGTTCATACTGACAAAATGCTGCCAAAATAAATATCTACCAAATATAGCTCATAGGTTCTGTAAAGAAAAGAATTTGTATTTTTTTCAGATATGTATCATAAATATGCACAAAGTTTATTATTTTTGTAGTCACAGCGTCATAATCCTAAGAAAGAATTGTGTAAATATGAATAATGGAGAAGCAATGATGTTTACATACAAGCCGTGGAGAAACAATGTATATTCTTAGGTTTGCCTGCTAATGTATAATACATCACTTCTGAACATTATATTATAAAACAAAGTTCTAAATAGACTTGAAGATAAACCATGTATGCTAACACCCCACATACTTAAAAATCTGTCTTTATGCCTACACACCTGCATGGTACAGTTCCACAAAATTGTGTTCTCGGTTCAACATTTATTTAGTTTCTGTGAGTTCCAGAATTTCTTGCGTATGGTATTTTATCTTCCATGTGGCAAACTGAAAGGGTTCTGAAGGCCATGCCCTCCTACAGCCCATCGTGTTGATAAAAGAAATCGACGAATGTGGTAAATTAGTAGACATTTGTGAGTTTGAAGGTTCTATCAACACTTTATTATAATCGCAATGTGTGTGGTGCTTTGGAACTACTGGCCACACTTCAGAGTCTTAAAAGCTCAACTTTACGGTTCCTCATCAGCTACCTGGACAAGACTGGTGGGCTATCTCCAGCTTGCAGACTTGGGCTATAGTCCTGTCAGTGACTGCCTCCAGTTGAAACTGCAGATAATGGGCTTGTTTTTACCACGAGCACAGAAAAGATAATGGGCCTGTTACCACGGGCACAGAAAAGCGTGGCTCCTAGCCGAGCCTGCGTTGGTATATCCAGTGAAAGAGACCATCGTTTCTTAGAGATGATTTCACATCCATAATCACTGAAGCACTGTTCAAAGTAGCATGGGCAGTGAAGTCGTCTAAGTGTTGACAGATGAGACACCGGGACACAGACAGACACTCCTATACATGATGGGGGAGAGAGAGAGAGACAGACAGACAGAGACAGACAGAGAGAGACATTGAGACAGAGAGACTCTTAAAACTTCAGCTGAGGAAGAGAGCTTTGACAGTTATGATAACAGGCAGTTGCAGTACATGGAATGAGCCAGATTCAGCAGCACGGACATTCCATCACTCATTCCACTGCCCTCTTCTTAGCTCTGTCAGTTTGTAACAGATGAGAGTCAGCGGAGAGGAAAGTCTCGACTGGGGAATTGCCTAGATCAGATTGACCTGTGAGCATGTTTGTGGTGAATTGTGTTGATCTGTAATTAATTTAGGAAGGGTCAGCCTACTGTGGGTGTTAGCATCCTTAGCCTACTGTGGTGTTAGCATCCTTAGGTCCAGCCCACTGTGGGAGTTAGCATCCTTAGGTCCAGCCCACTGTAGGCGTTAGCATCCTTAGGGCCCACCCACTGTGGGTGTTAGCATCCTTAGGGCCCACCCACTGTGGGCTGTTAGCATCCTTAGGTCCAGCCCACTGCGGGTGTTAGCATCCTTAGGTCCAGCCCACTGTGGGCGTTAGCATCCTTAGGTCCAGCCCACTGTGGGTGTTAGCATCCTTAGGTCCAGCCCACTGTGGGTGTTAGCATCCTTAGGTCCAGCCCACTGTGAGTGTTAGCATCCTTAGGTCCAGCCCACTGTGGGTGTTAGCATCCTTAGGTCCAGCCCACTGTGGGTGTTAGCATCCTTAGGTCCAGCCCACTGTGGGTGTTAGTACCCTTAGGCAGTGACAGTGCTGTTTAAGACAGCTAAGCCTGAGTCAGTGAACAGGCCAGTAAGCAGCATTCCTCTATGGTTTCTGTCTTAGGTTCCTGTCAAATTTCCTGCCATGAATTCTCATCACTGACTGACTGGAAACAATAAGTATAAGCTGAAATAAACTGTTTATACCCCTGAAAGGCTTTTAGTGACAATGTGTTACCCTGGCAGCAGAGATGAAGGTATAACATTTGGTTAGTTATGAGATACAAAATAATTGAACTTCCAGCCAGCAGGATGACTGAGCAGGTCAAGGTGCTCGCAGGCAAGCCAGCACCGACTTCCATCCCCAGGTCTACATGGAGATCATGCTGTTCTCTGATCGCCATATAAGGGCTATGCCACGTCCCTTCCCCAACACACACACTCGTGCACCCATGCATAGATACAATACAATATTTAGGAATTGTACTCATGATAGCAATGAGGAGAGAAGAACAGAAAAATGAGAACTGGTGAAAATGAAGAATTATAATTAAAAGGTTACAAAAGATGGATTATGCAGGATGAACATGACTGGAGCCCTCCCGTAGAGCAGGGTGATTAGAATTAATAGTACTGTTTGCACTTGATATTTGCTAAATGATCAAACATACGTGTGTTCTCGGCATAAATATATTGTAACTGTGTGTTGTAATGGATATGTTAATTATCTTGATTATGCTAATCACTTTATAATGAATGTGTATTAAAATACCTTTATAATGAATGTGTATACTAATACCTTAATTAGCTGTACTATTTATCATATATATATATATATATATATATATCTTCTATTATAAGAAGGATAGCTATAATATGCATTGAGCCCCTCTCACAATATATCAATCCCGGTCTCCTCACACAAGAAAGTGCCTCACAAATGCCTTCATTTTTGTTTCTACAAGTTTCCTAATTTATGTGAAATGTAGACTATTACTTTGTTCACAGAGACCAATTTAATACTTAATATGTACACTTAGTGTTTTCTTATTTGAACATTTGAAACGATTTTTAGACAGGGGAATATTTGCAAAATCAGTCCAGGGTATTAATTCATCTACTTGACTTATTTCAATGTGAGCAGTTTAGTTTATCATAACCCCAAATGTAATCTTGTTGCATTTTATTAAAGTACAAACCTTAGCAAATTGTCACACATTTCCCACTCACATCCTGTTCCTGAACCCAATCTGGGAATACACTTACCCTTGTATTTCTCTTTAGTCCCTCCCATCTGTCCCATTATCTCCATTTCCCCAGTCTTGTAGAACGGAGACCTTTTTGAGAAACATTGGTTAGTCATTTGGTACAATTTCCTTTATTTTGGATTTGTGCTATTTTCTCCTGCTTAGAAGGAGGTTGTATATCTATGCAAAAAGCAGCCCTGACTAATAGGCACAGAATTAAAGCGACAGCGGGAATTTTTCTAACGCATCTGTCTATGGAGTATAGTTTGCAATATTGTCCTGCAACTTGCTTTTCAAATTAACAGTTGCATTCTTTGTCAGGTCTGCCATAACCGAATGCCACAAACTTGTTGCCTCAAAAAGCAGAAAAATCCCTTTCTCAGTGTTCCAACTGCAGCTGTCTCAAGTCAGCGGGCCTGATTTCTTCTGGGCCTTCTTCTGTCCTTGCCTTGGAAATAACTGTTGCCGTACCCCACGCTTGCACTTTACCTTCCCTGCTAAGCATCAATGTCTACAGCTCCTCTTCTAATAAAGGTTATTTTAATGATTTTACCTATTTCTGTTGTATGCTTATGGGTGCTTTGCCTGCATGGATGTATGTGTCCACATGCATGCTGTGCCTCTGCAGGGCAGAGAGGCATTAAATTCCCTGGAACTGGAGCTACTGCTGATTGGGAGCTGCCATGTGGGTGCTGGGGATTAAACCTCCGTCCTCTGAAGGGTATTCAGTGCTCATAACATTTGAGCCATCTTTCTACCACCCAGATCTCTGGATAAGAGCAGTTATCTTATTGCATTAGCTCCACCATTATAGCTTGATTTTAGCTGAACTCTTTTTGTGTTTTCATAATTATTTTAAATTTAAATTTGAAACAAGCTTGTTTTACATGTCAATCCCAGTCCCGCACCCTCCTTTCCTCCCCTGGCCCCCGAACCCCCATCCCATCCCTTTCTGCTCCCCAGGGAGGGTGAGGCCTTTAATGGGGAGTCTTCACAGACTGTCATATCATTTGGAGCAGGGCCCAGGCCCCCCCTCCCCACGTGTCTAGGCTGAGGGAGTGTCCCTCTATGTGGAATGGGCTCCCAAAGTCCATTTGTATACTGCCCAGTCCTCCTAACTAACATCCATGTTCAGGGGGTCTGGGTCAGTAGCAAGACACATGTGAACATATGTGTGTGAATATCATACACAGAGACTGGTAAAAATCCATTTTACATTATCTTTTTTAAATTTGTTATGCCGAGTTTTTAACCATGGGCATTTCACTCTGCCACATACACAGAAAAAAATTTCAAATCATGTTTAAGTTTTGGGTAAAAAAAACCTTTTATCACCCCACTGTTAAAGAATTACCTCATTTTTGTCTGGTATTGTCATTTTTTAACCTTTAGATACCTACTTTAGGGTTATCATTATGTAACATGTGAGATTAGGGACCTAATTGTATCTGTTGCTATATAGTTGCCTACCACAAATCAAAATATTTAGCTTTGTCCCAGGGACCTGAAACACCACTGGTATCAGAAATTAATCTTTTTATCTTTTAGCATATTTCTCAGGTTTTTTTTGATGAACTTACTGTTTCACTTGTTAATTAATATACCCTTGAAATACATGTTGCCTTTATTATAGTGACTTTATATGCTCCTCTATAACTAGAGGGATCAGTTTCCTTGTAGTTTATATCCTCTACAAAAACATTTATCATTATTTGCTTATATCAATTTATCCAATTCTATGTGTTAAGGCTTTTTAGTGATAATTCTGTACAAACTAAAAGAATTTCCTTGGGTTAAATGTACTTTATGTCTTTCTTCAGTTTTAAAATATGAATGTATTACTGATTCTTTGAGAAATCCCTATAATTGTGATTTGATCATATATTTCCCTCCTCCACCCAGCTTTGGTCATCACCTGCCTCTCTTGACATACCATCTTTGTAGGGGTTATATTTGTCAGGAGCATTTCCTTAAATTGTGACACGACAGGATGTTTCAGTTTCATCTTGCATGGGGGCTGCTGTTCTCCCGAGATTCTTTGCTGTCTGGGTAATGGAAAGCAGGATCTAGATACTGGGTTAACTCATGGATGCAAGATGTCAATCTTTCTGGACACTGTGTGTCTGTATGAAGCCAAACAGGAGTTAGTAGACCTTCAGTTTTCATCATGGATAGATAGTCATGTGATTTTATTCTGCTTTTTGGTAAACAGACTTTTACTGTGAGATACTGTGCTCACTGCGAAGGTATGGGGTGTGTTTAGTTTTCATGTACTGGGACCTAGCAGTTACCAGAGTCTTTTATACTCTGTTTTTGTTTGTTTGTTAGTTTGTTTTGTTTTTGTTTGTTTGTTTCATAACTCTTGAGTAGTTTTTGAGCTCTTTTGATAGGAGGGAGAGAAGAAGATAGATAGAAGATAGATTAGGGATAGATAGATAGGTAGATAGGTAGATAGATAGGTGATAGGTAGGTGGGTAAATTGATGATATATAGATTGTTATGTAGATAGATTAATGTAAGATAGAAACTTTCAGGTACCATACCAATGCTATTGGGCTAGACATTGTCTTGGTGTTGTAGTTAGAGCCACAAGAGGACTTTTCACAGATAATCACCACTTTGTGTAGTTTACTTCACTTAAAACCTACAGATGTACAAGGATCCTTTCAAAGCATGGCCTAGAGAAGTGTCCACCTTCTTGCTCATCTGTCCAGTTTCCAATAATTCACTGGAATTACTAGGGAAAGCATTCCATGTATTTACGTGGCCATCAGCTTCAGGTGGAAGTGTGTCATGGTCATGCCCTTGGGGTGTAATAATTCACTGGAATTACTAGGGAAAGCATTCCATCTATTTACGTGGCCATCAGCTTCAGGTGGAAGTGTATCATGGTCATGCTCTTGGGGTGTGTTTGTCTCTTGATTTAGCTTTGAACATCTGTTTGGTTGTCCCATGTCATTTCCACCTGACACATCAAAACACAGTAATTTCTCAGTTACCAATATGTCTTAAAACCCTTTAAACCGATTTTATTAGCACACAAAGTGATGGGACTCACTATGACATTTTTCCCTGCAAGGTATATTTCGCTCATTGTCCCTCACTCGTATTCAGTACCCACAATGCTTTGTGTCTCTCATGCAGTATCACTTCTTCATCTCTTTAATTTAGACGCATCACCTCTCCTCTCCTTTTGTATGCATTACTCTCTGCCCTCTTCATAGCATTGGGCTATTTCCCTCAGAATAGATTATCAATACCCAACTCTAGTCTGTGAGTTCTTGATAGTGAAGTGAATGTTTGACTAATAAACATAACAGCCCTATTGTGGAATGTACTTATTTGTGTTATTTAATGGGTTGATGGTTATCCCTAGGACTTTGAACAGGCAGCTCAAGGTTTCGATAATTCTTGCAATGATTGCCTCATCCCAGCACTGTAGGAAGTCCTTTCGTTTGAATGTTCTTTCCTCCGTCTTGGCTGCCCACATCTTTTGGTCCTTAGTGAGATTAATCTAGTTGTGTTTCACATTATCTTCATTATATTTTTCCATCATCATAAAATTGGATTCAGTCTCAAAGGGCAGCAGCATTCTCCTGTTCTTTAGCCTATTCATATATTATTTTTTTTCTGGTACAGAAGACAATTTTAATAGACTAATTAAAATATTTTGGAATAGGAGGAAAAGCTGCTTTAAGGAAGAAAAACTAATTTAGATGCATAATACCTATGCTTTAGCTCAAGACCATTTCACCTTACCTCACAGCCCAGATTCTCCCGTGGGTAGACATGTGCTGAATACCCATGAAGACAGTCACCATTTTGCTTTTAATTTGCTATGGTTTTTTTCTTCATCTTCTCTTGAGAGCTCTCTTGAGAATGGCTATTAGTTTCAGCCTGCCTTGACTGGAAGTAAACGTGTGTGTGTGTGTGTGTGTGTGTGTGTGTGTGTGTGTGTGTGTGTGTGTTAATGTGAATAAATAACAAAACTCAAACTATGTGCAACAGAAAGATTATTATTCATGTCAGGGGAACTGATAGGAGGTGGTGGTGTCTGCAGTCGATGTGGAGTTCAGCTTGCAAGCAGGAAATGAGAAAAAGAAAGGGCACACAGGACTAAGCCTGTACAAGGCTAAGCTCAAGGTTCCCTATGGGGATTGAGCATCAGCAGTTTCTTGAAGGTGACCTTCCAAGGGAACCCAACTTTCACAGTGCTGATGTAGACCAGGGGCACTGTGAGGGTGAGCAGCTTCAGAAGTCAGGAAATGAGGAACATAGGACTGGGGGCATGGCTCGGTGAGCAAGAGTACTCACCGAGCAGGTATGAGGACTGGTACTCTGGCCCCTGTGTGGCCACAGGGTGTGGCTGTGCATCCCTGAAAGCTCAGTGTGCTGGGGATGAAGGTAGAAGGATCACTAGGGTTTGCTGGCTACCTGGCTCCACTTTCCATGAGATATGATACCACGAAGAAATACAGGAAGCAATGTTAGTCTTTCAGTGGCCCCTTCTGCTTCTTCATATGGTACCAACACACACACATACACACAAACCTACTCATGCAAAACACACACACGCACACACACACACACACACACACACACACTCAGGAGAACACATGCACCTACATACACATGCACTCACATTTGCATGGAAACACACACACACACACACACACACACACACACACACACAAAGGTATGAGAAAGACATGACTATACTGGAAACTATGCTATCAGGAGGGATGTTCAAGTTCATTCTTGTGTGCAGAAAACAGTGGTATTCGAAGAAACTCACGCAAGGGCTGAGGGTAGAGCCCTTGGCAGCAGTTATAGTCAATGAACTTAAAACAGTTAAGCCACTTTATTCTTTCTACTTCATTTCCTGTATCAAACAATAAATGGGATGCAACTATTTTAATTCTAGTTGATTTCCACAGTAGTACTACAACAAGTGTATTTATATGGCTACTGCTATATATTAAGTATCCCTTTGTATTTGCATAAGGATATATTACTCGAGTAAATATATATATATATATATATATATATATATATATCCCACAAAAAATGAAATAAAATATAAGTGAAAAGACAAAAGAGGATGACAGAAAGAAAAAAGATCTCATGATGGAAGATGCAGTGTGACACAGTTATCTGTCATCTGTTTATATCATCTGTCTGTCTATGTATCTATGTATCTCTCTATGTATCTATCTGTCTGTCTGTCTGTCTGTCTGTCTGTCTGTCTATCCATATCTATGTAGTCCTCGTGCATTGGTTCGAGGTTTATAATTAGCAGTACATTTCCAAAGCAGAATCAAGAGTGTTTCTGCTTTCACTCGGTGTACTTCCAGGTCGATCTTTATACAGACCACTTTTCTGCCTTTGTGTATAAGCTTCTAAGACACGTCTAAACGTTTCTCTTGATATAAAAGCGTAAAAACAATGAATACAATGGCAATAAATATATATCAGTATCACATTCCTATTTTCTTCAGTTATATCTTATACACCCTATTAATTTTTGTGAGAAAATAAAACTCTGACTTTCCCTCGAATATTGAATATTATAAAGAATGTAACTTCATTTGTTGTGTTTTTTCTTTATGTTACAGTTATATTAGCCAGTTTTATGTCAACTGGACATGAGCTAGAGTTATAAGAGAGTAACCCCATTGATGTAGTATTTACCTAAATAAGATGAGGCTGTAGGCAAGCCTGTCGAGCATTTTCTTAATTAGTAATCACTAATTAAGTGATTAATGAGGAAGGCCCCAGCCCATTGTGGGTGGTGCCATCCCTGGACTGGGAGTTCTGGGTTCTATAAGCAGACAGGCTGGACAAACCACAAGGAGCGAGCCAGTACGTAGACCTCCTCCAGCCCTCTGCATCAGTTCCTGCACCAGGTTCCTGCTGTTTGAGTTCCTGTCCTGTCTTCCTTTGATGATCAACAGTGCAGTGAAAGTATAAGGCAAATTAAATCTTTCCTCCACAACTTTCTTTGCTCATGGTGTGTCATCCGAGCAGCAGAAACCCTAACTAAGATGACAGTTATCCGTTGATTAAATGAGAAATCCATAATGTCCACTCACGGTGAAGATTTATGCTATAGAAAATAATTTATATCTCTAATCATTTATACCATAGGTGATCTTTCAAATTCCCTCTGGGAAACCAAGGAGGAAATAGCATAGACAAGTTTCCTGTTTGAGATTCATTAAGGAGACTCAGTTAATCTGTGAATTTCCTAAGAAGTCTGCTCTCCCACACTAAGATGGACTGAGAGCAAATGCTGACCACTGTTTAGTGGTGATCATAATGATTAGGCCTAATGACTAAGAACAATGAAGGAGCTAAGCCTCAAAATGCATATAGCCAGTCAAGGAGCAGGTGTACCTATCACTATGTAACTCAGTGTACATTTTTATAAATTAAAAATTCAATTAACTTTCTCTCTTTGTGCTATTGATTTTCCCAATGTGGCTGATGCATCCACAATTTCCCTTTTCAAGTAAATCTGGCAATATTTTAACACTATTTTAGAAAATTTTCTTCTGCAGACTTTATTGGCATGAACAGTATTGGTTAGAATCTAATCTCATAGTATTATTTGCTTGGAAAAATAAACCTGATAATCTAATAGAAGCTTCTGGTTTTACATTGATTGATAATCATTACTCTAACAAGATCCAGCCAACTATAGCCTGAGTATAATATCTAGTGTAATGTTTCCTTTATTTATGAAAAATTCAAAATATAATTACTTCTACAGATGTTTTGCTATACAAAAGTCTTGGCTATGTTATTCTTTAGATTTCTACATGTCATTTAAAAAGTTGGAACATGATGTTTACTGTTAATTCTTACCTTACCTAAAATACATTCAAATTGGACTTGCCTATGCTACATTTGGTGTGATGTTATGGAATTATAGGGATTTCCAAAGTTGTTCATCTCTTTAATGTTAAAACTTTATATAGACAAATCACAATATATGCGATTAATACAGAATGTGAGGGGGGAGGCAGAGACAGAGACAGAAATGAAACAAGGCTACCTACTACCCTACTACCTCACAGGACACTTCTTCAGAAATAATGCTAAGGTTTAAACGAATTAAAATCTAGTTGGATTTAGACCCATAGATGTAGTATCAAAGGAATTCCACTTTCTAACCTTGAAAATAAATTTGCCAAACATTGTTTCATATTGCCTTAGACAGCAGTGCAGACTCATTGGCTTCCCATAAGGCACCTGTGTAGGTATGGTTTAGGTTTTAGCTTTAAAAAACAATTTACTGAATTTACTGTGAAATCTACACGTGTAAAAATATTGATCTACCTGCCTCATCTTCAGTGAGCTAATTTATAGGTAATTGTAGGGTAGATAGCAATCCAATCATAAAAGTGAAAAGAAAAGGTAACTGGGGATCTTGTTTTTTCCTTGAAAAGCCATTGTTAATGCTTTAGTTTTTACACTACTCTCTGCTGTCAACAAGACAATGGATTGTATGTTATATCTTACTTTTATATTTATTTATTTGCTTTGGTGTTTCAAGACAGGGTCCCTCTATGAAGTCCAAGCTTTCCTGGAACTCCCTTTGTAGACCAGGCTGGCCTTGAACTCATAGAGATCCACCTGCCTCTGCTTCCTGAGTACTGGGTACTGGGATTAAAGGTGTTCACCACCATCACCTGCTAGATTTCAGACTTTAAATAAAAGTGTTACTATGTGATGTGTGTGTGTGTGTGTGTGTGTGTGTGTGTGTGTGTGTGAACAGTGAAAAACAACAAAAATCAGGCCACAAACTTGATAAAGTAAGCAGCTGGTGGCAAGGGTGGGAGGGAGGAAAGTGAAGGAGGTAAATGATTCAATTATATTTTACTAGTTTAAGAATAAGAAAAAAGTACTGCTTAGAACAAATAAGTATACATTTTAGGTGAATCCACGAAAACCCATTCACAAATGGGTATCAAGTAGAAAATACTCATGAATACACAATGAGGTAGATAGACACCATGATCTTCCATTCTGCCCAGGGTGAAAGGAACCATGGAGAGATAGAGGAGAGGAGAGGAGAGGAGAGGAGAGGAGAGGAGAGGAGAGGAGAGGAGAGGAGAGGAGAGGAGAGGGGAGGGGAGGGGAGGGGGAGCGGGAGAGAGAGAGAGAGAGAGAGAGAGAGAGAGAGAGAGAGAGAGAGAGAGAGAGAGAGAGAGAGAGAGAGAGATCTGGATTCCTGAAGATGCCTCATCCAAGCATTGCCAAGAGGATCTTTATTGAACCTTCTGAAAATAAGCCATTTCTGGAATCACTCTGTACCCACAGATGGGAATAAGCTTTTAAGTAAGCTCCGTACAATTACAAAGACATGGGAGTTTTTCATGAATTCTGACACCTGTCAGTTCTGTTACCCTAGAACACTATGACATCTGGAAAGGGTAGAGATACACTATGTAGGTTTGTAGCCAGGTAAGCTTGCCTTTTGTACTCAGCTGGAGTATTGGAGCTCTCCATCCACAGCCAATTTTATAACAGTTGGTTGTAAGTTAGACTTGTTTGTATTTAAATATTTGGATGACTAAAGAGAAGACCATTGCTCTTACCATAAAGAGCCTTTCTGTCTCTTCACTTTACTTATATGAGTAAGTAAAAATTGTAGCCATTACCTCCTACTGTAAGAGAATATCTGCAGATAATACTTGAAATGTTCATGTTAAATATTTGTTGAGATTAAGTGATTTCTTAACAATGACAGTATTTTCATATTTTATTATATATATATGACATATATTCAGCTTAGAGAGATTATTATTTGTTTTATAAGCATTCATTTATGCATATGTTCAGTTAGACTAAGTACAAATATAAAACTAAAAAAAGGAAACTCATAAGGAATAAGAAGTCTTGGGTCTTTTCATTTGTACACTACTACGTAAGTCAATGTGAACAAATACATTCCCAGGATATGGCTGGGAATATCAAATTCCTCTCATGAAGTCGGTGCACTTACAATGTGAAATGCAGCAGACAGCCTGATCAGTATATGCTGCTTACATTCTGAAGCTGATTCCATGCACACTGCTGCCAACGCTTAACCTAACAGTCATAGCTGAGGGCAAAATGTGTCTAAGGATCACCAATATGAGACGTGTTTCCTCATGCATATTTCCCCTAGCTTATTGCATGAATATCAAATATGCTTGATGATGTGAACAGAAACAGGAAGGGAAAGTGGTCGTAACTTAACAAGTACAAAGATTTTAAAGGCAGTAGGAGGCAACATGGCACCCAAAGGTATGATGAACACAGTTTCCTGAAAGAGAATGATTCTGTCGTCACCCAGGAGTGCGTTCTTCACATCTTCATGCCTCAGTTATCCCAGTAGGAGCCTGATAAATGGCATCATTGGTTCTCAAGTCTGGCTGTAAATTAAATTTTCCTTGAGAGCTTCAAAGATTCCTTCCTCCAGTATGAAGTCAGAGACTGAAAATGCATAGCTGGGTAATGACGGTTAGCATTTATCAAATTTCCCAGGCAATTCTCTGTGTATTAGACATTAGTAGAACTGAACTGGACATTCGGATAAGAATATACTTCCTTTAACTTTCTGTATTTTATAGCAAGGCTCTATGCTGGGTTTTCCCACCCCTGTCTTCTCTTTGTATCATTATCCACTTTACAAAATGAGCAGTAAAATGTAACAAGGTGTAAACTTCTCATTTCAGACGTGATGTTATATGTATATATATTTCACATTTGACTATATTCCCCAGTAAACTTGATGAAGAAAAGCTGTTTCATATGCTACAGGTAACAGCTTGAAGGCAACAAATAGATGCAATACTGTTGTAATACCCTTCTCTCTCTCTGAATCACAGCTCTTTCAGGCCAGGTGTTCCCATGAAATAGTGTTTAGGAAATCCACAGGAAAAGTATTTGGTGTGACTCTGTATACTTGCTGAGTCACCTATTAAGACCTCATTAGAATTTGTTATACATGGGGACTGAAGATGACCTGAGTTTCGTTTTCAGAGCTTAGTTTGGGTGCTTATTAATTGCCTAAACCCTCGCATAGACACCTGCACTCATGTGAACATATCCCAGCCAAACACATAATTAAAACTAATGTAAAATACTTTTTTAATTTAAAACTAATATAATGAGATTTTATTTTAAAAAAAATATGTAATTGCCAATTAGCTTTTAATATGAGGCTTAAAGTCATTTCCCTTTTGCTAGTGTTGAAGATACTATTGATGTCAATATATGTTCAGTTGTTCTCGGAGTTGGCTGTGGAGTTGAGAATGGACTCTGGTGGTGTTAGCAACAAGCATTGAGTTCTCCCCCAGTATAAGTGCATTGCTGGTCACGGATGGGTTTCTTGGTCTTACAAAACGTGTTTGAGTTCATTTACTTCCTGTCTTCTTTGTGGTTTGTTTTCCTTCTCTGCCTTTCGTATTGATTATTTTTATGATTTCATTCCCTCTCCTTTATGTGCCTTTTAGCTATGACTCTGTTACTTTGATGGCTGCTTTAGGGTTCATATTTTTTTTTTACATATGTAACCTACCATAAACCTGCCTTGGATGTTATATGATGACACTTCATGTATATTGGGTCCTTTTTCGGATTTATGGCAAACAATAAATCCGTTTCCTGTTATTCACCTTGACCAGGAACCAAAACCTTGCCCAGTCACTACAAACCTAGTCTATCTTTATATTTTATATAATCAAATAAAACATAATTAGTTAAAAACGACCTAGCACTTTGGAATTGTACACAACACACCGACAGAAGAACAGAATCCAAGAGAAGGCATAAAAAACAGACTCAATTGTTCACATGCTCAGGAGTCCCATAGACAACACTAAACTAGAAGCTGTAATATACATACACAAAGGACCTGGTACAGATGCGTCAGTCTCTGTGTGATAAATCATGTTGACTTAGAGGAAACTGTTTGCTTGGTGTCTTTCAGCCACCCCGCCTCTCACACTCTTTCTTCCTCTCTTTCCCCATGGTTTCCTGAACCCTGCATGGAGGGTCTCGGTAGAGACATTCTCCTTGTGGATGAGGATTCCAGGTCTCTCATTCTATGCCTGTCTACCGGTCTATGGATTTGTTCCTATCTGCTTCTGGAAGGAAGCTTCCTTGATGAAGCCTGAGCAAAGCACTGGTGTATGAGTATTGCCTATGTCTTTAGGAGTCATTTTATGGGTGCATGAATCTTATTTGTTTGTTTAGAACAGTAGTATTTTGTTTTGCCTTAGATATCTGGACTGTCTAGTCTCTGGTTCTTGGTCATCCAAGCAGTGCTGGGTCTGGGTTCCATCTCGTGGAGTGGGCTTAAGTCATGTCAGATATTGGTTGGTTACTCCCACAAGCTTTGTGTTACCATCGCCCTAACATTGTGGAAGCAGGACCCCATTGTAGCTCAAACAGTTTATGACTGGAATGGTATTTATGTTTCTCTTTTGATAGCATGCATAGTAGTCTCCTGTACCAAAAATTCTAGAATATAGGGAAGATCTTTACAATAATTTTTATATACATTTTCAGCCATAATATGAGGGATTTTTCATATTTTGACATATTCTTTCTATCAACCCAGAGACTAAATTCTAACAGCAAAAAATTATTTCTATATAAATGCAAGGTCAAAATTACAGTGTAATCTACATTAATTGTTCCAAATGAACATTCTATAAAAAAGTGGATACAGACAAAAATTGAAAAGTCGATGATTTACACGGAAATAAAATATAAATGCTTAATGAACTTAAGAAGTGTGTCTTGAAACTGTCAGTGCCATAGGAGTCAGAAATTAGTGGAAGGAAGACACTTGTTGGAGTTGGGAAATCATTTAAGATTATCTGCTGATATAGAGGGAAATATAAAGAAAATGAACACAAAGACAAAAGAGAAGGAGATAGCTGGATAAGCATAAAGGAAGCAAAGGGTTCTGGTAGTCATTGCAACTATATTTTCTCAAGGTAACAAATGGTTTTTAAAAGGGTACACTTTTAATACTATTTCTGAATTATTTTTGTTGTAAAATAAAACATGAGCATCCTCAAGTTCAATGACTTTGTGCTCACAGGAAAAATAGTTCAATTACAAAACTCTATGGTTTTGAAAAGAACTACATATTCATAAGGAGGAGAGAGGGCCCTGCATATTCCTAATAGGTAAATAAGAATGCTGAAGCTTGAACAGAGAAGTAGGTGTTTGTTAAATATGTTTAGAGAGGGGAAAGTGTCCCCTCTGTGTCATGCACATGAATTATATTTGAATGTTATGTAAAGTTGTCTCCTAGACATTTCTGCAAGTTCGAAAATCCTGTTCTGATCCCAACATGGTTTTAAAGAGCATCATTGATGAACTGTCAAACCCATCAGTAAATGCCACAGGAAAGGAAAATCTCAGACTGCATATATACATGAGGAAGAGTGCAGAAAGGCAGCCATATTAACTATATTACATGCTATTGTATGACCCATTTAATTACTTTGATATCGAGGGACAAACAATGATTCGTTAGAAAACCAACAGACTGGTTCATCACATGGTCCAGGCGTACAACTCTTGGGCATTTAACTTAAAATCTCTATAATCTTCTACATGGATATTTGCTCATTAGTGTTCTTCACTGCTCAATTCACCACAGCTAGGAAACAGAGAAACAGCCTACATGTTCATTAACGGATGAATGGGTAATAAATGTGGGCATATTAACACCACAGAATCATGTTCCAATGTTAGGAAGTATTCCGAAATCTGAATCTAAGTGAATGGAATTGGGTCATTCTGAGTGAGGCAGCCCAAAACCCAGAAAGATAAACACTGTACATTATCTCTCAATTGCAGATGTTAGTTTTGCATCTTTAGAAATGCATATTTCATTTGGAATTATGTGGACAGGTCAGGGAATTAGTAAAGGCCATGGGGACTCTGAGGGAGGAAAGGATTAATACAATGACATAAATGGGGACAAGAGGAATAGTGGAAGGGGGGTTGAAAGGGTTGAGTATGGGAGGGGGAGGTAGAGAACGGATGATGAACCCTAAAAATTCCCGGAAGAGGTTTCCCAAAATAGAAACATATACATGAGTAAAATGTCTAACCAGGTTTACCCTATACAGTAGGTGACATTATTAGATAACACAGATGAATAAATGAAAAGGACAGTGACAGGCATAGTTTGATTTTATTTGGGCAATGTCTCATAAGTTCCCATATGCACTCAAATATTATAGGCTATTGCTTTTGCTTTTTGTTCCTGAAATTTTTGGTGATACCATATTGCTGAAAATAACATGTTTGAGTCGTAGAACACTGAGAAATCAATGAGGTACTGACATGAAAGCTTCATTCCTACCAGCTAGCTTTTATAACGTTAGAAGGTACTATACATATTATCGGAGAAGAAAAACAATTTTTATGTTAAAATTTAAACATGAAACACGCTTGTTTTACATGTAAATCTCAGTTCTCTCTCCCTCCTCTCCTCCCCTGCACTTCCCCCAATTCCCTATCTCATCCCTTTTCTGCTCCCCAGGGAGAGTGAGGCCTTCTATGGGGAATCTTCAAAGTCTGTCATATCATTTGGAGCAGGGCCTAAGCCCTCCCCCATGTATCCAGGCTGAGGGAGTATTCTTCTATGTGGAATGGGCTCCCAAAGTCAATTCCTATACTAGGGATAAATATTGATCCACTACCAGAGGCCCCATAGACTGCCCAGGCCTCCTAACTGACACCCACATTCAGGGGGTCTGGGTCAGTCCCATGCTGGTTTCCCAGCTATCAGTCTGGGGTTCATGAGCTCCCCCTTGTTCAGGTCAGCAGTTTCTGTGGGTCTCTCCAGCCTGGTCTTGATCCATTTGCTCATCACTCCTCCCTGTCTGTAACTGGATTCCAGGAGTTTGGCTCAGTGGAAAAACAATTGTATTCAACCGCAGACCTGCTGTAGTGGTAGTGTAGGAATGCCGTGTGTTTAACCAACCACTTTCTGAATTTGTTTAATGCTTGTTCCCTAAGTCTGAGTCCATACCTGGCTCTGTCTAGACAGGTCATATAGGCCTTAGAGAACCTATCACTCCCGTGCTAAACAAAGAATGTGAAACTTACTCTATGGATTTACTATTACAGCTGTAGAGGAGTACATCTCAAATCCATCAGACATACTTCTTTTTGCAGTAGATGGGGATTGACATAGATATCCACAACTGGTAAGGGTCCAAAGAGTAAAAAAACACTGAGCCTTAAATGGAACACATATATCACACTCCCTACTTATCTGTGGCTCTGGGAACATCACCAAAGACGGGCAGAATGAGTATAAGAGCCAGAGGAGGACTATGAATGCAACAGAACAGCGTTTTCGGCACACAACAGGACAGTTCTACGTACGAACACAAAACACAAAGTAGTTGTGGCAGCATGCACAACATTGGCACCAGCTCTAGCCAGACAAGAATCTAACCTAGAATGGGAGAACACACACAAAGTCACACCCCTAGCTGAGGAGATATTGAAAATTGAGAGCTTCTTGGGGAAGGATAGTGTAACTAGTATGTTTTCCCTGCCGGCCCGGGGCCCACCATCACACCAGCCCCCAATAACACACAGAGACCCTGTATTAGATATAAATGCTGTTGGCCAGTTACTAGCATTTCTTATCGGCTAGCTCTGTCTTAATTATTAACCCATTTCTATTAATATAAGTATTTCCACATTTCATCTTATCGGAGAGAGGGAGGGCGTTCTGCTCTCTCCAGTCTCTCCATGTTGACTCCTCCCAACTACTTCCTCTTTCCTCCTAGTCCCGCTTATTTTGCTTTCCTATTGGCCAACAGTGCTTTATTCATTAACCAATACGAAAAACATATTTACAGAATGACATAGAATAAGAAAATATTTCATCATCTATCCTATCTTTGTGAGTGTAAAGTCCTATATGTAACTTATCTTTAATCGTAACTAAGGAAAACTATAACCATAACTATTTGTCTTCAACTCCATTAAAGACCACAGAAGGATAATATATAAACTCTAGAAATGACAGAGACAACTTGCCGGGTTAGTCATCCAATGTTTTTTTGTTTCAGGATAGTCTTCTTTTAGGGTGTTGCCCTTGGTAGGTAGAACATGCTCTCATACATGGCCACATATCCAAGAGCATGTAGCCAGAATGAATTGGACTAGCTGGGTTTAAAAAAAAATGTGGGCATAACATTGAGTGGCAATGGGAAGGTGATGTTTTGGGAGGAGTTGTGAACTTAAATATAGTAAAAATACAATGTATAGGTTTCTCAAAGAATTAGTAATAAAAATATATAATAAAAAATAATCTAAGTGCTCACATGGTCTTTCAATCACCATAGAGTTCAAACATTCTTATTTAATTACGCCATGAAATAAAAAAACAAAATATAGTGTATTTAAAGATATGCAGCATGGACCAGATTCCAAGATGACATGAAGACAGTTGGAGGACCTGGGGACTAACTTCCAGGGTTAACAGCTGAGCTTCAGTGGTTTCTGTAAAAGCTGTGATTGAATACGCTAGAATGTTTAACCAGAGGGACCTGAGAGAGCATGCTTTACCGCTGACATTTCTGTGAGGTTACCTCCCCAATCTCCCTGCAATCTGCTCAGATGGTGTCCTCTCCTGAGTGTGCAGGTGCTGTAGAAAAGATGATCCTGACAATAGTAATTAGATCTTTTTGTTGATAAGAAGTTTTAATCTGTGTGTTTCCTTGGACCTTACTCCCCCCCCCCCCCAAGTACAAAAAAGGCATTTTCTCTAGCCCTAAACTTGGTTTTTTTTTTTTTTTAAAGAAAATGTACTGTGGTTGTTTTAAAGTCAATTGAAGGATACAGGTCAATTTTCCTTAGCATCATTTTTCTTTTGCTTATTTGAAGTGCATGTAATCTGTAGTTCTAGATTCACTGGGAGCAAACACAATGAAATTTGCCGACAGTGGACTGGAATGTAGGACCCAATTCAAAAGAAGAGATCATGATTTAGTGAAAATGTGCTAATTGGGAATATTTAAATTATTGGAGTGAACATTTTTCTAAGAATATTATTTTCATATGACTCCCTACTGCTATTACAGTAGAGGATTTTTGTTACATATAAATAATTGATGGGTTTGTTATTTTAAAATGGAGAAAACCACACAATGTTTATTTTTTATAATAACTGTATATTTTCTGTCTACCAATCTTGATACAAACATAATATTTTTTAAATACTAAATTTTTATTAGATAACATTTGACAAACACAAAGGCTGAATTTAAGTTCATCATCTAGTTCTAAGTGTGAACTTACCATCATAAAATTGTAAATCCATCCTTTTACTCTATGAGCTAAAGGATGCAGGCGTTTTCAGGAACACGGCAATGCCTATATGCTTCTCCACAAAAATTCCTTTATATAACTCCAACAAGAATCAGGAATTTCTACCTTGTGTTTACATTTGTTAGCTCTGTGTAGTTTTATCATATGCATGTGACTCTTTGAACATGAGATATTTTTAAAGGACATAAATATGGTCACAGAGTGTAACTCCTACTCTTATTAATATTGAATTTTAAGATTTGTTCATCTACAGAAGTAGTCTCACCTCTGTTTGTCTTTATTTCATATACTCTATTTGCCTAATTCTCATATTAGTTGAAAAGAGAACTATTTGACCTCTGTGGTGGTTTGAATAAGATAGAATCCACATATGTCCGCCACACATATACTCGAATACTTAGTCATCAGGGAGTGGTACTATTTGAGAAGGATTAGGGGTGGGGCCATACCACACTCAGTATCTCTCGGTCTGCCTACGGATCAGGGTGAGGTTCTCAAATATGGTTCTGGATTCTTCCTGCATGCTACCAACCTCCCCACCATGGTAATAACACACTAAACCTCTGAGAAAATACAAGCAAGTCCCAAATAAATTATTCCTTTATAAAGTTGCCTTGGTCATGGTATCTCTTCACAGCAATAGGGCAGTGACTGTGATGACTTTTATATTAGATCTTAAAGGATGATAGTCTAGAAGGATGTGCCCAAAGCACATCTCTGGATGACGACAGGCCAGTAGGGCTGGGAGCCATTCCTCTCTCCACCCAAACTGATGTTCTGTGATGGAAACTGAGGTTTCCAAGAGGAAGACCACTTCTGGGATAAGTTCCTTTTGACGCTGTAGAATCTCCCCAGGAAAGATAAGGCATTTCAGGGTCTGTATGTGTTCAGTAGTCTCACAAAATGCTTGCATTCTAACCCCCAAATCTACAAAAAGAAGAAAAAAAACTATAATAAATGACAATAGAGAACAAAAGTGAAACTTAAAGTCACAGTCAACAAAACCTAAAATCAAGGTACTATCAGACATCCTTTGAGTGATTCTAATATATTTTTAGGGTGCTTGGACTAGGGAAGATAGTAACGTGTGTGTGTGTGTGTGTGTGTGTGTGTGTGTGTGTGTGTGTGCTGTGTGTCTGTCGGTCTGCCTGTGCACGTGTGCCTGCATGAAATAATAGATTTCCGGTGAGGTATCAGACAATATAGCTGTGAAAATATACATTTTCAAATCTGCCACATGGAAACTTTAAAAATTTTAATTACACATTTCTTTTGGATATAATTAGTTCATTAGTATAGTTCACATGAAAAGGGTATTTTGTAAAATAAACAGAGAAAATTTAAGTGCACATACCTGAATTTTTCCATTGATTGTGATCTATATTATAATTTTCTATGTATATTTTATGTTAATTTAACTAATATGCACTCTAACATCCCGTCCCCTTTCCTAAAATTGATATTCTGCACACCTGGTTATATCACTTCATAATTTTCTTTAACACTATAATTTAGAAATAGGTATTTGGCAGTTTACTTATACTTTTTAATACTTTTTCAATTAACTACACAGAAGATTAAAAGGCTTAAAATTTATATCAACTTAAGTTAATATATTGCTTTCTTAAAAGATTGTTGCATGTAATATAGAATACATTTTTTATTTTTAAAAATTCTGGGAGAATATAATATAATTACATCATTTTCCTCTTCCAACTCACATATATCCCTACTTGTTCGCTTCCAAATTCATGGCTTAGGTATATGCATACATTGTGCTTAGGTACATGCATAGTTAAGAATATATATCTACATATATGTATATCTGGGAATATATATGTACAAATGCATGTAAATTCAGGGATACACACACACACACACACACACACACAATCTTAAATATAGTCTGCTCAGGCTGTTCAGTGTTACTTGCATGTATATTTTCAGGGCTGACTCTTTGGTATTGGATAACTAGTCAGCATTCTATGGAATGCTGAAAGTTTGAGAAATACTAATTTAAAATAGCTAACTGAGTATATAGGAGAGAAATTGATTTGAATTTTCTTTAAGTTATAGAAAATTATTCTATTAGAAATTTATAGAACAGGAATACTAATTTTGTTCTCTTAAACTTTGTTTTATTTAGCCTTTGAGAACTTCAGACCCGTTTTAACATTTTTTGAAAAATTTGGTCATACAAATAATAAATGCTGAAGTTATAAGATTCAAAACTTGCCTCGAGACAGGCCTTGAGCCCACAGCAGACCCCTCCCAGAGAGGTAGATATTACCATTAATCTTTCACAGTGAAGGAAAGAGTTGGTAGGATGACTCAGAGTTGTGTGAGTCTAGATGAGTAAGACTGAGGAAATTATCTCTTCATGGGTACTCAGAGCATTAGCTGCCCTCCCCTTTGGCTGGGATGTTCAGGGGCTTCCGCCCATTGTTGTGTTTGAGCAATGTGTCCCAACTGATGTGAACTAATAAGTAGTTTAAGTCACAAACACCCCCAATTAATAGGAGAACAAAGCAAGTCTACCTTTATTGCCCAAATAAATGCCAAGAGATTTGAAATCCAACCCGGAAGTTCTAAGAACTTAGCTAGAAAGTTAGGACCATGTGTGCTTGCAACCACAGCCATTTTTAAAAGTACTTTATTTTCATTTCCATTGAAGAAGCAGGAAAGGATTTGAGCAGAAATTTATGCCATTTAATGTCACAGTTGATTACCAACGGAGATTGCAAGAATGCAATTTTTATGACTTTATGTAAAAGTAAGCTGTATTTCAGGATGTGGTGGAGATTGGCTAGACAGACAGATTTAATTTCTAAAAAAGTATGGTATCATGCAGAAAACATTTATATAAATTAAGAAAGTCAGATTCTTAAATTCTTCCATTTAAATAATTCATATGACCTGTACTAGTTGCATACATTTCATGAATATATATCCACCACGTAAGCACTTTTTGTGATATATTTCAAATTCATACTACTTATGACTAATACCCAAAATTATAAAAATTTCATAAAATTTTGAAATCTCAAGTAGCTAAGAATCTATTTGATATATTTTTTTTTCAAATTTCTATTATGTCCAGTGTGATAGGTATTAAATATTTACTAAATACTTACAGAGAATGCCTATACAGTAGTGTTGATGTATATGGACATATCCTTTTATATTCCACAAAAAATAATGCCTGCCTAAAATAATTTTCTATTAACAATAAGAATCTGGACATGATAAACACAACCAGGAAAAAAAAAACATTAAACAATAGTGAATATATGTTCTTTTGTAATTTTATGTTCCCGCAAAACATATGAAAGAGTTCAAAGATATATTTATCCACTCATATAATAGAAATTTTCAATATTTAGTAAGTACTAGTCACTGACCTCAATATTTCAAATAAAATGTATGTACAAGAACTCCATGTCCTCAGAGTTTACATAATACTAGGAAAGAGGTTTTCAATTATTTAACATGTTTTAAGCATTCTATGAAATTTTATTTCCCTATATATTTAAACATGTTAATTTCTGTCTGTTTTAAATATCCCTTGATATGTAGACCAGTTAACAAACTGTTGTCAGTCCTACTGCACAATGGTTAGATGTACAGCATTCCTAGTTTAAAAGATGTTTATGAGTTCCTTTAGTTCAGTAATATTTTGAAGTCACATCCAGCAAACGCATGCTGCCTTTTTGACGAGATTTGAAATAGTGCTATATTTGAATTTTCACATGTGCAAAATTTTTCTCACAATAAAATATATCATTTCATGAATATGATACTCATGTTATTAAATCAGCATATATTTATTTAATCAGAAAATAAGAAACTGTAATTATTTAATTGAAAAGATTCATATCCTAGAGCTGGATCTACAGAGACTTAGGCATGCAGACATTCATCTCTGTCCTATGTCAGGAATCCTCAGATGTAAAGACACTAGGCCTGGCAAAGGTAATTTTGGGATACTATCAGCTTCGAAGAGTGTCCTTATCTATGTTTTCCAGCACCTTTAGTCTATTTGCTTGTTGCATAATATGATGAAAAATGGGTGCTCTGTCTGGAGACAGAAACTAAAAAGACCCAGCAGAAGGCAGGAGGAAGAAAAGAGCAGAGCAATGCCCACGCCATCTGTGTTGGCCACTTTGAAAATCGTGTCTTGTCTTTTGGGGTGTGTGAGCCCTTGGGACATGCCACTTCCTCACGTACTGTTGTCAGTGCTCTGAGGTGGAGTTTAAGAGACTGGGTGTGTTCTAATTGTCACATTAGTTACCCCGAAGTATTGGAATTCTTTTAGAAAGAAAGAAAAGCCACAGCGTTGAACAAGTGGTGGTCATCTTCAAGTATCTAACATGCACAGCTTAATTTTATGTATGTATGAATGTATGCATGTATGTGTTTTTTATGTGTGATAGTGGTGTTGATAATATGCATGCTCTATGTATCTGCCTTCTATTTCATGTTTGATCATTGCACATTGTGATCACCTCTACCTACAGTTCGTCAATAAAAAGTAATGGTTAGACCTAAAGAAGTGTTTAAATGTATTAATTTAAATTAATTTCAGAGTTGAGTAATTTTATTAAAAACCAAGAATGCCAAAAATTTTTGATAATTGCTATTTAAATATTACCAAATCATGTATAAGACTGAAATTAGAATTGTTTTCTTCTTTGATTTCTTTTTTCACCAATTTTCTTTTTAATTTCATTTTACATTCCAACCCCAGTTCTGTCTTCCATACCTCCATTGCCTTCTCCTATCTGCCTCCTCCCCATGAGGAGTCAACATAGTCTGGCATAATAGGTTGAGGCAGGGCCAGGCCTCTGTCCCTTGCGTTAAGGCTGATCGTGACATCCCACCATAGGGAGTGGGTTCCAACAAGCCAGCTCATGTGCCAGGTTTGTGTCATCGCCCTACTGCCAGGGGCCTCTCAACTCGTCCGAGCTTCATTGTCTCCCATATATGGAGGGGGCAGTTCCGGTCCCCTGGAGTCTCTACAGTTGTAGGTCTAGAGTTATGAGTTTCCACACCGTGGTTCAGCTGTCTCTGTAGATTTCTCCATTATGATCTTGACCTGTCACAGCGTGACATGCAACTATGTCAGGGAGAAGATGGTTTACATCCTCACGGCACTGATGGAATGCAAGCCGCAAACACCATGACACGTCGCATATCTCTTACCAAGGCAGAGGAGAGATAAGTACAAGTGAAGGCGTGGCTGATGAAGGGACCCACACATTGCTAACAGGAGCATAAAGGGTAGATCTGCTCCTTAAATAAGATAGAATCTCAAAACTAAACATGTACCTACCACATGACACAGCTCTTGCATCATTGAGCGATTACCCCAGAAAAGCAAGCAAACCATAATCACATGCCTACTTTCATCTACTGCATCATTAATATTTTTAATTTGTTTTTATGTGAGGGACTCACACCCTTTACTGTGTGCAGTATTTACTTTTACAGACAAACCTGGCCCTGAACTTCTGTCTTGTTTGTTTGTTTGTTTGTTTGACACAGGGTTTTTCTGTGTAGCTCTGACTTTCCTAGAACTAGCTCTTGTAGACCAGGCTGGTCTTGAACTCACAGAGATCCAACTGCCTACTTTTGCCTCCCAAGTACTGGGATTAAAGGCACGTGCCCAATCACCCGGCTGGCCCTGAACTTCTAATCCTTCTCCCTCCAACTTGAAAGAACTTGGGTCACAGCCCAGCACCACCACAAACAGCTTCCACTAACAATTGCTTTATTTAAATATGATGTTTTCATTCCTGGAAACAACCAGGAGGTCTAAATGGTTATTTTCTTAGAACCTGGTTCTGCTTTTTAGAATTACTGGGACTTCCCGAGGCACATAGATTCTGTGTGGTTGTTTATCTAAATGACAGCATGTTGGTCATTTTTAATAGATTCAGAGAAGTCTTTGATCATCATGTAACAGTCATGTAAGGAAGAAAAAAAGAATATTATGGATGATGCACTATAAACATTTAAAACAGGAAATAAAACAGCTGTCAGAAGAGGATAGAGAAAATACTAAGCTGATGAGCAGTCTCTCAGGCTTGAGGGCCAGGTCAGAATGACGAATGGTGTGCAGTCCAATCACCCCTTCATGGTGCTGCAACTTTGCTGTGATGGGCAAGACAAAAATCCTTATCAAGGGAAAACAGTCACTGACAAAGGTGCCTTCCGGGGAGAAAATTTATACCGTGAACACAAGCATGCTCAACCTACAGATTAAATCTTAAAAAAAAAAAAAAAAAAAAAACAAAAAACAAACCAAGACCACCAATGTTCTCACAGAGAGCTAGCTAGCATCATATGGTTTTTCTGAAATGGCTGATGGGTCATTAAAACAGTAGCACCTGTGGAACAGTGCCTGGTTTCCTGGTAACCAGGCCGTGTGGCGGTCAGCCTCACCAGTGCATTTTACGGTGTGCAAGCATTGCCAGAGAAAACCACTGAGTGAGCTGCTCTAGCTTCTCCTTCCGCCTCACTTTTGACTTGAGGAAAATCACTGGTGTTTCCGTCTGGCTCCATCCTAATGCGCATGACCGCTCCTTGCAGCATTAATCAACCGCAGCCAGAATGAAAATCAATACAGCCCTGAAACGTAGCTCTGGATACCAAAAACGAGTGTGAAAGAAGACAGAGCAGGCCGTATCATTCTCATCTTTTGGAGAATTGTTCCAGGATTGTAGAGTGCAACTGTTCTCCCCCCCCATCTCCCCCCCCCCCCGTGCTCTGTGAACAGCGATGGATATGAATTTTATATGGCATTTTCAATGCTGGATGATGTATTCCCAGAACAATATTATTAAAGGCTGTGTCTCTGTCCTCTCCCTACTGTTATTTATGATTGCTGCTTTGTGGCAAGCACAACACAAAACACAAATAAATTACAGGGCTCCGTGTATGCGCTTTTTTCCCCCCCACAGTGCAGAATACAAACATATCCACTTTGGGATTGGCTCGGGACAGGAGTGTGTGCTTGTAAAACAATATTCCTTTCACAGGGTTGTGTGGAGGGATGAAACAACCCGTGCCATAAAAACCTGTGGCGCAAAGCAATCAACTGATTTATCTGATGAGCTATAATTCGAAGAGTGACAAATGACAAACACCCCAGTGCACTAGAGCCAAGAAAAGACCGATGGCTCAGCCTCTCGCTCTGTCACATTGAGCCACACACCTTCACACATGTGCGCGCACACACACACACACACACACACACACACACGCACACACACACACACACACACACACACACGCACACACACACGCACACACACACACGCACACACACACGCACACACACACGCACACACACACGCACACACACACGTACACGCATGAGTGTGTGCCCACACCTGCTCAATATCTAATAAAAGGGTGCTTCCTGTGATTACAGCATGAGTTTTCATATTTCACTGCAGTCATTGTCAGAACAGTTTTCGTCACCCACGCTGCAGTAATTTTTACAAAGATCAAGATGTAATTTTTTTTTCAGTAATTATCCTGACTTGACCACTTGTATTTCAAAAAGTACCAGGGAATAATATATGAAGTGGCCTGAGCCCCGCTTTTAAATTAATTGAATTCTAAGCAAAGATGTTTACAGACAAAATGACGTTTGATAACTTTTTTTTTTTTTTTTTTTTTTTTTAAGTAACATTAAAAGCCAAGAGTAGAAAACCAGAAAATAGAACTCCACATTCGAGTTAGTTCTTCAGCGTTCCCGGGGAACTCTCCTAAGCCAGGACTTGAGTGGCCCAGCCCACAATCAGCGCCCGCTGCTTTCCTGCCTGGGTTTTGTTGGCTACCTCAGATGCACACACAGTCTAAGAGATCCTACGTTTTTACTCAGTGCTTTATACGGCGGAAACTTAGGGGGACAAAGCCAACAGGAAAATTTAGCACCGGGTTCGTGCTGCCTACACAAATTAGCCCAAGGTTACCCAGGTGTGGCTTGTGCTTACCCCTTAACTGATAGATACCCTGCCTCAACTTCACTCTTCTTTTTCCCACGCTTTACAATTTGCTCTCCTTTACCAAGGCCTCACCACCAAACGGAGTAGGCATACCAAGACCTCACCACGGAGTACGCATGTCCCCACACAACGGCTAAGGCTTCTTCAGTCCCAGGACCACCACGCTGTTTGCTTTTCCCTTTTTTTCCCTCGGACTCATATTTCTCAAGTGAAGTTGTTGCCATTGATTTGGTTCTGTTGCAATGAGACCAAGCTCGGTTCATTTTGTCTTTCTTTTCTCTTTGATCCTGTGTGGTCGATTCATAACCTCTTGTGTGTGGAGGGGCTCTGAAGGAAGGTGGGAATTGCACACTGCTGCACACAACCGTCTGTTAGCTAAAACTGGGAAGACAGCGTTCCTCTTCCGTCATAGGAGAGCCCAGCAAGTCAACCTGGCCAAGCGTCATCACGATACTCTATTCCTAAGAATCTGGTTTCTTTTCTTCCTTCCTTCCTTCCTTCCTTCCTTCCTTCCTTCCTTCCTTCCTTCCTTCCTTCCTTCCTTCCTTCCCCCTCTCTCTTTTTGTGTTGAAATAAATTTTTATTTAAGTTAAAAGCAATCTTATTTTACATACCATTTCCAGTTCCCTCTCCCTCCTGTCCTCCCATACCTCCCCCCAACAAGCCCCCCCATCCCACCCTCCCATCCACTTCCCAGGAAGGGTGAGGCCTCTCATGAGGTATCATCAAAGTCTGACACATCATTTGGGGCAGGACCTAAGCTGTCCCCTTTGTATCTAGGCTGAGAGAGTCTCTTCATAAAGAAAGGGCTCCCAAAGCCCATTCATATAGGGAGCATCAATACTGGTTCCACTGACATAGGTTTAAAGAGAAATCTGGCACTAGGGAAATGTCCAGGGATCCACAAGGATGACCCCACATAACAATCTAAGCTACCCGATAATGAGATTGATGACTACCTTATACGCCATCCTAGAGCCTTCATCCAGTAGCTGATGGGAGCAGAAGCAGTCACCCACAGCTAAACACTGAGCTGAACTCATGGAATCCAGTTGCAGAGAGGAAGGAGTGATGAGCAAAGGGGTCAAGACCAGGCTGGAGAAACCCACAGAGCAGCTGACCTGAACAAGGGGGAGCTCATGCACCCCAGTCTGACAGCTGGGGAACCAGCATAGGACAAACCAGGCCCCTGAACTTGGGCATGAGTTGGGAGGCCTGGGCAGTCTATGGGATCTGGTTTCTTCTTGTGCTCAGAAATAGACATAGAACTCTCCCTTAATGTCCTCGCTCTTGAAGAAAGAGTTAGAAATAAGATTCCAGGGGCCTGTAGGAATTTCTGGGCACATGGCACTGATGTCTTTGTAGCTGATGTCGCTATTAGACCCCGTGAGACTGTATTGAACTCAGTGCTCAATGGAGGCATGGAACAATTGGCAGCTGGAATTTTCTAAGTTAAAAAGTTCATAATGAGAAAAGAGTGGTTAATTTCAATCCCACCCTTCATCCCCATTATTTCCTTCCTACTGCTAAAGCAGATAATTGCTTAGCAAGTATTCATAGAAAGTCTCTGAAAGGAGCCAAGGGCAAATACAAGTCCTTAATAATGAATAATAAGCTGCAAACTGTGTAAAATGATGTCAGGAATCTCCGCTGTGCTTTGTAAGGATCCTCAAGATCCTCGGGAATAGAAGCACAAAAGATGACTTCTAATCCCTGCAATTGAGATACTTTAACAACCAAATCCTGTTTTTTTAGATCATTGGGTTTGCTATTTTAGAAGTCTCATTTACCTTCTTTGAGTTGATATCTTTAAAAATAATAATAATAAAAAAAGATTCACGGTCTTCTGAAGTGTTCATAAAGGTTTCATCACCTTCAGGGGTTGCTGAAGGAACTCTTCCATTCCTAGATCCCTCTAAATTCCGGGGAGGGGATGGGCTGTACCCCTGCACCTTCCATGGCTGGCTGGTGGATTGTGGGTAGGCACAGGTGACTTTTGCACTCCCTCATAGAGGCTTAATGCTTCCTCTTGGTTCATCATTTCTGTGTTACTTGGTTTTGCTCACTCATTTAGATGGTTTGAGGTTTTTCTACATGCAATAAATTTTAACATTACCTTAATATGATTAGCAAGATCTATATGTAATATACCTGGATCATATTGGAAAAAGAGAAGTAATTGGTTTTGATACACCATTCCCTATACAGCATTGAGAATAGTATTTTTCTTCTTTTTTTCCTTTTTTCTTTTTATTTTACATATTGATCCCAGTTCCCTTTCTCTCTTCCTCCCTCCTCCCTCCCTCCCTCCCTCCCTCCCTCCCTCCCTCTTTTCCTCTTTTCCACCCCCCCTCCCATTCCCCCCACTCCACTTGTAGGGTAATGCCTTCCAGGCAGAGTCATCTATGTCTGTCAAGTCATTTGGAGTAGGGACTAGACCTTCTCTCCTGTCTCTAGGTTAAGGGAGTATCCCTCCATGGGGGATGTGCCCCCAAAGTCCTTTTGTGTACCAGGGATACATCCTGGTTCCACTGTCCGAGGTCCCTTAGACTGCGGGAATAGTATTTATCTGCTGGTGGCATCTATACACTCAAATATTACATTCTTACATTTTAGACTAATAGAATTTGTGCTTATTGGGTATGTCTGCTAGAGTCAATTCAGACATAATGTATACATATTAGTTTTTCAAGACAGTGTTTCTCTGTGTAGCCTTGGCTGTCCTGGAACTCACTGTACTCACTGTAGACCAGCCCATCTTCAAACTCACAGACTTGCATACCTTTGCTTTCCAGTACTGGAATTAAAGTCCACAACCCAATTATATATATATACATATGTATATATATATATATATACATATATATATATATATATATATATATATATATATATATATATATATTACCCTGGCAATAGACACAATGGTAGTATTACTATCATGGTGTTTTCTTTATTTTTGACCAGATCACATATAAACTTTTAATGTTCGCTGAGTAATTCTCTTCAGTGTGTTGATAGGAGAAATGTTTGTTTTGAGGCTTAGATCAGCATCTATCATTCCAAATGTGGTCCTAATTTCACTGGATTATTTTTCCCCAGTTTAGTGGAAAACGCCTTCATTTCAGCCTTGTAACAATTTGGGAGCAGTTGTTTCTATGTAAATGTACTTGTGTAATGTTACCATTAAAATGTAAGATAATTTTTAGTATACATAAACACAACAGTTGTACCTGTTTACATTTTTTGTATTTACAAAAGGTCATATTTATCAAGACATATGAATATCTCTCAATTGTAAACCCCTCAGCTAAGGTCTTCAGTTTTACTTGTATGTTTTCATTTTGAACCACATGGGTTTTTATGTAAAATATAAGAGGGTTTTAGATTTACATTAGTAGACATATACAGGTCAAAAGCAATTTTAAATGAGTATCACTGGTGTTCAGTTTTTAATGGTTGAAATAATAAGAGAACAAAGAAAAAAAGCAGAGCAACTACAACAAACAAAACAAAGAATGAAAATTACAACACACACACAAACACACACACACACACACACACACACACACATACATATAGACAGATACACATAGAGGACCCACAAAACCACAAAACTGGCGAACATAACAAGCAAAAGACCAGTAAGACAAAAAGTCCCAAACAAAGCAATGTAAGATAACACACATACAAAAAAACAAAATGAAACAAAAAACCTTCAAGACCACCATTGATTTGTTTTGTATTGGCAATCTACTACTCTGAAGCATTGTTTATACACCTAGTGAAATTCCATTGGGAAAACCAGTTATTTGCTTATTTGTTTTCGCTTTTATAAGTGGGTACTGACTAGAGATAGCCTCGGTTAGGGATTGGAGTTTGTGTCCATGTTCTCCTCTCTGTGTCATAACCCTGTCTGGCTTGCTCCTGTGGACATCCTGTGCATGCTGCTAAATCCCTGTGAGCTCATTTCTGTGTCAGTCCTGCTGTGTCTGGGGAACACTGGTTCCTTGGCGTTGTCTATCCTCTCTGGTTACTCAGCATAACTTCCCTGAGCCCCAACGGGAAGGGTTTGCTAAATGCATCTACGTATTCTAAGGCCTCACACTCTTTGCACAATGTAAGTTGTAGGACTTTGTGAGTGGAAATTTCTCTGATAATGGCGGAATGAGGCATCGATCATTTGCGTGTAGAAGAATGGTATTAGAGTTGTTTTATCACTCTTCTCTTTTAGAGGTATTTCTTTTTCCCCTAGATCCAGGACCTATATAGTCTCAGGTGCTTGGCTAACTGAGCAATGTCAGCCATGAGTCCCATCTCATGGTGTGGTCCTTAAATCTAATCAGAGAGTGGTTGCTTACTTCTGTGACACTTATGCCACTATTATACTAGCAAATGTTTCATATGGGTCATTATCATAGAGCACAGGAATTGTAGATGGTTCGGTGGTTGTCCTCCTGTGGTAACATGTAGAGACCCTTCCCACAGCCTGAACAGTAGTCAGTCAGGCACTTGGTTGACTTCTCTGTGTTCAGTGAAATATGCAAGTGGTTTGTCAGTAGTAGGGCCATATCATCATTTTGTGAGGAGCAACAGATTCCCTTTGTAATTGCCTGAGTTGTTTGGGGGTTTCCATGGGGCCTCCTAATAGTTCAATTAGATGTAGCCTATTCCCGACTCTGGAAGTTTCACTTGATGGTAAAAAATGTCTAGTTCTTCCATTTTCTTCCCCTTTATTTGGTGATTCCATTTGGATTTATTTCATACATTCACTTTTTTTAGAAGCTTATATAGGAGTATGTTCCCATATGACCCTTCAAATAGCCCTTAGTATTTATTTTCCCTTTCTATAGCTCCTCTCTGTATTGTATTTCCTCTTCCTCTCGCATGCTTGTTTATCCTGTCATTTTATTCCCTGCCCCACAGTCTCTCCATAGCTATTCATCCTATTCCCCTTCCCATGGAAAATCCTTCCTTCACCCCCATCCCCGTGTTTATAAGGACTTAGTATGCACACTGTAGGCTTAGAAGCCTACATCCACATATATGAGAGTATTGGGAAAAATTGCTCAGTCATTAAGAACACTGATCAAAACAATTCTTGCTGCCAAAATGTGTGTTGAGAGTCAAGTCGCTCCGAATGTCAAAATCACATACTGCTTCTCAACTGCTTCACTTTATCTAAGCGCATCAGAGTGTGAGCCTGAGCTCTAACCACTCAGAGTGAGGCACAGGACACCTTTGCATTAGGAATAAAGAAACAGTGCAGCCCATGCTGTGGAAGCTTGGCTGATTTAGTATTGTCATGTAACTGCCTGCTGAAGTCAAGCTCTGTGTTTTGGAGAAATACTTTGGACCCTGTGGTCACTTTGTTTTGCTCCCCAGACCTAATTATTATAGGAAAGGACACAACATGGGGTCCTTGCTAAATGACTGTTGGTCCTGGGGGACTTATTTCCACCATGGGAGGTACTCCTTGCTTCCTTGGTGATGCAGCCCTAGATATGGAGACTCCATTCGGCCCTGGAAACTAAGAGAAAACCCAAGCGAAAATAAACCAGCAATGAAAAGATCAGAACAGACAGAATCTAGGGGACAGCGAGAGCTCTCTGGTAAATCTCTTGTCTTATTGATCCGAGAGCCTGGAAAATCTTCAGAGATTGGTACACATCTTATAAGAAAGGGAGCTAAGATGTGCCTCAGGTTGTGAATGACACGATATGAAAGTTATAGTTGTATGGTAGTCTACACCGTGGCTAAACAGATGTGTGATGAATGTTTAACTTGCCAACGTTAAAATAGGAATAGATAATTATAAAACAAACACCACACAGAAGTGATGGGGGATGTCCTTATGTATATATGATTCTCTTATTTGTTGATGAATAAAACACCAATAGTCATTAGAGGCAGGAAGATAGGAGGGGCTAGGAGATGAGGAGAATTCTGGGAAAAGGAGGCAGAGGGAAACTTTGAGGAGAAGCCATGGAGGGACCTGGAGGATAGGATGCACCAGGCATTCTCTGGTAAGATAAGGCCATGAAGAAATACATAGGTCAGTAGTTATGAGTTAATAATTCAGACAGAGCTAGCCAATAAGAAACCCTAGCCATTGGCCAACAGTTTAATAATTAATCTAACATTTCTATGTGTTCACTTGAGGCTGAGGCGGGACCTGGGGGGACAAGAGAACACCAGCAACATGGAAGGTTAAGTGACACCATGATTAACAGAGACTAAAGAATGGGAGACATTTCACTGCCGTTATTCTACAAGAGTCCCCTTAAGCATTAGAGATCTATGGGGACAATCCTTGTTATCAGGAAAATAGAATAAATGAGACAAACTCTTAAGAAATATATGTAAAATTAAAAATAGGTTGCTTTTAAAATAAAAAATGATGAAAAAGAAATATATATATAGCTATATTTATTTAAAACATAGTGACTGTGGACAAAATATAACCCTATGCTTTTGCTTAGGATTCAAATAGCTCTGTGAAGGAATGTGAGCATGCCTCTTATTAAATGTTGTATAGTCTCCACAGACCATACCACAATGGATACAAAGCAGCATTTTCCCTCTCAAAATTATATGCGAGTTTCCTCTTCCACTTTGCTTGTAGATTACACGACCTTATCACCCAGACACTTGCATTCGAATTCCCACCCCATCCTTTCTTGCCTGGGGACCAAATGCTGATGAATGCAAGAAACAGAATAAATTATATCTTAGAAGAACCCTTTCTGGTCCTGTTGATCCCTGAAGGTTTACAGGAAGGTGTTGGAAACTTTACATCTGAATACAGAAGGTTGCAGGAAAGTGTTTTCAGAGAATAGAGACAATGTTGTGGGAATTCAGTCCATTTAATCAATGGTATTGGGGTGACTAGCATTAGGTGTATATGCTCTAGGTACCTGACCAGATAAGAATTAAGGACAGAAGTCGAGTGCGTTCTTTTGGACATGGGAGGCTTCCTGATGCTCCCTCCAGCTCTGTGACCTGGTATGGAGTTTCTCCATCCTTCCCTGGTGGACAAAGAGGCATCTGTGACTGTTCTTGGTTCTTATCTGGCCACATACCCAGAGCAGACCATGCCCACAGTGCTAGTCACACAAATACCAAGTTCCCACAACAGGGACAATATTGTACAAGGGGACCTTTTGAAATTAATATCCAGAAATAACTGTTTTGAATCTGTTTATTATTTGGAAAGACAATGTGAATCTTGGGAATCTATGTAATAAAAACACCAATGAAACTTAAAAGAAAGAAAAAGCGTAGAGAATATTCTTGAATGGACAAATAGGTTTTCAGAGTTTCACCACCTTGGGTCATTTAGTGAAACTTTGAGATAGATTCTAGAAAGAACCCAATGATATCTCATTAAGTAAAGGACCTAGTGTTGGTGGGTTCTCTAAGTGTGCTCCTTGTGATTTTACTTATGTTATTGTGAAACAACGACAACAAAATCACCTCCAGTTTAAAGAATACCTCTAGTTCAAAATTCCCAAGGAACAACTATTTAACCAATGCAGCCTTAAAACTCCCATTTCTTGATTCAGATCCTTGGTTATCTCCATTTGCGAAGTCTCATATATATGAGGTAGATGATATTATACAAGAAGCAGAGCCTCTTCAAGGTAGAAATACTGTTCAGGAAGTTCTTTCATAAGCTTTTCCCATTAGCTTAGTGATTCCTATAAATGAAACTCATCAAACCCTTAATATAAAATTTGATGCATGCCAAGTTTCACATTGTGGGAACTTGATGCAGATATTAGAAATAGAAACTGTATATGGATAGTAGAATATCTGGGTGGAATGGATTGAAATTGTAGTATATGTGCAAAAGACTGATGGTTATGCTTGACCAGTAGGACATCCCCAGGCTGAAGTCACATTTGTTCCTCTTAGATGGGACACAACCCCAAACAAGTTACATCTTGGCCTGGCTACAAGATCCAATGATACAGGAGGAATAAGAATTGTCAGACTCTGTCCCTCCTGTTCCTGCTGCAAAGGTTCATGGGAGCATCCTGCTTATTATCAGGGAGTATGGATTACTCCCTGAGTCTCACATGACAGGGAGATGTATTCTCTTACCCAGTGGGCAGTTTTGGAGCTTGTGCCCACCCTAACGGCCTCAGGCAAGGGAGGGACAGATAGAAATTACTCTGTACTTGGTGTCTCTTAGGGTGAGTGTACCGTCTAGTTTTATGTCACCTTGACATGAACTGGAGTTGTTGGAGAAGATGGACCCCAGTTAAGGAAATGCCTCCATAAGATCTGACTTATAAGGCATTTTCTTAATTAGTGATCAATGAGAGAAGGCCCAGCCCATTGTGGGTGGTTACATCCCTTAGCTGATGGTGCTAGGCCCTATAAGAAGAAAGCCGAACAACCCAAACTTAGCTAAAGTAATCTGAATTTGTTTGCTTTCTTATATAAGAATTTTTTTTCTATCCTTTACAATCAAAGCCCTTGGAATCAGCTAGTACAACTCTACGCAATCACAGTTGTCTTCTTAGCTACAGTTATGTCTTCATGATCCTCTTATTAAATCCAATGTAGTACAAAATTATTAAACAGAAAATTATACAAATAATAATTCTTAAATATATTAAATTAAGTACTAGTCTGTTTTTCATGACAACACATCCTTATATTTTTGTCTGTCATAGCAGAGATTTTCATCAACATTTCATTTAGCACCTGTTTTGGGATTGTTAATCCTGGTTGACAACTTTGCACACCTGGGAAGAGGGAAACTAATACGGAGTGAATTCTGTCATGTCTGCATGGTATTTTCTTAATTGCTAACTGATAAAGAATGGCTCACCACTTTAGATGGTGCCATCCATAGGCATGGGGGCCTGTGATGTATGAAAAAGCTCAGTGAGCAAGTGAGCAGCTAAGGAGCTTGCCTCCGTGGTTTCAGTCTCTGCGTCTGCCTGACTTTCTGCTCTGACTTCCCTGAGCGTCAAACTTTACTGAACAGTGTAGGCCAAAGAAACCCTTTTATCCTCCAAGATGCTTTTAACCAGAGTATTTTTTTTATCACAACCAGAATATGAACTAGAATATCCAGAGTTTTTTTCACTACTTATTAATTGCTTTCTAGTGGTCTTGATCAACACATGAATGACTGATTATAATGTCATAGTATTTCATGTCACTTACTTTAAGTAATAATGGCCATCAATTACCAGAGTGGTGATGCAAAAATCATCATTAGAGTATATTATGACAATTATTCTATTATTGGTATTGCTAATAACTAGTACTAGCCATGATTTCAACTACGCACTGGGTGCTTTAGAGTCCTCTGTGGGTAAAGGGGGTGACTGTGAACCCTTGTGACATAAACACAAACCTCAAGTAATGATAGCAAGAGAACATAAAGTATACAATAGAAATTCCAACCCAGGATCTTGACTCATTTGAGTTTTTGTGAGGGCTTGCCTAAGAAAGTGATTTAGGACTGGACTTCAATGGTTTGTGAAATTCTGAACTCCTGTTTTACTGACCATGACTCTGAAAACATGACTTGTCTAGTACCGATTTTCAGGTAGATGGGAGATGCTTCAGTGACCCATTTTCAAATGAGACCAGTGACTCAGCAGTCACCATCTGTGAGATAGCTGACACACACTTGCACTCTAATGACACAAAATCAAGTGCTCTCTATAGGCCTACACGAGATTCTTTGTCAACAGAACCGCTCTAATTGGTTGGAGACATCTGTGTTCATTTACTATGTTAAAAATCAGATGTTGTCCAGTTCATCACTCCCAATGGAGGCCACAGAGAATTGGCTCTGGCCTCTAATGATGGCTTCTGGTTCTCAGAAAAAGCCTTAGTAATCGAAGCAAGAGTATGACGAAAGATACTACTCTGATATCGAAAGACTTCTTTGAAATGCATTTGATATTTTAGAAAAGACACCTAATAAACTATCTTATCATCACTAATGCTGAGTGATTTCTGTGTGATATTCACAGATTCCAAAAATCACAAAATACATTTCATATTTTTGTTCTTGTTCTATTACTTTAAAAGTTTACACAAAAAATTGCTTATTTTTTCACAATCCATACATCTTTGAAATGTCTCATTTAACCCGACTGTGTTTTTTTTTTATTGTTCTGTTTGATTTTGGTGTGTGTGTGTGTCCATGCATGCGTGCATGCGTGCATGTGTGTGTGTGTTTGGGAAGTTGTCAGGGCTTGTCCTTGACTGTTTTTCTTTCTTATAAATATAAGCAGCTTTGAAAGTTGGCTGTATTCTTTCTGTCATAACTACCATAGTTTATGATATTAATATTTCCATCCAAAGTCGTTACATGCCGTTATCCCCTATAATTGACTATCTCCACTGTTCTTAACTGCTTCCCATTACCAGACAGAACCAACAGAAATTCCATTGATAGAATGATAGCTATATCAGTTGTGTATGGTGATGACTTACATGTAATCTGAAATCTACAGTCCACAAAAGGTATTTAAAGAATTAGATTCAGTAAACATAAAAATTGTTTTCTGTACTTATGAAAATGTTGATGAATAGAAAGTGTTGCCAGAGACTGGAAATTCTAAAATAAATCATCCGATGTTGACAAGAATGAAAGCCCTTAACAGACACTTCAGTAAAGAAGATGAAGGGATGGAAAGAAATCTACATATCAGTTTTTGTCATTAGAAAAAAATGAGTTGAAATTACATCCATACATGAGGATGTGATCCACATTGAAGAGGCAAGAAGAGAAGACTATGGCATTCATAACAGAGGATCCTGATGTCACTGTAGAAAACCCAAGGATCTAACACATGACACTGTCGTTGTGTTTATTTGACATAGTTGGAAAGGATGTTAATAGTGTGGTCTTCATTTAGAAAAATTATATGCACAGCAATGTTTGGGGAAGAGGGAAATCAATACACAGTTAAGACTTCTCTAGTACCCAGTTGAGTCTAGAGGCAAGTAAGTACGTTTCTCTACATGTGCATGTAATGTGTGACAGCTTGCACACACTGTCCTCACTAGTTTTATGTAAATTTGACACAAGCAAGAAACATCATAGAGGAGGGGGTCACAATTGAGGAAATGGTTCCATTTTAATCTCGCTGCAGACAGACCTGTAGGGCATTTTCTTAGTAAGTAAAGGAGGTCCCATTCATAGGCTGATGGTCCTAGGTTATGTAAGAAAGCAGGCTGAGCAAGCCAAGGGAAGCAAAGTAGTAAGCCTAATCCATGGCCTCTACATCAGCTCCTGCCTTTGAGTTCCTGTCTTGTTTGAGTTCCTGTCCTGATTTCCTTCAACGATGAACAGTGATATGGAAGTATAAGCCAGATAAACCCCTTCCTCATCAAGTTGCTTTGGTTATGTTGTTTTATCACTACAACAGACATGCTTTTGTGCCAGAATTATAGGGTATTGCTGTGATAGACCTGAACATGTGCTATTTGGGAGAATGTGTGGAAGGATGTTGAACTTTGGGCTGCAAAATCCAGTGAGTGTTCAAAGCTTGATGAGATATTCTGTGTGAACTTGGAAGTTGACAACAGTGCAGACATTGCAGGCCTGAAGTGTGAAGTTTCTTAGGGAAGAAAAAAAAACTCTCCTGGGACTTTTTTGTGAAGTATCTGTGGCACTGGTTATTTGGACCTGAAGAATCTGCTGTGATTAAGAAGACACCAGGATCACTAATGTGAAACCTTTGCTTTTCGGGGAGAAATCAATGCAGGTCACCTGTGGCTGAGGAGGCTGCTGTGATTAGCAAAAGAGCAGAAGCACTAAAGGCTTTGCTTTGCTGGGGGTAATTGATGCCATTTGGCTGGAGCTGAGAATTAGTGACTAAGAGGAGACCATTATCGCTGAGATGGACTCTTCCTGGAAGTGTTTCCTCAGGATTATCAGGCTGAGTTCCAGACGCAGCCAACGTTGCACCCTAAGCTGGCACATGTACTTGGTAGAAAACTTACCCAGTTGGTAGTGGCTTTAAAGGAGTGAAGGGGCCTTCGGAGAGCAGCTGAGGCTTGGTCCTGTGTAGCAGGGACTGAATCCCTGAAGAGATCCCAGGAGAGGCTATTGATGAAAGTGCAACCCAGTTGGCAGCAAGGGACCACAGCATTTGGAGATGCCAGTGCCATGGGGTGACCGCCAAGAGCAGCAGCCACGGAGTGGAGACAGCTGGGACCTAGAAGACAAGCTCTGCCCTCTGCAGGACACACAGCTTCACTACCTGATATGAACAGTATTTATGACAGAGTACAGTGGAGTAGATGTTAGCCACAGGCAGACGCCCCTTTTCTGTTTCTGATTTCCCATTGAAATCACAATGCCTTCTGCCTTTTCGTACTTCTCATTGAAAAACAATACAATGTGAAGGCAACAAACAAACAAATGTGGTTCTTTCTATTGACTTGTGGTGTTGTCCAGGACATCAAGCATCCAGGTATCGTAAGAGGGCATGGCTTACATAAGGATACAGGGAAAGAGACTAGAAATTCTCCAGAAAGTCTCAGAAATGTGGTATTTTGGATCTTATTGCAACAGTTCTGATGTGTGCTACGTTTTAGAAGAATTTCTACGGTAGGTTATGAAACCCTCAGAGTGTGTCCTCAGAAGTGATGCATTTGAAATGGGTGGTGGTTCTTCCTTTATGTGCAACCTCCGTGCTGTCTTCCACAAGGGCTGTTTTGTGTGGACCCCCAGTGGCATTGGATGAGCCTTCCTGTTTCCCCACATCATCTCCAGCATTTGATGTCAGCTTTTTTCTTTTGTTTTGTTTTTTGTTTGTTTGTTTGTTTTGTGATAGTGCTTCTACTTGTATGAGGTATATTTTAGAGTAGTTTTATTGGTGCTTTCATAATGTCTACCATTTTATAAAGAATCTATTTGCCAAGACCCAACCACAGAGATACTCCTACATCTGTGCTTGGTGTTGGCCAGTCCATGGTAGTTGGTAACTGAACCAGCCTGAGTTTCCATCAATAAATGGATAGGTAACAGAAGTGTGGATAGTACACCCAATGGAATTTTATTCAGCTGTGAAGTTATGAAATTTGAAGGACAATGAATGGATCTGAAAAGTATACCACTAACTGAAGTGACCCCCAATCAGAATGAAAAAAAAACCCTATATCATCTCTCTAAAATTCAAATCTTAGCTTATAATATATACATGTTTATAATTTTACAAATGTAGATGAAATCTTTAAAAAAAATTAACTACAAGGGAGACCAAGAGTGGTAATAAGAGGTGCTAAAAAAGGGGTGGGCAAAAAGGCTCAAATGACAACAACACAGAACAGGGCCAGGGGTGGGGTGGAGTGGGGTGGGGTGGGGGGTGGGGTGGGTGGGGTGAGGGGATTGTTTGGAAGGAATGTAGGAGAAGCTTCTAGAACAAACTTTATTATATTAGCAACACTTTTTTTGGTAGGTTTATGTGATAATTTCTAGGTATGCATGCCTGTGTGAGAAGACTGGAGTGTCCAGAGAAAGAAACACACGAGATATTCTGCTTGGCAAGAAAATACGAAAGTGAGGCTATTTCAAGAGTACTGGGGGCACGGAGGGAAATGTACAATTTAAAAGAAAATAGAGACATTTCAAAAGTAAAACTCTAGCTTTTATTCTGAAGAATAATGACAAAACTGCATAGGAAAAAAGAAATTCATCAATATTTAGCAAGCACATGTGTGTTCTGTGGTGCATCCTGCTTGAATTTCATTTCTTCCTACTCTGCTTTGTTTGAAAACAATCTTCCTGTTCACTATAGTCAGACATCTGAGCTTTCTTCATCTTGCCCTTACAGTCCCAAAATTTAGCTCCTGCAAGGAGTGAATTATGTACATCAACGGGTTGGGCTTCCAGCAAAACATCAGGAAAAAGCAATTGGTATTTCAATTTATTAAGTTATTGAAAGCAAATTTCTGAGTGTGGTGCATCTCTCTCAAGAAAATTAGAGTTCAAAAGTGGAATTTTCCAACTATCACATATTTACACTTAGTTTAATTTTCCTTGAGAAAGGGTACCCGGTGCACAGGGAGGGTATAATAGCATTGGGTGGTTGATAGACAAAAATTTGGCTTTTGTTTTGTTTTCATTTATTCAGCATCTGCCCTTTCAAGGTTGTTTTAAACTTATTTTTTAGTCTCTCCAGTGAATTTTTTTTTACTCTTTCATTCCAAATAGTATATATATATATATATACTTACATATTTTCAGTACAGAAATATAATCTATAAGACTAAATTTTCACGTGTATGGAAAAGGACTTGAGTTGGTGAGGTGTTATACACACAAACGACCAGTCAAGTGTGAGTGTGCTAAAAAAAAAAAAAAAAAAAAAAAAAAGAGGGTGGAGATTTTCCAGGCACTTACTAAATCCAGAGCTAACTTATTCTCCATGAGTGTGCTAACATACCTGGCCACATGCACACAAACAAACACAGGTGGATAGACATTGACACACATATGCATACAGTTTTATTCCAAAGGAAAAAAAAATAAAATGTAGAGCTGACAAAGGGGCCCCAGGTGATAAATACAGGTAAACGAGAAATCTGCATTTTGAGGAATTGTTATTTGTTCTCAAATGGGGCACTATAAATGAATTTGTAACTTTCTTGGAAGAAAGAAGTTTGCCCTGGGAATGACCTCATCCTGAACAGAGACGCTTTAAGAAAGGTTTAAAAACCCCACGGAAAGCAGCCTGGACTTGCCTAGGAGTGCACTCTGGGTGGGTCAGAAGGGAAGAGGGTGGGCGTGGAGAGCAGAGTCACCCTGGTGTCTTTGGGGGGAGATAATGTGGCCTTAGCTGAGCTTAGGAGCTGACTATTGACTGACGTTTCTGTGGCTCTTTAGCCCCCCCCACTCCCAAGTAAACGCACAGATACACAGAAGCTAACCTTAGTTAGTGCCTGGTCTTTGGTTGGCTTGTTTTAGCCAGCTTCTCTCTCTCTCTGCTCTCTCTCTCTCTCTCTTCTCTCTCTCTTCTCTGTCTCTGTCTCTGTCTCTGTCTCTGTCTCTGCTTCTGTCTCTCTCTCTCTCTCTCTCTCTCTCTCTCTCTCTCTCTCTCTGTCTGTCTCTCTGTCTCTCTCTCTCTCTCCATATATATAGTTTTTTGAGACAGGGTTTGTATTACTGTCCTGGAACTCAAGAGATCCTCCTGCCTCTGCCTCCCAAGTGCTGGGATTAAAGGCGTGGCCACCAACACCAGGCTGTTTCTTTCTTTCTTTCTTTCTTTCTTTCTTTCTTTCTTTCTTTCTTCCTTTCTTCCTTCCTTTCTTTCTTTCTTTCTTTCTTTCTTTCTTTCTTTCTTTCTTTCTTTCTTTCTTTCTTCCTGTCACCATTTTTTTTATGTTTTGATTTCATTTTACATTTCAACCACAGTTCTCCCTCCCACCTCTTTCCCCAATGCCCTCTCCTCCTCCATACCCCTTCACCTCCTGCCTAGACCACCCCAGTTCACTCCTTCTCACTGGTGAGGGCTCCCTCAAGCCAGCCTGTCCTAAGTTCACCCAGCTACGTTTCTCTTTCTTATTTCTGTATGTCTTACTTTCCTTCTTGCTCGTGGCTGGCTGGCTGACCCCTCTTGCTCTCCTTGCTTCTCCCTTCCTAGTTTATCTTTACCCTCTCTGCCCGCCAGCCCCGCCCACCCTTGCTCCTGCCTTGATATTGACCATTCAGCTCTTCATTAGGACCACCGGGTGCTTAGACAGCTTCACAGCATTAAACAAATGCAGCGTGAACAAAAGTCACACACCTTAAATTAATACTCCCCAACAACCGACATTCCCATAAACTGTGCACTTGTTTTTAATTCATTAATCATTCAAGCTTATCTAGAAATATATGGCTCGATATTGTTGTAATGTTATTATGATATCAAGGAACGTAGCATAGCATTGGACTCTGAGGATTAATGATCTAAAGTTACATTATGTAAGACTTATAAAGCATTTACTTTACATTGAATATTATCTCTGTTGGGAGTATCTATGCATTTCTGGAAGTGCTGACAGAATGGGAAGGACGAAGCATACCACTTCTGAGTCTCCAGAGCAGAGTGTAGGCTGAAGTTTCCCATGGCTGTCATGATGAGCATAGAGGAAGCTTCATGCAGAGATATGTGTGGACGATGTCAAAAAGATAAATTCTTAAACTGGGAAATTGATACAACAAACATTCTGAAAGAAAGGTTTTAGGTGGCCTGGATGGTAGGGGTGTCCTTCAGAATGGGGCTATCTTTGTAGCAAGTGTTAAAATATGGATTAAAAGATTAACTAAAATATAATTATATCACTTTCCCCTTCTAGTTCCCTCTGACTCTCTCCCATCCCCCCCTTCTAACCGCTTCCATATATCCCTCTAATTTCATACTGGTCGACTATTTTTAATTATTGTTTCATACACGCACACTCCTATGTGGATGTGTTTAACATACATGTACAACTAGACAAATACAAGTTGTTTAGCCCATCTTTGCTGTTACTACATTGTTATGTTCATGGTTTTAGGGCTGATGACGGTGTATGATAATTATCCAACGGACCATCTCTGGGAGAGGCCAGTTCTTCCTCTCTCCACAGTCACTAGTTGCCTTAAGCTCTTTGCCTCGTGTTGGAACATGGGATGTTTTTACCTTTCCATGCTAGCGTTCTGCATTGATATTGTCGTTCTTCATGTTTTGTTTTTATAACCATTTCTAAGAGAGGCGATATTAAACCAGAGTTCCTGGCGTTCTGTCTCTTACGGCCTTTCTTTCCCTTCTCTTCCTTGATGGTACCCTAGCTGTGGATATAGGAGCTGTATTGCAGATGTATCCCTTGGATCTAGGCTCACACAAATCATCCATCTTTGCGTCGTGCCTGACTTTGATATTCTGTAATATTCTATTTGCTGTAAAGAGAGGGCTTCTTTGAAAGAATCAGATTTAAGGGAACTGGAGAGATGGATCAGAAGTTAAGAGCACTGACTGAATTTCCAGAGGTCCTGAGTTCAATTCCCAGCATCCACATTGTGGCTCACAACCATCTGTAATGAGATCTGATGCCTTCTTCTGGCCTGCAGGGAAACATGCAGACAGAACACTGTACATAATAATGAAAACACGTCTAAAAAAGAGAATGAGATTTGAAATGTAGTGAAGGGCTGTGCTGGTCTTGCACAGTGGTGGCATTATATTTTCTCCTAAGACCCCTGATCTGACTTGCCCTAGTAGAGGGCTGGGTTTATAGTGCTAGGCATGATTCTCCAACCACACTGACTGGACCTGAAGGGCCTTGTTCAACTGTTGGTACCTACACAGGTGTGAGGGCCACCTTTAGGGATTTCTTGCCATGGCGATCGTTGTTGAGGTTCATACGTGTCACAGATGGATGGGACATTCTTTATTTCTTTTTTCAGTTTTCCAGTATAGTAGAATTTAGACTGCACAGAGGAAGTTTTCAGGTTAGATTCAGCTGAATAATCCAAGTCTTGTGTCCCAAAAATGTGGTATATATATGTTACGGGTCATATATATATATATATATATATATGTGTATGTGTATGTGTGTGTGTGTGTATGTATATATTTATGCACACATACAAATACATATATGTACATATATATGGCTGTGGTTGGGAGGGGTGAATGCATGGTGTGTGTATATGATGTGTGTGAGCACACACATGTGTATGTACATACATACTGTATACATGTAATTGTTTCTCTGTGTGTCTGATTTGTTTATGTTTGATCAAATAATTTGGCTGAATATGTGGTGCTAATTTATCTATGGGCACCTTTAAATGATTTTATTATAAAAATCATCAGTTTTGCAAAAACAATAAAATAAAATCTAGACTGGGCTTGTTAACAACACAAAGCATTATTAACAAGGGATCCTAAAAGCCCCATAGAACAAGGAAATATCTAGTTTTTCCTAGAAAGACAAAATCTGAGAGCAATTCATGAAGTGCTGACTATTATTTTGCTGATATCAGAGAGAAAGTGTATTAACTGATAAATGTGTAACGTGTCTGTATTGGGAACCAATTTAAGTTTCTTTTGAGCCTGTCTCGGGTGTGTTATTTGAAGTTATAAAGGCCATCTTTAATGGCTTCTCAGGTAGAGAATATGCCTTTCTGTTGAGATTCTAAACTTAGAAATGTTAAAGAAGAAAATTTCAGTACACAGGGAAATCCTTGGAGAGCTGGAGCCATGCATTCTGGCCAGAAAGTAACAATCTTTAACCTCTGTATAGAAAATGGCAAACATCAGGTGGCCTGTGGTATTTTATCTGCTGAAGCCAATGACAAATGGAGAAGCTCAGTAAAGAAAATAGAAAAATACATTTGCAAAAATTTGAATGATTTATTTATTATGTTTTTAATTCTTATAAATTTTAAGTAAGGTGTGTGTGTGTGAGTGTGAAAGAGAGAGAGAGAGAGAGAGACAGAGAGAGAGAGAGAGAGAGAGAGAGAGAGACAGAGGAGAGAGAGATAGGTTCATGAGTTCATGCACTGGCAGTAGATCCCCTTGGAGCTTGAGTTGTAGGCAGTCGAGAGCTCTCCAGCGTGGGTACTGGGATCTGAACTCTGATCCTTTGAAAGAACTGCAAGCACTCAACACATGAGCTACCTCTCTAGCCCTACTTAGAACATTTTTGTTCTAATCCTATAAATTCTGTCATAGATGTTGCTTCATTTCCATAAAAGTCTTGGACAAATGTTAAATTTGACAGGAAATGTACAGGTTATTTGAAATGAAATTTGTGTCCCAAACAGTTTATTTGCTGTGATGAAAACTGATCAGTTTAGCCAGCGACCATCCTCGGAAGCCTTTCTGTCAGTCGTACCCAGTACCCGGAGACATCCCCCTTGATAAATTTTAGCTGAAAGGACATACTACAAGCTGATCTTATTTAAAGGCCAGAAGCAGATTAAAGGTCTTGGGATTAAACCTATTAAATCAAGTCAAGAAAGACTACACATGCAAGCCAGAGAGCAGACACAATCACAAGCAAGCAGGCGTATTTCCAGGGTGATTTTCTTTGGTTTTACAGGGAGATTTCAGGGGCCCAGAGTCGAAGGTCTTCTGTGTCACATGTGCTCACATCCAGCAGCTAGCTGAATGCAGAACAGAGGTCTGGGTCAAACCTCAGTGTCCCCAGTGCTTGAGGGCATATGAGGACAGTGTTTCCAAATCTACAGATGCCTGTTGAGGACATTCTTCAAACGTGAAGCCTGGTGATTTAGGTTGATTTTATTATACCTAAGTGAACAGTCCATCAAAGTGCAAATAGAAGGTGGATGCTTCCACACAGGGGACTAATTAAGATGTCACAGTGCCACCCAAGTGTCTCCTAGTCATTTTTTCTGGTAGATTTATCATCTGGAAAAAGCATACACACTTAGGTATTCCCTGTGGACTAAATTCTTTTCCATGATGTAACCAAGGCTTCTGTGAGCAATAGATTGGCAAACTCAATGAAGGCGATGCTCATTATGTTTCGGAGCCTGGAGTCTAGTCTTGTTTGTGCTTCATAACTGTGTAGTTTAGGTCACAACCGCAGAATGAGAGTGAAATCCGGGATTTGGGTGATGTCATTGAACTAGAACTAAGAAAGGCGTCATCCTCTACCTTGTCTACAGTGTGACTAATGGTAGTGGTGTTGTGATAGCAGCTCTGTTTAGAGACTATTAAAGACTAGTCTCCTACTTCACTATCCCAGAGATGTTCACATATTTGCATATTCATATAGTAGACAATATTTTACTGATCAAGAGTGCTTTATCTGACAACAGTGTGCTGGTTTGGATGACAGTGGTGCCTGTGGGCTCTCATATATGAATACTTTTATTCTCCAGCTGGTGGAACTGTTTGGAAAGAATTAGGAGCTTGTTGAATGATGTGGGAGAGGTCTGTGAGATTTCAAATGGCCAGACCATTCCAAGACTTTCTTTGTTTGTCTTACGGTTGTGTCTCAAGCCACACCATGCCTTAGCTCCAGCATCATGCCTGCTGCCCTGCTGCCCGCCATGATAATCTTGAACACTAAGTATCTGATATCATAAGCATAACATTGGATATTTTACTTTATAAGTTGCATTGGTCATGTGTTTTATTCCAGCAATAGAAGAATAACTAAGATAAGCACTGTATATGCATAGTGAATGTGAGTTTGGAAGATGGAAAAATAATTACCGAATCAGTGAGCTGGAAAGATCCTGTCTCAAGCAATCAGGTAGAGACAGAACAGGACATCCAGCATTGACCTCTGGCCTACAGACAGACAGGTGGGCGTTACAGAGAGGGATGTAGGGGTGTGTGTGAGTGTGTGTGTGTGTGTGTGTGTGTGTGTGTGTGTGTGCATGTGTATGTGTCCAACTTCGTTCAAGACAGAACTATTTTCCTCATGATCCTTGACATTTTCTTTGATGTTTTGATTCTTAAATAATTTTTTAACCTGTTCTCGGGAATAGCAAAATAGGATGAGTGAACACCATCTATAGTACTGTGCCTTAGCAGAGGTCTCGGCTTCATGGTTCTCTTAATTTTCCATAGTAAAATCAAGTAAAGCTATACAGACTGAACAGATTGTACTCATTTATGAACACACACACACACACACACCAATATAAAAGAGGTCAGAAGCCATGCATTTCAATGAACAAGTGGTGGTACTTAGGAGAGGTTGAAGGGAGGTGAAGGAAAGAGGTAAATAATCTAATGGTATTTTAAGTTCAAAATGCTTTCAGCAATATTCATAAATATGTACTTGGTCGCCTAGTTTGTGGCTACAGAATCTCCTTTGGTTTTTCATCTGGAGCAGTGGTTCTCCACCTTTATCTTGTGAGACCTTTGGGGGTCAAATGACCCTGTCACAGGAGTCACATAAGACAATTGGGAAACAGATATTCACATTAAAATTCATGTCAGTGGCAATTTACAGTTATAAAGTAGCAATGGAAGTCATTTTGTGTTAGGGGTCTCCACAATTTGAGGAACTGTATTAGAGTGTCACAGTATTAGGAAGGTTTGAGGAACTGTATTAAAAGTGTCCAGTATTTGAAAGGTGTAGAACCACTGAGCTAGAGTTAGAATAGAATCCAGTAAGTTTATGAAGGTAGAAGGGAAAACAAATTGCCTCAATTTTTGCCAAGGTGTGGCGTCATCCAGAGAAACGGTATTGGAAGTGTTAATGTGCCCCATAGAACAAAGCCGAAGACGGATACCAAGCCCTCACTTCAGACTTCATGTCTCCTAGACAATTAGGGAAAGCCTTTCTGGGTCATTGGGTGGGGCTGTCTAGGCTATCCAGGCACTGATTAGCCAATCCAGACAGAGAGCACAGAAATGTCTATGTGGAAAGTGAAGAAACAGTCATTTTTTTACCCCTTTAGACTGGTAAGTTTGACTTACTCTATGTGAAAGCATAGTGGGATAAAATACCTTTGGCATGGGTTGATGTTGGTACTGATTTTCACTTCTTTTTTTTTTCTTTCTGCTTTTGTTGGTGCTGAAATTTTGTTTTACTTTATTTTAAATGGGAGAAACCAAAGTGGGATTAAATGTTAAAGAATAGAAATAAGTCTAAGAACAACGTCTGTGATCCAGAAAATAAAAGTGATGTGTATAACATAGAAACGTACATAAGTAGACGTTAAAGAAGGAAGTTGGCTGTCGGATAATTTAGTGTGCTTAAAAAGAAGGTAGACCAAAAAAAAAAAAATGCCAAAGGAAATATCTTTTTGTTTGTTATTTATTTATTTTTGCTTGCTTGCTTGTTTGTTTGCTTTGAAAGAGAGATAAAAAATAAAGTTGGGAGGAGTTGACCGAATATACTGCATGAGAAATATTTTAATAAAATAATAACAAGGGAAGGCTTTCTCTCTGAGGGTTTGGTGGGTTAATGCTGAGAGCATCTATGGTATCATTCACTTTTCATGTGACACACAGAACATGCTCATCTCTGCAAGTGTCCCAGGCTTCTGTGAACGGAAGAGTTTCAAATGTTGTTTGGGAATGCGAGCTGAATGGGGGAACCGAATTGAAATGACGTTTTCCCTTGGAAACGTGTAATGATTCTGTAGTATGGACTTAAATTGTAGTTTTGTGATCCTCATTACACAGAAGAAAATCCAATGTGCTTGTCATGAATGATATGTATAGGGAAGAGTCATCTCTCCAATGCAAATCTCAGAGAACCCCACGAGGCCCCCAAGATTTGTGAGCAACAGCTGCTCTCACACGTCCACGTAGAAGCATCCTCAACGCTCTGGTCCTTCAGTGCCCAATGTCAGACTCCAGGCCCACGTCTATAACTTTCTCACTCTCGTTAACAAGCATTGATCCTTATTCATGCTGGGAACATGTTTTTATTTTGCAACCATGCAAAAAGTTGTAGAGCTTTAGAAATTTCTCTTCAACATTGGTGGCATCGCTGATTAATCTTTAGTTTTCTGTCCCAGCAGAAGAGAAGGGTGTATATAAAGAAGAATAGCTACAGACCATGATACCTTGGAAGCCAGAGATTTAAAGCATAAGCTATATTTTAATAAATAAATAGTGAATATTTGCAGAGCCTCATATATATACACACACACAATTACATTATATATGCATAATCACTTAATGACTCATATAAACATAATCACCCCTTCACTACATTTGACTTTTTTTTTATTACACATGAATATGTAATGTTGAGGCATAGAGGGATAGAAAGAATAAGTGAGTTGTCTTAAGCCCACACAACAGACGTCAAAGCCAGGAGGCAACCCCAGGCAGCTCCATTTTACTCTCTTTAATCTCAAGCCTGTTTGGTATGCATTAGGTTCCGTGCTGTCTTCCTCACATGGATTTAGCCCACTCAAAATAGTCATCACGGAAAGTTGCCAGTGCTGTTTGACAAACAACATATTATGTCAAACACATTAGTCACACTAAACTTAATTGAATGTTATCTCCCTGGCAGGCTGAAATGCTTGAGCCAACCACACATGAGTTAAATACATAGATATGTTGAATGCACATGGTAACATACACTGATGACTTAAACGCATAGCATAGTTAAAGACACAGATATGCTTTATGATGCTGTCAAAAGGCAGAAAACTACAGACCTGGAGTTTCAGGAATTCCTTTGTAGAGTTGTTCTGACCCTTATAAATATATTGTAGTAGGGTCAAATATATTGTAGTAGGATAAATTATTAGGAAAATGTTATGTAAATATGTAAATGTGTATAATATGGCAGACATAAAGAATATCATGGTGCTAAAACAGAAGACAAATAATAAATTTGTTTAATAACACTTCCTGAAATTGAAAAGTTTTTAAAGACATTTAATGATACAAACGGCAAAAGCTCAAGCATTACATGTATTTAAACACGAACATTTCTAAAGGCAATTAAGGCCTAGGAAATCCTAATCTGAAGCGTGAATTCTAATTGGTCTTAATAATAAAACCCCCAAGTAGGAGTAAATGCTGAAAGATGAGAGAAGCAAAGAAGCCAGCCACTGTTCTTACCTTTACGGACTCCTTAGAATGGGAGGTCCTGTATCTAGGAATTCTCAGACTGAGTGTGCTGAGCTCCTGTCTTCTCCTCCTCCTCATATTCCTCTTTCTGTCCAGCCACATCCCTTCCTGTCTCTACCTTCCTAGTGCTGGGATTAAAGGCGTGTGACTCCCAAGCACTGGGATCAAGGTGTGAGACAATAACACCTGACTCTTTTTCTTTTAGAGTGGATCAATCTCTTGCAGCCCAGGCTGGCCTTGAACTCACAGAGATCCTCCTGCCTCTGCCTCCAGAGTGCTAGGATTAAAAGTGTGCGCCACCACTGCCTGGTATCTATGGCTAATTAGAGGCTTAGCTTTGTACTCTGATTTCCAGGCAAGTCTTATGTGTTAAAATGCAAGTATGTATGTATGTATGTATGTATGTATGTATGTATGTATGTATATATGTGTATCACCATAGTAATCTCAAAACTTTTAAATGGGAAGTAATTCAATGTACTTAAACAATAGCTCCTGAATAGGAAAAATATTATATAACCCATTGTTTTGAAACACACAAGATTTCTAATTGCTGCTCAGATTAAATTCATTCATTATCTAAAAGTCAGATTTTTATGGAGCTCAAATTAATCTCAGATAGATTAAAGTAAATGTTTAAAGTAAATGTAACAGAGTCTATTAATTAATGGTGAAGGGAGATGTAAGTGAAATCGAAAAAGAGGAAAGAGAACAATCTAGATTGGCTGACTCTGTTAATCTTTTTCTATTTGTTAGACTAAGAAACAAGGTTTAAACTTATGCCAGTGAAGAGTGATGAAAAAGTGGATGAGCAATAATCACATTACACAAAGTTACTTAGCATGTAGCAATTGCAGAAGTGTTTGGATCCAACTCTATGGTATAAAATCAACATGGAACCTGCTTTTTATTTGGAAACTGGTTGATTAATAATGTTTATGTTAATACCCTGACTGAACTCAATAGTATATCAAGTCATTAATTCCAGTGTCCCCATTAAAATGATGCTAGAATGAGTCCATTACACTTAATTTTCATGCAAATATGCTCGCTCTTATTGTCATAATTCATTATAGCGGTGGATCGGGATCAGTTTTGGGAGAGTTATGAGCAGCAATGAAGAATGGATGAGTGAGTGACTATGGAAGCACCTGCTTCTCATAAGTGTCTTTCTTTCTTCCTCCCTCCCTTTCTTCCTTCCTTCCTTCCTTCCCTTCTTCCTTCCTTCCTTCCTTCCTTCCTTCCTTCCTTCCCTCCCTTCTTTTTTTTTTTTGGAGAGAGAGCCATGAGCATATTGAGCATATTCTCTCTGATGTCACCCTTTCCTTTGATTAGAACATTCTCTAAAGTTGCTAAATGCTTCATAAGCAGCTGTCTTTGCAACAGTAATAAGATATGACGAGGAAACAGAACAGGCCTGTCTATCATCTATCTATCTATCATCTATCTATCATCTATCATCTATCTACCTATCTATCTATCATCTATCTACCTATCTATCTATCTATCATCTATCATCTATCTATCATCTATCTACCTATCTATCTATCTATCTATCTATCTATCTATCTATCTATCTATCATCTATCTATCTATCATCTATCTACCTATCTATCTATCATCTATCTACCTATCTATCTATCATCTATCTATCTATCTATCTATCTATCATCTATCTATCTATCATCTATCTATCTATCTATCTATCTATCTATCTATCTATCATCTATCTACCTATCTATCTGTCTATCTATCTATCTATCTATCTATCTATCTATCTATCATCTATCTATCTATCTATCATCTATCTACCTATCTATCTATCATCTATCTATCTATCTATCATCTATCTATCTATCATCTATCTATCTATCATCTATCTATCTATCTATCTATCTATCATCTATCTATCATCTATCTACCTATCTATCTGTCTATCTGTCTATCTATCATCTATCTATCTATCTATCTATCTATCATCTATCTATCTATCATCTATCTACCTATCTATCTATCATCTATCTATCTATCTATCTATCTATCTATCTATCTATCATCTATCTATCTATCATCTATCTACCTATCTATCTGTCTATCTGTCTATCTATCATCTATCTATCTATCTATCTATCTATCTTATCTATCATCTATCTATCTATCTATCATCTATCTACCTATCTATCATCTATCTATCTATCTACCTATCTATCTATCTATCATCTATCTATCTATCTATCTATCTATCTATCATCTATCTACCTATCTATCTATCTATCTATCTATCATCTATCTATCTATCTATCTATCTATCTATCTATCTATCTATCTGTTTTACATTGTTTCTATGCTTTCTGGATCTGAATTAGACTCACATATGTGTTCTGGTTGGCATGCCTACTACTCTTTACTCTATTTGACCCAAATGTCTTTATTTATAACTTTGAGGGCATAGTGAAATAAAACTTTGAAATGTAGAACCTGCCCACTCTGCCTTTATTATAGAAGGGTTTATAGCGAGCAGTCCCATCTCTTCCCCTCATCTCACAATGAAATATAAAAGCTTTAGAAGAAATTGCACAATGGACATAAAAGGATTCAGCATAAACTGGAACCCACTATATTATTTTTCTCTGAGCTGTTTTTATCAGTTTCGATACTCTGTTCCGCTTCAACACGTTGCCATTCCCCCAATGTTCTCAGTAACCTGGTGCACTTCAAAGTGTCAATCCACCTGCTAGTGGACCTATTGTCAAAGTCTACTCTTATAGCCAGTGGTAATATGACTTTCATGTAATAGCCACCGATCACCACCATGAAGATATTTTAAAATATACATCGAAATAGTGCGTCTAATTCATTCTGTTTATTCACTGTATTATGTGACTGTCTGCTTTTCATGTAGAAATAGTCAACGGATTTTATTCATTTTAAATAATCAGTTTTACTTCATCATGAAAAAATATCATATTTGAGGTATTCCTAAAGTTCTAGAGGAAAATATGATGTTTGATTTTAATATTGGAGATGAAGAGAAAATTGTGTTAAGGAGATAAAAACAGCTCACACAATCTGGAGAATGAGAAGAGGTAGAAAACCCCCAGAGGAGCACATGCCTGCACTGACAGGAAGTAGAAATGCCTCACAACTTTGCAATGAAAATGTTTAAATGAATAACAATGAGGGATGAACATTTATCAAAAGTTGGACCATATTATACAATTACAAAAACACCAACCCCATGACATCTCAATTGCTTAATGAGGGATTGAGAGAAAAGAAAAAAAATCTCTTTTTCGTGACATGGTATCACCATGACGAATAGTGGAGACAGGGGTCATGTTCAAACCAGGATTTGAAATCAGGGATTACAGCTTCAGGAACAATACTGACCCATCAAGATAGCATAATTTTATATAATTAATCTAATAAATGACACATGTATTGATGCCAAAATACATATTTGGGGAACATAAAGGTCTGGTAAGCATGAATAGACTTGCTCAGGCATTAGACAAACAAATTAAATTCAAGTATTTTGTTGGTAAAATATTATAATTAGAAGTCATATTTGTACATAGCTAGTCAATTTTAAATGATGCTATGTGTTAGTGTTATGAAAATTTACACCAAGTACTTTAAAATTTAGAGATTATAAACACTGTCAAATAGTGTTAAGATAGGTTGAGGTGTTTTATATATATATATGCATATATATATATATATATATATATTATAGACACACATATAAAACACACATACATGTACATGGATATATATATATATACACATATAGACACACATAGACATATATATATATATATATATATATATGTATGTGTGTGTGTGTGTGTGTGTGTGTGTATGTGTTGGAAAATTAAGTAAGAGTTACTTAAACTAGAGACAAAGAATTGTGGGGCTAGGACTCTGTCTGGGCACTTAGGGTGCTGCTTACTCCTGTAGAACACACAAGTTAAGTTCCCAGCAGGCACACTCTTGGGTGAATAACAACCGGCTGAAACTATACCTTCTTCTGGGTCCAAGGATGCCTGCACTCACAAGTGTACAATGCTACATATATGCATATATGCATGCCTTCATAAAAGAAACCTTTAAAACTAGAAAAGGTGATTCCTAAAGAGCCCCTGTGAAACAGTGTTTGTTGTTGAACATAAAGCTCAGGCGATATCCTCAACAGTAGCCTTTATTCAGTGTACTAAGTATATAATATTTGGGGTAAATACAGTTTTAAGAGACGGGTTAGGCAAACCTCAAGGCTTCCGTTATTTGTTCTTGGCTTCCTCTAGAATTCTTTTGATAAATTTCACTTCTCTTTTAAGTCCTAGAGTGACCCAGAGTCAACAACATACTTCAAATATGACATGACACCAAACAAGTGTGCAGCAGAAAACAAACAAACAAACAAACAAAATGGTGGTGAGAAAGTAATTCTCAGGCCCAGAGCTGCTTGCGTACAAATCAGTTATACATGCTGGCACTGTTTCACATTCCTGTTGTTGTATATGTGTTCCGAGATATTACCTGCTTCATAAAAAAAAAAAAAAACAACAACAAAAAACAAAACAAAACAAAACAAAAAACATATAAAACCAAAAACTTGAATGTGTCAATGTCTAGTGCCTGTCAGGGAGTCTAACAAGTGTGAAACACTGAACATATTAACTCTTTTATGATACCTTCTCTTATTATAAGAGCAGTCTATAAAAACAAAAGCAATGGGATCCAATTATAAATTATCAGTGTTTTCAGTGTAGATAAGGTGGTGGTTTCCAAATGTATTTGTGTGTGTGTGTGTGTGTGCTATACCTCTAGTGTGTAGGTGCCTGTGAAGGCCCATGAGATGCTATCAGAATTCCTTGGAGCTGGGATCGCAGGCAGCAGTTAATCACCTGACACTGGAGCTTAAAGATGGTGCTTTAAGATAGTTTTAAAAGCAGAACTCAACATGAACAATAGTATGATTGTAAAACAAGTAATTTCAGTCAATATTGACTGGATACACACACTCATATGCACACATACATACCATGTGTACAAAGAAATACATTAAGCATTTTGTTTATTAGATACCAATAAATTGATTAAGAAACTAAGGTATAAATTCTCACAAAGTCCTCATTTCACAGTGTTACAATTTTCTTATGTAAATTAGACTTATGACCTATGTTTTTACTGTGGCCCAACCCATTTTGGTTGACTGAAGTGTCATGTAATTTATTGAGCACCCCATGTTTCCACTGTTTGATTGATGTGCACATTGTTAAATTTTTAGGGTAATTATAAGTTTTTTTTTAGAGTTTGAATTATGTATATGGTTTCGTGCCTGAGTGGTGGTATGAGCACGTTTATATGGATGCCCCAAAGGACAGGAGGGGGTGTTGAATCTCCTGCATTTGGAGTAACAGGCTATTCTGGGATCTGGGAGGCCCTGTGGGTGCTGTGGATTGAGTCAAGTCTGGTGGGAGAGCAGCAAACGCTCTAGCTGGCTGAGCCTTCATCTCTCCAGCCCTATATTTCAGTTTTAATGTCAATTTCAATAGTTCTTTGGATCCCAGAACAAGTGCTTCAAATTATTGTTCCACTGAAAAGTGAGAGCTATTCTCCCCAGCAGGGTAAAATTCAAATTATATATGCAGTCCTTGTGTGAATGTTACTTACTGAAACAAAAAAGACATAATGTCAAGTAAACAATCTTCGATGGCACTTTCTTTCTGGGCATTTAAAATAACCTGAAGGAATTATATTGATACCTTTTGAACTTCTCATCCAAAGTAAACTTGATAACTGAGGCTAGCCACTAACATTTTGTACAAAGGCCCACTAATCTAATATAGTTCTATTCTTTGAAATAAAACATATGTTCATAATTTATAACTAGAAATCTTTTGAAACATTTGTTAGGCTTCTTAGGTCTTATCGTCCTAGAATATATTTTATAATTAGTAGAATCACCTCCCAAATTTTGAGGAGCATATTTGGAGTAAGGTTTCCACTTCTGAGAGTCTAATAACACCAGAATTTCTAAGAAACTATGCAAATCTTCTTTAATCTCCATATCAAAAGATATTTTTTTTTAAACTTTCAAACAATATAGAAGGTTATCTGTGGAAACGAAAGTGATAGAATATCGTTCTTTATAGATGGTTCTTGTACTCTCAACAAAGGTCCTATGGTAAAGAGCGTCATCTTGAATTTCATCAAGTTTGAAAAAAGTGAGTACACAGCTTCTTGTCCGTTGTGCCCACTGGGGCTCAGGAGCCTACATTTGGAGGCCAAGGGCAGATGTTTATTGATTTGCAATGAATAATGTATAGAAAGTGCCCTACGCTTGAATTTCCACACTGGAACCTCCTTCCAGTTGAATAGCGTATGAGCTATAGACTGGCTGCCCGTTGAGACTTTCCTATTTGTAGACTACCTTCAAATAGATCCTCACCATCAAGGACAAAGAGTATTTTGGTCCTAGTACTGCAATATACTCTTTTGGGTTTTGTTTGTGCATGAATAACAACTTACGATTTTTTTTTTTTTTGGTTTGTTTTGTTTTGCCTTTGGACGGATGAAGCAGTGGAAGTCTCTTTCATGGTTTATTTCTTTTATCTTGACTAGGATAATATTGCAGCTGTAAAACAACTAGACTCCAGGCCAATTATCATGAAACATTAAATCCTATACCCATTATTTATCTTAGAATGAAAAGCACATAGGAGTAATTATTGCTTAACGTATTTAATGAAATAGTAAAGAACATGTTTTCAAGTTTTCCTCAACATGAAGATGATGTTAATGTTATATATTTACATTAATACCATGCTAAAATATCATTCATATTTAATAATTTTCTTTAATGAAAGTAAATTAAAAAAATAAAGAAAAACATTAGAAGTAGGTGCTAATTCAGTTATTTATAATAAAAACAATGTACATTTGGATGAAAACTTGTGTAATGCCTTCAGAAGATTTGTTGAAATTTATTGAAAGAGAAGGTAATATTTTGCCTTAGTTTTGTATGTTTTATTATATTCCAAGTTATTAACTTTATTATGAAGATGAAAACATTTAAAATAAAGTGTTAGTAATATAAATAAAAAACACTCATTTTTGCTAAGATAAAAGCAGTTAGCTCCTTTTTCCCATTTGTCCTTCAACCTAAAGCCCATGGAAAAAGTACGAATATTTGCCATTTTACAGGCCAGGGGATGAAAACAGAGATACATAGTGATTACATGTTGTACAGCAGGACTTGAAGCCTGTGTGGCCAGTTGCTAAAAAGCTTGGTGTTACAAGTCTTTTGCTGCTTGATATTGCAATTTGAATTTTCTCACTCAGCGTTTCACAATGATAGAATGAAAACAAAAACAGGGCCGTTTTTGCACAGTCAGGCTTAAACGCTTCAGGAGAATGGAAGTGAGATACTAAACAACCCTCGTCGTCCCCTCAACAATTAGGAAAATCAAGAATCCCTGAATATCAGTGTTAATTAAGTCTGCCCTTATGTCTCCGCAGCTTTTGTATTCCTTGTACACGAGCGGTTCACTCCTTTTGATATTTAGAGGGGACTAAATATTAATGATCCATAATTAGTATGAAGAGAATTTAGTGAATCTCAGAAAATTAAATCATTGATCATTAAAAACTTTCAGTGAGCTGTCATTTCATGCAGTGCATTCATACCATGCAATGTATTCATAAAAAACTAGTGATCTTTCAACAGAAAAGCCACATATTGGAAATAATTTATTATTCCAAATACTGGTCTTTAATTGAGGAAGTTTGAAAAATAAATTAGATAATAATTGTTCATACCACAGTGTAAATGTACTTCAGAACATCATAGTGTATATGATTGATTTATATAATAAACCAAACAAGTTGAAATTCTCTCTCCATATATATATATATATGCATATATATATATATATGATTTTTTGTTTCTCAGTTAAACTTTAGTTCAGTCAAAAGAAATATATTTAAATATATTAAACATTACAATATAAATTCTATCTGGATAAATATATCACTATTGTGATATATATGTGTGTGTGTGTGTGTTGTGAGTGTGTGTGTGTGTGTAAGTATAGCATATTTAGGCTTAAGACTCATTGTAGTTTAAATAAAAAAAATCTTTGAGAGCCTAATATTTATATTTTTGTTTTCCTTGGTTACTTTTCTTTTAACCATCAAGACAGGGTCTTTTCTGAACCTGGAGATCTGTAGCATTCCCCTTGTCATCTGTTTGTAAAATCTTTAAAGTAAATGATGCCATATTAATAAGTTTGTTGAGGGTGAACCTCATTCAGACTCATATCCCCCTCCATACCTACCAATTTTTTCATTGGGTTATTTGTATACTCTCTGTACTAAAGCTTGATCTTGGGGCTTATAAGGTATCTCAAGAACGTGTTGAAGTTTTCCATGGAAACGAAGTCATTTAAAGTCAGTGAAGGTTCCACACAATATACAAATTCCTCTTTTAATTTGGATTCAAATAGCTACAGGCCTTCCTTTGCCTCTGAAGATAGCCTTCAGAGCCACCCAGCGCTGCCTCTCCTTCAACAATGTGGGGTGTTAGACTTTAGGGCTGTGGGAAGAGCCTCTGGGAAGGCACTGGAGGTCAAAGTTGCTCAGGAATACTGAGGATGTCCAGGGCCAGCTCAGCAGGGGATGGGGATGCTCCTTTCCACTGTAGCATATCTGCATTCAACGGTACACCTGAGTTTTGATTTCTCTCAGCCTCAAGTATACATTGACCATAACTCATACATGCTTAGATTAGCTGCTGTAATCCTCTGGCATGTTTAAATTCATGCTTATGGATTCTAATAATTGCATTCCTTATGGAGACCAACATCTGTCAGCTCTACAGGCTCTGCAGCTGCTGGATGGTTTTAAGGACATGTGAATTTCATGCTAAAGACCTCTGTGGGGTAGGATTTAAATACAGTGGGAAAGTAGATACAGGGGATTGCTAATTAGGCCAGCAGCAGTCACTGTGACTAGCACAAAGCCATAACATAGAATGTAAATATGGTGGTGGCTGGGACTCTTCACTTTCTAAGCTACAGTGCTCAAGCACTGAATTCAAGGAAGTGTGAAGTGAAGATGATGACAAGAGACCCTTAGATGGGTCCTCTTCATGTCCCTTACTGTGACTTCCTCTTTTGTGGCACACCAACAATTCTATAGGCACCGTCTTGATTTCCACCCTGCCCCTTTCCTTTTTTCACTATTCTTGTTTCCATCTGCTGCTAGAAAAGCTGGGGATGGGGGCTTTAATGCCTTTCTTCCTGCAAGGTAGGCACCTGATGTAAGAATAGTGTGCCAAATTAAGCCGTAGCACCCAGATACAAATTAAGATCACACAATTATAATTCAATACAAAATTAAACACAGCTAGATATTTAGAAATACATTATTAAAGCTAAGGATGATTCTCTTAAATACTTCTTTTTTCCTGGGTTTTTCTTACACTGCAAGACAATACCACTAAGATCAATGTGGGTATGCTGGACTTTTTCCATCTGTTTTTGAAATATGTGAGCATTTTGCATGTCGACTTAGATAAATGACGTTTTTTGAAAGATGTTCAAACAATCTGGCTTTCTTAGCATCTGATTGCTTTATTATTGAATATCAATACCTTTCTTCCAACAATTTGGCATGCCATTAATTGTGACTGTAAATCTGTGGTAGATCCTTGTAGAATTGTAATTGATGCCCAATGGTATCTAGCTACTGCCTAAATTGTTTATCAATAAAATTAATTCTGCTTTTGAAGAAGATTCCTAAATCTGGATTGCATAAAAATATTTGTAGATAATTTGTGCATATTGACTTCATGTTCACTGGTGTTTTAAAGATAAACAGCATTAGATCATAAAGCTTTTCATTTTAATAAAATAAAACATTTCTTGTCTTGCCTGAGAAAGTAGTTACTCATATTTCATAAAATGAAAAGACATAACTTAGCTGCCTACATGTGTGGCCTCTCACTTTATGCACAGCTAATGCATGCTTCTACATGGGAAGTTCCATCACATTCATTTAAAAATAGACACTGGCTTAACATGGGACTTTAGAACTACATTCCACTCTGGTGTGAGTCTTGAACAGGGATCAAAATGGGAATAGCAAGGTTCATGTAACACATTAACTGCTCAGTAAGTGCAGCAATAACTTCAAGTTTCAAATAAATAACCACAGAAATTCTGTAAGGTCAGATCAATGGCTTCTGGATAATTGCTCAATCAATTTCACATTTAAATTTTCTGTCTGTGTTCTTTTTGTCCTTGTGAACCTGCTTCATTTCTTCTTTTTCCAATATAGTTTCCTTAAAAAAATATCTATCATGACAGCACTGGTAACTGAGTTACCGTAGACAGAGAGTGATATTTTTCTGTTTTACTATTGAAATACAATGGTGTATTGGGAAGCTATCAGGAGTCTGGGCCTACTTTTTGCTAATCTGCAGTATAATAAAGGTTTGGTGTAATAAAATGTTAGATATACTAGTTACCAAGTCAGTTATTTTACTGCAAACTGACTATCATTCTGCAGGTGATGACTTCAGTAGTCTAATGGGGCCAAGGATCAGATCTTGGAGAATTCTGAATACTAGGGAAACAATGTGAAAGTCCTTCAGAGAGAATCTACACCTTGAGCTAAAATACCATGCTAAAATACCATATTGTTTAAAATATGAATTTTCAGTGATCAAAAGTACAAAATACAGGTGGGTTGAAAAGAAGAGTCCAGGTAAGCATCCCTAAGGAATCCTAGATATTGGTATTATTTTTAAAAATTATAACTATTTCGATGGGCATTAGATGAGTTTCTGACAAATAAAAATGTCATTAAAGAAAGTCAATAAATTATTCACAAAATTCACAATTTTGTTAATATGAATGATAACATTGTTTTAGGAGTTTGAATCATTTCTACTACCTTGAAATATATTACTTTGTTCCACCACTTTTCCTTATTGTCTGTCTGTCTGACTCTGTCTCTCTGTATTTCTACATCAATCTATCGCCTATCTATAATCTATCTCACTATCTACCTTTAAAAAAGAGCTATCTATCATCTCTTTTCTAAATATATTAAACATTTAATCTTTCTCTTAAAAGATGATATTCATTCAACCATATGTCATGGTGTGAAATGATCATTAAATTACCACGTAATTCCATATTAGTCAAGAATGTATGCTTTTTATGTGAAATAAATGCAATTTGAGCATAATGAAAGATGAGAATTTTATATGGAAGCTATGAAACCACACAATCAACATACATTAATCTTTCATAAGGAGAATTAAAACCTACCTGATTTTGGGTACCTTTATAACATTTCCCCTTCTAGTATTCTTGCAGTAAGAGCAAATAGGTGTGAGAGGCATGCATCTAAGCCTTGAGGAAACAGAGTAAAATATTCTTGAGACTGCAAGGTATTTATGTTTTTTTTTCCAGAATAGAACTAAAACACTAAGCTCGTGTAGTTTACCCACTGCAGTGTTATCTAACATAACCTGTGCCCAGACAGAAATACTGCATCCGTTAACGGGAAATATATCCATTTCAGACTCTGTGCACATTTTTTTCTTAGGCTTTCTTTCCTCCCTGATTCCACATGTCAGTGCTCCACATCAAGCCATTAACTCTGCTATCATCTATTAGGGATTGATTGTGTTACCAATTTCACATGAAGGGGCGCTGTGATAATGGATCGCTGTATTCTAAGTATTCTAACATTAAAATGTACATTTATTACCTCTTCATTAGCTAGCTATGTGCCTCCTATACTTGCTATCTCTTAGTTAACTAGCTATCTGCCCCCCTATACTTGATAAGCCCGAACAGGCATACCCAAACATCAAAGCAATTACTTTTGTCTTTCCTGTAAGTTCAAGCCCCGGGGAAAGGATAACTGAACAGTTATGGTAGTGTGAAGCAGAGAGAAACTTTACCGTACGCAAGTTAAAGACCAGTTTGCCCTGTGCATTAAGACAAGTTCAGATTGCTTTGCCCGAGCCTGCCATTAGTAGTCGAGCTGTTACATTATGCATGACATTTGACTATTCATAGGGAGGAAAATATGCTCTTTTTCCATTAGTGGTTTCCTATGAGTTTAGGTCTACAAATTACTGGAGATGCTTAGGCTGATGTGTTGCCTCTTTGCATATCTGTTATGCTCATGCCACATTCATTATTAATATGAATGCCATGCGAGGCACTAAAAATCAGTAAGATTTCGATCAACTCTAGTTTTGTTCATTAAAATGCTTTTGAAACTATGACGTGTTTACATTGTAGTCTATGAATGATTGGGGGAAAAAAAGGTCTGACAATATGTTTTACATCACAGCTGGTGCAAAGCAGTGTATGATGGGATCCAAATGTAAGTTAAAAGTCATGGAGTTGTTTATAAAATCTGGATGTGATGGCATTTAGTTGACTGTTTAGATTGTAACCAATCCTGTACCCTGTAGAAAAAAAAGAAAGCAGCACACAAATATTCACTAAAATGTATTCATCATATATGTATTAATATTTCAGATTAAAATAATTCAGTCATTTTCCATGTATCTCTCCCCACTTATTTCTTCCAAATTATGACCTTGTTTTCTTTAATATTGTCATACACCGACCATATCTCACACACACACACACACACACACACACACACACACACACACACACATGCATTCATGCATGTACATATTTCTCTTTCTCTCAGCATCTTACTTGCCTTCATCTAGAATGGATGAGACTCATTGATTATTTGATTGAATCCCCTTTTAAATGATTTTTTTTCTGAGTTAGTGGTTTACTATTTTGCCTGGGCTACTCAGCTTCTTCACTAACTGGGATGCAAGCACATCATATATAGCTTTCATTTCTTTTCATGAAGAAAGAGAATACTCTTCTGTGTATGTTTGTGAGAGAGAGACAGAGAGAGAAAGCACACACACACACACACACAGAATGTGTGTGTGTGGGGGGGCCCTTGCACGTGCACATTCTACACAGTGACTTTTTTGTAAACTTTTGTTTTGAATTTGATTACTAATGTTTACAAAAAGTTGCAATGATTATACATGTAATCATTTAAAATCTCTACTTTCATAACACAAATTGCTTGATTTTAGAGTATTAAATTAACATTTGTGGTGTTGGGTCAAGAAAAGAACATGTTAAAACTCGCCTTGCTTTATTATGTATTTATTTTATGCATGTGTTAGATGTAGAGAATTACAAGGAACATCAAAACTGTAGGTCAGGAATGGATATCTTGTTGGAATATCTGTAGCATATCTGACGGTGTCCCGATTTCTGAGAACTAGGGTGAGACACAGGGTTGTCACAACTGAAGATGACAGGGGCTTGTGTTGCTGGGAAAGCCTTTCACTTTGACAAAATATCTGCCACAAAGCATCCAAAACTCTTTCACGTTCCACACCTGCAATTGTCACTCTGATTTTGGGCCATGCAAGAACTGCAGAAAAGCAAACACAGTGGAACAAAGACATCACCTTTTCACAAGCTCACGCAAAGGAGTAAGCTTCAATTAGTCCATGCAAAACAGAAGAATAGAAAGCGTGAGAGAAAGTGTACAGGAATTCCCATGGAATCAATTTAGCTGATAATTTTAATGTACTTCCCAGTAGACCTATTTAATCAGGAATAATGAAAATTAATGGCCACTGGACAGCACTCCACGGAACTCTTAGGAGGTTCACACACTGTCACACGGTCTCAGCTCTAGCAGAATGATGAGCCACAGCCCAGCAGGTTCAGACATGGAGGCCCCCTGCTGATTAGCCACGAGTAGTCTGCGACTACTAAGCATGTTCCCCTGGTATTCCTTAAGTCATGGCTGGAAGCAAGCTGTCTATTAATCACTCTGCAATCTGTGACAGTTCAGCAGTGCACAAACTCTTTGATTTTTATCACAATGTATAAAAAACACACAATATGAGCAGGTGAATGGTTATTGCAATGTTTGGATATTCTAAGCAAGTTTCCACAGATGAATGTTTCATTAACATAATTGAATTTGTGCCACACATCATTTTGGAAATTTCCAGTATAGTTTATTTCAGCATTCTGTTTTTTCTTCTTCTGTCGTTATTTTATATATTTTCTCTTCTGGAGATTTTATCATTTTAAATAGAAGGCATCATGTACTATCATTTCAGTTAAATACCACCTGTTAATTCTTTTTCTTGCATTCTCAGCCTCTGCTAGAAGCCAGTTATCTATTTCCTGTCACTGTTCATCAGTTAAATTTTTATAGGATTATTTAATGGAGTCATAATGCAAGTGCACTTTTCTGTCTGGCATTCTCACTTTGCATCATTACCTGACTTAAAAAAATGCTTTATTTGTTGATATTTCATCTCTTGTAATTGTAACATACTCTTTTATATTGTTGGGGTCCATATTTATGTTTCATGTACACACCACTGTGCGTTTATCTATTTACCTACTTTGCTTTACATGTTGAATAGTTTTCAGTTGAACAGCCATGAGCATTCACATTCCTTCAAAGGTACTCTGCAAACAGACACTCTTATCTTCCAAGTGTTCTGAAGTATCTTGAAGATAGGATACCTGTGTCATGAGAGAGATGTAATAAGCTGCAGTAAATGATGCTAACATTTTACTTTGCTACCACTGTAGGAGTCTGGGAATTTCTATGCTCAAATGTTAATACCAAACACAGATATTTATATTTTATTTTAAACCCATGGCTTTTCTATTGCAGATATGGTGTTAAAAGATCGCTGGACTATGGTTTCAATTTATATTTTTCTGGTGGCTTGCGATATGTGGGAGACAGTTGTGAGGCTTAAACGATCAGAGGGGACCCTGGCAGTAGGACCACGATACTAACCTGGTGCGTGAGCTGGCTTGTTGGAGACCATTCCTTACGGCCGGATGCCATGCTCAGTCTGAATGCATGGGAGAGGGGCCTGGCTCTGCTCCAATCTATTGTATCACAAAATCGTTTTTGTTTGCTTCCCCCAATCTCAAGAGAGCTGTGTGTGGTAGGGTCAATTCTGTAACTTAAAAAATTCATACTTCGCACAGACCTGTCTTGAAGTCAAAAATCTCCTTGTCTCAACCCTTCACTGCTGGTATTACAAGAGCAGAAACCTGGATTACACTATACTTTCTTTTAGCAGCAATTTTTCTTACTCAATCCGTATTTTGCTTTCCAGGACCCTTGCTCTAACAGCAAGGCTTAAAAGGAGATTGCATAACTTCACCTGCTCTCTTAGAAAGAAGGGTTTCCCTGTTCTATTCACACTGTTGTATGTACAAAATAAATGTAATTAAAATGGAGATAGCAATCTTGCACTAAGACACATCCAGTTAAATGTAAACATTGAATAAACACAATAACAAATGGAAGACATAACTGGCTAGCAGTTTTCCAAGTGAAAACAAAGAGAATTGCTTTAAACTTTTATTCTTCCCTTATACATCCCGACAACAAGTTTCCCCTTCCTCCACTCTTCCCAATCCCTTCCACAACCTCCTCCCCCCAGATACTCCCAGATCAACTCCTCCCACATTTCCCTTCAAAATAAAAAAGCGGGCCTCCTAGGGATATCCACCAAACATGGCTTACCAAGTTATAATAAGTAAGACAGGTCACAGAGCATCATCGTATCACGGGTGGACTAGGTGGTGTCCTCCATCCTTCTCCCTCTTCTGCTTGGTTCTCCTGGCCCTGCCTAGTGTTTGGCTGTGGGTCTCTGCATCTGCTCCCATCAGTTGCTAGGCGACTTGCCTCTGATGACAACTGGACTAGCAACTGATGTTATGAGCGTAGTAGAACATCTAGAATACAAATGCACTAAAATGTATTTGTAGGAAAATTAGCAAATGTGCTTATTTCCTATTAAGTATATGTTTTCAAAAGCTTGAAGACGTGACTGAGAAAAGTTATATACAGATTATAAATGTTTTCCCACATAGATTCTCCATCTTTATATCAGGGGGTGTATTTTACTCTACATTTGAAGTTTGTTCTCTAATTCCTTTCCTGGTGCAGCATTTGAAGTTGTTGAATTGATTCCGGCAAAGCATAACAGGGTGGGATGCAGTATGACCATCTTTATTATCTAACTTTATTATCTAAACCCCGGGGTGTCATGTGCTTCTCACAACCTGATCACAATCTTAAAAATCCTTGGTTTAAATTCACAGTCTTCAGTCTCATTTAACTTAGAGTCTTCAATGTTTTATCAACTTAAACGAGGCTTCAAAATTATCTTAAATCTGAGAAATGACCTTGAAGGGAATCTGGATGTGCTTGAGTCTGTTACAGTGACTTGTTGTGGATCCTCGTAGAATAGAACCTCGGCTGCTGATGTAAAAGTCACCTGACCACAAAGGACACTCATAGTCAGATAACACTCACAGTCCTCTAAGCACAGCGCACCCTGCGAAATGCCCAGCATCCCCAAAGGTAAACGGGAACGCTTTCCGCTACTCTTTCAGGTAACAAACATTTTAAATCTCTAATCTTGGAGATACTGAACAAAGGTTCAACCTTCAAATGAAACACAATCCAACAGACTTCAAAGACAGAGCTTTGAGGCAATTTTATCAGGATATTGAGTTTCATTTTAGTAACATTGGGAACTCAATGGCATTGTATGTAAAGGCCAGGGAAGGAGGCACAATCATCTGAAAGGTTTCATCCTGATAAGTGAACTGATTTTTTATCTTAATTGGGCTTCATCCTTTATTGCACAGATATTTAAGTGGGTGAATCCCACAGACAATAAACTAAGTTTCTTTTCCAGACATTTATCTGTTTGTGCTAGATTTGATGAACCCCCCGAAAATATTGAGCTGTCTCTCTCCCAGAAGATAAACATTAATTACGCAGACTTTGAGGTGAGAAACAGCTTGACATTGAAACTGTGTGCATCTGGGAAGTTTTTGCTTAACTGTTTTCAGATGACTTTCCTTTGCAGACGTGCTAACAGTAAAAGCTATCTAGCTCTTTAACTGTATAAAAGAAACTTAAATTTGCAGCAATTCTCTATTCAATCCTTTGAGAAAGCTTAATGGTATTACAATTTGTCAATACTCAGTGGCATCCATGCCTGCTGTTTAGGAATTCTGGAGGGATGACTGAGAAGTTAGGGTGTGCCAGCAGCTCTTCTCGAGAAACCAGATTTAGTTCTTAGCATCCATGTCAGACTGTACTCAAACACCTGTAACTCCAGTACCATGGGTTCTGATACCCTCTTCTGGCCTCTGAACATGTATATACATACTCACACGGAGACACATATATACATAAAATTAAAAGTGAAATGGATCTTTAAAAAATTGGCTATAAATGAATTTCTTTGTACAGTTCAAAATAAATCGAGAGAGTATTTTGAATATTCTGAAAGTAGTAAATCAGCCCACATGGCAGAAAAAATAAATACAGTCTTCATAAGCAGCATATGCAAAACTCATAAGGCTCATTTCTTTGCAGAATATAAAGAAAGATTTGATTGTAAGATGTTATTTCACAAGTACTGACTGGAAGTAAGGTTAATTAAATTATCTACATAACCAATAGTGTTGGCATCCCTGACTTTTACAGATAGTAAAGCAAAATACTCAGTTAGCTAGATATTTTAGTGTCTCTGGATGGTTTTTGCATCTGGAGGAGCTAACTGGGCATTAGTAAACATCTCCTGTCAACATCCCTGTCCTTCAATGAGCTTTCAGCGAGAGTAAACTCAGTTTAATGGATGCGCTTGACAGGGCAATCCATTATAAGTGCCTTAAAAGCAGACATAAGTAAAACAGCCCAAACCACATCCACTGTTAATAATAGATGTTTATTCATCATTGGCAACTATTGATTATAGGCTTAAAAGGAAGTTCTTTGTGCATTGATTTGGGGGCCTTTGCCTTTGCTATGTAGATAATTGCAAGCAACGAAAGCTTAATGGAGTTGTATTACCACTCTTAAAAAATGAAGTTATCAGTCATGATCCAAGGTGCCATAGTATGCAACCATGTCAGTCGTGGGTAGAAACAGCTTGCGTTCAGAGAGATATTGTGAATAAACACCTTGGAGATTTCTTAAGGACAGTTGACTGCTATTATTTTTTGAATTCTTACAATGCAGAGTTGTTCTATTCTAAAGGTTTAAGCATATGTGTCCTGCTTTTGTCTGAGTTAAAATGGACTTTTATCCATCATTAGAACTATTCATTTTTCTTGTGACTACAATTTCTTCTTCTTCTTCTTCTTCTTCTTCTTCTTCTTCTTCTTCTTCTTCTTCTTCTTCTTCTTCTTCTTCTTCTCCTTCTTCTTCTCCTTCTCCTCCTCCTTCTTTTCTTCTTTTCTTCTTCTGTGACGTAATGCTTGATACAAGAAGTCCAACAAGTAAAGGGTAGATGAAGTAAGGGAGGACCTCGGACAATCTTCTGTGATGCACGAAAACCTAGGCTTGGGAACAACTTAACAGTTATATTTGTGCAGTGATTTTAAGAGCTAGTCATTAACTCGTGGCTCTTGATTTCCTATTGAACCTGTTGTGTCCTACAATTATAGTGAGAGAAGGGACAGCCGCTGCTCGGGGAGGGAAGTATTGTGGATAGTGGTGGTAACATACATGTAAAGGCAAATCATATTGTGAGAAAATGAAAAGCACTTGAAGGTCGATTCGTCTATGCCATTTTTAGATCTGAATCCAGAAGACGGCATGAATTCGCACAAATGCAGAGTTAACCAGTTAGAACCAGTGTTAAAGCCAGTGATGGGCATGGCTCTAGCATTATGTTAACGAGGTCCTCGGTGCTTCTGAATACCAAGCTATCAAGATGGAAACCTTGGTAGGGATATGAGATTTAATATTTGGAACTTATTTTTACTATGTGTAACTGATTTGTTGGGCATGTGAACACCAGTAAGGGCTTCATGTTAACTCAGACATGCTAAGATAGCCATTATACACAATATATATGCACATATATATCATAGCAAATTCTGTATCACTTTTGTAAAATGTGTTTTTTGTAAGTTAATAAAAGTTAAAATGTTCCTTATTCATATTCTTCCTCTTGTTGTTCAACTTTATATATCAATCATGTCATTTTTAGTTGAAATCTAATACATCTGTTAAATATTTAATAATTTATTGGTTGTACAATGAGTTTCACCAATGGTGAGGGTTCCTTAACCCATAAGCTCTGGACCACAAGGTCAATGGGGGATGTAGAGTTGCTGTGAGACATCTGACCATCAGTGTGGAAATCAAGCAGGTTATACATGGTGAATAAAGCTAACAGCAAGTACTACATTTGAGTTACTGCCACTAAAGCGAAACTCTCACTCTTGAGAAGGCAGGAAGATACTGCATTTCTATCTGCATCACTTAAGATGGGATACTGTTAAATATTTACACGAAGCCTATTCTCAGTTGCAATTCTTTACCATACACTTTTTCTATTAGTACAAGAATACATACATCCAATTCTCTGGCGTAAATTATGATGTACTTACATGAACTGTAATTATCAGTTTTATGACAAGAACAGGCCAATATTTATGCTTTGTAAATGTTCACAGAGTTTAAATTACATTAAACATATTTTATTACATTCACAACTGGAAATGGAGAGATCTGGTACACTTTGTTATTGAGTGCCAGCGAGGAGAATATAAATTATCAAATCTTTCTGACTGTTCAGTTGAGTCAAAATACCCAGTCCAAAATTGTTGAGAGAATACATTAACAATGATTTTTAAGATAGATTTAACACTAAGATTGTAAATTAATGGTTGCATTTAATACATCACAATTCATTCATAGTCAGCACTGCTATTACCTGTCACTAGTATCTGTTACTATTTCTCTTTATTATTAAACATTTTTAATTTCAAAATTAGTAGGAATAAAATAACCACAAACTGTACTAAGACAGAGTAGTTGAAAACAGTGTGATTTATCATCTCATTTTTTTCTTTGTGGATTAGGAATGTGGGTTTATCTATCTAAGTTTCATAGCCACAAAGTCTCTTGTTATGTTGACCAGTTAACCTCTTTGGCTACCATGAGGCAAGAGTCTCAACATACGTGTGCTAGCTAGTTATGGAATTATCTCTGTCTTGAAGAACCTTGATTTTGGTTCTCCAACAACTGAACTCATCAGGGCACAACCTAGATCCATGCTGGACTGATACAGAAAGCATATAGACAAGGGAAAGTGAAGATATCTGAGCCCTGCATGGCCAGAATTCCATCCCAAAGCAGAAGGCCAATGCGGAACATACACTCTTCTTAGACTGCAGCAAAGGATCTTTCTTGTGACATCTGAGGTACAGACTGCTGGGGCATGCTTTAGGGAAAAGTGGCTTTGCTCACACAGGACAAAGGAGGACACATGAAGCCCAGAAAACACACAGCCATTCCTAAGGAACAGAGGAAGCTCAGCAAAAGATATGGAGGCTTGTGTGGAATCCCAGCAAAGGGCTGTGTCAAGTCTATGGGTCTTTGCTGGGCGGATGAGCTTGGTTTGGGACAGAGCATTCAAGAAGCTGTGGTTGCACAGCAGCTGTCTGCTGAGGCTGCACACTGCTGTAAGCTTACAATGGTAAGGACAGATGTGTGCCGTCCATTCCCATGTTTCCTGGTAGGCCTCCCACTCTTTATACGGTGGTCTCATGGCATATGGTTACTTTCCAAAATAACTAAGTTCTGAGAGAACGATAGAGAGGATATTCCTGAAAAAGTTTATATCTTTTCCTAATTAATTGAAGTAGCCTGCAATCAATTTCTTTATTGTTTACCCATAAATAGATCAATCCCATTAGCTAAGGCAGAATTGTACAGTAGGAGGGACCTTTGGTGTCCACTTGGAACCTGACTGACACACCAGTCAATGTCATCTCCTCCATTGATGGATTCATATAAGCCACCAAATTATTACCCACTGACAGCAGTAGATTGAAAACTGTGGCAAAAATAAATCAGGTCCAGGTAAAGATGAAGGTTTTCAAGCACAACTCCTCATGATTTTATGCACTCATACCTTTTATCTTAACATCTGCAACCTTAAGGTTTTCTTCTGTTTTTACATTGGATATGCAGTGTCGGTTATCTTGTTCAATGAACGGGATATAAGTCCTCACTTCAAGGCTTTTCTCTAGTTTGTTTCACTGTTTAGGCTCTTGATTCTATATACCAGTTATTCTCCTATTAAAGTTATCTAACACCTGCAGCTGACCTGGTTTCTCAGAACTCTAGCGGAATTCTGGCCTCCTAATGTGTTTCACATTCTGTATTTTCTCTGTCATCTTCCATAGCAGTGCTCATTTAATTATTTAAGAATGTTTGGTAATCTGAATCATATATATGGTATAATTAAGTCACAGTTACACCGCACTCCTTGTCAAATCCTCTTGGATTTCCTTCCACACATACCTCCTTCCGAAATTCATGCTCTTTGAAAATAGATTTTTAAAAAAGATCTCCCTTACTGCTGTCCGTATGCACATGGATATGAAGCCATCCACTGGAGCTTGGGAAACTTACGAGGAGTCACATTTCTAAGGAGACCTGACTCTGTCTCCATAGCAGCCACGAACCACCAATAGCTGCTCAGCTGAGCACCCCTCATCCACACACACTGGAGTTGTGACTGGCTTGATCTTGTGTAGACAACACAGATACTGAGAGTTCGTGGCTGTAACTGCCTCATCAAAAAGATACTTTTAGAGCAGTTCTCCCGGACTGTGGCTCCTAAAATATTTCTGCTCCCATTATGTAAAGTTCCCGAAGCCTAAGAGAAAGGAGTTTGTTTGTTATAGAAGATCCATTTGGGACTTAGCAATCTGTGGAGTTCTTAGTCTCTGTGTTTTACCAGTTGTGCATTTAGGTGTTAACCACCACCCACAGTCAAAAGAAACTTCTCTGCTGAGGGCTAATAGCTGCACTAATCTGTGATTATATGAGAGAGAGAGAGAGAGAGATAGAGGGGCTGGGCTGGGGCAACGTTCATCAAGCAAAATAGTAGTAGTCCATTATTTTCTAGTTCCTCTGAGCTGCACACCCGTAGGTTCTTTGCTCTGTATACATTACCAAGAATGAATTCTATTCTGTGGAGTAGATCATAAAGCCCTTTAGAAATGTATTGGTTACCCCGCCCCCAACATTCCTAGTCAGTATTAGCTTGTGATATGTGTTTTGTTTCCTTGGCTTCAGCTAAGAAAACTAAGCAGAATGTACTGACATTTCCCTAGTTTATCATAGGACAGAGAATATCTGTCCTAGTGTTCCCTTAAAGGATGTTTTGAGTAACTCGATAGTACTCACAGGCACTATGCTAATAAAGACAAAAATTACCCAAGGTGGAAGCCACACTCTCTACAGTCTAATCTTGGAAGTCATAATTCATCACTTTTACTGCATTCATTCACTAGAAATTAGTCTTTAAGGCCATTCATACACAAGGCAGGAGATGTGCAAGGGGTAGTTTATGAGCTAAGACACTGTCTGTATTAAATATCATATGTAGAGCTTAATAAAAGCCTATATCAAAGCAAAGGTAACATTTAAGCATATTTAAGAATACTAATTAGCCTTGGATAAACACAATTAATAATATGCTCCAAGTTTTAAAATAATATGGTAGAGTACATCTACTCATTTATATGGAAATTTTATAGTTTTTAGTTAACTTTTTACTGAAGAATATTTTTTCAATTGAATTATGCTATTACTCTTTGGCCATGTAGTCATTGAAGTTAAAAGAAGTTATTAGTGCAAATATTTCAAGAATAATTTAGGTGAGCATGTTAACATTAATAATTACATAATTTATTTTCTACACTGGGCACTATGAGAATGGGATTATTAATATTTAATGGTAATGGATTATAACTATATTAATGTTATGATTTATCAATACCTAATGAAATGATTATGTTATCACCATGTCTAAACTAAGACCAGGACAGATGTAGATAAACACACACATACACACACACACACACACACACACACACAGGCACACACACATATGCACTAAAACCTACTACCTTCTGTTAGCCAGTACAATTAAACAGAAGATATTTTATTTACAGATATGTTAATTCCCCATGGGAGGTCTCACCCTCTCTGAGGAGATGATGGAGGGTGTGGTAGGGAGAAGGTGGGGGGAATGGGTGGACTAGAGGAAGAGGGAACTGGAATTGGTATGTAAAAAAGGATTGTTTTAAAAATAGTGAAAAGAAAAATGTGCACATTTTAGGGTGGATGTGATTCTTTAACATAATTTTCTTCCCTTAGAAATATATATATATATATATATATATATATATATTTATATTTATCACACACAGAGTTACATTTTCTGATTTTTTTTTATAGTGTATCAATATTAAAGTTACTTTGTTTAAAATTGCCAAAATATAAGTGTGCCTTGTGTTTGCAAAAAATATTAAAGTTTGAGTTTGTAAATTCCTCATACCCCCTGACAGGTACAACCTGACCTCAAGTGTTGGGGGTTTAGGCTGAGATTTAACTTTATCTTCATTCTTCCCTTTATTTCTTATATTGATGTAAAATCTTAATCCATTTCCATGAGTCTATCAATATAAAATTATTCATATATGTTACATACCCACACACAGGCTCACTGAGATCCTTAACTTGTATTACCTTACAATGAACTATTGTGCAATTAGTCAGCCCCAAACCTAACAGTACAAAACAAGGATTTTTTTTTTTTTTAGTAACCAAGAGGATTTTCCAAAAGGAATCGAAGAGTGAATATGTCTGGTTTTGTAGGCCATGATACCTTTGTTTCACAATGTCTACTCTACTGGAAAGAATCACTGTAGCCAGAGTGGGTATTGCTGACAGGAAAGCATCATGTCCTCTGTGGCTCTCAAGACCACAACAAGGATGGTTCTTTACCTTTGCTCCTTGCCAGAAAGGTGCTAAGTTCTACAACTGACTGAAGTTAGGGTAGATAACTGTACTTGAACAAATACTCAACACAAAACCTGAGGCAGCTTGTCAAATGGCTGACTGCCTACCTATCTGTGTTGCATTGGTATTGGAAAAGTGCTACAGGTCATCTTTGCTTTGCCAACATCAACAATCGTTTTCATCCATAGAAGCTGAATATTTAGCATTTATTTTGCTAAACCTTTTATTTGTTTTGTAATAATCTCCCTCTCTTTACAATGCTACTATTCTTGATTGCTGAAACTCTATACTAATTTTCCTTTTCAGCGAGTAATTTCTATATTTAAATATTAAGCCTATGTATATCTTCAACACATTTATTAAACCACTCTTTCATTCCAAATATATACTCAATTGAGTGATATTTAATCCATCTACTTGTAACTAATAAACATAACTGCATCAAGTAGTTTATTTTCAGATTGTCTCCAATTTGTTCATAGTTGCCCAGTAACTGTATGCTGATGTCTAGAATTAATGATCAAATAAAATAATATTTGTTAAAATTTCCTGTGTCCCCAAGTCCCTAAAACACAGTTGTCAACATAAACATTGCAAGTGGAAGTTTTTAGAGAATTGGGCTGTTTTTTTTTAAACTTTTCTAAGTTGAATAACTCAATAACTTTATATTTTTAGAAAATTAGAAATATTCATGTTTATAATTAAAGAGACTACCTTCTTATTAGAGTTCTTTTTCTTTTGTATATTACTCAAATACTAACATAAATTTGTTATTTCATTTTAATAAACAGGCTTGCCCAACGTTTTTTACAGTAAGGCAGGTTACAAGACCCATTTCAATCCTGTATTAAATCAGTTGTAAAAACTTTTGTGCCTCTAGGACTTCTAATATGTTAACAGTTTAGAATTCAAAATAAGAAACCAAAGCTGTCATGCCTGGCAATATCTACTAGATAATGTTTGTGTATTTGCTTTGGAAGAATATTGTCCTTCTATTATATATACAGAAATTCTTTTCAGAAATGTTTTTATTGAATGATTTTTGTAATTCCAACCAATTTCAAAATCATCCATCACTATTTTAATAAGATTATAGATTCAAAATATGATCACCCTCTTGGCCAAATGTGGAAATATCAAAATATTCTATGAGAAGAATCACTTTCTATATTTTTGGGGATGGCATTTATATACTCATTGTATCCATTGTGTGTTTGGAAAAGACACATCTTATAGGGCTCTCATGCCATTATTAGATATTTTGGAACTGTTTTACAATAAGTTAAATAACTCCTGAAAAATATGTTTTAGTCTGTCATCATGGAGGAAATAACATGTAGAAACCGCTTAAGGTGAGATCCACTGTATTCTCTCTCTCTCTCTCTCTCTCTCTCTCTCTCTCTCTCTCTCTCTCTCTCTCTCTCTCTCTCTCTCTCTCTCTCTCTCACACACACATACACACAAGTTCATTTATGTTACATGTGCAAGGTATATATAATGACTGATTTAATTTTTTTTTATTTGAGGCCATGGGGCATAACTCTAATATAACTCATTAAATTATGCAAGCGTTCCAATATTCTAAAAGATAAATATTTCCTCAGTTTGTTACAAGAAAGGAGATTAAATTTATGAGCCAATCACATGTTATACTGATTTGAAATACATGCAAATGGTATGTAGTAAAAGTGTGCTAGCCCATTAGAAATCTGTCTTCAGAAGTCAAGAAGGAAAGTTCAGTGAACATTATGCTTCAATTCAACTTCTTATTAGAAATAATAATTGTTACTCATGCTTTGGCATAAGACAGAATCCCACAGACCTCAAATTCTTATTGTCAAAACATCAATAAAAATAAACAAACAAAATGAGCTAACACATAAAAATATGACTATGCAGAGTGGTTTCGTCTTTTTGGGGGCTCAGGGCAGTTAGTACCTAATATAACTTCCCTTCATTCCTTCAATCTTAAATCAAGCGAGAATAAGGCAGAGGGATATTACATGACATACCTTACACAAGCGAAACAAAGAGAATTTTGCTCTCTTTTATTTTTTGATAAGAAAAGTATTTGATGACATAATTCCCCATAAAAGATCATGGGCTTGGATTTCATCTGGAAATCACAGAATGTTGCTAAGAATTTCATGTCATGGTTTTTATTAAAATATAGTCCGTTGGGCATTGTGACATTAAACTGTCATTCCTGAGATGCTAGCCTTAACCTCCTTGCAGCAGAAGTGTGGTATGATTTACTGTTAACTGTTAGCACTGTAGATTGGCTGTTGAATTAGAATTGATGTCATCCTGTTTTAATGGATTTCAAGTGCTTTCTATGGCTGGCAGTAAATGCATTATATCACTTGATTCTTCTACCAGGTTCACGGGTATTTATACCATCTTACATGCCAGGAAAACCAGAACTTGTGCAGATGACATGGCCTTGCTGTTGTTATAGGGCTGTGAGTGGAAACTCAGCTATCCCTGCAATATTGCTTTGAGCCATTATGTTTCACAGTTCTGTCCTTCCTAGAAAATGTTACCTGCCATTCCACAGATATGTCTTCGGCTGTGACAGATTCTGCTCACAAATTTTGTAAAAGAGGAAAGATAAAGATGCCAAACATTTCCTAAATAATTTTAAAAATTATACCTCCTTTGTTAATGCAAATAATTGCTTTTCATTTTCTTTCTTTTTTTTTTTTTTTGCTTTACAACTATTTTAGTTTTCATTGGCAGATGAACTGAACATGTTTACAGAGTCCAATATGCCACTTAAGTATACAAATAGTGTGCGTAATGCTCAGATCTGGATTATTGACATAGCACAGAGGCCTAAGACATGGTGCACCTAAGACACCAAAATTGCTCATTTATTTATTACATCCTGTGGTCTTATAGCAGGTGATTTATCAAATATTTGTGTTCCCAAATTTTTTATTTCTTTCCATTAGCTTTTGATATTTGTAGTAAATTTGCTCAGTCTTGTCCTTGTTCATCTGTGTTGTTCATGAATCATTTCATAGTTATAACTGTGTCTTTCAGAACTCTGTTTTAGAAGGGATCTTTCCAGTGAAATTTTGCAGAAGGGACCTGGGCACTCCTGAATTTCTTCATTTTTTATGAATAAATATATATTGTCGCCAAATTTACACTTCTGTTATTAATTCGACCTTAGCCCATTTACCCATGTCAAAGATTTATTGCAATTTCAGAATATTGCATGGCCATTTCTGTAATTCCAATGCCACCATTTTTATTAAATACCAGCATCACTTAGAATAAAATTAGAAGCCCTACAAATCCTCAGATTTTAATAAATTTCTAGAAAAGTGGTGGTGGCACGTGCCTTTAATCCCAGCACTTGGATGGAGGCAGAGAGGTGAATCTCTCTGAGATTGAGGCCAGCCTGATCTACAAAGTGAGTTCCAGGACAGCCAGGGCTACACAGAGAAATCCTTTATCAAAAATCAAAAACAAAACAAAACAAAAAACAAACAAAAACAAACAAACAAACAAACAAAAACCAAACAAACAAAAAGAATTTCTTTATTCTGGAGTTCTTAGACAGTTATGTTAATGTGTTATGTCTTAAAATTTTAACAATGCTAATGTGTTCAGATACAAATTAGAACAATATTGAATATGTTGTTTCAAACAGTTGAAGAGAGAAGCCAGTTACGCTGCCAATGCAAGAAATGGGGATCCAAGAATGCTGTTCATTCTGTGCATATGCAATTACTCAGTTCAATTAGTAGCTTTGGTATTTAAAACACTTTGATGGAATACTTTGTAAATTAATTAGTAAGGGAAAATAAACTGTGTAAAAAGAAATATGTCAAAAAGTAGAAACCCTAATAGAACCCCAGGAGGTTATTAGAATTCTCTCTTTTTTATGTGTTTTTTTTTCATGACAAGATAACTATTTTTTTCCAAATCTAAATGACATTTTTTGTAACATCTTTTAGTAAAAGAGATAGAAATATTTTGAACATATAAAATACTCAGTAGACAAGTTATCCACATCGGCCGACAATCATTCTTTGCATGTAATTAGAATTTCATCAAAACTTGTAAATGTAGAACCATATCAAGAATTATGGTGATGATTTGCTCTGTGCATCTCCAGCTATATATTTTCATTGTTCTGTTCTGCTTCTTTTCATATTATCAATAGTCACAAGTTACATAAAGAAATTTTTATACAAGTATCTAATGAAGTTTGAGCATTCATCACAATTCCTATCTTACCTTTCTGCAATTCAGCCTCCTCTCGTTAGTCCCCTTTATTCCCATAGCTATGTCTGACTTTACTTTAATGCTATTTGTACAAGTAAGATTTGATAGATCCCTATAAAAAGGAACCACATATGGTAGAAGATTTATATGATAATTGTATTTCTGAGATGTCATAATTCACTTAACATGATTGTATGTTTGCTACTCATCACATCTGTTTCCTGCTGATGACAGCATGCCTTTCTTCTTAGATTTAAAACATTTCAGTGTTTATGTACACTCCACTTTATTTATCTGTTCTTTTATTGAAAGACACTGAGATGGGTCCCATGACTTCCAGATGGTAGTCAACTAACTAATTAGTAAGAAGTTAACCCAAACTTTGGGTCTTAACTAGTCTGTCTGGATGTCTGTTTCAAAAGTTGGTGGCTTGCCCTTGGTGGTCTTGAATAGGTATAAGTGGAAAGACATAGATACCTGAAGATATAGTAAGAAAATGTGAAAGGTGCCATGCAAGGGATAGACATTGGCTTTCAGAAAGTCTAGCAGGGAGTGTAATAGAACACCACACACACACACACACACACACACACACACACACACACATGTTATGAGCACGTATTCCCTGCTGCTGCCTCAGCTGCCGCTGGCCACCCGCCATGCGAGCCCCAAATAACACTTAGAGACAATGTATTTGATACAATTCTGTTGGCCAGTTACTATTATTGTTTATGGGCTAGCTCTGTCTTAATTATTAACCCATTTCTACTTACCCAAGTATTTCCACATAGTTATCTTATCCAAGCACGGCAGGCTGGCGTCTTGCTTCCTCTAGGCTCTACATGTTGACTCCTCCTAACTACTTCCTCTTTCCTCCTTGTCTCTTAGCCCCACCTATCTTGCTTTCCAATTGGCCCAACAGTGCTTTATTAATTAACCAGTATGAGAAACATATTTACAGAATAACATCTCCCATCATCTCCTCTTTTCTGTCTAAAATAAAGAGAAGGGTTTTAACCTTAACATAGCAAAAATATACCATACAACAGTTATCAAATAAGAATCACAGTTAACAATATTTAGTCCATTAATATTTTGTAAGATTAAAGAAAATATTTTATTATCTATCCTATCTTTGTGAGTCTGAAGTCCTATATGTAACTTAGCTTTAATCCTAACTAAGGAAAACTATAACTATAACTGTCTTTAACTCCTTTAAAGACCACAGAAGGAAAATATATAAACTCTGGAAATTATAGAGACAACTCATTGCCTGGTCAGTCACCTGAAGTTTTTTTGTAATGTTCAATCTATAGGCCATAGTGTGTCTAGCAGACTCTTTAGCAGAGCAGAAAACTTTAAACTGTCCATCTGTATTGGCAGTTTGTCAGTCACTTTTCTCTGTGTCCTGCAGAATGTCTGCTTCTTCCATGAAGCAGGAGCCCTGTAGCATTGTCCATCTTGTATCAGCAGTCACTTTCCTGTGGGTCCTGCATTTCCAGTTTCTACAGCATAAAGTCCATCTTTCTTTCTGATGCAGGTGGTGTTACCAGGAGCAGTTGTGCCTCATTGTCAAGAAAAACCCTAAACCATTTTAAATGCCATATTCTGTAGGTTCTTGAAAAGTTTGAAGAATGCCTATTCATCTCAAATACATCTCTGCATATCTAGAAATTCTAACTAACTTAACTTTAAGTTTTAACTATCATAGGTAACTCTCTATAATCTGTACTAAATTATACATTACACTTTTCATTGAGCTATATCAACATAATACCTAAACAAGAGGAGAAATATACATATCACAAAATTGACCTTAAATTGTATCAATTGATGAAAAACCATTCCAAAACAAAGCATTTGTATCTAACGTGCCCATAACATACACACACTTTGGAAGTGGAAAGGGGAATGCTCAGGCGAGGACCAGTCTGAGTAGGTGGGGTATGGTAGAGCACATAGAGATGGAGGAAGCAGTGGGTGGGGAGATTTAGCCAAAACTTAATGTACATGGATGTTCCAAAAGAGATCCGTCTACTTTTTATGGTAACTTAAAAGATACACACACACACACACACACACACACACACACACACACACACACACACACGAAATTGCAATTAAACTTAGAGCCAAACAGCAAGCAACTCTATAAGATTTGTGGCTAAGAAAAGCTAGTTTTGAGAATAAATGCATCAAAGAATTCTTGAAGGAAATAAATAGGCATGCTATTTGAGTTTAGTCTCCAAGGAAAAGCAGACAAGCATGGGCCTTCAGGCAGAATCCCAACTATTTTCAAGATTAACAGAGGCATAATGCCTTTTCTTTTTGTAACAAATTGTGTGTGAAAATCCTAGTTTCTAAATATGGGTCTACTTTACCCAAAGATACAACATAGTTTTTTGGTTAATGCATTAAGCGATTGTGCTAGCATAAAATATCTATATTTCACTATAAATTATTCATCTATTGTTTTCAAGGCAATCAATACATGTGCGAAGTTATAGTGTAAAATATCAGCAATCTAGAGTGGGCAAGTCAATTCATACGTGTGCATTAGTCATACTTAGAGCATGACTTTAATCCCAGAACTCAATAGGCAGAAGCAGGAGCATTTCTGTGAGTTCGAGACAAGCCTGGTCTAAAAGAGCTAGTTCCAGGATAGCCTTCATAGCCACAGAGAAACCCTGTCTCGAAAAAAAACCTAAATAAATAAATAAAAAAGAAAGATGTGGCAAAGGTTGGATAGTCTTTATGATACAGCAAATTATATAAAAGTATGGCTTTTATTCTAATTATTAATAATTTTAAAAGAGGATAAAATGTGTTCTTTTATTTCTTACACAATTATGTTAGAGGTCAGCCTACTACCACAGTTCTCCAGAGGATGGTCATGGACTCTTTAGGAACAGTTAGTCCAAAAGAAAGCCTCAATTATATTTGGTGCCTTGGTCATAGTGTTTTATCAGAGGAATAGAGAAGTAACTAAGACCTAATCAAGGACCAAAATACTCTCAGCCTTCACCTTAATAATGGTCTCAAGGTTAATTTGGAAAGGATAAAAAAAAAAAAGAAAGAAAAAAGAAAGTCAAAATCACTGGATGGCTAAACCTGTGCAAAAATTATATATTATAGTGATTCCCTTCATAGTTACAAAACTCATGCTTGTATCTATTATATCCTGTTTGTGGCTGTCTTTTCTCTTCATCCCACTGTGGCCTTGAATTTGAGAACCTTACAACACCCCTGTGGGGACTGTGTAATAAAAAATAATGTTTAAAAAAAGACTGTGTGAAATTGATTTTCCATATCTTCAAGGGAAGGCAAATAGGTATCAGTATATAAAAATGGTGTATGTCGGATGAAATATCTCTGAATTATTTCATTAAACGCTACAGGACAGTAGTTTGTAATACATACAATTGTTCCAGGTAAACTGAATATATATCATTTAAGATAAGACTTCTTGTGAGTTTTTATTCTTGTAAAACAGTAGTTTTATAACTGAATTGTTTCTAATCTTTGTTCCACTTGTGAATTTCAACACTTTGTTGGAAATTCTAATTAAAATAAAAATGAAATTTACCCAACAAAATGTAAGCTCCTAATGAGCGGTTAACAGTGAAAGCAGAAGGTACTTCTGAGGGTTATGAGGAACTCCTGCATCATTCTTTTCAATCAAATATGGTATCGCACACACAAATCAGTATTTTACTTGTCTAGACTTTCAAGTCTGATGATAATCATTGCCTATATCTGGGTATACGGGACTATATTTGAAAGATTTGACCTTAAAATGGTGTTTATATTCATATGATAGCTTGTCAAGAGACTCGGATTTTATTGCTTAATTGCATCATACCTCAGCTCATTTTGCATGTTGATTAGGTAGTAGTTTTATGCAATTGTCTGTATCATTTAATTAGACATCCATGGATTGACTATACTCTATACACAGTAGCCCCACACAGGACAATGACTATAATTGCTATGTATTGTTACTGAAGATTAACTTGCTGTCTCAGCAGACTGCCTTTGTATTTCAGCATTTTACCAGTGAGAGTGATTTTTGGTGACTTTCAGCACAGAGATTTATGTCTCTAATTTCAACTGCTTATTTCCATTTTTTTTTTATCAATTCCAAATCATTACTCCCTACCCAAATTTACTTAAAAGCCTCAGTATTATAATAATTTCTTATTATAATAAGAAATGAGGGCATTGATAACCCCTGTCTCAGCCCCTGAATAGGTGCATATACTTATACATTTACATAATAATGGTATATAATGTGTCACTATCAGTAAGTAGTAGTTGACTGTATATAATTTATCATGATAAATAGGGTCATTTAGAAATGGGAATATTATTAATTATACTGTATGAAACATCATGCAGAATCTGATTAAGAAGCACAATATGTTTATGTAAATATATGTAATAGTGAATGATTACATTATATAAGGTGATATGCTTCTTGATTTATTTTCTACTTAACTATTGACTTAAATAAAACTATATTTATATATTATATGACCTCTGATAATAATGCCTATTGCAAAGTGTCACCTCATATATCTATTTCTAAATATCACCTCTTATTTTCTATTTGGTCGTGTGGGCCCTGACAGAAACTTTGCTGAGAATATGTGATTAAGACGTTGAACAGAACCCATAGCAATCTGCTGGGAAGGGAATAATCCATGCAGTTTATATGAAAATGAGTATATCCAGAATCCTCATTTTATTTGAAGAGAAAATACATATTTATAGAGAAGTATACCTCAGAAATATTTACTCTTATGCCATAGAAAACAGAACAGGGACGGCAGAAATTCCAAGTCCAGAAACTCACAGTGAAGCTGTGAACCCCACTCTCAATTTCAACACAAGTTCTCTGAACGCACTTTCTAGATGTTACATTGGGTTAGCTAGATTTTTTAAAAGTGCATTGTGGGAGTTGTTTATGTTGACCTGTGACCCGGTACATACATGCTAATGTTAATTAAGCAGCCCTTCATATTAACTGCAGACAGGGCTTCTCCTTCCCACCTTCCAATCTGGTCCCATATGTGAAGCAGGTGATGAAGAACATGGCGAATGTCCAACACCACTCTCTTTTGATGTTCCCTTTTGCTACGGCAATTGACTGTTCCTCCGTCCTTTTGAATGCTTTGACATATCATATGCATGCCTAACTCTACCCCTAAAATGATCTTAGTCACATCAGTAAGAATAAATCTCACCAGAGATAGCCTATAGTCCCATTAGAGTGCAAAGTCAAGTAGTATTTAGAAAACACCATTCTGTCTTAGGTATCTCTTCCCCATCAATATTTAATGGTGTATTGTTCTCAATGCTCCTCTTAAGATTTCAAAGAGCAGCTATAAGAAAACTCATTGTGGAAGTTCTTTTTTATGGAAATAAACCTCCGCGAAGACTGTCTGTCCCGTGTGCCTCTCCTTGTGAAATTGTGTGCTTCCCCCTCCAAAATCAAATGATTTTGTTAAGCATGTCTGGCCTTACTCAACCCAGAAGTTAAAAAAAAAATCACAAATGGCAGTCTTTGCAACTGTCAGAAAAATTTTCACTTTGCTCATAAGGATATTTGCTAACTGGATTGAATCCTTGTCTAGCTGTAATCTTTGCCAGCAAAGTTAAAGGGAGATCTGCTGGACCACACCTAGCATTTGTTCTGGGAGGGTGGAGCCCACAGTTAGTAAGAATCCTTTAAAGAACACTACATGTGCGTAATTGACTATGCCTTATTTTTGTGATTAAAACTCTTCTAATCAAGAATTGTTGTTGAACTAAGCCTGGGATAACTACCTGTTTTGCACTACTGGTAGATTAACGGTAACATAAAGTGTTTTAGTCATTAGGCCAAAATATTACAGTTGATACTGATCCATTTAAAAGGAACACAGATACTGAATTCCTTAATAATAGTAAATATCAGAAAGTTATAGTAGTATTCAAATTCTTCTTTTTTTGCAGTGAAATATGTTCACAGTCCAAGAAAATAGCAGAGGGCATCTGCAAAGTATGCAAGCTATTTGTAGGATAATTTTTACTTGTGTGCAAATATCACATTTACTCATTAAGCACAGAGGTGCCTAAAGATACCAGTGATCTTTCTTCGGTAAGAAACTTCCAGACTACATTATCAGCATAGGTCATTTTCAGGCAAACAAAAGTGCAAAGAGACCTGCTACTAAACTTGTTTTTCAATATTACCTCAAAGAGCACTCTGTTCTGTCATTAACAGGGAGATGGTGAAGAGGTTTCAATGGAGTATATACTACAGGACACAGAAACAAATTTAAAGCCTTAGCTAAAATGGACCTGAGCCCTGCATGCCTGCACAGAGTAGAGGCCCTTCTCACTTCTAAGACCTGTTCATGCCCCAGTTCAGAGTGTAAAAAGTTCATCACTCATCATTGTTATGTGAGAGAGAGAAGAGGGACCGACAAGGAATAAATTGTTTCGGTAGTTAGGTTCATTTGGCATTTCCTTGTTCCTTTGTGTGAAAAAGCATTTTCTTCCTCGTAAGGCCCTTCTTTTCCCTTAAAGACCACGTGAACAGCCATGCCTCATTTTCACTCTCCTAGGCAAAGCTTTTAGTCCTGTAGGTAGGCATGAGATAATTCAGCTGGGTAATTCACAACCTTCAACACTGTTGAGAACCCTAGAAAACCACACGATTACAGCATTATAAACTTGTAAATAGAGTCCTTAATTGGTCTAAGTAATAAAAACCAGGGATCAGATATGGAGGAAAATGCTGAGAGACCAGAGAGAAGAAGGAGCAAGCTACGGCATACCTTACCTCCTTAGAGTCTCAGTGGACCAGCGTGAACTCGTGTCCCTCCCTGCTTATATCCTGTTTCTGCTGAGCCATCTCACTTCCTGTCTGTCTGTACAGACCTCCAGACCTCTATGGTCAGCTGGTGGCAAGCTCCATTCTCTGAGCTTCAGACAGGCTTTATTTGTACAAACAAGGCATCACCACGTAAACTCTGCATTGTTTTACCTTGAGGACACTCAGTCCTGATTGGCCAGGCTCCCTCTGCGTGGTCTCCAGCTGGGGCAGCATGTGTGGACTCATGAGGGAAGTGTGTCTTTGCCTTCTCTACATTCTCCTCTTGTACCCATCACATACTTTGACCCAAACAAACCCACTAGCATCAATATGTTTATTTCTAGTGTCGACTTCAGTTATGAAACACGGAATCAAACCAAGACCTCAGTAAAATCTACAGGTAAGGCTTGAAACAGGCACAGTTTCCCTAATATTGTTGCATTGAGCAAATGCAACAGTTGAATAGTTATTTAAGCATATTTGTTAATACTGGATTATTTTTAGGTGGTAAATTTATATACATACCATGAATTTTGATAGATAGAAGTTTATGATTTAACTCAATCAGGTTAAAAACCATAATCAGTGACACAAATTGTATGTGGTGAATTTAGGAATAATTTATTATACAAATGAGCTGGGTGATACAATTAAGAAAGAAATATATGACCATTTGTTAAAGCCTTTCAGTAGGATGATGAGTGGTTTTAAAAGAAAGATTCTTTATGGTCATGTATTCTATGTTCTTTTAAATATAGTGAATGTAAAGAAATTCTTGATTCCTAAAAGTCATATGTAATTTTATTTATGAGCTTGACATTTTATAGTGAAAGAGGAAAGGTTCAACTGTGATTGACAAGCATGTACTCCAATGTATCTACTCCCTTTTAGACTCCTGGAATAATGCAAGAAACATTTTATTACATAATTTAGTGGAGTATTTCTGTTGTTATACTCACCTATTTTACAACCCTATATACATTGGGATGGTGTTCTATACAGAAGATAATAAATGCTAATAAATGCATATGATTTATAACCAAAATTTGCACTAATAATATTTGATGTTTAGTAAGTATGTAGATGAATCTGGACAAGTTACAGACAAAGCTATTGAGCCTCATAGTTAGGATGAGCACAGTAGTTAGTTTTTATATTGTAATGGTTTTCAACTATAAAAGAATGACTCAGAAGGCAGAGAAGCATGTACCAGTATTTTACATTCAGAGTGTATGTAAATCCAGGATGATGTTACTGAAGATGAAGTCAGTATTTCATATAACTCAAGGCCCTGGGTATCACAATCCTTTTCCTTGTTGTCCCCACATTGTATGATAATGGTAGTGGCTTAAGGAATCACAGCCATGCTCTCTTACGGTCTTCCCAGGCTAAGTTCAAGGAGTTAGAATATCGGGTTCCATCCTGACAGCCTTGGAGAGATATTTTCTTTACTGTTTTGGGTTGTTTGTAGGATTCTTCTTCTGTAATTGTCAAGAGGAATTCTGTTTGTTTGGTGTTTTGTTATATGTTATATGAGGTTCACTGATAATTTTTAGAAATAGCCACATTTCTGGGCCTGTGGCCTTGATTCTCATTTCTTATGTCTCTGAATCAGTCTTCATCTTGAGGTATTTAATATTTATTAATAAGCAAATGAATAAATTAGTATTTCATATAAGAGTATAACTCTGAGTTTAAGGGATTAAGTAATAATGTGATTTATTGGGACTTTTATTCTATTCAAAAGATAACAATTTAAAACTAAAATTCACTTCATAAGGTTGAAACCTTTGTTGTATCATTTAGGATGTGAATAGTTTATCTACCTAGGAAACAATGATTTTTGAATCCTGCAGGAATCTTATGAAGGCTTATGCCATTTTATTTACATCCATTCTTACTTATTGAAGAGAAATATTTAGAGTTTATCCTCATGTAGACAAAAACCATGTCTATTATGGACAACAGTTGTCTTGGTTCTTCTAAGAACGGTAAAGTGAATACCATCTTAGGTAACTGGGCTTTCCTCTTCAAAAGGGATTTTTGTGGTAGGTTTTGATGGCTGGTTTCTGAAGTGAAAGACCATGTCTTGTGATGTTGAGTGTTCTGTTCAGGCAGCTCTTTCACTTGACAATGCATTTTGTGATCAAAAAAAAAAAAAAAAAAAAAAAAAGTCGCTCCTTTACTTTCTGCTGGTTCAAGTAATTTATTTAAATTTATGCTTCCTGGAATACTTTCAGTTTAGGAAACAGAACCTGGTGCTGCACACAATGATGGGCAAAAAAATTTTACAAATATGCACTTTTAAATGCCATGATTTCTATAATAAATGGCCATTTATACTTATTACTTGGTTTAAAAGTACATTGAAAGTAAATGATCTGTTTTATCTGTTTTACTTGCATTCAGTTAAAGAGTAAATTAATACAGACATGCCGATAATTCTCTGTCTTTATGTACTGAATGAGAAAATATTTTGTGCTGTAAATGTGCAGATGCATGAAATTTGGAGATAGACTTTAGAACCATTAACCACGAATGTTATCCAAACAGCAAAATAGGTGAAATATCATTAGTTTATTTGCATTTTAATATACATACACTGGTCTTTGGTATTATGGTATAGTCATTCAGTCATGCCAACTGAGCAGGCACAAAACTAAAATAATTTCCCCAAACTTATTTCATACTTGAAGTGGTAGCTATGGATGCAGAAAAAAAAAATCGTTGAATATAAGATATGTTAAAAACGAAGGTGTATTTGTCGGGAAAGCATTTTGGGATAACAGAAGAGCATACCCAGTTCTACAACATTGTACCAGAAGCTTAGACCCCAAATAAGTCACTCTTAATACCTCTTTTGCCTGCTCGTTCCTTCCCTCCTACTGGCTTGTTTTTTCCAGCCTTGATGTGAGGGCTTTGCCTTGTCTTGTATCTTGTATGTAGGTAGGTGTGTTGTATCTTGGTGGCCTAATCTTTTCTGAAGGGAAATGGAGGGGGAGTGGATCTGGGGGAAGAGGAGACATGGGGGAGGGGAGACAAGAAGCGTAAAGGGAAGGGGAACTGTGGTCATGGTGTACTATATGGGAGAAGACTCTATTTTCCAATTAAAAAAAATACATATGAGCCATTGCTACAAGACGCCAATTAATGTGCAGCAGAATTTATATTCTTTTTTAAATTGTTTTTCTCCAACGTGTTTATATAACATATTCCCACCAAATTATTTACCTTCACTCAGCTCTTAACACATTTTTCCATCCTATCTGTCTGCACAACTTCAGGTGTTTTTTTTTTTTTTTTTAACTCTCATAACCAACCAAACAAACAAGTAAGCAAGCAAATCCTCACCAACAAAATAACAAAAAACAAAACAGTAACAACAACAAAAGACAAAAAAAAAAAAACGATAAAAACGAACTAAAAAAAAAAATAAAATCTGTAAGATAAAAACCACAACAAAAGGGGATACAAAGACAAACAAATAAAAAAACGTAGTTCATTTTATGATGGTCAACTACTCCTAGGCATAAGGCTTGCCCTGCCCTGTAGTGTGGTTGTTCTACCCAGAGCCATCACGGGAGAAAACAGTTTCCTAATAGATTCTTGGCTAGAGGTCAGTTCATGTCCTCTCTCCCTTCTCATTGCTCTGGCTGGATACTCCAATCATTTTTCTGCCATTTTGTGCCAGTGTATTCTGCAGGCGGGTGGCAGGTGTATGCTGAGGGCTTTGTAGGTGATTACCTTTCTCTTTTGGTAGCATGATGGATACATCCTGCCCATAATTGCTAGTCAGTAGGGGTAAAGCTTCTCGTCAGCCTTCAGCTCAGCTTCTCATTGTTCTATGAAATCAGAAAGCATTGTCTTCAGCCACAGGTCCTCCCGGTAAGTTCTGGAAAGCCACCAACATCTCTGGGAATATTCTGTGAAGTTAGGGGTTGGGATTTACAGGAATCTCTGACCAGTGACTCAATAAAATACTCATTGTTGTCAATGGAGGTTTGAATTTGTGGCATAAGATGTCTATTTGGATCATTCTTTTCCCAATCATATGGTGAGTGCATATATTTTAGGAAACTTCTGCAGTAGTAGGGTTTCATATCGTTTTTGAAAGGACTTTAATAATAGTTTTCCCTCCTCATAATCTCTCCTCTCTCCTTAACTCCCATCCACATCTCTGTTTAATCCTCATATTCAATTTCCCCTTTATCTCTTTGCAACACTATATCTCTCCTTTATCAGATGATGCCCTTCTTACCACTAATTCCTTACCAGCTACCTAATCTCTGATGGAAACACACATATCTAAAGCTTTAAAGCTAACATCCACTTTATAAAAAGAAAACTCTCAATGTTTCCCTATCTGGGTCTGGTTTATCTCATGCAGAATGACTTTTTTTCTAGCATCACTCATTTGCAAATTTATAATTTCATTTTCCTCAATTCCTGAATACTATTTCATTGTGTAAGGGTGCCACATTTTCCTTATTCATCACACAGCTGATAGACATGTAGGCTCTTTCTGATTTCTAGATATTATGAATAGAACTATAAAGAACTTGGGTTAATAAGTATCTCAGTGGTTTGATGCAGAATCCTTTGAGTAGATAAAATGGTATAGCTGAATCTTGTGACAACCAATATTTTAACATTCAGATTTTTTAGGAGCATCTACACTGATTTCAATATGGACTGTACCAGTTTGCACTCCCATCAGCAATGAGTAAGTGTCCCCAATTCACTGAACCTACATCTATATGTACTATCATTTGCTGTATTGGTCTTGGTCACGCTGATGTTGTAAGATGGAATCTAAGTAGTTCTCGTTAACATTTCCCTGATGACTAAGGATGTTGAACATTTAAAGTGTCTCTCGTCCATTTGTGCTTCATCTTTTGAGAATTCTCTATTTAATTCTGTATTATGTTTTTAATTGAATTATTTGTTTTCTTTATGTTTAGTTATTTTTAGTTCTTTATATATTGTATATACTAACCCTCTTTCAAGTGTATAATATAATTAGAAACTGTTTTTGTCCATTCTGCATCCTGCCACTTTGTCTGAATGATGGTGTCTTTTGCCATATAGATTTTTGGTTTATGTATTCTCATTTATTATTTTTCTTGTTTCTGATGTTATCAGTGTCTTTGTTCAGAAAATATTTCCCTGTGCTAATGAGTTAGCAAGACTACTCCCTACTTTCTCTGCTATCATTGAGGTCTTAGATCCACTTATAATCGAGTTTTGTGCAGTGTGATACATATCAATCTATTTACATTCTTCTAATTATAGTCATCAATTTTTTGAGCAGTACTAGTTTTTGAAGATGCTGTCTTTCCTCCTGTGCATATATTACACACACACACACACACACACACACACACACACACACACACCAGGTGTTAAAAGTTGTGTGGGATTGTTTTAGTCTTCCATGATTCTCTTTTTATAAAACATATCATTTTGTATTAATTGCTCTACCTCTGAAGTACAACTTGAAGTCAGGGATACTGATACCTCTAACAGTTATTTTATTATTCATGATTGTTTTAGCTATCATGTTTTTGTTATCTTCTCTCTCTCTCTCTCTCTCTGCGTGTGTGTGTGTGTGTGTGTGTGTGTGTGTGTGTGTGTGTGTGTGTTTCCAGGTAAAGTTCAAGTTTTTTCCATTTAATTTCTGAGATGAATTGTGTTAGAATTTTGATGGGACTTGTGTTGAGTCTATAAATTGATTTTGGTAGGATGACCATTTTCACAATATTAAATCTACTGATCCACGGGCATGAGGGTCATTCCAACTTCTGTAGCTACTTCAATTTCTTTCATTGATGCTTTGAAGTTTTTATTATAGAACTCTTACTTTCTTGGTTCACGTTATCCCAAAATATTTTGTGAATTTAATGTTAAAAGTATTGTTTCCTTGATTTCTTTCTCAGTGTGTTTGTGATTTGTGGGTAGAAAGGCTATTGATAGTTGTGTGTTAATTTTGTACCCTGCTAATTTGCTGAAGGTGTTCATTAGGTGTGGATGTTTTCCTGTGGAGTCTTTAATATATAAAATTATATCAGCTGCAAATACTTTGATTTCTTCTTTTCCTGTTTGACTCTTGTTTTCCCTCATTTAACTTATTTATCTAAGTGCTTCAAGTGCTTTATGAAATAGGCACAGAGAGAGCAAATACCTTTAATTGTTCCTTTTATTAATGGGATACTTTGAGTTTCTCTTCATTTGGGATGAGGATGGCTGTGGCTTGTTTTGGGTGGCTTTTATTATGTTGAGGTATGTCCCTCATGATTTTAGTCTCGCCATCACTTTCAATAAGGTTGGGGGATGTTTAATTTTGTCAAAGGTTTTTTTCTGCATCGACTGCAATGTTTGTGCGGTTTTTGTCTTTCAGTCTGTTAAGGATGTGGATTAAGAAAGCTGACATCATGTTAGAATTAGGTAAGAACAAAATTAGAACTGGAAATAAATATGAAGTATCAATAGAGAAACATCTTAGCCAGAGACCAAAGAGTTTTAGGTGGTATTAAGAGGAGGAAGAAGAAGTGTGGAAAGAGGGAGAGGAGAAAGGAATAATAAGAGAAAGAGAAAATGAAAGAGAAGGAGGAAGATATCCAGATTTTAAAAGGATATCTGAGGGATGGTGCTGCTAATCCACTAATGTTTCCCATTTAGGAACAACTTAGGGTTTGTTTGTTTATTTGATCTCATTATCAGGTTAATAATATGTTTATTAAATATAAATTTACAGAAAGGTTTTTCAAAGCTAATGTTCAATTGGACAAATGAGTTTCCACATCTATGAAAGTGTTCATGTGGTGATAGTTCTCCCTTAATTCATGAATGTTACAAATTATAAGTGCATTTTCTTTTATATAATGTCTTATTTTCTTGAAATGTTATACATGTGCAACACGTGTAATTTATTTGATTGTATTTATCTCCCACTCCTTCCCTTTCACTTCTCCCAAACTCATATATACCCAAATCTGCCTTCCACCTCCCAGGTTCCAGTTCCTTCTTTTTCATTGGAGCCCTACTACGTTCTATCAGTATTGTCAAAATGGGCATGGGTCTGGAACTATCTATGGAAGTATTGGAGGCCTACATGTAACTGTACCCTCCATCAACTGCTCATAGCCCATAAGGAGAGAGTGGGCCACAGAAAGCGCTTCCTCATCTATGAGGCAACTTCGGCTAGATTGATGTTTGTAAGTGTTGAGCAGGTATCTACAGGCAGTGTGAATTGATGAGTGCAGTAGCCATGCCATGACCAGTAGTCAGAAATTTCACATAAGTCCTTACAGACCTCAGGTTAGTACAATTTTCCCATACCCCACTTCCAGGATGCGCTATAAGCCTTGGGGAAGAAGTGTAAAGTAAGCATCCTATTTAGGCATAGTCACTGTACTAACAATTTTTTTCTGACCGTTTGTGAGTTTCCTTATTAACCACCAACCACTGTAAAAAAGAAGCTCTTCTGGAGAGGCTTGAGAGCTACATTAATCTACGGGGATAGTGTTGATAATTTTTCTTCTCCAGACAGACTTCATACACCTTCCATCACTATGAAAGCTGGCTTGTACAGCATAATCTTCTGTGTCAGTTACAGCTTGAATTTTCCATAGCATTGACCCTAGTGTGTGGAGTTTCCAGCAATAAGATTTGACCTCCTAGTGCAGTAAATCATAACTCTCACAGTTCAGAAATACCTATTTAAAGAAATTAATCTGCGGTCAAGTCCAAGAAAAAAAAATTAGTAAACATAACTGTATGAGATAAACATTAATATATGAGATGACAACTTTAGGTTAGACTTTATCCAAGTAATTATTGACATACAGATGAATGGATATATTAGAATTACAATACTCAGAGAAATCTGAATCAAAAGAGACAATAGAAGCAGACTTTTTCCCATAAAGCTTTCTTCCAGGGAGCAAACAATCACTTTTTATGTTTCATATGCAAAATTCAGATACATTAGTAAACACAGAATTAGCTCTGGCAACCAAGACAAGGCTTCATAATTTATATCTCTGAGAATTAGAAAAGAATACAAGCAAACATCACCAAGTTGAGTGTCAAGACAAGAACTGTTAATGCAAGTTTATTTCCCTTTTGATGTATTAAATGTCCTGCTACTAATCAGCAAGTCTGTGTCACTCATTTACATATGGGCAGCACTGTTGATTCAACCGACACCCAAACATTATCCTGTTAATTCTGTAAATTCGCTTCTGCTTGTAAACACTACCTAAATTTCCTACCTAGGTAAATATATCTAAGCCTTTAAACGGGATTATTTTCAAGTCTACATTGAAATGTTGCATGGCAGGAAGTGTTATGAAGTATTATGTCTGTCAAAGGACAAGCAGCAATACTACCTTCCTACTGAAGGGTCATGAGAAAGTGAAGACGTTGCTTCATGGTCTACACTGCTGAGCATGGGGTAGTCTACACATGGCTCCTTAAAGAGGTGACAGTCCTTGGCTCTCCGTCCCTGCCATTTGTGGTTACTGCTATAAAACTTGCACTTTCCTAACAGTGGATGATTAATTACACGCTACCATTAAAGAGTCAGTTTAAAATTAGAGCAATGTGCAAAGATACAGCACAGAAATGTTAATGCATCCAAATTTATTACTAGTAAGAAATGGGGATAGCCATGAAAGCATCATCACCATGCCTGTGTCCTAAGCATAAGGAGCCAGACCTTTGTAAAGGGACTAACTTAACTCCCGAACTTGATTTTATTTATGAATGTAGAAAGCTTCATTTTAAAGCTTCATACTAGAGCATGAAATTTCTCCCCAAATGGTCTGTTTTGTTCTGCAATTATATAGAAAAAGAAATCATAAGAAATTTCTCTCTCTCTCTCTCTCTCTCTCTCTCTCTCTCTCTCTCTCTCTCTCTCTCTCTCTCTCTCTCTCTCTCTCTGTTTTCTGTCTGTCTCCCTGTCCCTGCTTCTTTCTAAGTGTGTGTGTGTGTGTGTGTGTGTGTGTGTGTGTGTGTGTGTAGTATGTGTGATACAGGTGTGAGTTCAGTGAAGAAATAATCAAACCATGCTTTGTACTATGGCCCCAAACTAGCACAATGTGTTACTTGTATCAGTAAAATAACTGAATGTGTTTGGCCGCAAGATCATGATTGCAGACTGTGTGTGGACTCTCAGCTCAAATAACTTGAGTATTTATTATCAATTATTCCATTTCATTGCCTAGAGAAATATTCAGGTAAAAATAATGTCTATTACAAGTGTATTTTTTCTAAGCAATAGCTTCAAAATATATCCCATTTAACTTTTAAAAAGAGTCTTCTGCCTGCCTATGTGTCTGTCTATTCACCATGTTCATGCCTAACGCTTGCAGAGGACAGAAGAGCTCATTAAATACCCTCAAAACTGACTGTGCAAATGGGTGTGAGCCATCATTTGTGTGCTTGGATCTGAACCTGGGTGCTCTGGAAGAGCAGCCAGTGCTCTTGACCACTAAGCCTCTTATCTGAATTTTTAATTTGGGTGAGATAGACCTCTTGTGTATTTATTTTACTGCAGTTTCTTCACATCAATCTCATAGAAAATATCAGCTCACACAGGAATTATGTATGGTGCATTCTCTAAGAGGCAACATATTATATAAAGGTTGCAGAATCTGGTAAGAAGCAGTGTCCTCTAAGCAGACAGGATATGCTTCTTCCATGGAGACTGTAGCTCCAGAAGATCACAGAGCCAGTTAGTATCGGCAACGTGATTAGAACTTGCCCTGTCATCTGTTCATATATTTAGCCACTACTTACTATAATTTTAGGTCCATGCTTTAGTTGCCAGTCCTTCAGACACCAGGGACTGATGAGAGGAAGAATGTTTAAGAGAAACTGAGTCCCATCGTGACCTTAAACTACCAAATCAATTGTTGGCTTCCAATTGTACTGGGATATTTCTGTTATGCAGAGCCATGCTCAGGAAAGACCACTCTATTTCCACCAAGGTCCCTGTGTGCAACGGAACAAGAAAAAACATCTGTGCCCTATTTCTCTCGGTGGCCTTGCCACCCAGGAGACTTGGAAAGCGCTGCTCCTCCCAGGGTACAAAAGGGTAATGAAGAGTTGATGAGATGTGCCTGGAAGGACTCAGTAAGAAATCTGTCCTTCCCTTCCAGAGGCTAGATAAACCATCAGTTTCTTTCCCAAGAAGTAAAAAGAAGTACCACAAGGAAAGCCATTGTAGCGAGCTTTCTGTTTTAAACGTTTCTTTTTGAAGCAGAAACCACATGCCAATTGTCAAAGAGTCAGCTAGCTGTCAAGTAAGATTCCAGTTCAAGAAACGTTCCAGCTCCCCATCTGATCACATCCTCAGTATGCAAGCTTTCCCTAGAAAGCAGAAATGACCGGAAATATGCATTAGTGTTTACTAATGAATAAACCCTTCCCAAATGTTCATGAAAAGTCAAGGGGAAAAATCACAACAGCGGAGAGAGCCATCTCCAATGGGCAACAATCAAGTCATCTAATAGAAATGTATTGGAACATTAAAACTGAAAAAAACAATGTATGGAAAGTACCACAGTCAAATCATTTTTATCAATAAATTGATGAGAAATTGATACATGGTTTTTATTTTGCTTGAACTTTTTTGATGGCTTAGTTCTTTCCATCTTTTGTTTGTTTGTTTTAAGGTGCATTACTTTAAGCCTGCTTTAAAGTCAATATTTTCTCTTTAACGCTGCCTGTTCATTTAAAATATCATGATGATTATCTTGGGAGGGGCCTGATTCCTGGGACTGCTCCGAGACATAGCAATCTCCTCACTTCCTCAAAGTAGCTTTGCTAAGAAATTTAGCCTTTCATAGAAACAACAATTGGAACGATTAATTAGTTTCAATTTTAATTAAATGATGATCTCATTTAGCTCCGATTAAATTACAACAACTAGATAAATCCAGAGAGCAGCATTTAACTAATTTAATTAGGTTTGGTATTGCTTTTCTAAGATGTCACAGGATGACTACAGATTGGTGCCAATGTATTTCCTAAACAGGATTCTCTGAACTTGACTTGGATTGATGTCAGAAGGCCAGGCAAAGCAGAGACAAACTGTATCTCCCCCCCCCCTTTCCTTTCTTTCCTTTCTTTTTCTTTTTTCTTTTTTCTCTCCAATTTAGAACTTTTGGAAAGAAGCATAGCAAATAAGTGGATATGTTTCCCTATTTAAATGCAATTTAAAATCTCAATGGAAGGGTTTATATTCTCGCAAGTAATACATTTGTAAGTTCTTTTCTGTTATCAAGGTTTAATTTCCCTGTGGAAAGCCCAGCCCTCCTCGGGTCCTCTATCTGGGTTATTGTGTTTTGAAATTGATCTGCAGCATTGTATTTGTCCTCTCTCCTCTTTTTTAATTTTTTTTTTTCTTGTGGTCTCCTGTACCTGAGAGGACGGAATCCCAGGAGTTACATAAACCATGACCAACTTTCAATACCTGTATTTCTCAGTGGATCTGAGCATGAGATGCACTCACAAAAATAGCACTAAATGGAGCATGACTGATGGGCACTGCTCCTGTCCACAAGTTTTGTACGAAACAACTGGGACCAGCAAGCCACCTGTTCAAATAAAAATGTATTCTAGATACAGAGCGGAGGAAGACTTTGAACCTAGGATCTTTCTGTCCACAATCCCCGGTGATTGGGATTAGGATCTTGCTCCACCAGCTGCATTCTCTGCTACTAAAAGAACCCAGCGACTCATGAGAGATGAGCTTTGTTCCAATAGAGTTACATCCGTAGCCCTGAATACAAACAGCTTCTCAGAGAGTTTTATAAAATTACTCATTATTTTAATGATGTACGTTCTTTTTTTTAATTCTGGAATTTATTGTTAATTAATGTTTAATTCAAAACAAATAAGCTATTTCTTTAAAAACTTTTATTTTATATTGTCTATTGTTTCCCTGTGTGTATTTGTCATGGTGTGTGTGTGTGTGGGAAACGATGGAATATTTAGTTCTTGTATTTCACCATGCAAGTCCTAACAATAGAACTTAAGTTGTTAGGGTTATAGTTTCCTTACCTGTAGGGCCATCTAGTCATCCCACCAGAGGTTTCATGCTTGTGTGAAATACCTACTCATTTATTTACATATCCTTATTTTGCAAGGATGTATATATATGTACCATGCATGCTCCTGGTGTCCTTGGAGGTCAGAAGAGGGCACTGAATCCTCTGTAACTAAGTCACACATTATATACAATGTCATTTATATTCATATAGTGACATATTCTACTCAGATACCTTATATCTGAATATGGCACTTACATTTATATATGTTAACACATCCTATTTGAATATGTTATTTGACATTTCAAATGTTAACCAAACAGACACAAAAGTAGAAGTCAGATTGTCATGGAAGAGGAAGACTCCTGGTAGATTAAGAAAAAAGAGGTATGAGTAAATTTCAGGTGGTAAATATGGTCATACTACATTATATCCAGGAATGAAGGGTTACCACAAAGCTTATCACTTTAGGCGTTTGGCATGTGTTAATAAAATGGCGACATAAGTGTAAAAAGTTAGTTTGAAGAGCTGTGGTTTGTTTGAGTCCCCCGTTGTGTACATTGAATGACCAACACTGGAGTGCTGTGTGAGAGTTAATTCTTACCAGTGCTTCTGAGGCAACCAGGTCATTTGTCACAGTCATGTGGCAATAGCCTCAGTTGGGATTAAAAGGCCAATGGGTGAGAGGCTGAAATCATGGCTTGGCTGGAAAGAACACTTGCTGGTCTTGCAGATAATCTGGCTTCCATTCCCAGTATAATATGATGGTTTACAGCTATCCATAACTTCAGTTTCAGGAGATCAGAACTTCTCTTCTGACCCCCAAGAGCATTCACACATACAGCACAAATTCATACACATGGGCAAAATACCCATACACCACAAATAGATGCACACTGACCAGGGATGACTGGATGTCTGCCTTTCCACGTGTCCTACTGACACAAGACCCACTAAAAAAGATGTCTGTGCTGGATCATGGACAGCTTGCACTTACAAAACACAGACCATGTCCTATTTGATCACAGGTAGTTTATTAATTAATGTTTAGTCTGTGTTTGTTGGTTTCGCCTGGCTCCAACCTTTAAGTGATCTTACTTCATTCATATGATCTACACTAACGTTATGTCCTAGGCTAGTTGACAAAAATGTATTTTTCTCCCTCCCTTTTGTCTCTTCTCTTTTATATCCCTGTCCTTTTCCTCTGTCCTCGTTTACCTGTCAGAATGCATTTATAAACTTCACATTAGAGCAAATTGCTCTCTTTAGGGGTGGAATTCTGGTTTTCAAGGTAGGCAAAAATCAGGACAATGTTTTCTATTCATATCTTTAGAACATTTTTAATTAAATATTTTTGCATGAAAAACATAAAATTCTTATATTTAATCTTTTGAAATTAAAAGGTAATTGCATGGTTTTTAAACTTAAATAAAATGACACAATTTTCCCAGCTAGAGATGCCTCTTATGTGAAGAGCCCTGACTGCTTTTCTAGAGGTCCCAGGTACCATTCTTATCGCCCACGGGGCAGCTCATTTGTAATTCCAGTTCCAGGGAATCTGATGCACTGTTCTGGACTCTGTGGCCACTGCATAGAAGAGAAAAACACACCCTTTCCCATAAAATGAAATTCATGTAATCTCAAAAAATTAATTCCACCATTCTTCTCTTCTCTCCCCTACTTCTAACCCCTATCATCCCCCTCTACTCCCTCTCAAATTCTTGGCGTTGTTTCCTTTAGTTATTATTACCTCCATAAATAAATGCATGGCCATACAAACACAAGCTCCGGAGTCTATTTGGCATTGTTTAATATGTCCATGACTTCAGGGCTTACAGTGGTGTTGGATAACCACTCAAAGGGCTCATTCCTGCAGAAGAGAAATGATAATCTCAGCTGACACTACTTAGGTCTAGTTCCCTTTCTAAGGCAGTGTCCCATGAGAATACAGCCTTCTTCTCCTGCCTATTGTTGTTGTCATTGTTTAAGTTCTGTTTACACAGCCATATTGTTGAGTCACAATGGGTGACTTCAATTTTTATGTTATACAGGATTTACCTACCATCAGAGTTGTCTTTTGCAGAGTTATTAGCTCCTAGGTTCTCATAATTATTTTTACTTACAACCATATTTTGAAGACAGTTTTTTTTTTAAGTCATTAGAGTAGCTTTTGGACAGACCATTCATAACTTCTCAGCTAACCCAGGAAAATTTGATCCCACCACAGATGAGCATTACCAGAACAGTCAGTCTTCATCATAAAAATTAATGTTTTGTCAGATCCACAGCAACACACACATTTTAATATGCAATTATAATTTTATGAGATTTGAAGTCTAGAATCAATCAGCATTTTCGTACCTGTTTTTTGCCTTCATGTTTCATATCGTAAGTATGTTATTGGAGACATTCCTTGTTGTACAATAGGTAATCATAAACCAGAAGAGGCTGCCGCTTAAGTAGAAGCAAAGCGAGGGTCATCGCCGAAACCAAAACCTAAGAGCAATGTTAAATTAGTACAATATTTACAGAAATGCTGGTGGAAATGACGTGAAGGGCATTTATTGTTTTAACTAACAACTTGGCTTAGACTACATCTTGTGGTTCTCCTCAGCATAACTGAAGTGTGATTTAGTGGATGATAATTGAGTATTCCTACCCTCAAAAAAAAACCCACACGTAACCGAGAAACAGAAACAGACTTGAGAAGTCCATGGCTTAGTTGGCATCCTGAGGACATTGAGCGGCTGGAGGCTGACCTGCATTATTCTGTGCATCCTCACCGGGGAGGAGGGAGGAGTGCCTAAGTACTCTCAACTATAAACCTTCACGCTCCCAGCTATGAACTCAGAACAGGTGAAAATGGTCAGCTCCCGAAACACAGAACGATCCTTCAGAGAAGTGAGATTTTTGCAGAGTGTGTTGAATTGCATTTCCAATTAAAAAGGACTGAAGAGCCTTCTGAACCGAGATCTCTGCCGCCATGGACTGCAAATCCCCAAATTAACTGCAGATGAGTTGGTTTTTTTTTCCTTATATGTGCTGATATTCAAATTAACATTATTCAGATTGGCACATGGGTATTCATAGGGACAGATGAGAAATCATCCAAAAGGCTGCTGCTCTCATTTAATAAGTATGCAAACTCACTTGAGAAATCACTCAAAAGGAATTTCTGAGTACCTATAGACATAGATAGAGCATTAGCCATTGTTTGAATGGGCAGCGTGGCAATTAAAGCTTACATATGACTTAAAAATTGTTACCAAAAATCTATTGCCTCATAATAACTCCATAATTTGGGGCTTTTTCAGTTAACTAGTAAGAAAAGCGTGAATATTTAACTCATGTCCTGAAAGACTCATGAAAAACATGAATTTGATAACAAAAATTGAGTTATTTAGATAATAGGCTTTAGGTCAATGGTAGTATGCATATGTAGCATTCATTAGGACCTGTAATTGATCCCACCAGGGAACAGAGAAAATAGAGATTTTTACCTCTGAAAGCAATCAGAGTAAGGCCTTCAAATGAAGCATATATATATATATATATATATATATATATATATATATATATATAATGCCATTTTACAAAACGAGCTAAGGAAATGAGTGCAAAATGGTGTTTGTCATTTATTCTTCTTTTAAAGAAAAATCACATCACATTGTTGTAATGTGCTCACAAATAAAAACAGCCAGATTAAGGTAATCGATGAAACGTTTACCCAGTTCTAAACTCTGTAAATCTCAGTGAACTTCCTTTCAGTTAAAATAGTATTCTGAAGTCTGCAGCTGCACTTAGGACTCTGTAGTTTCAGGATCAATTAGATTCCTACTTACTTGGTCACCATAAAAAGGAGGGAGCATCAATAACCATGTAGAGTAGAAACTTGAAAATCATAGCTATTTGTCTTTTGTAAATCATGTCTGAATCTACCCTACCTTATCATCACCTGACAACACCCTTTTCTTGGTCTCATTTGTGGATGTCTTCTTGGTTTCATATAACATTGCTTTTGACCAAGAAGCTTGCTTCACAGTCAAAAATGTGTGACAGTGGTTTCACACACTTGAAATTAATTTGCCTTACCATCTTCCCCATCTTCTTGAAGCAGCTGGCCTGGTAGAACATGGAATTGGCCTTTTGAAAAAGCAATGATAACACCAGTTAGATGGTAGTAGCCTGGAGGGTTTTCTCACATAAATAATATCCCGATTTCAACATCTTCTCCCTGTAATCTTTCCAATTCCTCCACACCTCCTGTGCCATTTAGATCCATGCCCTTTCTGTCACTCATAAGAAGACAAACAGGCTTTTAATGGATAATAAGATAATATAATGAGATCAATCAAAAACTGTACTTGAGGATTGGACAAAACAAACCAACAGAAGTAAGAGCCCAAAAGATGGAACAAAACACAGAGGCTCACTTAGAAAGCCCACAACACACTGAATTAGAGGTCATAGTATATACACAAATGACTGGTAGGTTAAAAAGAGCCTTAATATGGCATTGTGAAATAAGAAAACTCCAAAGAAGCCATTGAGTTTGTTATTGGCCTGTTGGCCATTTCATGCTAGTCATACAGTCTACCTTTAAGAACAGTTTGTTTCCCCAGTGAGACCCATTTGGAGGAAAGTAGTTATCAACTGAAGGTTTATTGTGAGTTAGGGATGAGAAATGTGTCCACTTCAACTCTTGGGCTCCATTTGATTCATACCTGTGCAGGCCCTGTACCTACTGCCTCACTCTTGCGAATTAAGCAGGACACAGGGAGATGTGATCATGTATTAAGCTGGCCAGGGGATGACTCGCAATGGCTGATCATGTTTGTCAACTTGAGTACATCTGGAATCAATTAAAACCCAAGCAGCAAGGGCAACTGTAAGGATATTTGTTGACTGAACCATTTAAAGCGGGAAGACTCACCTAAGTCTTGGCCAAACTTTCTGATCGCAGCCCACATAAAGTAACACGAAATAAGTTGTTTCTTTTGCCTTTCCCCCTCACTCTTATCCACACGTTCATCTATATTTCTGCTAAGTATTCCTTTGCTAGTATTAGAATCTATTATTTTGGGTTTCCAACATAGACCACACAGACCACATCTAATTTTGTGGACTGAACATCTACTGGAATCTTGGCTTCTCTCTTGGAAAACAGCCATTGTTGGAGTAGTCAGACCACAGCCTGTAAGGCACTCACATAAATCCCCTTCATAATTTATGAACAAAATAGCTAGAAAACTGAATGACAAATATTTCTTCTTTATTTATTGGATTCATTTGTACTGTCTACAAAATTCATTCATTTAGGTTTCATGAGTGAGCTGTCCTGAATGTTGTAAATGAAAACATTTCTTTAAAATAATGTGAAGTTTAATATATAAATAACCAAAGCTGTTTTAAATGAAGAATGCCTTGTATTTTGGAAAATTACTATGAGAAATTATGCTATTCTCAGTATATAAAGGTTCTTAACAAATTCCAAAATATATAAAATAAAATAGGGCTGTATAGAGGGTTCAGCAGCCCAGAGTGGTCTTGTCCTTACAGAGGATATGAGTTTTATGTCCAGCATCCATGTGGCAGCTAACAACCTCTGTACTTCCACACAGCTCTCTTTCTTCCCCAATCGAAACCAGGTATGAAAGTGATACACAGACAGGCAAAACTTGTTCTCATAAAATTAAGAACAAGCAAGCCTAAAATATAATAAAATAATACAGCCAGTATATCATTTTTAAAAACAAAACTATTGAAGTATGTAATCCTGAGCATCGTGGCTCTAATCTCCACCTCCCTTCTCTTAATCTCTCGTCTCACCTCCATTCTCTATCATCACTGATTTGCTTTTCTTTTCTTTCAGCAGTCAGATCATCAGAGTTTTCATCTTTATTTTTGTTCCTTCAAAAGTAAAAAGGAACCTAGGAAGAGACTTGGGCAGTTTTCCCACAGATTAACTAGTACTGACGATAGCCGGTCTGTTCTTATTATGTTTGCATTTAAACACTTACATTTTGAAAACAATGGAGAAAGGACTCCAGTGGGAATATGCAGAGTATATCTAACATTTTGGTTCCTTTTTTTTTTTTTTTTTTTTTTTTGACTGCTTGCTATCAAAAGAAAAAATAAAAAAAAACAAAACAAAAAAAAACCCTCTTTCTAAACTCAGTTAACAATTTATCTTACCAATACAAGCAATGTCTAAGCAATGCTTGCAGTGGTTGAATAGTGTGTGATAGACGATGGATCGTGGAAATCCTTAATTATGCCTGGAATTGACATACTGACATTTACCTCTACTGAGAATAATACCAGGACATGATTCTTTCTGGGAAAGAGAGCTTTAACAATTGGGAGCAGCTGGCTTGACAGACTGTTATTGTTTGTCCCTGTTTGGTTTCGTTGAGCACTTGAGCCTGCATTGGGCAAGTTATTTGGTCTACAAATGATATTTCCAGTACCCCTTAAAGGTCGGTCAGAATGACAGCTGTCTGATTGCATTGCTCTCCTGGAAGAATTTATTCAATGATCAAACCTTAAGCATTTTAAGCACTGCTCATTATGGTTACATGATTTGTAAAAATTCAGTTTTATGAGCATTAGAGTCCATTTTTGACTTCTTTAACTTGTGAAGACATACAATGCTCACAAAAATAAAATACCTTGATTGTCCCTTTCATAGAGTTGTGAGAATATGTTAAGTTGTTTTGTAAGTTTGAAGTGTCATATCAACATATGCCACTCTATTATGCATTATGTATGCATATTTATTATGAGAATTGTCCCCAGATACTACATAAATAAGTAAATAAATAAAATTAAACTTCTTGTCTAATAGATGTTTGATTTTGTCATGTGTTGAACCTACCATCACCACAAAGTCAAGATCACATAGTGATGACATCAGCATCTATCTTCTTACATAGGAAAATGATAATGTAATTGTACATAGTAAATTTAGATAAATAATAAGTGAAAAGAAGAAGATTAAATAATAGTATATGTTAAGTAAACAGTCTAGCAATTTTCCATTTAGCACCAGCAGTTAGGTCTATCAAAGATAACTACTAACTGGGAGTGGTCTTTTGAAATTATTTTCTCGACTAGACTCTGGATGCACGTGCATTTCACTTATTTCCTAGTACCTTTTACCTAGGTAATATTTTAGTTTTATCCCACATTCAGGTATACAGTAATATAACACTTTTTCAATCATCACTTAGAAACATTCGGTGCTCTAATTGAAGTTCATGATTGTTAACAATTGACTTCGACTTAAAGAAGCCATCTAAATAAAAACATTGCCTATGGGAAGAAGTTGCCTCACCAACTCTGCCTGGTTGCTTCATTAAACTTTGTAGATCAAAGGATAGAACTTCTTTACTTAAATGATGCTTATTTGATAATTAAAAATATTGGGAATTCTCAAGTAGCTCATGTCTTTATCTCATATTGGATTTGTCTCAACATGATTATGGAATTCGAATGTCTGTTGATTAAAGGAAATATGAGTTTATTGTGTTTATTTCTGAACAATGTAAATATAATTTCATGTTCTGGTTTACCTTCAGCTTGTACAATGCATGGCTTTCCATGATTAATGATACTATCATGATTTTAAATGAATTTTTAAGTTTTCATGTGAATCAATACACTCTTATTTTCATGTGTGGAAGTAAAGAAATGCTACTTTTTCAATGAATAGTCAGTTGCTAATTACATCTGTATACTTTGAACTCTGTGAGTTAAACTGACGAATCTATGAACTTGATTATTCAGATGCAATGATTGGCTGGTGGTGAGGCAGCTCAGAGGTTTAGAGGAGTCTTGGTCTTGTAGAGAGGACTTGGGTTTTGTTCTTAGTACCCAACTGTGGCTCACAAACAAATGTCATTGCAATTCCAGGGGATCTGGAACCCTTTTCTGACTTCCAGAGGTCTCGGGATGCACTTAGTTCATAGATATACATGTAAGCAAAATGGTCTTGTATATAAAATAAAGTAAATTTAAAACTATCAAAATAGAACAATAGACACATACATAAAACACATTTAAAGTGTGTATGTACTTACTCTAAAATTACTAGAAATGAGTCCTTTTCACCTAATATTAATATATACATATTAATATATATATTTCACAGAAGTAGCACCTATGCTATATATTCTTAAAAGTTTAGCATATTTGAATTAATTCTTGATTTTTATTTCATTTATATGAAGTTTTTTTACAGGTTTATATTTATATTCTGAAAGCTTTTTGCTTTTGAGCTTCAATTGAATCTGTCAATCTGATAAGTAACGTTAAATATTTATATCCCAATAGGATTGAAAATACCTGAAAGGGATGTTCTTATTTAGTAGACAAATATGTCTTTAAAACACATCCCCAGAATTCAAACATTATGTAAATCTGGCAAATATTTGTTCACAAGAAACCAAAATCATTCTAAACAGGTTTTGGAGAACAATATTCTGATGTTCTTGTGTTGCTGCACAAGTTTGTGTCATTCAGGAAAAGACCGGAAGTTGGGAAGGAGTGTGGTACCTAAGGCAACAAATCTGTGAGGTTAGCTGACCTCTGGTGGGGGGAGGGTTATGGATTTTATGGAGACATTCCACTTGGGATGAATGTCCTAATGTCAGTCTCTCTCTCTCTCTCTCTCTCTCTCTCTCTCTCTCTCTCTCTCTCTCTCTCTCTCTCTCTCTCTCTCTCTCTCTCTCTCTCTCTCTCTCTCTCTCTCTCTCTCTCTCTCTCTCTCTCTCCCTCCCTCCCTCCCCCCTTCTCTGCCTATCTGACAGTGAGTTTCTATATTTGGTCTCATCGGCTGCATGAGGAAGCTTCTCTGATGTGGCTGAACAAGGCACCGACCTATGAGTATAGCAGGATGTAATTAGGAGTTATTTTATCACTGTGAGTTTTTATTTTTTCTTTTTCGTTTTACCGTCTATTAATTCTTTGTGGGTCTCACATCCTGTATTCCAATCCCACTTTCCTCTCCATCCCTTCACGTTCCCCCTTTGCCCTTGGCAGCCTCCCCACCCAAAACAAAACCCATAGTCCATTCGTCTTTACTTGCAAGTGTTGACTGCCACGAGTCGTTGGTCTCACTCAAGGCCTCTGCTATACTACTAATAATGGGCTCTTACTGGATATTCCATGGTTGTCCTGTGTCATGGAGATCCTGTAGCTTTGTATCTGTAGATTCATCCCCTTCACCTGCTCCAACAGTTCATAGATGAGGTGTCTGTTGGGTTGGGCCACCTGGCAGCCCTGGTTCTGGGCCTGGCAGGTAGCGAGGTCGGTCAGCTTGCCAGGTTGCACTCATAGTCACCACAAGGGTGAGCTCTCTAGCACTGCCTGAGCAGCCTCCAGCAAGCACGGAAGTCGGTTTTTCTCTCAGGCCCTCAAATCCTAGTCCCCCTCACTCATCTCACCAGGGATGGCTCTACTGCTCTGCCCAGGCAAGGTGCAGGGCCCTCTCTTCTGATTGCTGTAAGGTGCATATGAGTTGACATCAGCTCTCTTGTTCTCGTGCCCTCTGGGCTGACTCACCTGCTCACCCAAGGTCACTAAGCTATCTATCTTCAAGTTCTTGGTCTATAAAGCAGTGTTGATTATGGATTCCATCTCATTGACTGGGTCTTAAGTAAAATCAGTTATCAGTTTGTTGCTCTCACAAGCTTGATACCACCATTGCACTAGGATATCTTAGAAAACGGATACCATTGCAGGTCAAATGGATTGTGGCTGGGTTAGTGTTTATGTTTCTCTTTTGACAGTGTGCAGAGTATCTTGCTATATCAATGACATAGAGCATGAGGCAATGGGTCTATGTAGGCACCAGCCCAACATCTCCATTAAACGCTAGGATCACAACCAAAAAGATAAGCAGAAAACTTGTTTTTTTTGAGACAGGGTTTCCCTGTGTAGCTTTGGAGCCTGTACTGGAACTAGTTCTTGTAGACCAGGCTGGACTCGAACTCACTTGGGGGCCTCTGCCTCCTGAGTACGCGGATTAAAGCCATGTGCCACCACTGCACAGCAAGAAGAAAACTTTTAAGTACATCTTTAAAGATTTACTTTTATTTATGTGTGTGTTTGTGAGTTTATGCCATAAGTACTCAGGTGCCCGCACAGGCCAGGCAGGACACAGCCTTCCATCCCATGAAGCTTGAGATACAGGTGGTCATGAGCTGCTTTGTGTATCCTGGGACTTGAACTCCAAACAAGAAGCAAGTTTTCCCAATGGTTGGACCATTGCTTCAGCCCTAAACTGCTTTATAAATGTATACTAGGGAATTATGTTTCTAAGAGTCATAAATGTTCACTGGCATGGATTATGCTTATACTGGCTTTACTGTTTGATAGCGTTGCCAGAATTAACCATAAATGGTCCAAAATTATGCCATTAACTTCTATGTCAGGTTGTGCATCTTTCATAAAAATCTATATAAAAATCTATAGGGCTTTTATACTCCAGGCTTACTATTATTCACTATTTAGGATTAGTCTCTTAGAGGCATCCACTGAGGTGGTTATGAGAACATTTTAGTATAGAGTCAATTTTTTTCATTGATTTTCAGTTAAAGCAATAAGCACTAATATAGCATAATAGCAGGGTAAAACCAGTTTCACTTAATGTCAGGACTTTAAATACTGAATGTAGCAAATAATCCAATCTTGACACAATACAAATGCCAAATCACAAACATTCCCTGATAAATATTGACTTATGTTAATATTGTTAAATCTCACATTTATGCATAAAGTATAGTCAGTTTGCTACATATTAATTAGGTTGTAATTCACAGGTACAAGAAATCCCAGGTTGGAAGCCATTGAACAGCATTTAAAGATAAGGACTTTCGCTAAGTGTCATTGGCCTGCATTTTAAAGAAGAAAATTATCAACTTGTCACTTGACTCTGTACTTGAGAGGAGGCTCTAAATTGCCATCGAAGGAACAGTGAAACACAGGCAGGGTGTTAGAGTTCAACACTCTTCACTCCAGTGAGAGAAGACTTCACTAATTAAGCAGTCACAGCCATGCTAAGTACCATAGAGGAAAACATGGTCAGGCTTCTTGTCAGCGTAGAGAGTAGCAGTCATCTTCTTGTAGGACTTTACCAGCTAAGATAGTTTCTGCAATCAAATAAGAAGCATGTAAGCAAATAAGAAGGCTGTAGCATTAAAAAAAATGCATAAAAGCCACAGCATAGTTCCTGTGTTTTGCTTTCTGGACCATTTTTTTTATTTTTTAAATCAGTTAGTTATTCTTACAGGACACAGAAGCCAAATCCATATAGGAACCAATCACTTGTTCTGACACAGGGTTTATTAGATTCTGATATTGGACTGTACAAAGAGATTAACCTTCAAAGCTGGCTTTGCCTTCCTTCATAGCAAAAGCCTGCCACTGGTGACATCTAAACCCAGAGTCACTTGGAATCATAGCTCTTATGAGAGTGGACTAGCTGTCCGTCTCACCCCCTCGGACAGCTTTCTCAGCCTCCCAGGAGTGGTGTACCATGTTGGATTATTTAGTACTTCAATAGTTTGCTCTAAAAGATATTGTATACTCCTCGAACAAGGAGACGTTTATTGTTTTCCAGTAACCATCAAAAGAAAAGGCAATGGAGATTATGGCTGAGTGGTGAGTAAGTACTTTAATGGTTTCAAAGGAACAAAAGTACAGAGGAAGGTTGTGAGTCATAGTACTATCACTTTGATTTTGCTGATTTCTCTGTACCTTTTTTAAAAGGCTTTTTCTAAAGGGAGTGAAAGATATTTGCAGATTGCTATCTCTGACGGGACTTGGAAGACCATTTGATGTTAGTAATTAGTAGCTAAACCATAAATCCTATGAAGTTTTCTCACCGCCCTGTGAAGAACATCACTGCTTCTGATGCAAACCACGACAGAAAATTTCTATGTGCAAATTTGAGAAAAATCACTTCCCGGTTTAGGTTTCCTTTCTTGTGAAGTAAATCTTTGAAGGAAGATAGTACCCTCTGCATTTCTCAATTAACCATAATCAGTGTTCCTTTTACCCACCTCAAGTTGAGTTCTTCTACTTCAGCTTAAGAGAACAACCCTGGTAAAAGTCGCCTGGGCGTATTACACATGGAGCCCACACTGGCGTGTTTACAGTTCTCCATAGCTCAGCCAATGGGGCAGGACAGAAAAATGTCAGGAAGAGCTTTGCAGAAACGTTTCCTTATGTGTCTGTGTGAGTTTTGTCTTGGCAATTAATTGGTCGATTCTGTAGTATTTAAAATCTTTTGGTGTTTTTGTTAAACCTTTATTTTTACTTGTGTTCCATAACTCTTCTATTACTGTGTGCATTCCTCTCTCGTTTCTCCTTTTTACACACCGAGAGATGAAACATTGGTAATGGCCGCGCGGTGCATTCAATCCCAAGGTGGATTCATCATGCGATTTAAAAATAGATAAAAGTCTTCCCTATCTGGGATGTTAACATCACTGCTAGATAAATAATGCAGTCTTCTGATCCTTGTTGAGAAACGGATCAATAAAATTTTCAAAATCCCACTGGATGAAGTAAAACCTTAACCCTCCTTTTCCAGTAATGACTGTGCCGAGTTCTGCTCAGTATTCTTTCAGGCACCTGAACCTGATGCAGTGGATGCAAATCATTCTAGAATATAAGTGCCTTGTCGGTAATGAGGTAATGTGGAGCCTTCACATAGCGTCTGAATGGGGGCATTGAAAGAAAGAAGAGGTTAGGAGAAAAAGAAAGAGCACACACTAGCCTTCAGTTTTAGGTAAACAGGAAAGTGGAACCGATTGATATGTTAATCGATTTAAGCAGCAATGTAGAGACACCCACATCACAGTCCATCAAGCACCCAAAGACAGAAATGCTTTATTTTGCTTCTGGTTTATGACCAAATAATTCTATAATATCTATATGTCCTCATCTCCATTCTCTAATGCAAATATATGAAGATACTCAGGGAAAGCTGACATTTAGTTACTACAAACTTAAATAAAAAATACTATCATAAAATTGAATCCTCTTAATGAGGTGAATATTTACCTTATACTTGTGCGAGCAGGATTGTTATAACAGAATTGAGACATAAATACGATGGATAAAGACTGCTCTCAAACAAGTCTAAAATTATTGCCATGTTATGAACTCTCTCATGATAATTGATCAGTATATTCTCATGCTATGATACCTTTTATACATAATCCAAGAATTCCACCATATGGTAAATAAACTGTATCCTAGTAACTAATGCCAATTGACTGTCACTATGACTAAACTTCTGTATGACAATCTCTTTATCTTTTTTCATTGATATTTAAAATTTTTAAAGTTTTTTCATTTCTCATACTAAACCCATTTCCCCCTTCCTCTCCTCTCTCCTCTCCCTCCCTTCCCTCCGCTCCCTCCCCTCCTTTCTCCCACCAAAGCCCCTGTCCACTTGCTCAGCCTCTATATGGAGGGGGTGCTTGATATGTCTTCATTTATTAACATCATACTTTTAAAGCCAGGAAGACTCTGTCACAAGTCAAGTTTCTTGCTAATATTTTGCTTGTCATTTAGTGTATACTTCAAGAATGTACACTATTTTTAATACTTTATTAACTAAAGCATTAGTAACAGTATCTCATGTTGTGGTGACCCCAACCATAACGTTATTTCATTGTTATGTCATAACTGTAATTTTGCTACTGTTAGGAATAATAATATAAATATCAGAATTCAGGATATCTGATATGTGACTCCCCCCAGTGGGTCAAGACCCACAGTTTGAGAACCAGTGCTCTACAGTGTATTTGTATATACTTACATTGTGTGTTGTCCATTTTTAAATGGTAAGTGTAATTTAAAATGAGTTTGGCCTAGAGGTTAGAAACACATTAATTAAATTGTCACCAATTAGCACATGGGTAACGCTGTAATGATATCTAAACAATAATGTTTTAAATTGCTTAGTGTTTACATTCTGTCATCACATATTAATTGTCATATGACATCAAAAATACACTTGAATTTGAATTTGTATTTAATGAAAAAATTGTATTTTATGTTACTTTTAAGAAGTAGGTGTACTGAGCTGAAAGTGTCTAGGACATTTGCTAGGCGGTAAATTTTAAAAATCAAGAGATTGTTTTAGTATTAATCTATTAAGATCACTTAGAAACAGTGTCTTATAGTTATTTTAGATATTCCCAAAACATATTAAAACAAGAGAAATAAAACAGCTGCAAAACCATAAAGGCCCTACACTTCTAGCACAGTAAATTATGAGGCTCTGAATTCTTAGGTACTAGATTACATGGCAATTACATGATGGGAAACGTCCTTGTGTATATATGCTTGTCTTATTAGTTGATGAATAAAGCACTGTTTGGCCAATAGAGGCAGGAAGATAGGCAGGACTGGGAGACGAGGAGAATTCTGGGAAATGTAGGCATAGAGAGACCAAAGTGGAGATGCCATGTAGTGGAGGATGGACTAACAGGTCTGGTAAGCCAAGAACATGTGGAAATACATAGATGAATAGAAATGGGTTAGTAATTAAGACAGAGCTAGCCAAAAAGAGGCCCTAGCCATTGGCCAACAGTTTATTAATTAGTATAGCATCTCTGTGTGTTTATTTGGGGCTGGAAGTGGCAATGGGACCTGGCAGGACAAGAAAAATTCTGCAAAAGTACCAAGCGGTCAAGTAAGAGACCTAACGTGAACATTGTGTAGATGAGTTATTGACACTCTTCTGATCCGAGGTAACGGAATTGGTCTCAATTAGAGATCTGACAGGCATGTTTTACTTCACACATGACTCACCAAGGAACAAAAGGCAACTGCACGCGATAACTGCGCACCTCATCAGCTCTGAGCATGCAGTGGCCCCGTATGTAACCCTTTCTTCTCCTCCTGCTGTGCGTCTCATTCAGGTTTTCGTTGATTTGATTTAGCTGTGCTCACATTTAATTTCAAGGCTGTGCACAAATTTACTGTACACATCTTTATCTATGCTGTGACTGACCCCCTTTTGCCCACTCACTCAGGCTGGTGCAACTTTGCCTCATGCCTCGCCAGTCTACATGTGACCTATGTGAAGCAGATCTCTGGTGATCCCTGGAGAAGCTTCGCTATCCAGTTGGGCTCTTATCTGTAACATTAAAAAAAAATGTTAATAACTAAAGACTTACTAAAAAGAAAACTCAGAATTTGTTTGTAAATGTTGACTTCATTTTGTTTTCAGTTCTCATGTGCTAAAGACTGGACTTGGAAATTCAGAGGAGAATATGCTTGCTTGTTTATTTCTTCCATCCACATTCGTGTACTGCTTCCCCCTACTGCCTTCTGAACGCCTTTGCGGTTACGAGACAGCTTCTCTTTCAATAGAACTGACGTTCGTTCCCGAAACATGTTCTGTTGATAGTTTTAGGACTTTGAAATTGTGGTTGCGAAATTGTGAGTGTAAATTGCTAGGTGTGACCTCACTGTGCTTTCTTGCTTAGAGCTTCTTGTGCATGCGGATTATTGTTTTTCCTTGAATTGGGCAAGTTTTTGAACATTTTCAAATGTTTTCTACTCTTTCTTTAGTCACCTGGGACATTCATTATACACATTTTAACAGCTTGCATTTCCACTAAGTTTTATGGAGCTTCATGTGTTTATTAATCTTTTAATGTTTTCTTTGATATCAAGTAATTTATGGCTAGTTAAAATTATCGTATATCAAACAGTGTGAGATTGCTGCAGGCACAAAAACAGGTCAACTGAATAAAATTGAGAATGCATAAATAGATTGGATCTGTACACATGACAAACATTCCACTTCTGACTGATGGAGAAGGGCTGGATTATCCAATAAATGTTTTTGCAAAACTAAATTTGCAAAACAGAATTGAAATGGAAGCCCACCTTAAAAATCAATGACAGGTATATTACAAATTAAAATACAATATATTGCTCTAATTATATTAAATATTATATTATATAAATATTATATTATATTATATTATATAAATATTATATATTATATTAAATGTCACAGAAAAATAGCTTTATGATAGTGGATCATGGGGTTAGTGCTTTCACAAGACCATACAAAAGGAAAACAATCATCTTGGAGAAGTAAATGACCTTATTTTCCACCTGTCAAAATCATCTGTGCATCAAAAAATGTGATATAAATCTATTAGAGGTACATAGGCATGTTTGAATGATGTAATCCACCATTACTATGGCAGTTGATAATTTTGTACAATTCAACAATAAAACAATGATTATACTATAAAATGGAAAACACACTCTGTGTTCCATTTCTTCAATTTGCATCGATCGATCACTCACATGGCTCACTGTCCGTGTGTGTGTGTGTGTGTGTGTGTGTGTGTGTGTGTGTGTGTGAGTGTGTGTTTCTTGTTACAGACTTTTCATGCTTTTAAATCTGAGGGAAGATATCTTCAGAATCCATTTATTGTGTCACTGGGAAATCTGTTGCCTACCAGCCGCCAATGCAGAGAATGAATCTGAGCCCAGGTAGAAAGGTTTAATTGTTTTATTTGTGTTTTTGGATCCACCCAGTGCCTTAGTTACTTTTTCTGTTTGTTTCTAAATATGTAATGCCATCGATCTTTTGAAAAATTTTCCTCTGAAATGGTTTGTTAGGTTTCTAATACATCTAAAGAAATCAGAGTAAATATTCAGTTACACTCCTTAGCCCCAGATTCCCACTTGTTTACACTGCAGTCCCTCTGATGTGTCATTTGTGAACTCACTCACATTGAGCTTTGCCGTGTGCCGATTCTGTGCTTCAGGCTGAGAAGAGTGGACCACGCCTTCTTTAAGAGCACAGCCCCAACCCCACCCACATCACACACTGTAAACACTGCAGAAAAATTCATCAAAATAACCTGGATTGAAGACGAACACAGAATCATGACTGACATTCTGGTGCTTCAGTCAAAGGGAACTGAATTATTCCAGGGCCGATACACTTTATTTTAATTTTCCCAATGGCATAATAGGAATTAAGCAGCCCCATGATGTTAAACACATTAAAATGTTTAATGGAGAGCCTGACATTTGCAAGAAATGTAGATTACTCATGTTGAGGGATGTGCCAATGAGTTTTCTCCTTTCCCCATCAAAATATCTCAGTGAATATAGGTAAAAGACCATTTAGCTTTTACATTCCTAACCAATGTAAGGAGCATATCAATCGATAGTTTTAACATTACCATCTATAGGTATATTTTCTCACTTTTCTCAAAAAACATCTTGCAAGTATACCAACTTTGTTCCTAACAAGTTTTGTATCTGTGGTACCATTAGTCTTGACTCTGTCACCTCCTGGATATAATGTTCCTTCTTCACAAATAAATCTAATTTTCATTTTATTAATTCATATGTCTATGCTTCTGATTTTAATTTTGAACATACTTAAAGAAAATGACTCAATGAGTAAAATCCATCTTCCATTCTCTAGTTAAATTTATTTTATTCCCTTGGAGGGGAGATATTTGACATAAAATTCTATTTAATAAAAGAAAAAAATAAGTAGTTGCATGTTGATGATTACTGTAATCTAAATATTAAAAAGTACATCTTAAATTTTAGATTGATTTCTTGGGAAGTCATTCTTATTTATCTTCCCTCAGTTTTGTAGGCCTGTGGGTGAAACCTAAATTGACTTCAAAGAGAAACAAAGTACCACCTATGTACTTAAAATTTAGTTTGCAACTTTAATAAAATAATATTCCTAAGATTCTCCAATTAAAGAATTCTTGTAGTTTTAACATAAGCTATTGTTTTTATAAGGGGCTAATTTCTGTGTCCAACAAGTTTGAAGGAAAGCCTCATCATTTTATACCAAATTAATATAATAATATCAATAATTATTTTCTCTTCAATGAGCTATTTCCAAATTCTGAAAATCAGATTGTATACTTCCAAGCACACTTTTATTTAGAAATGTACTCATTTAAAATTTATGGGAGGGCAGAGTAGAGGAGAAGACATTATAAGGAAGAATTAGCATTGAAGACATTTTGTAAGAGTCATATGCCTGCCTATTATAGCATAGGCCTTTTTATATACATAAATATTATTAAAGTTAAAACTGAGTTATCCTGTCATGCGGTTACAATATCTCTATTAGACCACTGGTTAGTAAATAAAATCCCCAGTGCTAGAAATGCATTACCTCCCATAGACTGTCAGATATTACAAGCTAATGCCAATGTTACTGATTACTCCACAGAACTTGGCATCAAGATCTCGTTTCTAAGGACATGACACATGTGAGTCATAGAACGTGGAATGGTACCAAGCTGGAAGCTTCACACCCAAGTGCTGTCTTTCATAGTGCTGGAAGATATGATGCATGTTACCAGAATAGCAGAAACGGAGCTTTCCTTATGAACTCGGTGAGGTACATACAGTAGGGCTTTGTCTGGTGTTGGAATAGTGGCAGGGACACCATGGGAGAAGGGAACAATGTTTAGGTTGAATTTAAGTGCAGTTCACTAGATGAAATGCACGCCTTGCACCACTTCCAGCCTAAAACCTGGGTCTAGAAAAAGCATAGGCCCTCAGGGAGGACCTGCATTTCTACTGCTAAATAGGCATGGTATGAAACTGACTTATTATTCCCATAGATTGAGGCATCTGCCAACCCTCATTGGAAAAGCATTTACTAGCTGGTCATTAACATTGAGGCCCACAGTGCAGAGAACAAGCAACTTTAGACTGCTGAACCCTAAATGACATTACAGACACACACACACACACACACACACACACACACACACACACACACACACACACACTCCTCTCCCCAAGGCTCACACGTTATTGCAAAAGGTCCAGAAAGATTGTAACTTCCAGAGGAGTTTGATGCTTACAAAGAAACAGCATCTTCCAGACACACAGGGCACTGTACATGTGATCTCAAAGTTGATATGACAGTATATACAAGGCTTGTGTAAGTCCAAACCAGATGAAGGTAGGCCTGAGATCACAACCCTATCTGATGAGCTAATAGCTAATAGCTCATCAGGTATCTGCCAGGATAGGGAAATGCAGTTTTTTTTTTTTTTTTTTAAGAGTGTGGCCATGGTAAGTAGGTCATGGTTCTGTGACGGCCACACAGCCAAACACATAGAAGCTGCAAATATTTGACTTTATGGGTTTCTGGTGTGTGTGCAGGGAGATGGGGTCGGGAAAGTTGTTTTAGGAAGAAGTTTAGGGAGGGGAATGTGTTGCATGAAAAATAAAAAATCCCAGAGACTGATACTGGTGTTCATGCTTCCCTCTGAAGATCAGAGAAACAAAGCAGCCAAGCCAGTAGGTCTCACCTCAACCCAGCTGAAATGGTAATCCTGGCCCCATGGCTCTCAGTTCTTTTGACCTCCTCATTTTATTTCTGTCTCGCTCCAATGAGATCATTCCTGTCCCCACCTCCCTATTGCTGAGATTAATGGCGAGGGATCCCAGGTACTGAGATCACCATTGTGTGAGCTGTTTCTTTTAGGATTCTTTTAGGATCAATAATCAGTGTGGCCTTGAAGTAACATAGATCCATCTATCTTTTATTCCTGAGTCCTGGAATTAAAGGTGTGTACCACTACCACCTAGCTACTACAGCTAACTTGTATGGCTGCATTGCTATTTTGATCTCCAGTGGCTTTAATAAATCATAAACAATATATTGCCACAGGAACGAATATAATTAAAACACTGTAAGGAAGTCTCAAAGAGCTAATAAAACTAAAAATAAGTGGGTTTCATGTATTGCTATAGCATAACCTACTTTCATAATTAAGTGCCATATAAGTGCATTTTTTATTTTTAAAACTTTATCTATATACTCAACAAAATTAAAACATTTCCCAATACTAAAATTGTACTATTTTTTTTATACCTCCTCTTCTGCTATTGCAATATAAGCATAAGCAAGTTTTTTGTCTTGCTTTTTTCAGGGGGTGGAGTTTGCTTTTTTACTTTTGCCATTTAAATACTTATTTCTTGGCCTTCTATGTAAAGTTTAGTTAGAATGTTGTTTGTGTACATGAATACAGTCCAATCACATTCAGCGAGGATCACTTTTATACCTTCCATGAAAATGAACACAGAAGCAACCTTTCATTTATGGGCACACCTCTCTTCAAACCTTGTGCCTTAGGAAAGGTTTTGTTCTGAATTGTTAAAAAAAGCAAGTTAAAAAAAAATCTATGGTGACTTTCTGTTTAATTAGAATGTTTGGCCAAAAAACCTTAGTACAAACCAGAGACAATTAAATGAATGAGTTAAAATTCCAGAACTGTGCAGGTTATAGTAGATTGAGCACTCACTTACATTATCCTAACTGAAATGCAGATGCATGGTTAAAGGAAAGAAACAGGGATGTCAATGCGATGGGAGGCAAAGAGAAGAGAAAATAGCTTTAGAAATATTTTCTTGTTTGCAGCATCATCCATGATCTATATCTCTATAATTTTATGATAATGAAATTGAAAGGGGAAAAAATCATAGTCTTGTTTTCTACAGAAAGTAGCTATGCTGTTACCAACAAAGAGTTTGATTATAAAACCAGGGGCTGGCTTTTCAACCAAAAGCACCAATTCTGAGGACTGGAGACTCTACCTTTGCAACATCATTTAAATCAGCCACGTCAATAAAATTACTTTTCTCTTTGCATGGTTTGAAAGTTATTGCGTGGCCTAAGAGACTGAAAGTCAATAGCACATTGCCTAATCCTAACATTTCACCCCGGATACAAAAGGTAGAAGCTGTATAGTGGATATAATGACTCAGGACCACACATGGGGAAGACTCAGCTCACAAGTCTAACTGAAGGACTCAGATCTAATGCCTGGGTAGAGGAGAGGAAGAACACGTGGGAGGTAATCGCTCTCATCAGTACAAACGCTGGGTTTTGAGTCATTTCCTTGAAGTGTTAAATGAAGTAGGCATCACAGGAATACAGAAGTTATCCATTTCATAGATGAAATGAAATGTAGCTCTCGGTGTACTAAAAACATCTTGTCCAACACCTACCATGCTTTTGACATCTGCCAAGCATGAGTCATTTCCTGTGCCCTGTGTTTATTGTGGTGGTAGTCATAACAGTTTGACTTAGATGTTAGCGTGACAAGTGTTTGTGCTGTCCATGCACATGGCACCTTTGGATCCTCTGTATAATCTGAGGGCTGTGCGTAGTTAGCAGATGAGTACAAGTAGAGCTCTTGCGAAGGTCAGTTGCAAAATGTTTGAAACTCTGACTCACAGACAGTTATCTGTTGGAAAATAGCTTCTTAGATGCTTTTGCCTTTCGGTTCTCCATTCCCCACCCATTTAATCTACCACATCTTCTTAGAAATGAAATAGAAAGCAATCTCTGCTGCATTTCATAAATCATTGTGCCATGTGTAAGTAGCTAATTTTTATATTGTTTACAAATGTTATTAGTATTTTGATTTTTAAATATTTCCTTGCCTCACCATGAGATTTCTAAAAAGGAAACTTTTAAAATTATTTCTACTTTATCAATACACTTTGAGATCTTTTCATAAGAAAAAAAAGTTGATAGTAGGAACCCATGTCTAGCACTTAGCATGATGCATTCTATTTTCCTATAACAGCAATTGCAGTAGCATGAAAACTCTTATTATATATAAATAGTACAGGAAATGGCAACTTCAGTCATGCATGTGAAGAATTAAAATAAAAGCTGTACCTAGTGCATGCTATTATTATACTAGGAATTGACTGTAATATTAACAGTAAAAGAAGCAAAAGTAATAGCAGTCATTGTCCCATTAAATGGCAGAGGGTGTGATTCACCCGTTAATCAGTACCGAATGCCTTCTTTCTGAGATTTTTGAATAAATGGACATATTTAAGCTCATATCTAAGCACATACAATATAGATCATATATCTCCTTCTATGATTCACTTAAATAAAAAAAGTAAAGGCAGAATGTTTAATTTTTGTGTTACCCTCAATAAAGAACTAACATTATCCCAAAGATCAAAGGCAGTATAAATAACAAGATGCATGTCACTTTATCTTCAAGGGATGACTGGAGAGGTTCAGAACTTGGAAAATATATAAAAATGTTTCAAGAAAAATAAATTCTAATTTATTGTGCTTATACCACCAGAGCAAGCACAGCTAAGAAAACAAGCATAAGATAAAGGGAAGTATCTCTTTTTTTGTCAATTTGTGGATCCCTCATTGCATTCCTGTTTCTTAGCTGAGGTTGTCATTGGAATGTGACAATTTCACATGTGATACACAGTGACAGTATTGTGTTTTCTTGGAACTTGCCATTATTTTTCTTCTGTGGTTTAGGTACATTTAATCTTGTATCCAAAAGTATTATGGTAGGAGGTTTCTCAAATGCTACAAATAAAAGAAAGCTAGTAAATTATAAGAACAGAATAAAATAATTATTTTGGTGTATGGGTGAGACTCTTTCTAGCCAAAAATTAATTTAGACAGATTTTTATTACACATGGATTAATGTCCAAATGTAAGGATAAATTTAGCCAAAAGTTTGAATAGTTGGGCTTGTAAAACTCTTTACGAAATGATACTATGAATTGTTACCAAGGTACTATAATGTGGGAAGCCACTAAATGTTCCCACGATAGTGATTTGTCATGTTGCTGAGTCAGCCGTATGAGCATACATGGTCACCTTTGGAAAGAACCTTTCTTTGTAAGGATAAGAATATAGTTAGGTAGCCAACTCAGTGTAGGGACCAGTCAATGAGCAGAGCACTTTATTTCCTGAACTAATGAAAGGGGAGAGTCAGAGACCACAAACTATGTTGCCAAGAGTCTCTGTGGTAGATGTTAATGGGTGCCTCAAACAAATGCATGGTAGAGCCTGAGAGGTTTACTATTTATTACAGATGTCACAGTGGACTTTCCTTGTTGGATGCTAGCTTAGGTAAAATGGCAGCATCATAAAAGTCATTAATTTTGAACAGTTGATCAGGGTCATGTAGTCACTCAAGATGAGGCACCGAGAAGTGTGGTTCCAGAGGTACAGAGACATGTATTCTTAAAATAGCATGTTTCTCATCGGTAGACACTCAGGGCATTGGTTTCTTAGATGAAGGTCATGCAGTACAAGTCCCAAGATCCAGGAACCATGGAGGGTTGAGCTAGCAAGGCGTCAGAAGTCAGGTACCAAAATACTGCTTCGCAGGAGCAAGATTTGGCGGTGTTCTGTAGCTCAACTGACTAAAGGTGGGCCCATATCTTACCTGATTGAAGGTGATCCCATAGATCAGATGAGTATTGCCTACAGATTTTCCAATGCATTTTAAACAGATCTATAAGGGGGTGGTTTGGATTTTCCTAGCAATAGTAATGATGAATTGTCAAGGAGAGAAGAATGGCAATTACACTGGTTTGATCTTCACACAGCATGTAAATATAGTAGGCCATCACGTTCCACTTCGTAAATATATGTAAATGCCAGTTAAATGTCAGTCGAAACAACTCTGGCCCCTCTCATAACCCATACATGCTTCTTTTATACATGAAAGAAAAGGCAGACAAGATCTGCAACCAAACAATTGATAATTGCGTAGCAGAAAGAGTGAGAGACATACTATATGTTTCAGTTATTCAGTACTCATTAATCTCATCCACTAATTATCATTCTCCAGCTTGGGCAGAGCAGAATGTCTGCTGATCAAAATAAACAAAAGTTAAACAGTAGACACCAACATTAGGAAATCGTATTGACATAAACAATGATGGTGTGGACTTTTACTGTAAGTGTAGAGAACTTTAGAGTGACATGTTTTAAAGAACTAAGCTTATATGGCCCATGTTTCGACAGAATTATTCTGAAGGCTGATTGAAATGTATTATACAAAGAGACTGGAGAAAATCCACTGAAACAGAAAGAGAAGTAAAAGTTAGACATTATTAAATCTAAATGTGGAATTGAGAGTGTGATGCATTGGAGGAAGCCTATGGGGATAGAGGAGAGAATGATGGTAGAAATCTAAAGATATATTGTGTGCATGCATGGGATGTTCAAAGAATAAGCTCTTTATAATCAAATGAGGAAAATATTTTAAAGAGAAGATAGTGACCAACTGTACAGTTATTAGAATGAAATAACAGACATTCTAGCCACATTTATGCACAATCATTACAGTATAATTTAGGCAACAAATGATCCCTTTGCTTAATCAAAGGCAATATACAGACTTTGAGCAAACACATTCAATAATTTTCAGAAGTTTCCCATGCTTGTACAAGAAGTCTATATGACATATCTTTTGAGATGTGTCATATAGATACCTAAGAGGATAGACATCTGGTTAGACCTGAGAGGCACCAAAAATCTCTTTCTATAATCCCTGCATTTGATTTTCTTTAGCTTCCCTTTTCAAAGTCAACTATTAGAGACAAGCAATTATGAAGAGAATCTGAGCTATAGTTTTACAATATATATTGCATAGTAGCCAGTAATCACATCAAAATGGGACCTCATGTAATGTTAATTCCTGAAGTTGGATCAAATGATTTCAGATTTATGTATACAGAAACTATAATGAAGTAAAACTAGATCACATGGAGATTATCATTACATCTTATAACTCAAATAATTTCTGTAAAATATATTAAATAACATTTAATGTTCAGTCAGTCAAAAATAATGATTCAAGCCAGTAGAAAGCAAAACATGGCTGGAAAAAAAAGACAAACAATGAAACAGATTAAAAGATTTTCTGGAATGACATGAATAACATCATACAGAATGAGCAGGTTTTGTGTGTGTGTACTTATATAATACATTTAACGATAATAAATAGATCATGAATTTGAAAAAGACTGTGAGAATTGGTTTGAAGGAAGAAAAGGAAATAAAGAGACGATGTAACTATAGTATGATCTCAAAAACAAAAGAAAAATGTGAAGGGTAATCTTTGCCTAAGGGACACCAATTGTAAATGTTCACAGTGTCAAAATGCCTCCGGGAAAGCATCTACGTTACTGGTGGATTAACGGGCTGTGACTAGAAGCTAGACAGTGAAATGTGGATACCACAGGCTTCCCACAGAGAAGGCAGATTATTCCCCTTTACACGGAGGAATAGTGAGGATGCCTGGCCCTCCTGTGAGTTTCCTGGTTTTCTTGTGATTATTCCTGGCTGAGCTAGAATTTTTCCTGAGTTCTAGCATGTTAAGAAGCACAACTTCTTACCATGAAGCTTAGATTCCAATGATATTTGTAAACTTAAATTACAGCCTAACTTTTAATTCTTCTTCCGGGGAGCATGAGGTGTTAAAACCAAGAATTAGACAAAGAGGTCCTCTAGAGAAAATGTGAAATTTCTGCTTTTAAATCAGGGAGGAGAAAGGACTTTGAAAGGAAATAATACCATTGTTTTCTCAATACCCGGCACATTTCCTGGAATGACTTTGGAGCACTAGTTTAGAGCTATTCATATTTCCCCTTGAAGGATGAAATATAAATATTTATCTGAATTTTCTTTGATGGGTGCTTAATATTTAGTGCTGATTACATTAACACTGTTGAATATCAAGTCATTTGGAAGCATAACGAGGTAACAGGAAGGTGTTTTCCATTACGAATAAACAGGGTTCAAGGGCACATCTTCATCTCGGCTTTTCAAATAAAACACTGCATTATCACATTGTAGTTAGGAAGGTCAATTGTGTGTGACTGGGCAAAGTGTGTTATTCTTAGCATCAAAAGAGAGACTAGTGAAAGGCCAGGCCTGCCAGGTTCATTTACATTCAAGTTATCTTAACTTATCCACAGTCCACCTCAAAGGGCTCTACAGAGTCTGAGCCTCTCAATCTGGTCATCTCTCAGTCCATCTGCAGACTATATATCACTCCGATCCTGCTTTGTCTCTTGAGCCCACTGTTGGTGAATCCCTCTTAAATGTAAGTAAATTATTTACAACAGAATAGATGGGAAGCAGATATTTAAAATAATTTTATCCTATATTTATCCTATATTTAAAATAATTTTATCATGTTGGATCACATAAACTTTGGATTATTTGAAAAGGCACTCAACTTTTGGGAAATGATTAATAAAACTGATATGATGAACAGTTAACTGTGATTCAAGGAGAAGTAAATGTTTAATGTGTATACATAAAGTTAATTTTAGATCTTCTAAAGTTATATTATGAAATAAATGTTTTGCATACTGTTGACCTTAAGATAAATATTGCATGGAGTGACTGAACATTAAGCACCAATTGCTAAGTAAAAAGTCAGATTTTATCCAAATCATGATTTTCTCCAGGTCAACATCTGACTTATCTAAACAGCAGATGTGTATAGCATTGTGGAAATGTAGGTTTCCATATGAATGAGAAAAAAAATCAAGAAACAAGGCAAACAGGTTGAAATTTGCTCCAAATTTATTCTAACTCTTTGCAAATATTTTTGAAATTACATTAGATATTCAGTGGCTATTACATGTATGCTACTCTTTTTCTTTCCTTTTGAACATTCTAGCACCCTAAGAAAGTAAAAAGCATATTCCTGACGAGGGTGGGCAAACTAATTTTTTGTGGAAAATTTTAGTTTAATATGTAAACATCTGATGAAAAATTAACATGTCTATAGATAGTTGCTCCATATTGAAACTTTTGTAGTGCAATATGCAACGACAGTCTTTTCTGAAAAGTTGCTCACAGATGGGCGAGCTAAAAGAACTGCCATTGCTGAAAAGAAGTAAATAATGAGAAAATGAAGTTCATCATGGATACCGTCTTCCAGTGATGGCATGGTCTGTTATAATGTAGCGCATAATCTGAAACAGGGACTCAGAGCTATTTCTTCCTTGTTTATGGCCCCCTTACAAGTCCACCTGATAGATCAAATATTCAAATCCTTTACCAACAGGGAAATACAATTCAAAACTATATTAAGATTTTACCTCCCACCCATCAGAATGTCTCAGATCAACTGACAGTGCCTGCTGATGACAATATGAGCACCGAGAACGTTTACCTATTTCTGGAAATGCAAACTTGGATGGCCACTGTGCACATCAGAGTGCCGTGGCTGTCCATGAAAATGAGAACCCATTTACCTCAAGACCCAGCTATTCCACTCGTGGGCATATATACCCAAAAGACCTCCATCCTACACAGAGACACTTGCTCGGCCGTGTTTCTTGCTGCTCTATCCATAATATCCAGAAATTGGAAACAACCTATAGTTATCTCCACAGAAAAATGGAAAAAGGAGATATGGGGCATTGACAAGATGGAGTGCTACCCTGCTGTTTAAAAAAGAAAGTGATATCATGAAAGTTGCAGTAAAATGGAAAGAACTAGAAAACCATCCTGAATGAGGTTAACCTAGAAGGGGAAACTCTTCACCTGAGTCTCTGATTTCACCACCGCCCTACTGTATAAATCTCTAGTGTAGGTGTTTCTACAGGTTGCACCTGCAGAAAATCAAGATGGCCCAAACTAGAGGCTCCTTGCAGGGAGTGAGTGACACATACTGTAGTGTTAGCATGGAAAGGAGACTACAGGTCGCGGAGAGATTCTAGTTCCATTTTTCATTGTATGATTTATGCAATTTGCCATCATAAATGTGTTTCTAAAGAGGATTAGCTGGGCATGATCCAACAGAGAATAAGTTGTCCATGGTAAAACATGATTCCTGATCACATGCATCTACTTCTCCTGTTGCCTCTTCTACTGATGGGACACCAGGCTTATGGACAGAGCAACTACTGGCATCTTTGCCTCCTCAGCAGTCATATGCTATGGATAGACTTTCAACACTACCATGTAAATCTACCTACTAAGGCCATTTTTAACACATGCACATGATCCATTCTTGTTCCTCTATGAAACCCCACACCATGCATTAAGAAAAGTGATACTTTACAAAATTATTACTGAAAACTGTTTCGTCAGACATTGATAAAAGGTCAGTGCATAGAAGATAGAATACATTGTCATATAATAACAAGAAGAACCAAGAATGCAAATTATTTTTAAGCGAGGAAGAAAATGCTGTCAATAAGCCATGAACTACACAGAGTCTGGAGTAGAGAGTTTCTTAATAAATGCTTTGCAAAATAAATGTGATAGAAGCTACTATGACAGCTAGAACAAGGTATTAACTGACTTACATATTGACACTACTGGCAGGGAGATGTCACACTGGAAAACTGGATATCAGTGAGGAGAACATTGTATGTACATGTTCATTCTGAGATAAGTAGAAAATCAATGGTGCCATGAATGAGTTAGGTGGAACATGGGTAGGAATAAAGTCTACGTAAACATTATATAATTATATAATACAATACATGCTTGTGTTATATACCATATTATATGCATGAGCTGGCTGCTTTTATGTCAGCTTTACACAGAAAGAGTTATTGAAGAAGAGGGATCCTAAATGAGAAAATTCCTCAATAAGATTGGAGTATAGGTAAACCCCTAAGGTATTTTCTTAATTGGTGATTGATAGGAGAGGGGCGAAGCCTGTTGTAGGTGGGGCTACTCCTGGATTCTACAAGAAAGAAGATCAGTCAGCAGCACTCATCACGGCTTCTGCATCGGCTCTTGTCTCCAGTCTCCAGCCGTGTTTGAGTTCATCTGACTTCCTTCAGAGATAGACTATGCTGTGGAAGTGAAAGACAAAAAACTTCATATCCTCCTAAACTGGCTTTTGGCCCTGGTCTTCTTTCAGAGCAATGGCAGCCCTAAATATGACAGAAGTTGTTACCAAGATAGTGGGGTATTTGGAGAGATCTGACCATGTGTGTTTTGGAGGAATTGTTGAAGGTCTTTGGACCTTTGGGTTGGAAAAAAAGCCTTGGGTTGGGAGTTACATGGGAAGCTACATCTTGGAAGATAAGCATGTTGACGTCAATGCTGATGATAGAAGCCTGGCTTAGAAGCATTAGAGGGATGTTTACAGACTCTGTTGGAGCCATTTGCTATTCTGAATTAGGATCCTGTGTTTAGCTGTTGCTGAGGAATAAGCTGTGATTAGCAAGATCCCAGAACTATTAATGTGAAACTTTTTCTTTACTGGGATATCCAATGCTGGTCAAATGCCATTAAGAAATCATCAGTGGTGATGAAGAGACCAGCACCATTGACGTGGAATCTTCTGGAGAATGTTGGCTGAGCGTCAGCACAGAGAAGCTGTGTTCCTGATATGGCCAAGGTTGTACCTTGTCCTGACCATCAAACCTGGTAGTGTAAGTCTCCTGGGTGGTACTGGTTTTAGAGGAGGCAAGGGTCATGAAGAGTAGTAGCTAGGGCTTGGTGCTGTGTGAAGAAGTTGAAGTCTCTGAAGAGAGCCTAGGAGAAGCTATTGGTGAGTGTGCATCCGAGTTGCAGCAGAAGGCGCCAGAAATTTGGGGAGGCCAATACCGTAGAATAATCCCCAAGAATGGCAGCAACAGTGGAGTTCAGCCATGATGGTGAGCTGTGGGAACGGAAGCAATCCCTTTAGGGGAGCCCAGAAGAGCATAAGGAAATCCCAGAAATTGGAAAAGAATGATTTATACTGTTGGGGTTTGATTCAACTGTGCTCAGATAGGGACTCTGGCCTGGTTCTTCCCTCTTGAAGTGATATAGTATTTAACTTAATTTGGATTTTTTACGGGAGCCCACAGTTGAAAGCCTTTTGAACTTTTAAAGATGTTTCGACATTTTACAAAGACTTTGGGTTTTAAAAGGAAGTTTGGATATTTTAAAGAGACCTTGAACTTTTTAAGCGCTTGAATTTTTTAAAGACTGGGAGAGTTTTAAAATTTGGAATATTTTATGTTGTGATGTTCAAATTAATGTGAGATCCTGGGGATGAATAAGAAATGAAAGGCGCTGGTTTAATAGAGACAAGGGGTCAGGTGTTTCAACTTGATGCAAGCTGGAGTCTCTGGAGAGAACGGAGTCTCATTTAAGAAAATACCTCCATAAGATCAGGCTGTAAGCCAGTCTGTAAAGCACATAAAATTTAAATACTTCAAATATACACGTGTGTGGGTAAACATGTAATATGCTTATATATTATTGATAATTATTTAATGTATGTGCTGTACAACTGTATGAAAGTTTACCTAAAATAGTTCTGTGCTACATACATCTGTGTCCATGTGGCTATACATAAATATCAACAAAATTTTAGTTTTCTTAATCCGAATGTGTGAAGTAGTATTTACTTCATTTAGAAAAGAGAGAAAAAACATTGATAACAACATATTAATTATTTCTCCTAGGTAAAAAAGTAATTTTTTTTTTACAATATATTTGTACAACCATTCATCAAAGTTAACTGAAGTAAGGGGAAATATGGTAGTGAGAATACAACTTTTTTTTTTAAGGAACATTAAAATTTAGGAAGTAAATTATTTAAATGTTAAAATATTTAAAATATTGAAACACACATTTTGACCTTACTAAGTAGCTGTGAGAGAAAGATGAATTATTTGTACTTTATCTAGATGAAACAAATTATATTTTTTGATCATCATGATAATATTCATGAAGAAATGAGAGAAACATTACAATTAAGGTTTCCTTTTAGACCATTAGTTGAAATCAGGGCTGGTTCCTTTAATATTTTTTAAATAGTTTTCAATAATTAGCAACCATATGTCCTAATTTTAAATACATATAAATGTAGCTGTTTAATTTTCACCTTTAATCTAAAGTGGAAACCTAACATCATTAAGAGAAAAATTTCAGAAGAACTAAGTAATTCAACTCTTATTAACTTTTTGGAAATCAGTAGTTATTTCAAATCTAGATAATAAAATCTAAGTCAAGTGCTGAATGTATTCCCTTAATCAGCAAAAGATTTATCAGATGAGCCTGAGAATTTTAGATGTTTTAATTCACTTTTTATCTCCATGGTAACGGTCTTGTTAAAGTCAGAGAAAATGGTTGAAATGAAGTAATACTCCAACTTCCAGAAGCAAGTCATCATCTAGTTTTAGCTAAAATGGTATTTCTTTTTATCTCAGCCTGACGGAACAGGCAAAAAGGAACCTTGTAGACTCTAGAGTACCCGAAAGACTTCCACAAGCTACAGGAGCCAATTAAACTCTAACTACAGGAATCAGGTAACGGGAGGCAAAATTCAGCTGCCATTACCCTGGAGAAATGAAGCAGAAGGGCTCCGTCCCTGGGAACTAGGTAACACTGGCCTCTTTGCCATCTCTACAGAGACCCCAGGGCATGTACAAACACCTTTGGGCGATAAGACCCTCTTATGCAGTAAAGAAAAATACAGAACCAACCCTCATAGCCTCCCAATAAAACCATTAGTTTTGTTGTTGTTGTTTTGTTTTGTTTGTTTGTTTGTTAGTTAAATCATTCATTCACCTTTGGCCTTCTTTAAGTCTTACCATTTAATATTAGTTTGATCTCAAGTAAGTACCTCATGAATTTGAAAAATAACGTGACGCTTAGTTGTGGAATAGACGGCTGGGGTGGGAGGTCTGTATGGACTCGTTGACTGAGTACCACCTCTCCCATGCTCACTGGGTGACGCAGTCTCTCCAGTTAGGGCACATTGCTCCCGGAAGCATCTGTGTTCTCCGTTTAGAAGATGTGCAGGGACTGTCGCTCCGTGAAAACCGTTCTCAGCACTAAGTCATCACGTAATCGCATGTGTGAATGTAATCAGGTGGCGTGACTGAGGTTTCCAGAAATGAACCTCCAGAACGCTTTGTAGCTTTTTAATTTTCAGTAGGTTAATATACGGGGGTGTTTTCTAGGGATATTGTCCTTTTCGTTTATTAAACTGAGGAATTAACAGGAGAGACAACTCATGTTAATCAAACTGAGGGTAAGAAAGTAAGAACAATGTTCTGATAGCAATTTGGAGAGTGAAGAATGGGTACCACGTACCACACACCTGGAGCTATTCCGTATTTTTACATACAGAATCCCGTTTCATCGTCAGCCACTAATTAAGTAAATATTGTCTATGTTTTAGGATTGAAATATGTAAGTGAACCGATAGTAACTAAACTTGATACCTTCATAATTATGATTTAAAGTACCAGATGTAATGCCAGAAGGTGGTGTGTGGACAATGAGGGTGCCTCTGATTAAAATTATCAGATTGTAATGCTGGCAATTGTAATGTGGGTATCTTTGAAAGTATTTCTCAAAAACCATGCATTGGATTAAGTATTGTAGAATCAGTGCTTCTTGATTTTAAATTTTGGTCAAGCAAGACTAGCCTAATAACTTATTTCTGAATTACAAAAATAAGCTGCTGCTTGACAAGGTGACAGTTGATGTACCAGCTGAGTGTTTAATTTTCACACCATAGATCAGATACATTACAAATAATGTTTGGCGTTAACAGGTATTTTCACATAGTTGACTTCAGTGAGACAGAACAAGCAACTAAATAGGGACTAAAAATCGGCTTTACTTTTTAAATAATTGATTACAAATCTTGGTAGTAAAAAAGAACAAAATGACTTAAAAAAAAAGATGCAAAGAAATAGTACAGCACTCCCAGACTCTGCATATTTGAAAAAATTCTAGATGCAAAGGCTGAGCTGCATCGTTAATTACGGCGACGTAAAAGAGCATAGGCTACCGGAAGAGGGACTCTTCAGCGTTCTACCTTATTTGCAGTTTCTCTCAGCCCCTCAGCCTCCTTGAGAACTGTGCTACATTGTGTTTTGGAAAATTTAAACACACACACACACACACACACACACACACACACGCACACACACACATCACACATGCACACGCACACATCTCACACACACACACGCACACACACAACAATTTTTAAACAGGTTACAACCTCTTTTGTCTAAAAATTTTATGTTATAAGCTTTGTATTTTACATGCTGAGACACATTAAAACCCTATGGCAGCCAGTGTCACCTCCCTCTTCTTTCAAATGAAAAGCTGGACAAAGTTAACTCTTCTTTCAAAAAAAAAAAGAGCTAAACTGGTTTCCTTTTTGTCATTGCTTTAGAAAGCCACCTTCCACCTGTGGGGGGGAGCAGGTAAGAAGGTATTAATCATGTGGGAAATAATGTCTATTAGGATTTTTCTCTTGTGCCTGCTGTCCCTTGCTTTGCCTACAGCAAAGTTTGCAATGCTATCAGAATATGAAATAAGGGAGGGAATTTGGTTTCAATGGAGTATATAGTGTTTTTAGACATTTATGTCTTAGACTTGGTGTCCCTGCAACAGAGAGAGGCAACTCAGGATGCCTTTTCAAACATACATTTGTTTTAAAGTATACTTTTCAGGTTCTTCAAGTTGGGAAGCTCTGCTATGTCATGAGAATAATTCAGTGTGTGTGCGCATGTTTGTATGTGTGCTTTTGTTTAATTGTTTGTATTTGTTTTTTTTTTTCTGTGATGGATTTGGCTGTCTAACTTTGTGGTGAGTTCCTATATATGTTTTTTTTTTTTCTGACCTAAGTTAGCATCAGTTGCTCAGCATGAAATAGTATTTGTGAACAAAGAAATTTCAGCCTAAAGAGAGAATATATTTTTTTCCAAAAATAAAACCAAAAACAAGCAAACAAATAAACAAAAATCTCAAGGTTTTATGTGTTTTTATGTTTTGGCCAAATGTATGTATTTCATGTGTCAGCAGAGATAATATTGAAACTAGAGTTAACAGCAATTTTGATCTGTGGTTTGGGACTTAGAACCAAACCTAGTCCTTCTATAAGAGAACAAAACGTTCTCCATCTCTGAGCCATCTCTTGAGTCCTAGAACTTAGAACACACACACACAACAAACACACACACACACACACACACACACACAGAGAGAGAGAGAGAGAGAGAGAGAGAGAGAGAGAGAGAGAGAGAGAGAGAGGCAGAGAGAGAGAGAGAGGCAGAGAGAGAGAGGCAGAGAGAGAGAGGGAGAGAGAGAGAGAGAGAGTTTGTTTTGAAACAAGTTCTCAGATATCTCAGGCAGACTTCCAACTTAGTACATAGCCAAAGATGACCTTAAATTCCTGGCCTTCCTGTCTGTGTTTCCAAGTACTGGGTTTGTAGCCGTGAACCATCACACTGAATTTTACGAAGATTGAGGGCTCAATCTCAAGTCTTTGGTTTACCAGGTAATCAGTTTCCCAGCTGAGCTCCAAGGAAATATATCTTCCAATGAAACGCAATAGTGGATTTCTATATTTAATTATTAGATTGTCCATAGGGACAATTATAAAATATTTACCTCAAAGTTACCACACAAAGGTTTTGTAATATTCTTACATAGAGCATTGTATCTTAATCATAAAATCCATAGAAAAAGTCAAATAGATGGATAAGTAATTTTTAAATGAAAACTATTATATGTACACTACGCAAGTTACTTTTCTCAGTTCTGTGAGAAAATACGTAGCATAATTAAATCAAGGGATCAGTGTGTGGCTTGGCCCACAGTGCGGGTATAGGATGGTATGACAACAGGAGTGTAAGCAGCTGATTGAAATGTACCAGAGAGAAAGTGAGGGGCAGATGCTCAGGTCCAACCATTCTCACATTTATTGAGGCAAGGCCCCCGCTCCTTGCAACCGTGCTATCCCTAGTGAGGGTCGGTGTCTCTCCTCCATATAAAGTAGCATGTACATACACCGAGATACACTTTTTCACATTATTCTAAATCCAGTGAAGTTGAAAATGAGATTACCCTCACATTAACGAAGCTTGGTTTATGAATTTTTATCATTACAGTGCTAGACTATAGTACATACAGTTGAACTTAGGAGAATCATTAGAATTCTTTCATTAAGAAGAAAACTCAGAAGAAAAAATATGTTTTTATGGGACTGAACAGATGCTCAGTATTTAAGGTCATTGCTGACTCGTAAACAGGGCACCTTATTTAGTCTCCTTACCCACATGATGGCTCACAACCATTTGTAATGTCAGCATAAGGAATTATACACCCCTTTCTGGCTTCCTAAGGTATTAGGCACATACATGCTGCACATACAAACACCAAACAAAATATAAACATATAAATATAAGAGAAAATATAAATACTAAAACATTCATAAAACTAGATAATTGTGAGTTGTTTTTCCTTTTTATTAATTGTTCTTTGTCATGGTGTATTTTTTGTATTACACTCATTCACTTTATTAAATTAAATATATAATATTAGTTTTATCTAATATATATTAATTCCATGAAAATCGCCCTGCTGTTTTATTCTGTATATAGTACAGAAAATCTCAATCCTTTCACTGGCCTATGTTTTTGCCCAATAATTTAATAGTAGGGTAAGAAATGGTTATTATGTGTAACACATACTTAATGAGAGCCAAATCTATCTCAACACTGAGAAACTAATTTATTGTTTTATATTATAATTTATGTGTAGGGCAAATAAGCATATCATTTTCTTAGATTTTACTTGGTTTTAAAAAAGCAATTGAAATGGGTTTATACATAGCAATAGAAACTGAAATAAAACATAACTAAATACCTTTAATTTCAATGTTCTTTATGGTGCAATCAGCCTTCCACCACTATAATGATATACATAATTCAGCTAACACATAAAAGAAAACTTTTCTTTGGTTCACAGCTGTGAACAGTTCAAAGACAGGAGGGCCCCTTGTGTTCAGTCTCTGGTCATGTTAAGTAAAATTGAGACTGAGGATCTCATTTGAAAATCTAGATGTGAAACTATAGCATACTGATGATGTTAATTGTGTTCTGAGTAGTACACATGAAAACAAAAGGCAAATCACCATTAAATCTATTTTCAGGAATGGCAAAGTTAACCCCAGAGGTTAAAAACTTTGTATAAAATAAAATTGCAAAGGATGACTTAGGGATGAGGCATGAGATGCCATCTGCTTAGTAAACATGAAGAGGTAAAGTAAACTTCCAAATGAATTTCCTGACAAGAAACATGACTTAAGAAAGCACGAAGAGTCATGTAACACACTCCAAACATAGGAGAAGAACCTATGCAGAGAAAATGACAGAACAGCATCTGGGAAGGCCTGACTTGCCCAAACCGACTGAGCAATCAAGGAGGCGAGCATGCATTTTCACATTCCTCCAGTAGAGATGGTAGAGTTAATGGATTTCATTGATGGGAGATGTCATCCTGTAAATATGCTTCTCATATTGGTTAATGAAAAGCACTGTTGCCTAATAGGAAAGCAAGGTAGGAGGGATTAGGAGACGAGGAGATTTTGGGGGGAGGTAGGAAGAGAATCAATATGTAGGGACTCGAGAGCAGAACTTCGGATAATCTCTCCTGTAAGCCAAGACCACGTGGAAATACTTAGATTAATATGAATGGGTTAATATTTAAGACAGAGCTAGCCAATGAGAAATGCTAGTAACTGGCCAACAGCTTTATATCTAATACAGGGTCTCTGTGTGTTATTCGGGGCTGGTGAGGCAGTGGGACCAGGCTGGTGGGAAAACTGCTCGTGGCATTACATAGGCACATCAGAGTAGACAGGGAAATTATAGGGGAGATTATTAAAAAGTAAACTTCAAAAGGATGCCAGAGTGAAGTTTAGGTCTTCACGATGAATGAAGACATTTGAAACAACAGAATTCCATTTTTAAGCATTGAAATAGATTTTTTTAAAATTTCGATTAATAACACTTGAGAAGAAAAGTATGGAGATAGATAAAAAATACTTTAAAATAACAGCTAAGACAGGGAAGTGGCTCAGTGGGCAAAGTTGCAAACCCAGAACACATATGGCGGAGAAGAGAATTGACATGATGTCCCCTGGCTGCCATGCATGCATACACGATGGCAGGAATACACACACCTACATTCACTCACTCAAAATGGTGTGGAAAGTTAAGTATTCAAATAAAATAACTGTTCCTTCTTATTTTTAAGACAAGAGAATTAAAAGTTCATTTAAATGTAGGCAAAAATCTCAAATGGGACTTCAAATACATATACGTGTTAAGAATTTGAAATTTTCTAGGAAGACTGTGTTCAAAGTAATAGACTGTATTCTAATAAAAATTTTCTGCATGCTATAATAAGATAATGAATAATTAAAAAGTTAATAGAAGGGAAATGAAAAAAATGGTATAAAAGATAGTTTTAAAAGAAGGAAAAAAAGGAGAAAAAATGTTCAGTGTAGTCTCAGAATCAAAATATTGGCTGGGCAAAACAAACAAACAAACAAACCACAAATGAAACCATAATTTAGGAATATGATTTCCAACTTGATTCCTCCAACTCCTGTGTTGGAAGTGTGTAGTTTCCTTAATGCATAACCTGGAAAGTTCCTCCTTGATGTATCACAGTATCAGTTGGTAGTAGAAAGCTACAAAGGGAAAAAAGTAATCATCCGTCCCACCCATCTGTGCAGGCTCTAATTCAGAATATCGATACAGCAGTTCCATGTGTATCTTAGGGTTAACCAAGAGCTGTCTAATTCGATTTAACATCATCTCCATAGGAGAAAACTCATGCCTCACACTGCAAGCCTAGCTTGCTACCAGTGGCTGATGAGGTGACAGACACAGCAGGAGAAGTTGCTACTGTCATTTTCATGAAGAACTATAATTTCTAACAATGGTCTAAGGACTTACCTCTGATCTCACCTTGTCTAATGCTTGTTTAGCAGCATTCGAAGGCCGCTGAAGATGGAACCTGGCTGGAATGCAGAGAATAAGTGAGTGTGGGCTGCCAAGCCCACACTTGAGGCTGTGGAAGCATTCATTTTAGTGTCGTTGATACATAAGTTTGCTTTAAAAAAGCAAATAGTTTGATAGTGAATATATCTTTGAAAAGGAAACAGATGCGGCTCTGGGACCAGGCCAGCGGGAAAACATGTTCCTAACAAGTTTCTGCATTTTACTCATGTAAAATTGTAATATCTTGGTGGACATCAATATGAAGAGGTGAAGGAATGTAAATTAGTCGATGGTTTTAAACAAATTAGTATCATACTTCTCAAGGGAACTTTTAGATGTATAATTTCATGTAATTTTCATATGTACATTAAGTATATCCTTCAATTTGTATATATGACAAATATTTTAATTTAGGTGTTTGATGAGAAAACTAAGAAGGCGTAGCAACCTTGAGGGGTAAAAGCATTTCAATCTCCTGTACAATGCATTAAATCTTAATATTTTAACCCATGACTTTTTTCAAAACTTCAATGGAAACACTGTGAAGACAAGACATTTCTTTTGGATTTTTTTTTCTTTATAAGATATGAAAATAGCCTTTAAGAAGTAAACATTGAGAGTTGTATATGCGTTATTCCCTCATAACAATGATCTGTACAGAGCATAAATTACAGTCTAATAAAGAGACATGATCCACCTAACGGCATCTAGCTGGCCTTAGAAACATCCATTATGTCATCCACAAATCCTTCCCCATTAAGATCAGGATGGTTAACACAAAAAAAAAATCTGCTTCCAATTTTCTAAAACATATTTCTTTGCCAAATGCATCTTAGAAATTAGGATACAATCTTGGATCAATTCACTGTTTTAATACTATTAGTCTGTGTGATAGCAGAAGCCAAAAACAAATGTTCATACTAATCACTTTCTCATCACTCACAGGGCTTGCCCGGGGCAGCATTGGAAGGACAGGTCTCGCACCTGTGATTGAGTCACAGTGTGGACTATGGGTACACACCCATCCTTTCCTCTCTAGTGATGTTTCTGTCCCCACGTTATTTAATTTTTATTAACACACAAAGTATTAAATATAATGGCAGGCATAAAAAAAAATTTTCAAATTACTCTTAACTTGAAAACTGTAGCACTCTCTGGGCATGAGTAAGAAGCCTAAGCCACCTACCAAAGAGTTTATAATTAATGTAAGCCTCAGTGTGTTTATTTGAGACTGACGGGCAGTGGGAGTAGGTAGAACAGAAACTCTGTCTTTGTATCTCGTTCCCTAGGCTACACAAAACAAAGTGGTTATAGTAGTGACAAAATCCAAGAAGAGAGGCAAAAGACATAACAAGCATTCCAGACTGTTCTCTGTGTATAATGTGTCTAAGCAAACAAATGCCCATAACAATAATAATGAATTGAACTAAACAGATTGAGAGGTGTCATAATCAGCCACACCACCATGAACTGGTATCAGTAGGATGCTGGGCCGAAGGAGGAGGTTAGACACTGAATATTAGGAATCAGGGTTGAAGTGAGCTAGCAAGATTTTTTTTCTCGGTGTGTGTGACATTTATATTTAATATAAAACTTCCCAGGAGAACTATTATTAAGTGAGAGGAAGGATACAGAGGTGAGTGCAGGGGAACTCCATGGGTAGATGTATGGGTGGATATATGGAAATATGCACTTGGCCAATGTGAATTACTAGCATGTGTTACTAATGACTGAGTATTGTTCATTAAATTATAACCACTAACATCTCACATTCAAACGCAGCACCTACAAAGTGTGATTTTCAAAGAAGCAATGGATGATAAGGAGAGACGGCTAAAGTATTCTGCACAACACAGTGAATAGAATAGGTGAGTTTGAGGGGGTGACAAGAAAAAAAATGACAGAGGTAGAGGAAGAGAGAAAGGGAAATGTGAGGTGGCAGGGATTGGCAAGATCCTTCCAGAGGAAAGAGGGGTCAAGGCAGGGATGATAAAACTATTCTCTAAACTGTGCTGTGAAAGAGCCTCCCTCTAACTTGCAAAATTTCAGAAAACTTCAGCCAGTATCTGAGCTACATTCAGCCACTGTTTGTACATCTTATGTTATCATTTATTTTACCTGTTACAGAAAATCAATCCCGATCCATTTCCTGTACCCACACTGTAGACAAAACTATTTTCCTGAGTAATGGTCACATGAATAGTGAAACAGCTAACATGACAATTAACATTTTGGATATTATAAATTGAATATTTTGTATATAACAGCGTTTTAATATCAGTTACCTTGCCTTTTCAGACACAGTACATAGCTAACTATTAACACATGGGTATGTATTAATCTTGTCAAAGTTACTAACATTATTTTCGTGTTTTATTATGGAGGAAAATCTAAATTTACTTTATTAAAAGCAAACATACACTTGTAGAATATACATAAATTTTCATTTAATTATTCCAGAGATAACTGATAAACACCTGTAGCTGATTTATTTTCTTCTTTAATGATGAGCAAAGCTTGCATCATTGTGAGCTTCTTGAGTGTAGGTCCTGGGAATAGCACTGCACTATCCAGTAAGATCTTTGGATCTCCTTTTCCCATAAAGGATTTCTTCTCCCCATTCTCATCCATTATATATGCAGCATTTTTTATTATTTCATATTTGATGTGTATATGAAACCAAGGTAAGAATGCAACTGAAGGCTTCAAGATTTAAGAAGAAATTCTTTCTTTTGTTTTGTATGTGGGCTTTTCAACTCAAAGGAAAATCTCCCAAATATGTGTAGGATCTAAAAATAGGTAACAGCTGGCTAGGGAAGAAGCCAATGTCAATTAGCAGCTTTTTCAGGAAGAAAAATTATAATCAATATTATATCCAGAAGGATTTGCTGTGCTTATTTACCAAAAAGGTGAAAATAATGTTATATTCAGTTCAATTTTAGACTTTTCTGGATACAAGAAAAAAGTCCTAATTATGCACTAATTGTTAAAATTACATATAATAACCATATATTATGTACATATTTATATGGGTATATACATATATGCATGCATATGCATTTATAATCTCCTTTAAATCTAGCAGGAGTGTACAACTGATAGATTCAATACCACAAAACATTCATTGTATTTTCCTGATTTGTAGTTTGGGGTATGTAGTATGTGGAGAATGAATTTATCTTTATCTTATCATAGGTAAGCTGACAGGATATCCTACAACAAAATACAAATCAACATTAGAAGTCCTTCTTGGGAGATTATTCACCCCAGACAGATAGAGCACACTGACAAACAAAACAAGAAAACAGAAAGCTTTAGGCATAATGTGTTTATTAGATTTTATTTTCAGGAAGGTAACATGGATGACTTAAAGGCTTCTAAACCATCGGCAACTGTATCACTGAAACATCCCATGTGCAGTATGGACAACTCATAAAGAGTCACACTACAGAAACATTCCACTGGGCAAGACAGAGCTCTACTACTGAAAAGCTGCTCCCCAACTGCCCTTCAACTTACTAAATAACTTCAGGGAGAGATCTGAGGGTACCATGAATGCTTATGACCCTCCTGAACCCTCATGATCCCTGTTAGCGCTGTAAACTCGTGAGCCTCATTCACCGCACTCCCTCCTAATGGGGTTCAGTAGGCAAGATCACAAAAAGGGCTCATGCATGAAACCAGAACTTCTCTACTCAGACACTGACCGTCATGTTCAACCCAAGCAAACATAGTTCCACCACACTGATACAACTTGTAGGCGATACATCAGCCTTCATTAGGCCAAGAAACTCATTTCATTATAATGGGTTTGATAAATAATGGGGAATCACGAAGAAGAGAAAGTGAGGAAGAGTGAGGCTGATGGGTTCAAATTCCTAACTGTGCCTTTTCGTCCTCACAGATGAGGGTCATTATCTCTGTAAGTGAGGTCACCTGTCATATGAGGAACTTAATGATCTTCAGAAGACAGCAGGGCCCTTCCTTCCTTCATTTGCCATTCATCTAGTTCCCTTAGCTTAAGGATTATATTTGGTGTTGTATGATCTTAAGCCCGATGAATATGTACAATGTAAATACCATTAATCACCATTTCCTTGGTGACTTTGGACTCAGTGACTGTGGTAAACTAGAGCCAAGGTGGGTGTTTCTGCGCCTTAGAAGAAAACAGAACAAAGTGATGTTTAAGTGTGTATGGGGAAAACCCAACTCTCCATGTCATGTTAAAGGTTAGTGGTTTTCATTTTCTGAAATAAATTTTCTTAGCTAAAATAAGGATTTGATAACATTTGACAGTGACATTGAAAAATGTTAATTTCCACAATGTCATATTGAATAAGATATGATGGTATTAAAGGGGGCTTTCCAGGAGGGCGTTTGAGACAGACATGACATCATCTGAGGCCATAGTAGAAACTAAAGCTTAGGAGTGGAGAGAAACAATGTCAGCTGTTGATACCCTGGTCATCTCCATTTGTGGACTCCTGTGTGGATGAGGGGCCCCAACGTTAAGCATTCATATGACACCACCTCTGTGGAGAGACTTTTCAGTGATGCAGAAGCTCCAGCCAACCTGACCCCAACAAGTACCACCACAGACTCCTATTAGTGACCCCAATAAAATCTAATTGATTTGTCAAGCTGGCATTTGGTACAATCATTATTTTGGTCTGTCATGGCTTCCCTTACTGAAAAGAATAGACATGTGTAGATTATTCCTAGGTAAACTCTGTCACTAGTTAGTTAACACATACTTCTTTATTTTCCACTATCATATCTTGATAAATTGGCTTCTGCCCAGTGGTGAGAATATTGAGCCTCTGCATGGAATTGGAAAGTGAGTCAAGACTTGCTGTGTGTTCAATATATATTGTCCTATGATATTTACCTTTTATTTACATCATGGAGAGTCAGGATGAAAGAGTTTGAGCAATTTGACATGCTTCCTCTGTTTATGGTAGACATACTGATGAAAACATAGCATTGAAAACAGATAATAATGAGATGTTGGCAGAGTAAACACATATCTGTGAGACAGGTAGTAATATGAAGGTATCATAAACTGACTTGGAAAGTATATTTATGTTGAAAGTTGGGTTTTATGGATAAAGAATAAGAAAAATAGCATGAGATTTCTATTTGGGCCACACATTTTATGAAAAGAATTAGGTTCTCTTAAGAGGAAATAACTGGAAGAGTAGACCTGTTAAAGGAAAGTTTGTCTCGGGTATAAATTTAAGAGGCCAGTGGCTACACATGTGTGGATATTGTAAACAGTTGCATGTGTGGATCAGGTATACATGAAATAAACACTTCTGAAAATGGGCTATTGTATGTCACCTTCCTACAATGACTCCAGCATGTGACTAGACATGATTGGGAAACATTAGACTGAACACTGAGAAGATAATTCGTTCAAAGTGTGTGTTCTGGGGAACGTCAACATCTAAAGATCACAGAAATGCATAGAACTAGGAAAGGGCAATGAGGAGGCATGAATAACAAGGCAGGGATGGTAGAGCCATGGACTGTACCTCAGCCAAGTGAAGGACAAAGCTCAGGGCAATCAATTGTGTTAATCGCTGCTGAGTAAAAGAGATGAAGCCTGAGAATAAGCAATTAGATTTCACAGTATTCAGGTCACTGGCAATGGCAGACAGTGTAACTGACAAGATCATTGCTGTTAGCAGAAGAGTTGGCCCAAGCACTGTAAAGGGCCAACTTTACACAGAAGTCGGGGGAGTCCAGACAATATCTTCAGATGAAAAGAGCAGTGAGCCTCTAAATCAAGCAGGCAGCTTCAGGGAACGTCTCCATGCTAATGTACCTTCAAGACATCCTTCTCTGTTTTCAGAGAAAACGTCTGGAGGAATCTGAGCTAGTCTAGATGCCTTCTGGCTGCCATTCTTTGTGATGTGAGTCGGATATGTCCCACTGTGTTCAGTTCCACTGTGTTTAATTCCCATAACGTGCTTCCTGACCTTGAGTTTGACATGCTTAGGAATGTGTCCATTCTTAAACTCCTCTTGCTCCATGAGTGAGCCTAGGAGCCCTGAGTGGAATCTCCATCTTCCTTTTTTCAAAGAGGCTTTGGAAGTTAACACCACAGTCTCCTTCCTTGCCAGAGATAACAACTCTTCCTCTACTCTTTCATTTCTTGGCTCTGTTTGTTTCTGTCTTTACACTCATCTGGGTGTGAATCCGTTCTATTTGAATCCACCATCAAATAGACCTTGTTTTCTTGGTCCGTGTCTTGAGAGTGGGAAGTGGACAATCTTCATTATGAAAATGAATTTGTTTTATGAAGAAGTGACAGGGGTAAAGAACAGAGAAGAGTGTGACACATTAGAGGAGGATAAAGATGTGAGTGTAGATGGAGGTTGGCAGCTTGGAGATTGGGTGCCAATGACAAGATATAAAGCATTCCTAAGAATTGATAGACTGAGAAAAATCGAGGACGGCTGTTGACCAGCACTTAGAACACCTTGGGGAGTCTACAAACAGCCATTCATGGACATAGTGGTGAGTGTACTGCCTGTTTGATTTTAGCTTTGCTCATTATCCAATTCCGTGGATGTGCCATTTAGGTAGACTGTGAAATTTTAACAGGTTTGAGGGTTTACCAGAGAAATCACTTAGGCCTGAAGTTTGATCTTAACTAAATAAGAGAACTGTAGCTATGTCTCAAGACAGCTAAAAGTGGTTCTTTTTGCTAAATATCCTAACATCTGTGGTTGGGCCCTTCCACTATATCATAAACTATGGTGACCACTGTTCTTTGGGGACATATGACATCACACTGTGAATTATGAACATATGATAAAGACTCCACTATTGTCATTAGCATCTTGATTTTGGTCTACCTTTGTGGGCTTGCAAAGAGTATTGGGCACAAGGAGACTTTGTCCTACATGGCTTGGAAGGAGGAGGAAATGTCACTCATCTAATGAATATCCCATGTGACACACACTAAAATTTCAATCAAAAATAACAAACCGAAGATTTCTGGCTACTACTCTCTCCCCTGGTTAGGCAATCCCTGAAATGTAAAGCTATGTGTTTACTTTCTCACACTGCAACATATATGAATTTTTCTGGTCTTTCTGTCTGCTGTCGTATTTTTTTTCACAAGTTACTAAGATCTTCTGAGAGTCTCAGATGCAATTATACAGTGATTGTAATATAAAAAACAGATCATAGCAAAGAAGTAAGCACAGACTGGAGTGAGGGATTAAGCTTGGACTGTGAAATTTCAGATAGAAGTAAGAATATAATGCTGTTATAAATCAGTTAAACATAGTGAATAATTAATATAATAAATATATATTTTAATTTTGGGTAATCCTGGAGACAGGATATAAAGAATATACCAATTATAGAGTTAGGAAGATCTGAAGAAAAAAATGGGAATCTGGGAATGAATTTTGTGGACATGTAGTAATGGCATATATGGCACATGTGTCTTGTTATTATCCTCAAAATTGTTGAAGGAATGTAATGGATGACATTTATGGAGGACTGAGTTTCACACTACAGTGATGCCATTACCAAATGTGATAATGAGCAAAATGTGAAAAATCCAAACATATAAACTTGGGTCATATTTGTAAAGTGTTAACACAAGAGATGAGGATATGGCCTTTTCACAAATTTGACATCCATGACATTGGGCCTGGGTTACACAGTATCTAGAATGGTACTTACTTTGCTGTGATAAAAGACCTGTCACAAATAACTTAAGGGAGGAAAGTCATATTTTCTTCACAGATTCGGATCTTCATGATCATTGCTGGGCTCCATTGAGCCTGGGCCCAGGGACAGGGCAAGATACCTTTGTGTTGGAGTAGGTTGTTTAGAACATGATAGATAGGAGACAGGGAGGCATGGACTGAGGACCAAATGTAGAATTAAAAGACATGGTCACAGTGACCCATTTCTTCTGGATGAGCTGTAATTCCTAGTGCTTACACAATCTTACACACCAGCTCAAGGCATATGAGCCTAGAGATGAAATTTCATATTCAAACCAGAGCACTTACTAAATGCCTTTGCATCTACCTTTCCTTATCTATTAAACCAAGTGAATGATACTATTTCAGTGGGTAAGAATTGTTCAGCACTCTTGAGGCTGAATGTACATCAATTATTTTTAATAATATTATGATTTTACTGAATGAGTTGAGATTATATAGCATATGTAGTAGGGTAAAAGATTCCTCCAAATTAGGTGGAGGCAATTAGTGACACTTTGCATTCATGAAGGATTTTTAACATTAATAAATTGGAACAAGTGAGGTATTATTTCAGAAAGATTTCAACATTCATTGGCTCATGTTAAACATATTAGTATTGTATGCTATGTGATGTCCCAGTATGCTATGACAGAGTAAATTATAATACACCTATGAAAATTGGGTTTAAAATTTAAAATAATTATAAAACCAACTAGTCAAGGAGTCCTTCATCAGAAAGACAGGAAAAAAGTTCAATCAAATCCTGCAGGCTTTCTCTGATAGTCTAGAGGCAACCAACCACAGGAAGGTTATTTATTCAGGTTCCTGGGCTAATTAATATAGTTCCATGTCAAAAAATCTGTGATGAGAAAAGATATTTTCCCGACTTTCCCATGTGCTTAACTATTCTGAAATAAATGCAATGTTGTTTTTACAAAGATCAAAGCTTGTAATTAAATTTACAACAAATTAAATTTACTATGTGTCAGTATTCTAAATTTCATGGTACCAAATATGAGTTGCCAACTCCAAAATCCATCATAGTAGGAGTCTAATTTATGCTTTTATATAATAAAGTTAACTATATATTACACTGACATATATATTATCAGCATGCAAGAAACTTCCTTCCACAATCACTGCCTAGAGATACCAGATCTTAAAATATTTATTGACAACAAAACATTTTGAGTTTACTATTGCCCTTTCTGTTAATTGAAAAATTTGAGTAATCCTTGAAATATTACTTTCTCTTCCCAAAGGAAAATAATAACAACTTACCCATAAGGAATACCGAGACTCTACATATTTTACATTAAATCTCAAGACCATGTAAATGAAGAATCTAGTTGATTTTAATTTTTGTGAGATAAAAAAATGATGTTTCCTAAGGCAAATTGTGTTCAGATCAAACTAGAATCATAATATTAAGTGTAATACCCAGGAAACCAGGAGACCAGGGAATATTCAACACAGTTTGAGAACTAATGAGCTTTCAAGAGTGACTCTTGGTTTGATGTAAGTTATAGATGAATTTCTAGAACTCTTTGGGTAAAATAAATGCAACCTAGATTAAGACTGTTATCTGCATAGGCAAAATCAAATAGGGAAGTATTAGGTTCATTTAAATACCTAAGGAAAATGGAAATCGCACACACCAAAAAGTATGTATTCACTACTGCCTAATGTAATTCATAGTATATGTGCACATGTATGTATGTATATATATATATGTATATATATGATATATATATATATCATATATATGTGAATATATATGTCCAACATACTTCATTTGTTTTCAGAGATAGGCCAAGTGGTGTTGTTGTTTCTCTTCTTTAGATAAGAAAATGGAAGTCAATGTACCACTGGAGAGGGTCATGGCCACAGCGTGGGAAGCTCTCATAACATTGAGTACAACAGTGATTATGAAAACAAATTAAATTTCTGGTACCTCATCCTTTTACTTGGAGCATGTCTTAAGCACAAGGCAGTCTCAGGCTGCTACCTGGAAAATTGGAAGCAAGAATTTAGCCAGTAGCCTACAATACTAATTACTTGAAATGATTGGAGATGTGAATATTTTTGATGTAAATGTTGTTTACTAACTATATTATTATTATATAACTTATGTTTTCAAATACATATATAAATACATAATACATAGTTTTCATTATGCATAAAACCAGGAACTTTAACAAAATATTTCAAAAAAGTACAGTTTTCAGTTCATCTAGCAGAAGAGAAAAGAGTAATAAATGAACTTTTCCACATTCAGGTTCAAAGGTGAAATAGACATTATATCTTTAACTTGGGCTAGAAGAAGGGGGAAACATGGTACCAGACATGAACCCAAGACACAGGAAGCTGTCTCCTAATCATAATTTTATCCAAGAGTGGAGGGCGCTTTTACAGCATCAACCAGGCTCATACTCTCAAATAACAACTACATTATAACCACAACTCCACGCTGAGACCCAACACTGGAGAAAGAACAAACACTGAAGACAAGTATAGCAAACACACCCTGAGTCAAGTTAGCCTCTGCCCAGAACGCAAGGACACTCCAGAGAAATGTAGATATTTAGCCTGAAGCAACAAAATGGCTAAACCCAGTATTATTGCTCATTACATTAGCTCCGAATGCTGCCCTGAAGGCCCTAACGACGGGAAGGCAGGCTGTCTTGTGGCATAAAATCTATTAGCTCAGTATCCCTCATGCAACCACTGAATGATTTTTTTTTTCTGAAAACTATGGAGCTACCAAAAAAAAAAAATGAAAATAGAATGAAATAGTATGTTCTCATGGACCCCATGGACCCAAGCAAACTCAAGAAACAGAATTAGTGAGCAGAAGATGAATCTGTAGAAAGTATAGTAACTAAAATACAATCACATGAAAATACCACCGCCAATAACAACATCAATGACAACGTCATCGTTGCCTCTGTTAACAATAAGGACAGAACTAACCACCATAATCAACATTGCCATTACAAGCACGATCACTATACTAGCACTACCACAAGCAACAAAATGACAGCAAAACAAAATGCTGTAGAACTTATGTACTCTGAGCATGGAATTCTTTCCCTATTCTCTGTCCACATCCCCCCCATCTCCCCATGAGATCTGTTTCATTGAAGTTTTAAGCTGTTCATTATTATAAAGTTATTTCACACACTTGGTTACTGGGGTTCCTGGGTACTTTATGTTATACCCACAATTTTATCCTTTTCATATAAATCTGTTACTACACAGCCTGCTAAAGATTGTATGTCAATTATTCATCCTGAAATGTTGATGAACTTTTAAGATTTTAGCATCTATTTTATTCAATTCTGCTCCAGTGTTTGTTATCTTTTCTATAGGATTTTCATTGATTTTTTTCCCATAGGTCTTTGAAGTGAAATGACTAAGAATTTATTTGGTATCTCTCTGTTGCTTTTGATATAGAAATTTATTGGTATTAATTTTCCTGTTAATGCTTCTTTGGCTGTGTGACATATGTGTAGTATAGTTTTTCCACTTTTTCAAGAAATTTATAATCTCTTTTAAGGAAAAAATGGTATTTGGGAATGAGCTTAGATTGATAACCATTTTTAATATTTTTCTTCAATTTAGAACTTATTTTTAATTTTCTATACAACATATTTTAGTAATATTCTTTCCAGTCCCACAGCTCCTCCCAAATCCTCTCTCCCTGATCTTACTCATTCTTTGTGACTCTCATATACTGTATTTCAAACAAAATTTACACTCCCCAAATTCTCTTCAGGTCTTTTTCCACTTCCCTACCCAGACAACTTGAATTTCTTTCTCCCCCTATCAAAGAGAAAAAAAATCTGATATGAAGTTCAATTTGTGTAGGCTGACTACTCATGATCCCACGGCGTGCTTTGTTGTATGGTTGTATGTCTAGTATCTTTTCATTGAAGAAAATGGATCTTCCCTTTCTCTGTGAATAGTATTTGGCCGGGGTATAACATATCCTCCTCATTTTTGGCATGTTTGTCTTTTGGCCTCACGCAGGTTTTGTGTGCTGTCAAGTCTCTGTGAGATCATACATCCATCTGCCCTACTGAGTCCTGGAAGGCATGGGCCAACTCTGTGTCTTCCCATCCTTCTCTCCCTCCTGCAGATCTTTGGGATACAAAGATCCCATTTAGAACTGAGCATTCTCAAATCCATTATCTGCATATTGACCAACTGTATGTTGCATCCTGCTTCAAGGAAAAGTTTCTGTGATGAGGGCTGAGCCAAGCACTGTTCTACAGCATAGTCGTTTTATTACTATGTTTATTTGGCAATATAACAGCAGTTGGCTTTCCTCTAGCATCTATGTTCTGGGCCTCCCTGACAGTGTGAGGTGTGGGTTCCATCTGGTATAGAGGGCTTTAAACCCAATTTTTAAAAGTGGTTGGTTACCCCTATACCTGTGCCACTCTGAGCTTATCTTGCAGGCAGGTTATTATTGTAGCCCTTAGGGTTCTATTTGGAAGAGAGGATAACTTCTTTGGTTTTATAACAGCATGTATATCATGTATATACAATGAGCAGTAGTGGGGAAGCTGTGATCCTCATTTAATTTGAGGAAATTGATATTTTATACAATACATCATTTTTGTATACATTTAGCTAATACCATAGTTTCTTTCTCAACCTAGATACATATAGGAATATTCAGTGAACTTTATCTTCTTTTTGTCACATCAGGTAAACTGAGAAAACGTGTTAAATAATAAATATTACTAAGTATTAATAAATAAAGACTATCTCATTTTCATTCTTAGACTTTTGCCCTGTATTTATGATGACAACTAGAATAAAATAATGCAGTGGTAGCTTGGTCAATGACAATGGTAATGGGTCTACTGACATTCCTAAGGAATGTCTGTACAGTAGGATTTCACCTATCCCCCCCCCCTGCCCCTTTACCTGCAAATGCTCTTTGGAGATACTAGGTTATATATTGTAGTAAAATGTTGATTAGAAACAGGATGGCAGCTTCCCTGAGATTGTCACCTTTGACAGAAGGCGATTTTGTGGTTAGACATGTTTGGGGGATACCCATACTTCTGTAAGTAACTATACCTGTTTCCGGTAAGAAAGCCCAAAACACAAATTATTCTCACCAAATTTGAATTTGGTGAAATCGTTTCTAGTTTGTTGTTGACGTCCATCTGGGGTTATTGCATGTTCATTTGCATCTCAGAACAATAGTTTAAACAGCAAACTGACTGTAGTTTTTGAGGTGTTCTTTCTCTTTGTCAACTTACTTAATGCCAGCAGACTTCAAATTTACTTGTTCTGCAAATATCTTTAAAACGTGTGCTAATGGTGACATAAGGCTGACTACACATTGACTGTAAGCATTGATCAGGTTATACATTTCCCGTTGTTTCAGGTCTAGCTTTGTGTAATCATCAGCTATGTGAATTACATGAACTGTCTTTCATACAAATGTAACAAGAATATTGTACAAAGCAACTTGTCGCTGTTGATGGAAATCTCTGGTCCTCACAACAATTCTTGGAAATATTGACAATGGCCATTCTCCTGTATTCATCAGATTAGTGATGTTTGCATTTATCTCTGTTTAAAAGACCTAAGTACCAAAAACCTGCTGTTCATAATGCAAATCTAAATTATAAATAAATGTTATCGCCAACTTAAAAAAGACAGGTCAGCTCAGATGGAGCTACTGTCAGTCTAAGATGACCAAATAAGCAATCTGGAAACATCTATTATCGATTAGTATATTGATCGCTCATACAATATCTTCCCATTTTTAATAACGTCTATGTTATTTAACATCAGTAAACCTTAAATTAATAACAAGAATGCTTCAAATGGTTCTTCAGCACATTTGTAGAGTATAAGTATATAGATCCTGGGTGCATGATTCCTCACAATATATGTGTATACTTTGTGTCTTTTATGTAAGACGTGGTGTTGTGAACTTGTTACTTGTTACTGCATCGTATACCCCATGCTCTCATGGGAAATATAAGTATACCAGGAACTAATTGTTCATATCTCCTTTTCAATGGATGTGGAGAGAGCACTGTGGTATGAGCAATCATTGTCAAGGTTTTCACATAGAAAGTTTCCACCATAAATGTCTGTCTCTGTTATTTCAATCAGTTTCTCCAGCCTCCTTTTGCAAAGGACTGTCTCCTTTTATGGGTTTCTATAAAATATATCCTCATTCTGGAAATCTTATTTTTGAAACTGTTTTAATAATACCATCTGTCTTCCTTTTCCATTGAAAAATTAAATCTATATTCAATTATGCAAGATATTTTTCATTATTTAATCATGCCATTACCTATTGCCCATTACTTATTGACTTCAAAATTAATATAGATCTTTTCATCTTAGGTCTATAGAAATCTCATCCTCCTCAAATAGATTTCAGAAAAATTGCTGGTTGTTTCTATTCATTCATAAAATGATACAGTTAGAGATCATATCTTATTAAAGTATAAATTTCATTTTAACTGTACATTTTTCAAAGTTTCAACCTTTCTTCTTCCTTTTGCTGGTGATACTGTTTCTAAAAGTTCAGGAGTGAGGTGAGTTTTTTTTTTTTCCTCTTAGCATTTCTATGTAATGTGCTGGTTATTATAGAGTAGTATTTTAAAGCACTACTGCCCTCTACAATGAACCTCAACTTTATTTTCTGTAGTGGGATATTCATTGTGTCTGCTTCTCTAGCATTGACCACACCCATTGAGGGGTGGAGCCAGGGGCGGAAGTGACCTGTGGGGCTTGATCTCGGAAGGAGGTGGAGAACTCTTTCTTTCTGGCGGGACATGGAGAGAGGAGCATCCAGTTTTAACTGCTGTGTTCATCTGTCTGTGTTGTGAGTTGTTTCTCCCTTAATAAACATCTATTCGGCCTATTTGTTTATCCTGAACCTTATTAAACTGAAATAATTTTCCAATGATATTTTATTGTTTTCTTTGCTTCTTGGTCAAATGGAGCTCTTTTCAGGTGGCATGGGAAGTATCCCTTCATGTGGTACCTGTGTCCATGAATCACACGACTTATGTGGTAGCAGTTTAAACACTCAAATCATTTCATGTCTTTAACTTGCTAAAAAATACTCCTGATACTTCATGGCTATTGCAATGAAATTGGCATTAGGGTTTTACAATGCTCTACCTGATCCAGTCCTTGAATGATGAACCCCATGGGTCTCTTTTGAGTCCACATTCATGTGCTAACATAGTAACCTGACTTGCATTTTAGAAACCTATCAGTGCGGTTTCTCTTACAAGAAACATTGCTCAAGATCCGAAGTTCATCTCTTAATTTTTTCACATAATCTACATATTTACTTCTGTGAAAACCATACCTTTCAATATGGTTTCAATACCTTATTGACCATCTGTCTTCATCTATGTCTTGAACACACATATATCAGTTCCCAGCCAAGGTGATAACAAATCTGGTTTCTTGTGGAGATTGTTGTCTTCTTAGCTTGGAGATGGCCATCTGCTCATTATGCATCCACAGGGTCTTTCTTGGCTTCTTCATGCTTAACAAGGAAACATGACACTTTGATGCCTTTCTTTTGGAGGTCAATAACCTTGCTTGATCAATAGTCCACCATTATGATATCCTTTGACCCAAATTACTCCCCTAGGAGCTCCCTTTCAGAGTGTAAGATGAACACAAATATTCAGTGTATAACATTGTTAACATACTGCATCCTTTTCAACTCAAATTATATACCACTAACCTCGCTGTAATACTCCAACTGAATCCACAACTACTTTAAATGGTATGGTATGTACTTATTTAGGAAAATGAAATGTGGTCAACCACTTTAAAAGGAAAGGAGGTCCATTTTCCTAAACTTTAGAATTTGACAGGTATTTATTATTGTTATTATAATTATTAATTTGTGTGTGGCGTATACATGTGTGAGCCTGCATCTGTGTGCACAGAGTGTCCAAAGAAGAAAATCGGTTTTCTGGCTTGCTTTTCCTTCATGTTTATTTATTTCGAGGTACTGTCTCCCACTGAATATGCAACTTGTCAACTTTTTACCAGAACTGGGATTGTTGTCATTTAAGAAAAGCAGCTCACAAAAGAAAGATGTCTTGTGACAGTGTTCAAGCACAGGGTATTTTTATTTGGGAAAGGGATCATAAAAAAGGTAAAGGGACAGAGGATATCAGCCTCCAGAGACAGGACCAGCAGGAGAGAGGAGAGAGAAAAGAAGGGGAGAGAGAGGAAGAAGGAGAGAGGGGGGATAGAAAGAAACAGATAGAGGGAGAGAAAGAAAGAGAAGAGAAAAGAAAAGAGAAGAGGAAGAGAGAGAGGGTGGGGGTTGGAGTTGGACAGGGCTTCTTTAAAAGGAAACTTAGAGAATGTGCTCAGGTGGTGCTCTTAGTGGCAGCAGCTGAGGACATTTCCTGTCAGGACCTCAAGGACAGATGCTGGATACTAACAGGTATTACATGCCTACCTTCACTTTTGCAAGAGTTTTGGAGATCTAAACTCAGATTTTTATTGCTGAAAAGCCAATCTTCTTACCTGCTGAGACATTTCTACACCCTGTTATTCAGTAGAACAAATTAATATTTCAGTTCAAATCGATACATTGCTGGTGTTGGAGGGAAGGACTAAAGCTAGGGAAATGGAAATGTAATTTAGGTCATTATGGTCACTCAAGAACTTGGACACTTATCTTTAGGCTTCAACACATTATAATGAAAAGTTTGGATAATACTTCAGTTCTTGTTCAGTATCCACAATTGAACCAAGGGGCTAGACATATTTAACAAATTACTATTAAAATCACTTTTATTTAATGCAGCATGCACAATATATCAATTATTAACTCTTCAGTCAAATTGCAAACGTGAGCTGCTAAACTTTTATCTATGGAGGTTATCCTTGCATTTTAGAAACCTATCAGTGTGGTTTCTCTTACAAGAAACATTGCTCAAGATCCGAAGTTCATCTCTTAATTTTTTCACATAATCTACATATTTACTTCTGTGAAAACCATACCTTTCAATATGGTTTCAATACCTTATTGACCATCTGTCTTCATCTATGTCTTGAACACACATATATCAGTTCCCAGCCAAGGTGATAACAAATCTGGTTTCTTGTGGAGAAATTTTAAGACAATTCTTCTTTAAAAAGGCAACATTATGTATGCCTTGATGTTAATATAATTCAAATTCCTTATTATATAGTTAAGAGTCTTCATTACAGATACCTTTTGGCAGGAAGGGCCACAGTGGAATTACCTAAAGAGAGAAACAATGTGAAGCAAATTTTTCACTTACACAGAAACAACAACAGGCTTTAAAAGAGTGCACCTTTAATGAGATGTTTCTGTTCATTTGTCCTGTTTGTGGTACCCGTGCATTGGGATCACACTTGTTCTCATTACTGTGTGTCGTCTGCATGTCCAAAGAATGATGGTCTTCTTCTCACTTTGTCCTTGACCGATCATAGGGTACACTAACTAGGCAAATGACGCATGCGTGAACTTAATATCTTTGCTCCTATGACCCTAACACTCATTTGCTCCTGGGAAGAAATTGTTTGGGAAAATTCATTAGGATAGCATAATTGCTTTTGATATGATTATGGATCCATTAAACCTGGTGACACTTTCATCACTTAGACCATTGATCGCAGGGTGCAGCGTCTCCACTTAAACAAAGATACATTTTCAATGGCTATTGGAGACGATGTCAAGGAAAGCCACTCCTCAGAACATCACAGCTAACCCTCAATACCTCATTATTGAACAGAGCCTGGCTCACTCGTTCAAATTATTTAATTGAATAATTCGAGTGGAGGCAAAAGTAGACAAATTAATTTAGTGATTGTCAATAGTCTGACATTCCAGTGAAACTTCTGAAACTTTGTGGGTATTTTACAATAATATTCAGTTGGCAAGTTTTGAAAAATCTACCTTTTTCTTAAATGCTTGTTTTTAATCCTGCTTTCAAATTCCATTTGTATTTTATGTTGGTTTACATTTTCATTATTTTAAGGTTTGAACCCTTCCCTATATATTTTTAACCAATAGCTCTTATGCAATGTGATCATATTATTTAATAGTGTCATTTAGCTTTGCCTTATTAGTTTTACTCTTCTTACTTTATATAATAATAATTATTATTATAATTATCAGCATCATGATCAATGTGTTTGTGAAGATGCTGTGTATTGAGTGCTTGTGTTAGCCCTGATAAAGCAGAGGACAGCTTAATGTAGTTAGTTATTTTCTTTCATTGTGAGATTGAGGAACTGAACTCATATCTTCAAACTTATGCTCAAATGCTTTTACACACTAAACCTACAAATGATTTAATGAATTAAAATTTAATATTTTATTGTAAACAGTATTTTTATACAATGTGTTCTGATCATAGTTACTCTTCGCCCAAATACTCCCAGGTCATCTCCACCTCCCCACCCATATACACACACAAGAAACATAGACACACAAAATCAGAAACAATAAATTACAAGCAAAAAGACAAGTAAGAAAAAAAACATGCCAAAGCAAAGTAATGTTTAAAAATAATCTATTAAAAACACCATCAAATTCATTTTGTGTTGGGTATCTTCTGGCCACAGTGTATTTACTATGCCTAGTAAGACTCCATTGGGGCAAACGAATTTTTTCTTTGCAAGCAAATGTCCCTTGGGGATGGCTTCTTAGATAGGGCTGGGAGAGCCTGTATATTTCTCCCTCTTAGCTCTGAGAACCCACTTGACTTGAATCCATAAAGAAACTGTGCATGCTGCCACAGTCTCTGAGTTCTTACATCTGTCAGTCTTGTTGGATCTGGAGGACACTGTTTCCTTGCTGATGTCCCTCCCCTCTGGCTTTTATAATCTTTATGCTGTCCCTTGCACATAGCAGCTAAGCCCTGAGGGGAAGGGTTTCATGAAGATATCCCACTTAGGACTGACTACTCCAAAGTTTCTCCCTCTCTTAGTCTAGTTGTGTATTTCTCATTATTTTACATCTACTGCAAGAGAAAGTGACCCTGATGATGGTTGAATGAGGCATGGGTCAACACGGATAGCTGAAGGTCTTTAAGAGTCATATTGCCATGCTCTTCTAGGAAAATAAGAGCAATTTGTTTCCCCCAGGTCCCTTGTATTTCTAGACCCAGAGCAATGTCATGTTGGGGATGGTTTCCATGTCATGCATGGAGTGAGCCTTCATGGTACCCTTATTGTATTCCTGATTTTATGAAAATATTTGGAGTTTCTCCATTTCAGTTGATGTTAGTTGTATGGTTGTCTCGATCACCTATACTATATTGAGGTATGTCCTCTGTGTGCTTATTTTATCCAGGAATTTTATCATGAGTGAGTGTTAAGCTTTGTCAAAGGCCCTTTCTGCATCAAATGAGATGATCTTGGGGCTTTTGTCTTTTATTCTCTTAATGTGGTGGATTACCATTACTGATTTATGTATTTTGAACCATCCCTATATCTCTAAGATAAAGTCTATTTGATCATGGTAGATAATCTTCTGATGTGTTATTGGATTCTGCTTTTAAGGCTTTTGCTTTTTTTAAATCGTTGCATCTTTGTTCATATGGGATATTTGTCTATAATTTTGTTTCTTTGTTGAGATGTTTGTGTAGTTTAGGTTTCAGAGTAATTGTGGCCTCACAAAAAGAATTATTTAATGCTCCCCCAGATTTTTTTTTGTGGAATAATTTGAACAGTATTACTATGAAGTTTTCATTGAAGGTCTAAAAGAATTCTGTGTAGTGTCTGTCTGGCCCTGGGCATTATTTTATTGATATCACTATTTTTGGAATGTATATAAATATTAAAATGACAGTGAAAAGTTTCCATGATGAAAAATGTAGAAAAATAAAATACTCATTTCTAAATTAAAGGCAAGTAAATATTTTAAGTGTGTACATTATAAAATATAATTATAAAAACCATAAAATAATTACTAAAGTTAATCTCAACTGAAACATTCAAATTTTAAGTCAAATGACCAGTGAAGTTGTAGTTTTCCATGTACAGTAATGTTAATATACTTTCTGTATAAATTTTTACTTTGCAAATTATTTACATTGCTTATGAAAAATTAATTTTAATGAGTTCAGAAGAAAAGCATTCTTTGAAAAAATAAGTAGGTCTAAAAGTGAATGATTTACCATACTTTTTCTTACATTAATGTATTTGTTTAATCTGAAATCTCAGGAACCCTGGTGAGAACATATGCCTTTGTCTTGAGAAATGCAAAAATAGTATCTTACAGCATTTGAATTAACCTGAAGTTACAATTGGCATACTAAATGTAAGAGAAAATTTCTGTATGTACCAGAGTACAGCAAAAGCCTAAAATATACATTATAAAGATTTATCAATAAATATACATAGAAATGTATATGTTTATAAACATATATATGTATGAAATGTATATGTATGTGTATATGCCACATATATATATAACACGTGTATATTTCTCAAAAGTAAAACTAGCCAGATACTAATATTTGCATATATTTTTTGACTAGAAGTCTCAAGGAAAACAAATATTAAAATAATAGCAATTTAAATAAAATTGAGAAAGTAGGTAAAATGTGAGGTTTAGAAGATAAAATTATTGCATATGTAGTAATTGAAATTTGCAAAGTTGCATCAATTAAATATAATAAAACATGAAATCTTTAGGGATAAGTGTATAGGCTATTTCTTCAGAAAAAGTTCTAGTTCAAATCACCATAAGTCACAGACAGAGAATATTTTCCTAAAGAAAAATATTTACTATTTATTTAAAGTAGATTTTGTTCTTTTCTTCCATTGTTATTACTATATATTAATTACACTTAATAGACTTTATTGTGTCATTTGTCCACATGTACACAGTGCACTTTACTCTGTTCATTCCATTGACATCTCTTGTCTCTTCCTCCTCTTGATTATTTTCTTTCTCTTCCCAACTTGTCCCCATGCTACATCTATGTTGGATTTTTGAAGATGCAAGGAATTTGTGTTGTTTATAGGAGCAAGACCACCTCTCTGATGTCAACACCACTGAAGAATATCTCCATCTCCCCTAACAACCATAACATATGATCCCCCACTTCATGACAGAATGTTGATGCATCACGCAACTGTGTGCAGATCTTCTCTGCTAATCATAGTTGTTGCATGTTCAGGAATGAAACTCTACATCATACCCACAAGTCAATGGTCTACTACACTTTGCTGCTTCTTCTGGCTCTTCCCATTCTTTGTTGTTCAGTAAGTACTGAGCCTTGGAGAAGGTGATGGAGATGCCCTTTTTTATGAGTGGACTTTCTGAAGTCACACTTTGATGAGCTTTGCGTTTCTGAGGGTAATGCTGCCTATGGTGGGGGGTTATATGCATGTATTCTACATTTAAAAAATGAGGTCAAATGTCATAGTTGTCTACTTCATTGAAAACTGCAAACACAAATAAACAGCCTATAAATGATGGTCATTTTTATATCCTGTGACTAATGCAATACACATAGTAAATGAATGCCCAAAACAGAGGGCTCTAGCGCAATACCATTGGCCCTAAAAAGTGTACTACCTAGTTTTCTATGGTGGTCAATTTTTTACTTAAAATCATTAAACAAAGAAATCACACATTATGATTGCTCATATTGAACCTTTCATATTTTCTCAAAGAAGAACAAAATAAGTCTCCAAACTCAAGGAAAGACAATGACAGTCTTTGTCACCAACAATTAAATTCAAACTTCCTAGGAAACATGAAACTGTAGAAAATGTGTGCTTATCACAAGAATCATGACAGCTTCCAAGTCTTTTCCATAAAATTGATTTCAGTATGAACCAGACTTGTGTTGTCTTTGTAGTTGTTGTAACTGACAAATTATAATTGTGCAGATGTATGAGCATGAAGATGTGTTGATATATATACACATTCAAAATGATCAAACCAAGCTGACTGATCAATTAATCACTTTACATCCTTTTGTGTTGAAAACATTTGACACATTTATTTTATCAATTGTCAGATATATTTTGTTACTAATTGTTGTCACTAGGCTATGTCTTGGAATTTATTGTTTAGTATGCTCTGTCAACACTTGATCAAGCCATATAATTGTCTGAACCACTATTTTCTAAATATGTGATTCATGAGTGGTTGTGCAAAAGAAAAATGTTAAGAAATCCTGACAATTTGAATGGCTAAAATAAAAAAACAACAAAGATAGTTTATGCTGGAGGGATGTAAAGAAAGAGGTACATTCCTCCACTGCTGGTGGGAGTTCAAACTCACACAGCCACGTTGGAAATCAGTATGACAGTTCCTCAGGAAAATGGGAATCAGCCTACCTCAACATCCAATAATTCCACTCTTAGGCATATACCCAAAAGATGAACATTCATACAATAAGGACATCTGTTCAACTATCTTCATAGCAGTATTATAAGTGCCCTTCAAATGAAGAACAGATGGAGAAAATGTGGTATATTTACACAATGAAAAAAAAATGGAATCTTGAAATTTGCAGGTAAATGGATGGAACTAGAAGAAACCATCCTGAGTGAGGTAACCCAGTAACAAAAAGACAAACATGATATGTACTCACTCATATATGGATTTTAGACATAGAATAAAATATTGCCAACCAACAATCTACACCACCAGAAAAACAAGGAAACAAGGAGGACCTAAGAGAGACATATATGGTCCCCCAGAGAAGGAGAAAGTGACAAGACCTCCCAAACAAATTGGGAGCATGGTGGGAGGGACGAAGAAGTTAGGAGCAAGTGGAAGGAAAAAGGGAGCAAGAGGGAGCAGGAAGATTGAGTCAGGGAAAGAACAGAAGAGAGCAAGAAAAGAGATACCATAATAGAGGGAGCCATTATAGGTCTTAAAAAAATATGGCAGCAGGGAAATGTCTAGAAATCTACTAAGATGACCCCAAATAACAATCTAAGCAATTGTGCAGAGGCTACCATAAATGCCTTTCCCTGATAGTGAGATTGATGACTATCACATATGCCATCCTAGAGCCTTCATCTGGTAGGTGATGGAAGCAGAAGCAGACACCCACAGCTAAACACTGAGCTGAACTCCTGAAACACAGTTGCAGAAAGAGAGGAGTGATGAGCAAAGCTGTCAAGACTAGACTAGATAAAGCCACAGAAACAGATGGCCAGAACAAGGGGGAGCTCATGGGGCACAGTCTGATAGCTGGGAAACCAGCATAGGACTGACCAAGGCCCCCTGAATGTGGGTGTTAGTTAGGAGGACTGGGTAGTCTATAGGGCCTCTGGTAGTGAATCAGTATTTATCCTTAGTGTACAAATAGACTTTGGGAGCCCAATACACATAGATGGATACTCTGTCAGCCGAGACAAATGGGGGACAGCCTAGGCACTGCTCTGAATGATATGACAGACTTTGAAGACTCCGCATGGAAGGCATCACCCTCCCTGGGGGGCAGAAAGGGGATAAGATTGGGATTGGTGGGGGGGAACAGCAGAGGACAGGAAAGGTGCAGGAACTGGGATTGATCTGTATAACATGCTTGTTTCAAATTTAAATTAAAAAATGATCAAAGAAACAGAAAGAAAGAAAGAAAGAAAGAAAGAAAGAAAGAAAGAAAGAAAGAAAGAAAGAAAGGAAGAAAGAAAGAAAGAGAGAGAGAGAGACAGAGAGAGAGAGAGAGGGAGGGAGGGAGGAAGGAAGGAATGAAGGAAGAAAGAAAGAAAGAAGAAAGAAAGATATCCTGTCAATTAATGGATACACAGACCAGTCACTGGGATATAGTATGAGCTGACATTTGAAAGCTGTGAGAAGCTTGGCTTTGGAAAAGATCAAAAGTTACATCATACTGTCAGTGGTTCTTGTCAGTGGCTTGGAAACAGTGTTGTGCTTTCTTTCTCTGCCATAACTGCTAGCATGAATTATGTTTGTAAACTTGGTACCCAATAAACAACATAGGACGACCAAACAACCCAAAACTTATCAAAGGTCTTGTCCTGTTTACTGACTTACTCTGTGGCCTTAAATTGTCTTCATACACTTCACCCAAGAAAACAGTTTGCTACAGAATTAGTACAGAAGTAATTATGAGAGACCATTGATTTTACTTTAAGGTAGACATTATGAAGATCCCAAGTTTAAGAGCCGCAATACTCATAAATTTTACTTGAAACATATTATTTTCAAAAAGATGTTATTTCGTTAGCCTCAATTTACTTAATAAATTAATATTTAACAAATTATCCACATAAGAACAAACTTAACTTCTAATCTATAATTTCTATGATAAAACCATTTATGGAAGTATTTATGATGAGATAAAACTGGAGAGGATAGAGTTTATTCATCTTGTACTCCTGAATCACAGTTCATCACCGAGGGGAATCAAGGCAGCAACTTAAGCAGGGAAGAAACATGGTACCCAGTACACCAGCCCAGATGCAGCATCCTCTGCAGTGACCTGGGCCCCGCTACATCAATTATCAATCATAAATGCATCACCAGTGTGCACATAGGCCAGTTTGGTGGTGATATTTTCTTAACTGAGGTTCCCTCATCCAAAATGACCCTAGATGTATTAGGTTGACATGAAATTCAGCCAGCACACATGTCTACTATTTAGCCTCTTTCTTTTAGTTAATACGCTGGCTTTCTCTTTAATAAAATAGGACTAAGTTTCATCATTTTTGAGGATAATTCAAAACCAACAGGATATTTTGTTAAGTGAATTACAGATTCATTAATATGAACGCCTTTGTTAAATATTCAAGATTATATATTCTTCTTTTAAAAACTGCACTTTGTTTTGTTGAATATACTACAAACCAAATATATATAGAATATTTCTAGAATGTTTTAGAGGAAGCAAAACTATAAAAGTTCTATTTTCAGATATATGATTAATTGATACAAGCTTGAAATTAATTGAAAGAACAGATGGTGAAGCCTTTTGATTTTTAATATGAAAGTGATTTAATTTGGGAACTAGAAAGTCATTAGCTCAGTGGGGGGTCAAACTTCTAGTCAATGGTTGACTTGTTACTTAACAGATACTGTGAATAACCCAGTTTATTACACAATTTCATAGAATTGATAGTTCTGTGTTTTTATTGTATTGTCACCATTTTAGCATATCCATAAATAACCACTCAATAATTATGTAAAACTTTTAGTAGTACTAGCTCCAAGAACAATATTTCCACTGTAAATATGATTGCCCCCCTAAGCAAAGTTCTGTCATCACAATAAGTGTAATTGCTTCCAGATCTATTGTCTAATATCCAGTGAAGTTCATTGTCTGTGAATAGAAACTTAAATTTTGACATATTTAAAGCCAATATATATCAATGCAGGTCCTGCTTGTTTACCTAAGTTTTGAAAAAAGGTAAAGGTAAACCTTATTTTATTTCATTTTCTTTATTTTTGCTGTCCTTTGAAAACTGAAGTGTAATGGCACCCTGGGTCAAGCAAACATAACATTTGGGGACATCACATACTTACATTATTAATGTGTATCACTTTTGTTAGTATTTGCAATGTTTATTTCATTGGTTTGGTTATTACCCCATCATTTATGATCAACTGTGTGGTGTGATCCTTCATGTTGTATCTATATTTGTTTGGGGACCTTGTTACCCCCACCACACACACATATACACACGCACACACACACACACACACACACACACACACACACACACAGGTGAAATGGCAATCTCAATCAATATAAGTGTTCTGGTTCCTCTAATTACTGGACATTCTCCTACCTATGCCTCTCACTTCGTAATATCTAATTATTGAGATAACATGCTTTTAAAACCATGTCAACTACATAGCTTGTAGATATTTGGGTGTAGGGAGCATCCCAAATCGATCATGTTAATTCAAAAGCTTTTGACGGACCTGGATGAGGAAAGCATGTGGGTAGGATGGGGCAACAGCCCAGCTTCCTGGACTGATTAACCACCTTCTACTGTAAAGAAAAGTTCTTGAAAGAAAGCTAGTTTACCATATTCTCTGGTGTCTTTAATAATGAAGCCTCCTGCTCTGTTCTCTACCAGTGCAGTGGCACAGACCAAATAAATACTACGTCTGTTTCCAATATACTTCACACACTTAAGGAAAATCCTCCATAAAGATTTCATTTTTTCCCCCTTCTCTATTGAAATTGTTCGAAAATACAAGGCCATTGCTTAGAAAACACATCATTCCTTTCAATGCTACTGCCCGATGATGAGAAAAGTTTGAAGCTAGACATGGCTGTTTTCTTTACAGTTTAAGGAAAGCAGTCTACTGGATTAAAAAATGGCACAACGTGAAGCAGAAAATTCCAAGGAAGAAGAAGACCCAGATGAGCTAGCTCGAACACCACAGTGAATCAGCCAGACCACCTGGATGAGCTAGCTCGTACCCGTGGCCACACAGAAATTGCTCCTCATCTTTCAGAGCAGATGAAATGGCCAACTTGTGCAAGAAGAGGCCATGCAGGACTCCCATAGTTAGAGAGCTTGTGTCTGGCCTTAAAGCTTCACAAGATCGCAGGCTCTTCCTTTAGGGCGCAATGTGCCCGGATGCTAAGCTAGTTTACCATATTCTCTGGTGTCTTTAATAATGAAGCCTCCTGCTCTGTTCTCTACCAGTGCAGTGGCACAGACCAAATAAATACTACGCCTGTTTCCAATATACTTCACACACTTAAGGAAAATCCTCCATAAAGATTTCATTTTTTCCCCCTTCTCTATTGAAATTGTTCGAAAATACAAGGCCATTGCTTAGAAAACACATCATTCCTTTCAATGCTACTGCCCGATGATGAGGGACCTCATCAACCACAAACCTGATGAGAGTGTTCGGAGTGATAAATGCTGTTTTCACACCTGTTAGCAGCACTCATTCTGTAGCCCTTGATCAGGTAACAAATTTTGACTTCCAGTTCTCATGTTTGGTAAATGTATCTCTTGCATTGGAAATACTCCTTGTAATGGCCAGGGAAATGCAAATTGGGAACCCTCTGGAAGTCACTGTCACATAAATGTGAGAACATTTATGATTCATGGGGGGTTTCTAACATCCGCAGTAACAGGAGTTAGTTTCCATCCTCCAGTCTTGGCTGTCTTTGACAGGAAGAGACTTGGGTGAAAGAAGGGACCTCATTTTCAGTGACAGGAGGTAGGAGCAAGATTAAGGTTGAAGCTAAAATTAAGGTTGAAGCTATATTACTGCATTGTTGCAAACCTCATGCAAACTCAGTGGGTGAGAATCTCTGTCCTTGTGAGGTCAAATAGGTATTTCTTGACTCGATTCCTCATCCTGGTGAGGTGCTGGAAGTTTTACAAAGGTTTGTGTTAGACTTTTGTTGCTATAAAACAAATCTAAAGATTATTTATTATACACAGAGCGGTTTACTCTGCCTCAAGAGTTAGAACTTGAAGTTCACGATTACTTGCCCCTTACTGGTTTGAGTCTGTGGTGGTGCACTATGGCAGGAGCATGACTGAGCAAAATTGCTTGCCTCATGGCCTGGATCATCAAGAGGTAAGGAAGATATGGGAATCCATAATCATCAAAGGGCGTGCCTTAATATCCTTAACATGTACCACTAGGCACAACACATTTAAGTTTCTGCTAATTCCCAGAAGCTCTGAGCAGGCAGCCAAGACTCTAACACATGAGTCATGCCAGATTCAGCTGGGGCATTCACTGCATAGTTCAGAGTTCCACACATGCACAGCACAGAGCAGAGGTCAACCATCCCCAGCTTTCCTCCAGTTCTTAAGTGTTCCAGCTTTGCTCGAAACTATCAGTATAAAGTCTCCTCTGATACACTGAGAGAGAGAGAGAGAGAGAGAAAGAGAGATAGAGAGAGAGAGAGAGAGAGAGAGAGAGAGAGAGAGAGAGGGAGGGAGGGAGGGAGGGAGGGAGAGGGAGAGAGAGAGAGGGGGGGAGAGGGAGAGGGAGAGAGAGAGAGGCAGAGAGAAACACACAGAGAAACACACATGAGAGAAACACACAGAGGGACAGAGAAAGAGAAACACATACACAGAGAAAGTGAGAGAGAGAGACAGAATATTTACTAAATATTAACTAAAGCAAGACCATAAACAAGAAGGATAAATGTTAACTCTCCATGACTTACACGCAGAGCAAACAATGGCACTATTATGGTGTGAGGTCATTTGGGGAAGCACTACCATGGACATGATGGTTATAGTCTATGTACATACTCTTTCTAGGGAACTTTCCATGCTTCCTGCTGACTCATGAAGGCCACATTACATGTAACCTGCTCCACTCATTTTCATCCCAGCTTTGCCATCACTACTTTAGCATAACACATTACCCTGCCTGGCTCTGTAATTTTAGGAAATTCAACCCCACAGCACAATGAGCTCCCCCCCCCAATCTTAAATATTGATGGACACCACCATTATCCTATTCTGATTGTTATGACAAGATTCCTGACAAAATCAGTTTAAAGGAGGAAAGGTTTAATCTAGCTCTCGGTTGAAGAGTAATATTGGTCCTTCATTGTGATAAATACATGGTGTGAGGGTTTCTAGCAGTAGGCGTGTGTGGTAGAGGGGGCTTCACGTGATGGTATCTAGAACAGACATTTTAAAAGGCGGGAGTCTAAAAAGATGACCTTCAAAGACCCAGTCCCACTAACCATCTCAACACAGCATTGCCAGAAATGGCCACCACCAGCTGGAGAACAAGTGTTCAAACACAAGAATTCACGGGAAGCATTTTCCATCCATACATCCATGACATTTACATTTCATAGTCTGCATAAGCAGAACCGTGTGGGTGACCTGACATCTGCTGCTGCCTTCTTGAAATTCCCTGGTAAGCTGGTAGATGGAAAGGATTATGAGGTCATGAGGGGTTCCACTATCATTGCAAAAGAGAAGCCTGCAAAGCCAGGCAGTGTGTGTGGCCAGCCAGTATCAGAATCCCTGTAAGCAGCACCAAACAAGGTAATACGTGGGGATGGCTGAGTGACTTCAAAGCTGCAGGAGAGACCCCAAGAAGGTAGAGATGAAGCAATGTAGAATGTTCACAAGGGAAGTCAAGGTGGCACGTGGCACAGCTTCAGTAAAGCCGTGTGAGCTACCACCAGTAAGTGCTGTGAGTAGGAGCTCCCAAGTCCTTCATAGATCACAGCCTACACTGCAGTGTGCCCATCGCCAGACACGAAATGATATGACTTAATTCTTGTGTCTCTTGCCTCTCCTTATTCTAGTCTTGCCCAATGCTATTTTCTATCTTTCCATTTTGAAAGATCGGTGTTTTCTTAATGCCCGCCCAATCATGATTCCTTGGAAGTATATAGCATCATTTCCTTGTCTTCAGAAAGTAACAGGTGTTTACTCGAGTCTTGGGGACTTTGCATTGAACTTTGGAGCTACACTAGAAGCATTAAGACTTTGGAGAGTCTTGCAGACTGGGTGCATTGGAGAGAGAGACCAGTCATTTGGAAGGTCATTTAATCTGAATTGTGTTTTCATGAAGGTCTCCATGCAAAGGATTGCTTTCCAGCATGGTTATATTGCTGAAATGTAATGAGTTGAGAGTTATTGGGAAGGGTCATCATCAGACACTTCTACTAGGATGTGCAACCAGGGAATGAATCAAGCAGAAACTGACATATCTAAAATCCTGAGCCCAAATCAGCCTCTTCATTAATTTATACTCTTAAGTCTTTTGCTAAAGCAATGAGAAACTGACTAATACAAATGTTCTTGATTCCATGTTGCTGTGTGTGTGTGTATTTAATTCTACCTCTTTTCTTCCTATAACATTTTATGTTATTTGTTCGTATTCTCATTATGAGACTCATTTCCTTAATCATCAGTAGTTTGAATATAGCATACCTTAAGATAGATGTGTTAGTTGAACCTGGGCGGTGACTCCGGATCTTGCTGTGGGCTGTTATTTCTATCCTCCGGCATTGATAGGCCCATGTTACTTCTTTCTGTAAGATTTCTGCTCTTTCTACATTTTCTTAAACCTTACAACAACAACAAAACTTTCTGGGGTGTGTGCGTGCATACGTGCATGTGCGTACGTGCTTGTGTGTACATTCTAAGCATAGAACCCAAGTCCCTGAGTGATCGAGGGAGGCAAGCACACTACTATTAAACTCCACCCCAGCCTAAATAAACTCTCGTTTATTGCTGTGCTCAAGTTTCTGTGAACTAACTTTATGCCTCTGCCAGCCTGTCACATTTTTCCCTGTGTATCCTCTTGTAATCTGCTTTTGGCTTACTTGTCCTTTCTTCTGTTTGATCTGTCTTATTAGTGAAGCAGCTTGCTTCTCTCATTGGAAGGCTTTCTGTTTGATTTTATTTTAATTGCTTCAATCTCAACTAAATTTCTGTGTTCGACTATTGAATTGATTTTGAATACTGATTTTTTTCCTTTAAACCACTCATTGTTTTGTTGTTGCGCTAAATCAAACTTCCATAAAACAGCTCTTGTGAACTCTATCTGGGTCCTTAAGCATCTATTGCCTTGTTGTTGGTTTCAAATGGTTTATTTACTTATTTCTGGTAAGTAAGTATAAGGTTTCTGGAGAGTTCTTGATATTTATTAATGTATGACAAACATCTGTGTGTTGAGAAATTTTGCTTCCCAGGCTTATAATGCTGGCTTGTTCATGCCTGTGCATCCAGAAATTGTAAGTTACCTGGGCCTGTAGTTGATGTTATACTAAGATTATTAACATCAAACGATATCCTAAGTTAGTGTCTGCCCTATAGCTTAGCATAAGATGTTAACCTATGTGTAAGTTTGCTGTTAACCTGTTATTAGTATGCTTCTCCACAAGGATTTGTGTTTCCCAAAAGGGAGCACTTTTCCCACAGGTTGTAGCAGGTCTAGATAACTCACCTACAGTTACTGCCCTATGATCAGACATCCATGCATTCAAACAGCAGTGGGACCTGCCATGAAGGGATGGCCCTAGTCTTCTTTATGGTGTAGAAAATATGGCATGCATTCATACTTCACCCAAACTAATGGGTTTAGTTAAAATTTATTTTGGTATATAAAGAACACACGTAAATAAATGAGTTTGGACACACAAACATCTGTGTTCACCTACTGAACGATGACTTATTTTTCAAATCATCGCAAGCTTAAAGCACACTTAGAACTGTATAAACAACACTCTTCATCTGAAGCACTGAGTAATTCATTAACTGAGTTCTCTAGTGCCTTGAGGTAGAGATTACAGCTTTGATTCATCTTCAGGCAAATAGCAGTTCCTTCCATTCTGTGATGTCTGGCAGTGGTGATAAGCCAGTGTCAAGGACATCACAACAATGACACAGAAATATCCAGCAATGCCAAGTCATACCCAGATCCTCCTGTAGTCCACTGAGACCAGCACTGCAAAGGTGCCAGACCAAGGCTTATGCAGCTATTGTTTGCCTGTTTCTCTGGAATATTCCTGGCATGGGGCCTCTCTCATCAGCTTCCAAGGTTGCTTGTGACAGTACAAATCCATCACTATTTGGCCCAGAGTTTTTGACTTAGGATGAGTAGCGTCTAGACGACCTACCTACTTGGTGTAAAAGGGTCTGAGGGTTCTATCAGAACTGGCTTTCATGGAAGTGATCTGGTGCCATGTTTCCATATAACATTTGGATGTCATTTCCCGCCATCATTTTCCTAAAGAGAAGCACTGAAGTCTTAGTCTGCTACAAACTTGCTCTGACACAATATTTAGTAATAAAATACATTTTAGAGAATTGCTTGTGTATATGTTTAATCATGTGCACTATGTTTGCAGTGTGTGTGTGTGTGTGTGTGTGTGTGTGTTTGTGTGTGTGTGGTATGTGCAAGAGTAAAGGTACCCACGGATGTCAGAGGTCTTGAATCCACTTTAATTGTGGCTATATACTTTATTATTTTTAATCTTGGTATATATATACAGATACCTATGCTTTGAATACTCGATAGATTATATAGTAAACAAAATTTTTACATGTTTACAAACCAAAACATGTTTTGAGGTATCTGGTTTCCTGTATTAGTGTCTAAATGTGTTCGTATTTTGCTATGTGTAATTGAAATTAAGACTGAACACCAAACTGCACATGTTAAATAATATAAAAAATTGAAAATTTTTGACCAGTTGACATATTGAAAAATTGCAAAATATAAGAGGTCTCTCAGCATTAAATTGTGTACACACACACACACACACACACACACACACACACACACACACACAAATTAAGCCTATGTGAACTCTTAAAGTCATGCCACTAGTTAAAAGTATTCTTCCGTTATTAACATTAGCATGGAAATGAATATATTTTTAACATGTGACTTTTTCAAACCATTTCAATTCAGAATGACATATTAATGTAATGTTAAATCATTCATTTATTGTCTCTCTGTATGTTCGGTGTGTATTTGGTCATGTGTGCACACACACACATGTGTGCAGGTGTGTGTTCATGTCTGTGCAGGTGTGTGTTCATGTCTGTGCACATGACTATGAAGGCCCGGGATTGTTGTTGGATATCTTCCTTCATTGCTCTCTGCCATTTTAATATCCTCTTTAATCTCACTGACCTTGAACTGTTCACCGAGGCCAGGCTGGCTGACCAGTAAGGCTTAAGGATCCGGTTGTCTCTGCCCTCTCTCCCTCCCCTCTAGACTTCTTCATGCTGGCATTTCAGATGTGAGCTGCTGCTCCATCTATCCCATGGTTGCTGAGTATAAAAGCTTAGCCAGTCATGCTTGCATGGTAGGCATTGCATTGATGACGTCACCTCTACAGCACACTTTAAATATCACAAAATACACGAAGAAGAAAGGACTCAGTGGTTAAGTAAGAGTGCTCGGTGCTCTTCCAGAGAACTCAAGCTCAGTTCCCAGCACCCATGTCACGTGGCTCAAACCCCCCTGTAACTCTATCTTCAGGGAATCTGATGTCCCCTTCTAGTCTCCTGAGGTACAGGCATGTACACGGGTGTAACACACACACACACACACACACACACACACACACACACACACACACTATAATACAGCTTTTAAGTCAGTGGTTCTCCCATACAAGTGCTTACCACGCCCAATCCTGCTCAGCTTCCATTCAGGGTGGGCCTGGCTGCTCTTTCATGAAGGGAAAGGGAAGAGGAGGAGTGGATCTGGGGGAGAGGGATGTGGCAGGAACTGGGAGGAGAGGAGGGAGGAGAAACTGTTTGTTGTTGGGATTTAATATATTAGAGAATAAATAAAAATCAATCAATCAATAAACCAATCAGTAGGTCTCAGCCTGCCTAATGTTGCAATCCTTTAATACAGTTCCTCATGTTGTGGTGACCCCCAGCCATAAATCATTTTTTTTTTTTTTGCTACTTCAAACTATAATTTGGCTGCTGTTATGAATTGTAATATAAATATCTGTGTTTTTCGATGGTCTTAGGAAACCTTTGTGAAAGGGTCATTTAACCCCCAAAGGGTTCACGACCCACAGGTTGGGAACTACTGTTCTAAATCCTATTGGTAATAATGACATAGATATCTCTTTAATAATTTTCAGTTTATCCTATAGTTGTAGGTTTGCTACTTTTTTATCTTATGAGAATGGCATATAATTTAGGAAAATGTTGTTTTTTTATTTAAAGCGATTTTTAACACATTTACCAGCATTGTCAGAAACAATACTGGGAATACACCAAAGTGCAGTATAGTCCCACAGATACCTGAGGCCTGGTACTCATGGGAAATATGCTTTATGGAAATGGTGTTCTCTCATGACACATCATTTAGCAGGTGTAAGAACTATGGGGCAAAGTTGCATGTGTCCTTTTAAGTCTGACACATCTTTTTCTGGCTTGCAACGTAACTTCTCAGTTCTTGAGCACTATATTTGGAAGTATTGTCAAATCTGATTTGTCAATGGATATGCATACTTCCCTCAGCAAAATCTAACAAAAGAGCTACTGGCTAGAAAAGTTACTAAGGTGACTCATTATGTATGCATGTTGATGTTTATATTAATAATAAAGTAAAGGTATAAAGCATCAATGGAGTAGATATAAGAGAGTATAAGAGATATAAATGCATAAAAACCCTATGTGAAACAACTCATGTTAATACATGTAATTTTTGCCTTAATTACATTTATGTCAACTTTTATACCTCTCTTTGAATTTTCATTATGAAGATCTTGTTATAGATTTCTTATTTCATAGAATGTCCTGGAGGAATGTGAAATAAGCTATAAGATGTATTTATTGAGAGCTTAATATGACCATTGGTGATAGGTCATATTAAAATATTAAATAATTTAATCAACTCTTATAAGCCTCTGGGCTGCTAGTTCTTTTTCTTTTAATTTTGGCAGCTCAAAGCCTTGGTGTGAGTCATTGCAGTCTATCCAAAGGTAGAGTTTCTTTGTCCCAGGACACCAAGGCTGGGGCATTGCTTCTTAGAACAAAGGCTTTGGTCAATTAAAAATTATCTGTCTTTGTGTCCATGTAACATGACGTTAGAGCAGCGTTAAGCTTCTAATGATGTGACATGCCAAGAAGGATTGTGTGGAATGGAACAGAGAAGTTAGATGGTACAAAATGACAGAACTTAGTTTGTCTACATTCAACTTCTACAATATACGCCACCAAATGCAAAACACCCCCTATACATACTCAGTAATTTATTGCATTGAATCAATTAAGCTACTCTCCAATACTTGATAATTAGTTTCCAGAAGGGCAGTAGGATAGTGCTTGTGTTTACATACAGAGTATGGGTGCCACATGTGAGCCATGGCATCTTTTAGGTGGGCAGCAGAGTACTGCTTCCTTTTATCACATTGGTACACATGGATGGTCAGATTATCCTCCATTCCTCTTTCTGTCTCTAAACACTCCTTAGCCCATTAAATTTGTTTGTACATTTATTTGTTTTTTGGAGGTGACTTCAGAGACAATAGGTTGAAGGCATAAATGGTATCATTTGCATACATACAGGGGCTCTTCAAAATCAATGGGGTAAAGCCAAATGACTGATGACACAGTGTTCAGAGGCAAGCCATGTGTTTAAGCCATGGAAACATAATGTGGCTTAATCAGTTATAGCGGAGATTTCATCTACACTATTTGCCATGTTGTCTTCTACTGTAGGCGGAGATTGCTAGCTGCCCCGCTGAAGGATCCACTGTATGCCTCCATTATTCCAGAAAAAAACAGCCCTTAACATACAGCACATACTGTCAACAAACAGGAACTCAGTGAGACACTTTTGTCCTTTACAGGTTACCGGGTTGGGGTACTGTTTCGCAGACCATCATAAGACAATCAGAAAAGGATGAACCTGGTATAAAAGTGAGATTTCAATCTATATTTCACCTGAGCCACCTGTCAGCAGCTACTCAGTGAGTAAGGCAGTAGAGCTTCAGTCCTCCAGTGAGCCCGCTGTCCCTCCTGACTGCAACAACAACTCAATGGCCAAATTGCAGAATCATACATGTAAATATAGATCAATGAATCTTTCTATAGACTACCAAATCACACACGACTTACACCTTTGGTTTAAATAGTGGAGGGAATTTTGAGATAATTAGTAGTGATGATACACCTGACAGGATCTAGAGTCACTGAGGAACTAACCTTTCTAGCCGCGTATGAACGGGTGTCTAGACTAAATTCTCTGATGGGAAATGGTCCACGTAAATGTGGACAGAATCATACCATGGGCCTTTAACTAAATTAAAGGAGAAAGATAGCTGAGTACCTGCATCCATCTCTCCCATCTTCTGATCACAGAAACAATATGACCAGTGGCTTCCTCTCCTCTGCCACACCCACCAGGAGACATCTTTCCCTTCAAAACCCCATTCCTTATGTTGCTGCTGGCAGACATTTACTCACTGCAATAGGAAAAGTAGAGAACACAGATCCCTTCATAGAAAATTATTCTAGAATCCCCCCTAGAAGTATTTATCTTTCTCTGTTATTTTGTGTCTCTTAGCAATGTGTTCTAAAGTCTTTATTATTTCGATCAGGAATTGAGAAGGTACAGTACATGTGTTGCTATGATTTCAATCTTGTGTCTCAAAAAAATGCTGAGGGGACCACACCAGTTGCTCCTGAGTCTGACTCTTTTTGGATGTGTGGCTTGTGAGCCTATTCGACCCTGGATTACACGGGACCTACTTCAGTATGGGAAGTTGCCTCTAGGCATAAATGGAATTTTTAAAATGCCAATCTCCTATTTTCACTTTTAAGCAGTATTTGAAATTTATAAACTCAAATCAAGCATGTGAAATCATAACTATCAGACTTCTGATGTGGTAGACCCAAGTAATTGGAGAAAATACTGCATCAGAAAACCTAAATCTTCAGTCAGAAGTTGGCCAATATGGAACATGAGCAATTTAAAGTGTGAACATTCCAAACCCTGAAGTTCATACAATTCAAGTGGCCTCCATGCTTATGAGCTTTGGAAGCTTCAGACAAAGAAATGCAAATTTTAGATACTCTCAACAAGAATAGACACATGACTTCTGCATACTTACACACCAAACTCTGAAACTGATTTGTCAATTCGATGCCTTCTTCTCAGTATAATTGTGGCTAAAATGTCTCTGGAAGAACCAGTCTGAACAGAAACAAGCCTTTGCCAATATATTTTGTTCTGTGTCCTTTGACAGTGGATTTCTTTTTCTATCAAGAAGGAAACCATTATTGCCTCTTAGGGTTGGAACAGTTTCAAATGAGTGTGGCTCATGGCTGTGTGTATAAGAACTGGGGTAGATATGGGGAATTTTTCGAGAGAATTTTGGAGAGTCTGAAATCTATATTAATTGTTATAATTACCCAGAAAAAATATTATTATTAAAAATAATTATTTTTCTCTACAGAAAAATAATATGATGGAAAGGTCTATTAACATTAGTCACATATTAGCTCAAATACTTTAGAGTATATTATGTATGTGTCCTCAGACACATGCACATGAGTGTACACACTCAAATACTCATTTTGTCTATAATGAGTATAGACACTAACCTAGAAAACAGAGACTTGGAGTAAAACGTATTCATTACATTACATTAAACACTCCCCAATGCTGGGGGAAAACATGTTAAAGCTCTACAAAGGAAATACTCAGGGTACAGTAAATATATCCTTCTAAAAGACTTCTGCTGGTGTTAAAAATATGCCTGCATATTGTATAGCTGTGGTTGTATTTATGTTTGTTTATACCAAAAATATTTAAATAAGAATTCACAGGAATAAATTTTTATTTTACTCCAGGCAAAATGATATTTTCATGGAAATGAATTCCCACTGGACTCGTGTGAGTGGTGTGTGTGTGTGTGTGTGTGTGTGTGTGAGTGTGTTTGAATGTCTCTGTTCCCATTTTTCATGTTAGTATTTGTTTATGCAAGCTGTTTTCATTTTAAAAATAAATTAGTGCTTTGAGAATTTCATGGTCTGTATTCTCACTGCATTTAACTGTGCCAACTCCCCCAGATCCAAAGCCAAACAAACAAACAAACAAAAACCCTCAAATCCAATTTGTGCTGTTCATCAGCTCTTGGATTGTGTCTCTCCCACTGGGGCACGATTGAGCTATCAGAGGCCACACCCTTCTCCAGCTGTAGTCAGTTGACGAGGGCTGCTTAGCTGGTTAGGTGGTTGGGACTTCATATCCATCTCTCCATCTCCCCTCCATGCTAGGATGCTGTTTTAAACTTGCATAAACCTTGTGTGTGCCCTCGCCACTGTTACAAGTTCATAGGTTCATCTGCCACGCCATACTTGGAAAACACTCTTACTTTATGTTAAACCATGGTCTCTGGTTTATACCATGGGTGTCTTTGGCGGGCATTCATTGAAGAAAGAAGATTTTTAAGGTGAGGGAAAATGATAAGTCATTTAGAGTTAGCTTAATACTATGCTAGGGACTATAATCTGTCTAGCCATGGCTTCTTGGCCCTGATATTGGGGTAAATTTTGGATTTAAAAGTAGGCCTTACTTCCAATCAGGAAGTGACTGGCAATCCTATGACATTTGTGCCTTTGTTGGACCAGTGGGCATGGCTAACCAAGCTGGTTATTATTGAAGTTGAAGGTAAACATCTTGATAAGGTTGGTGATTACACTCTTTCTCAGGTAGTATACATCATAAAAGCTATCCGCTGGGGATGGTGCTTCTCAGTGGCTAACACCTTTATTTCTCCATGCTCTGTGAGTCTAGAATATGATGTCTTCAGCAAGCAGCAGACACATACATGAATATAGTAACTGGTAAATGGTTTGACTCTAGATGAAACACCAAAGTAGCTATGCTGCTTCCAAAGGGTGATTCCAACAAAAATGTAGATTTGCAACTGATAGAGTTTCTTATGTCACATTGACCATAATTATTTGATGACAAAACAACTAGCTCAAATTTCAGATATGTGTCCAACAACTTGATATTGCTTGATTGGCACCAAATAGCAGAAATTTCAACCAATTTCAACCAGGTGCTAGTTTGACATTTTGTACAAACAAACATCTTTTGAATAAGTCAGGGGAATAATTATACAAATATAAGTACACTTTTAGTGTGTAACTGGAAAACCAAGGGAGACAGCTGACCTCATTTTCAGTATCTGCCAGTATTTATATTAACTAAGAATTTTCAGCAGTATTTATATTGACTAAGAATTTTCAGCAGTTCAGACCAACTTGGAAACTTCTGTGTTTAAATTAAAACCATTTGCTTTGCAGCCAGATGCTAAAGGGTTGTCTTTGTCTTCTGACTATGCTGAAGGCTGGGAACTTCTCAATGGTTGCAAGCCCTATTGAACTCCCTCTCACACATACACATCCCTATTTTAGTCTCTGCTGTGTTAAATTAGTTAAATTTAAAAATCATATTGCATTTCACTTTGCATGTCATGGTTATGCTTCAGCAAAATAAAGGCTTTTACTTCAATTCTCTCTTAGTAAATGACTCACTTAGTATTGTTTTTCATAAAAGATTTAAAGAGAAAAAGGAAACCAGAATTAAATATTCCAGTTTTACTCAGTGCTTCTTCAGTCACTGAGCTGTGGGATAGATGGTGCCAATCACACACTTTCTTTTCTACTTTTGTTGTTGCTATTGCTTGTGCACATAGCTGTTTCTCCCATTAGCAGAATTTATTTTTACATTGATTAATGCTCACATTATGTTATAAATGTTCAATAGGATGAATGAGAGCAATAACGGTGTCTTTCATCACCCTAAAGAAACACCATGAAGTATAAAGGTCCCGCCTCCTTTTCTCTTAAGAACAGAAATGATGAAGGAGAAATACAAGGCAAATGACCTCATCCAGGTATCAATCAGAGTTGCCCAAGGTGAAGTCAGTAGCTGCCTCTGCGGCCGCGGCCGCACTTATTAGCTTATAAACAGCAGTAGGTTTACTCAGATCTTAACCCCAGGTCACATTTCTCTCCAATGAGGAGAACATTCACTGGAACACCACAGATTTGGAACCTTCAGAAAAATCACAGAAGGACAAAGATAAAGCCTTAAAAAGTTATTTATGGGAAGAACTGAAAGCGATGAATGCAAAACACATAAATTTAATCTGATTTCTAGGCTGGAGTGTGCACCTGCCACTTTGATAGCATCATTCAGTGTGGGAGTTTAATGGAGCAGATGTTAAGAGCACCAGCATCACAGGAAGGGACTGCAGTGACCTGGGAAGTACAAGTCATGGGCACATAGAATGTTGGGCTTGCAAGGAAATTAGGAGGTAGATACAAACTTCAGTCTTTACTATAAAGGTTAAAATGCTGAACACAAAACCATAAAACACACTCTACACCATCACACAAAGAAACACTAAGTAAAAAACCAGCAACTGTCAATGGCCACTGCTCAAAGTTAAAATATACCACTAATACATATGCAAAGCATCTATAGATATTTGTAGTTAATGTATGTCTACAATGTTATCCATAAAAATACAAAAATGTATTTATATTCAAGATGCTTTGTTGAAACATATTACCTGGCAGCTAAGTGAGAAATAGTTCTCCTTAAAAATACTTATATGTACTTATAAATGCTTAAATATCTGCCACTGAATGCTTAGGCATGCCCAATTAAAACAGTTCTTATAGACATATTTACTTAGAATAATTGTCATCTGAGATGACCACTAAAGAAAATATTTTACAAAAATGTAATATTTAATCTTGATTTGCAAACTCTGTCCTTATGTGACATATATTTATCAACAGATTAGTATTCAAGACATCTTTTCAAAGACAAACATGCATAAAACTGTTTTTTTTAACACTACTATTGATTTCCTGAAATTTTGCTGTTTGCCAATATAAATCAAATGGTAATAGTATCAACTAACCTTTAAAACAATTAAAGTTGTTATTTCATAAAATAAAGATTATTAATATTATTTTAGTCTGACATACATTTATTGAAAGAATTTACAATGCAAAGTAATTTAGATGTACATTTATATAATTTATATATCTATGCACAATGTACATATACACATTTGACATGTCAAAAATAATTTAAACAAGAAAAATATCTTGATTGATTTAAACATTTTATTACCACTCAGAAGAAAAACACATAGTTTCCTTTAGTTCCTTCATGAAATTAAAATTTGAAAATAATTGACTCAAATATCTAAGTACTGAATTGGCTGGGCATAAGCCATTCATTTCTGCTTAAGTTTAGAATTATTGTAGTGTGACTGATTCCCACAGCCTTCTCCAGAGAATGCCTTTTCTCATACAAATTCATGAGGAATTTAGGAAAGTAAAAATATTGTTTCCCCCTATACATGCGTGAGAAATCAATTAGAGGAAGAACATTCATTTTTATTATTATTTTAAAGTGAATTACCTTCATCATCTTGCAATGTTAAATCAAATGACTGCATGGTGATATGAAAATAGTAAGTGTTCTCATTTGCTGATCTCATGAAGAGAAACAATACTAAATAAACAAACAAACCAACACCAGTGTTATAAGTTATTGTCAGGTGAAACCCTAGCTGTTGTACTTTGCAGCAAGCATGTCTGCCCTAGGTTCATATCTTGAGGGTCTTGTTTGCAGATCTGAACACATGGAAAGAAGTGGACCCTTAAACAGTGGGGCCTAACAGAAATTTTAGGGTTGCTGGGATGCGTCTTCAAAGACACCGTGTGGCACCAGCCCATTTTCTTTCCTTCCAAGTACCCCTGATAGTTTCCCCTCTCCCAGATTCCTCGAATGATGCCCCACCTTGCTGTAATCCCATGAGTGTTGTGCTATGCGCATGGGTGTGGAGCAGCCATCCACTGGGGTCTACTATAACCCTCACCCCGGAAGGAAGCTGACTATCCCTACTCCATTAGCCATCCAGTGTTAGTGTCAGCATCCCCTCGGCTGACAGTGGGGTCTCCTGAGCCCCTCCACCCTCCATGCTGGCTGACTTGACAATACTAGTCCCCACAGCCACAGCTGCTATGATAACAAAAGCACAACGGTCCGTTCATGCCACAAGACACTACTTTGTGGCAGTCTTCCCTGATGTCTGTCTTTGACGTTCTTCCTGCTGCTTCTTCCTCAAAGAATCCTGAGCCTTGTGGTATGGGGTGTGACACAGATGCTCGGGTTAGAGCTGAACACTCTTTACTTTGGCCAGGTTTGAACATTGTGTTACCCACTGCCCCCTGCGTAAACATCTCTGGTGAGTGCTGGAAGACGTACTATCTATGGGTATAAAGAGAACCGTGTTGAAGGCAGCCATACCATGTCCATTTGGCTAAGGGGTAGTAAGAACTCCTCCACAAGGGCTTCTGTTCTCCCCGTTACAGGATCTTTTCCAGGGTTATTGTATCAGGCACGGAGGCCTTAAATCCAGTAGGTTCTAGTCACAACAGTGGGTATATTTTCCTATCCAGTTGTTGTAGCTCTCAAACTCGTAACTGGATTAAAAAAAAAAAAAAACTATTAATGATTATTCTTCAACAGCAGTCTTCAGTGCGCTTCCCAAGTACTATGAAAACTGGCCCTCAGACAGAAAGCTTCTAGGTCAGGAGCAGCGGGATCTCTCCAAGTCCTGTGACCAAAGTGTGTGATAACTATAGAATCACAAGCATCTAGTTCCGGCGCGCAACCTACAGCAATGGCAAAATCCTGTACTACTTTGCGAGGTCTCTGGAATACTCTCTTGACTGTTTGGGCAGGAAACTCACAGCAAGCACTGGACGTTGGCTTGCTTGTTTATTTATTCATTTACTTTTGATAACCTATTGATTCTTGGAGAATCAATCAGAGAAAGAATTAGCAAGCTGTCTGGGAAACACAGTTCAGCGGTATGGGACTGAGGGAGACAGCTGCCTAGCAGTCCTGTACAGTGGGATGCAGCAGGGGCGAAGAAAGAAAGGCACAGAAGCCTCTTGGGGAGGGGGGGGGCTACAAAAAGAGTGGCTGAGTCTATGACGTAACACACTTTGTAAAGCGTCACTTTGAGAGTTTCATGAGTCCAGTGGAGGGATCAGTAATAAAACAAATACACATATTATCCTTTAATTAGACATTTTCATATTATACCAAATTATGTTGGGCTTCAATCTGGATTTCAGTTAACTTGTGTATGACGTGTACAAAAATGTTACGTAGGGTATTTTCAATAATAGGCTTATATCAATACCAAAGGTACCTATAGGCAAGTTGTAGAATGTGATCTTCATTCATATACTTTTATACTAATATTGTTTATGGGATATAAGGCACAGATTGATGGCATGTTATTCTTTGAGATTATAATTATAACATGCCTTCATTACTCTTCCTCCCTCCAAACCCTCCCACATACTTCCTTCAGTCTCTCCTTCAAATTTGTGGTCTTTTTGTTGTTGTTCACATTTTTCCTTTTATTGAAATTAGATATTTTTCCCTCACATACAATACTGTGATTATGGTTTCCCTTCTTATACTAAAACAGTTCCTCCCCACATCCCCCTCCAACTGGATCTATGCCTTTTTGTCACTGACTAAAAAACAAACAGGCCTCTAAGGGATAAAAATAAGATAAAAAGCACTAAAACAAAACCAAAATTAATATACTGGAATTGGAGAAAACAAACAAACAAACAAGCAAAAGGAAAAGAGCCCAAGAGAAGGCACAAGAAGTAAAGACCCACTCATTTGCACACTCAGGGATCCCATGGAAGCCATATTATGTATGCATATATGCAAAGGACCTGGAACAGACCTCTGCAGGTTCTGACAGTGCGCCTCAACTCTAGGACTTCATAGGAGCTTTGGTCACATTGATTCAGAAGGCCTTGTTTTCTCTGTGCTCTGCATCCCTTCTGGCTGTACTTCTCTTCCTGCCTCCTTATCCAAGGGGTATCAGAGCCCCGAGATAGAGATACTCCATGTAGGGATGAGTGTTCTGGGGTCTCTCAGTTTCTGCATATTGTTTTGCCATATATCTCTGCACTTTGGTTTAGGACGGTTTTCTGCATATTACCAAGACAGAAATGTAAACGCCAACCCAGCAGCAAACTCTTTGATCTACAATGACGTCTAATCTGTGAGACGTGCTAGGACAAAGGGTGGCACAAAGCTTGTGGGAGAAAGTAACCAACCAACATCAGACTTGAATCAAGCCCTACTCCACCAGAATGGAAACCATGCTCAACACTGCTTAGGTCACCAAAGTCCTGAGAATAGACATTCCTGTGACCTAGGGTAAAATCAAATACAGCTGTTCTTAAAACAACAGCAACAAAAAAAATGAGAAAGCAAACAAAAATTGTAGCAATCAAATGACTCTTAATGATCATCTGCTGTACTCATAGATCAATTCTTGATCAGCCATCATGGAAGAAGCTTGCTCCTGCAGGAGACAGGAATTAATTCAGAGACCTATGTTCTCTCTATTTACTAATTGACATTACATGCATATATGTATATGCACATGTATTCCTAAATATAACCTGTGCAGTCCCTATAACATAACCTGTGTGTATGTGTTCACAGACGATAGTTTGGCACTGGCTAACTGATTTTACTCTCCTGGTGAAGGTCACCTCTCTCATTCCCAAGCTTTCTCAGTTGCCTAGAGTTCTGTTTGTAGGGCTAGGGCCATACTGGCCTTTCCCCATCCATTTCGGCATGTTCCCTTGTGTTCCTGTTCAGCTCACGTTTGGGCAAATCCCCAGTTCTTTATCCTCTTTCCATCCCGGCTTCCATAGTGTTCCCTGAGCTTTCCATAGGAATGTGTTTGGTAGATGTTGTAATTTTAAAAGAGCAGCTTGAGGGAGAAAGACACCACACAACAGGGTTCAAGTGGAGGGTTTACTTTTTTATTAAGGGAAAGGGATCATAAAAAGGGGAAAGGGGAGAGACGTGACTGTCTCCCTCTGGGGACAGAAATAGTAGGAAAGAGAGGGAGACAAAGGGAGAGACAGAGACATGAATAGATATATAGTGAGGGAGAGAAAGAAGAGGAGAGAGATGAACAGACAGAGGGAGAGGAAAGAGAGATAAAAGGATGGGAGGTGGGCAGGGCCCCTTTAAAAGGGAACGTAGTGAATGTGCACAGGTGGTGCTCTTAGTGGCTGCAGCTGAGGGCGAATCCTGTCAGAACTCCAAAGGAAGGCCGGTACAGATGCCAAAAAACTAACAGATGTTCCCATTGAGACTGGCCCCCTTAAGTCTGTATTTTGATTAACTTTTGTTTTCTGTAGTGGTGACTGTCTCTTTTAAGGAAGATTTGTTTTTTGACAAGAGATAAAGACACATTTGTTGGTATAAGAATGACTGCTAGTAGGTTTTTGATAGTGATTATGCTGGCTTAGTGATTAGTGGTTTTAGATGCTCCTCCAATAAACATGTTCCCACTAGCACTGACTAGTTAGCTAGGGTTGCAGAACTAGGATGTTTTTTTTTTTAAAGCAGTTGTCTTCAATTGCGATAACTAAAAGTTACTTTTACTGGTTTACAAAATAACTGACCATGTTCTGTGCATGATGAGAAAATTTTATTGAGGTTCTTTGTGGGGTACATCACTCATCTGGCTCTTTCTGTTCCATTTGCTGTGAAATGATCAGGATACCGCCACTGCCACTTCAAATACTCAGTGCTAAATATAGACGGTAGCAAGGCAAGGAACCACCACAGACTCCCCTCATCAGGAAGACAAAAGCTTGGTCCGAACCAGCGCTAAATTTCTGTGATTAGGCTGATATATGAGGCCACTCATTGCCAGAGGGAGACTGTGACGGAACTTCTCTCAAGTAAGAGGGATGTAGGGAGTGGGTAAAGGGTGGACAGTGACTACAAACATTTAATTTAAAAAATGCATTTGTCAAAATAGCACTTTTTACACTTAGAGGTTGCAGAGACAACTGAAACCAACAGGACAAGAGTTTTAAATCATGTGTAAGTGAGGAAAGGGAATCAGAATGATTGTGACACAAAAGAGAGAGAGGAGACAGAAAAGACTCTTGCTTACCATTTTTACCATACACAAGGTTTGTCCAAGACTTGTTGACATACATTTTCTCATTTAAGTGACAAACTTGGATATAAGCTAAGTCAATTAAATTACTTATTAATTGCTTATTAATTACTTATTATTCATATGCTTTCCTACTTCACCTAGTACATGTGGATTTGTTTGCTTAATGTTTGTTTCAATGGAACAGTAAAAATGGATTTAAACCTATAGGTTTTTGGTTTGTGTATGTTCTTGCATGTATGTTCTTGTGTTTCAGCACAAGCATGTGTAGAAATTGATGCTAACAATCATTTAAATCGAGACAAGGCTTTGACTACCATACATACCATACATTTACCTGAGCCAAGTGGGATATGATAACCAGAAATGGGACTGCTGTTGCTTCCTCCATAGTGTAAATTTTAGTTCAGAAGTTACTCGCTGGGAGGTACTGTACTTGACAAGTGCACTCCCAATCCAGCGGTTAGAATGGTCATAGCTCTACTTTCAAATCACAAATGTAAGAACTACCTCTGTTTTGTAATGATTTATATGTTTATCTTGAGAGAGAGAGAGAGAGAGAGAGAGAGAGAGAGAGAGAGAGAGAGAGAGAGAGAGAGAGATTCTGTATAACATGTTAACATGTGTATTTCTGGTGCCCTGAGGCTGACAGATTCTGTGAAATTGGAGTTACACATGTTTATGCTCTGCAGAGTGGGTCCTGGGAATCTAACTGGGTCCTCTGGAAGAACAGCAAGTGCTCTTGCTTACTGAGCCATCTCCGAAGCCCCAAGAACTCACTGAGATAGTCGGGACATCCAGCTCATGTAACATTTCTTTCTCATTTTCCCGTGACTCAATCAGATCCATGGATCCCTTTCAACAGCTTTAGATATAAATGCCCAACCCAGATCCTTTCTACCTGGGGATGCTTCTGAGTGACTGTCTTTTTAAACGTTTTTATTTTCTGGGAGGGAATGTTAAATTGTTAACTTTAGATCAGTCTCTTTAGTTCTCTGCAGAACAGCTTGTAATTTTCAATATTTGCCTATTGTCTGCTCAGAGGATGAACATCCCCTGTTTTCCAAGCTCATAATCGGCTTGGTTCCATACAACCCTATTCCCCATTTTCTGTATAAGCCTATTCTATGACCTTAAGGGAATGGCTGCATTTAAGCAGTCCCTCTGCCTAGTTTGGAAAGGTGGAGGGAGTTGGGGTGGGGGAGCTGCAGGCAAATCTTTGGAGTGCAATCAGACCAGTCTTCTGTAGGATTTCCTGGTGTTCTTACCTGCTTCATTTCTTTGTGGGGTGATTAATTCTCAGTTATCAGTGAACTCACCCATGTGATTCTATGTCACACGTCCAGAATCATCAAGTGTCTGGCCTAGATGATGAAGATTATCACCCTTACTTATTTCCCTGCATTGTCTATATAGCCCACAACCCACAAAGGAGAAAAATAGGGCACCAGAAGTGAAGGTGTGTCCTGACTAAGGAGAAATACAGCCAGCGAGAGAATCAAAACACACTTGCCAGATAATACAGAACAAGACCAGGGCTTTCCTCAATTTGGCATTTGGTGAGATGAGTCTGGACACTGTTTCGCTCTTCTTTTCTTGTTTTAAAAGGTAAGCAGGAAATCTAAGACTTTACTTCCTTTTGAAATTTCACACCTGGGGTGCAGAAGCTGAGCTGTATACATGCCGGGGAATAAGTCTCATGACTCCTTGCCCTTGTTTGGTGTCAAAGACTATTGAGAGCTACAACATATGCATCTGAGGAAATGGCGTTTCCAAAGCTCTGTCTTCAAACGTCCTCTCTGTTATGATGCAAAGACATCCGTGTCACACACCAGGAGGGATATCCTGTATATTTTCCATAAACACTGTTGTACCAGGGTTGTGATGTTCCCTTTATTATGAGAAATCTCCTTAAGGTTTCACAGATGGTGCTTTGTACCATGCATAGATCAGACTTCCAAGGAAAATGTAATGTGTCTCTATTTTTGGCATATAACAAAGACTGTGAGGATGAAGTCTTCAGGAAGCAAGGTAAGTTATGTCAGCGGCACTGCCATGGGCACCTGAGACCTGTCACTCCTAGGTGGGAAGAGCTACTGGGTTCTTCAAATAAGAGTGTGAGAATTAGAATCTTAGGAATAAAACACATTCCACACATTGGCTAGTTTCCCTGTATGTTAAATCACTAGATAGTTTGTTTATCTGCTCTCTTGCTTTGCATATCCTCTTAGGTTAATTTTTTTAAAAAAAAAAATCCACTGGTTATCATTAAAAGACTGTCCTGGGGCTGGAGAGTGTACTTGCTGATTTTATAAAGGACGAGAGACCAGTTCCTAGTACCCACATCAAGTGAGCTGTAAATCTGGGTACCGGGGACCCAGTGCGTCTTCTGGCATCTGTGGGCACTCCTGTGCACACGGGCATACACACATGCAGTCACACATAGCAACACACAAATAAAACCAATAATACACATGTAACAGTAAAAGATATCTTTAATTCTGGTATGCCAGTGTTTACCTCCTCTCCTATGAAAATTTAAACAATGCAATAGTGTGAGAGGCAAATGAATTGGAATATTAATGTTTTTCTTCTTGTGTACTAGCAATAATTCTCACTTTGCAAGGTATTTTGATTTCAAAATTGAGCTATCTTCTATTCATTGCTTCCCTTTATTTTCTCATCATTTGGTGTTATTATAATACACATCAAAAGAAATCTTATGATCTAGGTACTCTGACTTATTCAAATGCATATGTGGAAATAACAAAGAAACAACAGTCTTGGGTAAAGTATTTCTAAGACCCCAAACAGCAAATATAGTGATACATATTAGGAAGGGAGTTGTCTCCTCCCTACCAATGTCTGTAAGTTCATATCACACCCTGGGGGAAATAGTCCCATGTAGGCATCCTGCCCCTTTACCAGGTTCTACAATTTTTAGTGCTCAGACCACACGGTAGTGTCTGCATAATCTGGACACCATACATGGAAGGCGTTCCAGGAGCAGAACATATATGGAACATACGTGTGACTCCATTGCCTCTTCCCCAACACAGCTAGGAGTGGTACGCTCACAAAGCTCACAGGTCATGGCCAAGCTTTGGTGTTAATGTCCTCCCAATCTCTTTTTGCATCTCTTGAGCCTCTTTTGTTTTCTATAACTAATTTAGAATACCCACTGCATCCCCAGACAGTGATTTTATGAAAGACTGAGATTTTCCCAGGCAGCTATTTATCTTCAAACTAACTGCTGTTTCTCATGATGCTTAAAAGTGAATGTCGTGGATTTCAAAGACGTCTGCTAGGAAACTCTACAGTGTGTTTGCTTGTGTCAGCCCTTTATTTGGAGCCTTGACCTTATCAAGCGAGAAGTGACCAGCAGTGGTCAATGAAGCAAACTGCCCCAAACACATAAACCTAAGCTACTTGGTCCAGAAATTCCTGATCTGTGACCTTTGACGCTACTAGAGAGTGGTTCTCTGTCATGCCAGTTGTCATAGTTCTATTCCTACATACGTGTTTCAAACGTGATATGTAATCATCAATGGCATGCTAAGTGCATGAGTGAAACTCTATATAAGACCTGTAAGTGGAATTCAAACAAGGTGCAGTATAGCAAGAGCCACTCAGAGTAGATAGGCACGGATGGTCTGGGAGAGATGGCTGGGTGGTCAGAAGCGCCTGCTGTTTACATGGAAGGTTTTATTTCTAGCACCGCTGCTGTAGCTGCTCACAGCCGTCTGCAACTGTGGTTCCAGGAGATCTGATGCATTCTGACCTCAGCACGCTTCCACATGCGTGCAGTGCATACACTCGTGCACACACAGATAAACATACAGTAGATAAAACATATACTTTAAAAGAATCACTTCTGAGGTAGGTGGCGTGAGAATGGCAATGGAAAAGATTGTTAAACGCACAGGAAACATGCAGAAGTGGCCATTAATGTAGGACAGATTGGACAAAACACCATGGCACTTGAACTATCATTTGGGGAACACAGGGTTAAAATGCATTCCTCAGCAAGTAAGGAAGACTGAATGAAAGTTACTAGTGACTGAAAGTACAGAAAACACATACCCGGGAAGTATCAAGGACCCCTTTGAAATAAGCTCAGAGCTCTGTCAACTAAATGAGAATCTGTACTTGCTTCTCTGTGAAGGTACTACTACTTATATTCATCTGCCAGATAAACATTTGTTCAGGAAAATCTAAGGAATTAGAGATAGACATCAATAATTTGTGAGCACATCATCTCAGTCTTGCATTAGCAATGCATTCATAATTAGACTGAATGCTTGTAGAATGAAAGTTCTGGTGATTTGTGCTCCTATCCAATTGCATGCATTTATCTGAAATGATATTCTAAAACACCCTAGACATTGTCACATAAATTCATTCTTCACATTCTGTATCTTAATAGATTAGTACAAGGAAATGTGTTTTACTGTAACTTAAGTGCAGTTTATTTAAAACAGTGACTGGCTTGTCTGAATCTCATTCATTATTTAATTCATCCAACATTCAAATTATCCATTAATCATTCAACACAAAGTTATATTGTTAGCTTCTTGGAATATGACAATGTGAATTATAGGAGTTATTGCTATCTTCACAATGTGCATGACAGAGAGAAAGATGGAGAGTAAACTAGGTGTTTGGAATTAAAAGTGAAAATTCCTTATAGGAATAAATAAAGTCTTTTAAGAATACATTACATGAACTCGGTAGGTAATTTTTAACCCCCTCCCCCAAGCAGCTAACACTTAGGAGATAATCCAAGAGATGAACAAGGACTTGCCTCACAATATAAGGAAAATGTTCCTTAAAGAGAGAGACCATTAATGAGATATCTAGAAGCAAGAATTCTTGTGGTGGGCCTGAGTAATTAAGGAAGTTCATTAAAAATAAAGCATTAGTAGGCTAGGGAGATGGCTCATTGAATAAAGCGTCTTCTTCACAACTATAAAGACCCGAATTAAGATCTGCTGTGCCCATTTTAAAAGCCAGCATGATGACATACACCTGTTAGCTGAATCCTAAGAAACAGGTAGAGGTAGATCAAAGGGACTCAACAGTCACCTGTCCATCCAAATAGCATTCAATGAGGGGAAGGAAGAGGAAGAGAAGCAAGAGAGGGAGGGGGAGAGAGAGGAGGGGGAGAGAGAGAGAGAGAGAGAGAGAGGGAGGGAGGGAGGGAGGGAGGGAGCAAGAGCTGTCAACCTCTAACCTTCATGCATACACAAAAACGTTATGTACATACACAGAAAAAAAAAAGAGAGAAAAAGAAAAGGCAGATTGTTGACTCTGAGTCATGGCACTGTGAACATCGAGAGTTTAGCCTGCCTCTGTAAGTAAGAGTGAACAAATCAAACTTGCTAGAATCTTGCTCCAGCCTCCCCACTGCACTCCAATCTGTGTATTCTTCATGAAAATAATTCAGCCCAGACACACTCCATACAGTGTAGAAGGCAGGCAGGATGTCTTATGAAGTAGTCTCTCAGACAGCCTGAGAGTGAACTTGGAGAGGGACCATTGTAGAGCACGTGCTCTAGAGGAGAGTTGATGGTGGCCAAAGAAGAAGAACAGTCTCTAAGGATGAGCAACAAAAATTTCTAAAGGGACCGAGGCAAACGAAGTCACATGGAGTGAGTTCAGGACATCTTCAGAGAAACCAATGAGCCAATGTACCTTTTTTAGGAAGTCTTTAAACTATATTTACAGTGCCTTTCAACTAGCCTTCACCTGACCAGGTGATTGTCACGTCCCCTTGGATTAATTCAGAAGGTAGGGGACCATAGACTTGTGTTGTTCTTTGCCAGATACCCTCATGCTAGATTTAATAATCCTATAGTCTTTCTAGTAGTTCAGAAAGTCATGTCTCCCCTATAGGCCCAGAGAGAGAACCTAGACTCTGCATTTTTGATTAAAGAGAATTAAAGAAAGAGAAGAATAAAATCTGTAAAAATAGCCTTGCTTACTAGGAAGAATTGTCTATTCAAAATGGGTCCCAGTAAGCCAGACTATCTACTTTTCTCCATTTTGTGTGCTCTGTAGCTATGCTTCTATGTGATCTATTAAATTCTGAGGGTCAATTGCTGTTTCCCTCTATTAGGAAAGCAATATGTTAACAGACAAGGAAGGTTGCATCAAAAGTTGATTATGAGGGAAGGTCCATCTTCAGTGACCTTCAAGCTTGCTAATTTGTAAAGAGACACCTAATGAAATTTAGTGATCCCATATCAGTTATACTGGATGTTATGTAGATGTCAAGGATGCTATTAAAAGTGTATAATCAAGTAGGCAGTTTTCTAACTTTTACATGTTATACAATTTATTTAGATTTCATTATTGAAGACAAAACAGAAACAAAAGCTTCAAGCACATGCAGTATCACAAATATGACATGAATGAAATCCCAAATCTTGATGAAATTATAAAACAGTTTGAAAATATTACTGTTGTATGATTTAACATAACTATCTTAATCCTACACTGTCATTAAAACAAAAAGTAAAATTGTAGGTCTATGGACCATTTGAGTGCAAAATGAATTGTTTGATGAGTACGTAGTTTCAGTTGTGTGAGATAAAAAAGCACAGAACTTATAGCATTCTGTTGCACACTTAAAACTATTATACTGTACAGTTAATAAAGAGATAGGTCAAGTTATTTATGCCATGTGATTGCATCATAATTTAATATTTAAAATATAACAACACTAAGAGAAGATAAAATAATATTGAAACTCATGACAACCTGAACTAGAAACTTCATGATACAGGTGTCTGTATTTTTCAGTGCACAAATCCTGCCATCAGTACCATGCACAGTCTAGGCACAAGATCGTAAGCTGATCATTAGTTGAAGAGAAGAATGATGTTAAAACTGCAGAGAAGTGAATTTCATTCATTTGATAACATTTTAAAAGGGAACCAATAAAAGTTTACCGTGACCCTGAGGTCATCTTTAGGATAGTAGAATGAAATTTAGATTTAATAAGGACAAGAGGTATCCATAATTAATCCGTTCTGGTCAAATCTTGGTTCCACTCATTGATCAGATAGAATCCTGCAAGCTGGGGTAATGTTCTCCTGTAGGATAGTACATTACACTGTTAATCAGTTAATGTGATTGCACAAGACACCTATTGAGTGCCTACAGCATTTATCACTTCCATTAAATGTAAACTTTGACCTCAAGGATAACTGGTTTCACTTATCAAAGCGTTGGTCTGTCTCACAAAGTTTTGCTGTCTCTGGAGTAGGGATTTTCCAAAGTGGAAAAGTTAAGGGCAAATTTATTCTTGTCGTTTGTCCCTTCAATGTGAAGTGAAATCAGAAAATTGCATATATGCATATATATATATATATATATATATATATATATATATATATATATGAGCTGTTTTTAGTTACCTTGGGGGTACTAGTAAGAAGTGAGTAATTTTTAGAAAAATGTTTTTAAATGTTTCAATTAGAAATTGAGTATCATGCCACTGGGTGGAGTTGGGAAATCTGGGCTTCTTGTTGGTACCGTAGTATCATTAATAAAAAGTTTTGAAAGTAGATTTAGAAGGAAGCTCGTGAACCTCTCTGAAAGTTGGCTGATTTTTATCATTTGACTCCTGATTTCTATGTGGGTTGGGTTGGGAGTTATATTCTTGTTGGCGACAATAGATACTTGGATCTCATTTTTTTAAGACAGTCAAATTAGTCCTCAACACTTAAATGCTGAGTTAATGCCTTTCACATTTAAGGTCATTTGGAATGAAAGATTAGCACTCTCTACAGCTTTTCTTTGTTGTTTTGTTTGGGTTGATTTTTGATAGTTCTTTTCCTCCAGTTTTGTACTAAGGGTTTTCTATGAGAAAAAATGACAGTCCCCTCCCTGGATTCCCCTCTTCAACCATATCTTTTATGGGTTCTATTCTTACCTGCATTGTCAAGGATGAAATTGTGTTTCTAATTCCTCTGTGTATAGTATTTCATTAAGCATTGTCTCTAGTGCTGGTTTGGTTGTAATGAATTATCTTAATCTACACTTGTCTAGAATATTCTTATTTCTCCATCAAAGTTAAGAGATAACTTCACTGTTGCTTAATATAGCAAATTTTGGCTATCAATCACTTTCGGTTCTTGAAATAATCATTTATTGCTTTTCTGAATTTTAGGGCTGTTGAAGAAGAATTTGATGATGTTGCTGATCATTCTGTTTCTATGTTTGAATTGCCATTATTTTTTTCTAACATAATTTTTAGTAGATTTTATATTTTTCTTTGTATCTTTGGAAATTTGACTCTGGTCATGACTGTCCTGGGTTTAAATATTTGTATTTGGGAGTCTAATTCTTTTACTGCTTTGGTGAAATTCTCATCTATAATCCCATCAAATTAATTACCTAAATATTTTAGGTTTTCTCTCAACTACTTCTACCCCAAGGATCAGTAGTTTTAGTTTCTTAAATGTATCACGACTTCTCAGAAGTTTCAGTCATGTTCATTGGGATTTTTGTTTGTTAGTTTGGTTGGTTTGTGTTTTCTTTATGAATGTCTCTGTATATATTATTTAATTGTCTGTCCCCTCCATCCTTCAAATTGACATGTCTGATTATGCTTTAATTACTTTACTACTTTTGTTACTTCTGTTATTTCTTTTTTTAATTTAATTTATCCTTTCATTTCCAGAATTTCTATTAGTTTTTTTCAGGGTTTCAATTTTTTTATGGTGAATTTTTCTTCTGCATTTAGTAATTGTTACTGCACTCACTGACTGTACTGGGAAGTTTCTTGTCTAGTCCCTCAATTGAATTGCCCATAATTCTTCTACTTGAATTACCTGTATTCATATTTATGGACATTGATCTTTTTAACTAAGGACTCTGTTTTTTTTCTTTTTGGCATTTCAGCTATCTTATTATCTTTGTTTTGCACTATGGAAGCATTGTCTACTTCTGGGGGTGTTGTGGTGAGATGCTTCCTCCCGTATTTGATATTGTTTGCTTGGTTTTTTTTTTTTTGTTTTTGTTTGTTTTGATTGTTTTTCCCATGTGTTCCTTTGTTGTTAGGAAACACTTGTTCTCTAATTATTTTCTCTTTTTCTCGCTTCTTTTTTTTTCTGGTGAGATACCTTTCCTTTGACTTGATTTCATGGAGAAATCCTAATGTTATGGCATCAGGTGATGGTTTAAAAATTCTCCTGGGGTTGAATGCAGAAGATATCTGCATTTCACTTGTGTCCCCTGTGAGATTCAGGAGACCTGAACTTCTGAGGGGAACATGTCCCTTGTGGGATTTGTTTGTTGTTTACTTTTTGTTTTTTGAGACAGGGTTTCTCTGTAGCTTTGGAGCTTGTCCTGGAACTCTTAGACCAGGCTGGCCTCAAACTCTCAGAGATCCTCCTATCTCAGCCTCCCAAGTGCTGCTATTAAAGGCGTAAGCCACTACTTCACCGTGCTTTGGGGACTGATTTTAGGACTAAGAGTGTCAGTATTTATTTATAATGTTGAGGAGGAACTGGGGAAGAGGAGAAGTCAAATATGAATCTGACAGAGAGTATTTGTGTTAGAAGCATGAAAACATTTGAAAAAAATAGCATCTCTCTTGAATCTATCTCTTTACATTTGAGATAAAAGTCACACTAGAGATGTATAATCACAGTACAAATAATAAATGCAAACAAAATTACTATAATACACAATTTAAAATTAAAGGTTAAAATAATAAAGATACAAATAGTCATAAAGTGAAACAGAAGTTATTATGTCCCCAGTTTTTCTCCTTTTCCTCCTCTTCCTCCTCCTTGCAATTGAGAATCAATCCTAATGCTTCCTACTGTCTTTTTTTAAATTTTACACAAGCTGCTAGTTGAGTAGGGCTATGATATGAGGCTCATTAATCAAACCAGTTAAGTTAGTATCTTCTTCCATGTGAAAGTATCTACATGAGACACCGATTAGAAGCCCATATCTGTTGCTCCGTGAGAAGTTGTTTGTGCAGAGATTTCTCTGCCTGAACCTCTAAAAGGGTTAAAAGGACCCAATCTACTTGTGTAGGCTTGTTCAATCAGTCAAGATTCTGGAGTGTGTTCTGGCACAATGTGCATGTGAGGCATAGAAAATTTCTGTATCATCACACAGTTTATGCCCCATTCCAATCACTTCCTGTGTTGTTTTGTCAATAACTTTTTAATTTATTAATATGAATAGGTTCACTTACAGTGAGGTCCCTGCGATCAATGAATTCTTAGTTTCATAACATCATTACAAATTCTATTTATCCACACAAATTCTATTTCTTCTAATGTGGTTTTCAGCTAGTCCATTCCCTGAAGCTGATTTAAGTTAAGACTTCCAGATTTCATGAGACTGAGAACGTGATTACACAAAAGCTTGTCATTTTGACATTTTGGGTTTTTTTTTTAAATCCTTTTCTGGGTTCACAGTGAATAGTATAAAACTCCTATGATACCATACCATGTCAGTAAGTGGGTCACAGGTCCCATTACATCATACATCATTCAGGGTAACAGTGGCTGGACTACCATATTTCCTGGATGTGGCTACTCAATAAATCATAGAACATATCTAACACTTATAAGTGAAGCTTTGTGTTAGTCTGTTAATTTGTTTTCCAATGTGTTTCCACAACAGTTAAGATGTGGCAGACTAAATTATGATGCTCCATACATTAGATGACTTAAATGAATTTAAGACTCATCGTTCTTTTGTGCAAGAAGGATATGTGGACACAAGGAAATTGTAAATCTTGTGGCATCTGCAACTCAGTAACCATGGACAACAAAAACCATTAAATGTGTAGCTATAGCAATCATATACTAGAGGCTAATCGTAAAGAATCTGCTTTAATTAAAGGAATTTCAGCAACTAGGCATACTTTAGAACTGATCTCTAGATCAGTAAAGTTGGCAGAGAATTCAAATATAGAATTAAAAAAAAATAGTGGGGCATTAAGGGATTGGTTGATAAGATACAGTTGAGTACTAATGGGAATGTCTATATTTATATCATGTAAAATAAGTAAGTAGTTACTTCAATAAAAGTAAATAATCTATTCATACCAGAAACCAAATTGCCACTGTTTTAGGATAATATGAAAACAAGATATATAGAGATATTTTTATAAATAATTCCCTTTGAAGTTTGGAGGGAGTTAATAAGCTAGAATTTTAGCTGCATATGAAATTAGAGTTGAGAAATGCTATGGGGGTTTGCTGTAGGCATAAGTCAACAATGACTGGGAAAATCCAATGTAAATGAGATGTTGAAACATAATTTGTTCTTCATAGAAAAAATCAAATGAGGCTACATTTTGTAAACATTTTAATATATTTTATAGGTATATTCTTGAGGGTAAGTTGGGGAGCTGGAGATTTTTCAAGAGTGGAGAAATTTTGAAAACTATCTTGGAATCATTGGAAAACAGGCTGTCCAGAGGTTACAATGCTCTAAGACAAAGTATCTGTAAATTTAATTAGAATCTTGATCCATGTAGTTCACAGGTTGCTACTGTGAGATTCAGTAGTCATCTTCTGCCTTGGCTGGGGCAGCATCCTTAGGAAGCTGCATTTCATAATGAAGGTAAAAGTCCTGCTCATTTGTGACTTTTGGGTGAAAAGAATCTCCACTTATGGAAACGTAGCTTGTGTTTCCACATGAATGGCCAGGCCTTGGATATACTGTAACATTGTCTGAAACAATGTAAACCCAGCTGAAGAGCACACCCTTTAAATGTGAGAGCTCCACTAAGGACTGGTAATTCAATCACAAAAGGTCAAAGATTTATTGATTTTTCCCATGTGTGGGCTTTAAATAATGGGAGAGGTTTCGTGAAGCCCCTGACTTCCCATTGAGCTTAATGTTGTGTCATTGCAAAGTTACCACATTTTCTGCGGTTATATGGCAGTGATGGGCAATTAAAAAGTAATTCACAGATTGCAGACTACATCAAAGGGTAGTTTAAACTATCTGTAATACAATATCACTGGGAGGTAAAACAATAATTGTGAGAAACAAAGTATCCACCCACTTGGAAACAAAAGGACTTGACTATAGAATGCATGATTAATGCCTGTGTTAATGAATTCCATTCAATTTATATTTCTATATTCTATTATTAATGAAACTTCCTCATCCCAGTCCTAAGCTCTTGTGTAATGAGTGATGCTTTTTTACAAAATTCAGGAAATGAAAATGTCTTTGAGAGAGTTGCCAGTCATTTTAAAAGGAGAAGAAAAAAAAACACCACAAGCTCCATAGGAACTGCTGGCTTGAGTTTTATCTGCTATGTTTGTATTTTTCTCTGTGCATTGCGCTATCAGATGGGTTTTGTTCAGTTTGAAAATTGGAGTTTACCAAAGCACCTTTTAAGCATTCCCACTTAATTAGAACACAACTATTTGGTGCTTCATTCCCACCTACGAAGTCACCTGAAGATTTCCTTACTACCATTCGGCTTTTATTAGCAATTACTAGCATGAGTAAAATGTGTTGGACAGCCCTGCTTGCAAACCTCAGTTCCCTAGATTGATGTCTTTCCTATTACATCTCTCCACTTCACAAAAGTTTCTAGTGTTGCAAATGTAGTTATCATAAATCAGATGGAAGAGTGTTTGCAGACCTGTACTTTTCAGTGTTAATGGCTGTAAAAGCAAAATATAATTGGGACTTTCTATTTCAAGCCATTTCCAAGGTCTTAGAATTTTTATCCTTTGCACCGACCTAGATCCATAGCTTCGGATTTCAATAGGAAAATAAAACCCACAAAATGAAAGCGAAAATCAATCTTGTTTTATTTAGGAACAAATTAAATTCCACTTCTAAAGTAATGATTTTTACCTTAAAGTAGTGATAGTTATCTTGTCCGCTGTCAAGGTTTCTCACCTCCTCTTCTTACCACACTTAACCTTAATAATCCCATCCTTTCAAGCCCTTCCTGACTTACAGCTCTTTAAGCACCTGATCATTTCCTTACACTTGGCCTCTAATGGAACCAGTGTCACTTTGAGGATTGTAAATGGATTCTGCTGAGATCAAGATTTTCAGACACTCTACACCCAGTGTAGTTTGTTTTTTCACCCATCCTAGTAATTGATACTGCTGTTAAATGGATTTGTGCCTTGTTTGTGTAGTTTCTTCTAATCAAAATGAAAGGATACTAAATTTAAATTCGAATTGCCCTCCTCTGTGATCTCCCATCTTTTCCTCGTGCCTCATGAACATGTTCATAAATATACTCCTCATAGGGTACAGTCCCATGATGCCAAAGTCAAAAAACAGAAACTGAGTTTCGGTCAGGAAAGTACATTCCAGGAATCTCAAAGGAATGTCCTTTCTTAGTTACTCACACACACACACACACACACACACACACACACACACACACACACACACAGATCCACATGCATGTACACCCACACACATACACACACACAGATCCACATACATGCACACACACATCCATACACTTGTGTATACACACATGTACACATGAACACACACGTCTTGAAATACACGTGCACTTGCACACAAAGTCGCACAAACAGGCAGAATGACACACATGTGCACACACATACAGGGACACACTCACAGAGTAAATTTAAACGTATAAAAGTTGATACAAACTCTTTTAAACCCATTACAAGCAGCAGCCCTCATTGCTCTTCACAGAATTTGAGTAAGGAGCGAACTTGAGTCCTAGGCTTGGTTTCTGAGCTCACAGAGGCTTACCAGCCTGTGGAGAAACCCTTCCAGAATTACCCTGCACAGACTAAAAGACCGTAATCGTGCAGATTCATGGAACTGGCATTCTAATCCACAGTAGCTTCACACCTCAGCTTCAAAGAGAATAACCCACAGACTTTGTAAGAGAGGCTCAGAGTACCAAACACTCCAAAGGAATCGTGAACAGAGGGTCAAAATCAGCATCGTGTGCCATTCTCTGTGTTGAGATGAGACAGGAGGTTCGAGAATAAATTTCTTCTTGGAATCAACTCATGTGGCAGATTTGTAGCGTTGTATTCGTTGAGAAATATTTATGGTGAGTAATGGAGGACCCTGGATTGTTCTCATTCTGTCTGTTGATCCACAACAGCTGGAAAGTACAGAGAAAGGCAAGACAGATGAGGGGATCCAGGCTATACATAAGAGAAAGATCTGGATGACGCCAGTACTGTGCTCACCTCCTACATCAGATTAATGATGCCTGGTGGAAGAGGCTGCTGGTCAACCTTGTTACTGTGTAGGTTCTTATTAATGTCGACATCATACTTAATGATAGAGTTTAGACTTGTGGATATCCAGAAATGGGACCTAGATGAGGTCTTATGAACCAACCTAGTTTGTCATTAACATAATGCAGGAGAGAAGGGTTCTGTGTTGGTGGCTGTCAGTATTCAGGCATTTGTACTGGCCTGTCCTCGGGGTTCAGACAAGTTACGCCCTTAGCTGCGGCCACTAAGAGTACCACCTGTGCACATTCACTACGTTCCCTTTTAAGAGAGCCCTCTCCTTTCTCTCTCTCTCTCTCTCTCTCTCTCTCTCTCTCTCTCTCTCTCTCTCTCTCTCTCTCTCTCTCTCTGCTTCCCTTGTCTCTATCCTTCCTCCTACTGCTCCTGTCCCCTGAGGCTAGTTTTCCTTCTCTCCTTTCCCCTTTTTATGATCTTTTTCCCTAATAAAATTCCCGTTCACTTGAACCCTGTCGAATGGTATGTCTTTCTCGAGCTGCTGTTTTTAAATTACAACAGTAATTTGTTCGAAGTCAAATGTGTCATAGAATAGAATCTCTGTGAACACACAGCTCTCTACTCTTTTTTTTCCTTTTTAAAATATTTCTCTTATTTTACATATTGATCCTGGTTCACTGTTTCTCCCATCCTACCCCCCTCACTCCCTCCCGGCCTTTTCATTTCCCATCCACTCCCCAGGGAGGGTGATGCCTTCCAGGAGGGATCATCAAAATCTGTCAAGTCATTTGGAGTAGGGCCTAGGCCCTCCCTTGTGTCTGTAGGCTAACGGAGTATCCCTCCATGGGGAATGTGCTTCCAAAGTCATTCAATGCACCAGAGATACATCCAGGTTTCACTGTCAGAGGTCCCTTAGACTGCCCAGGCCTTCTAACTGAGACCCCCATTCAGGGGGTCTTAGTGGGTCCTATGCTGGTTTCCCAGCCATCAGTTTGGGACCATGAACTCCCCCTTGTTCATGTCAGCTGTCTCTGTGGGTTTGTGCAGCCTACAGCTCTCTACTCTTTTGGGCTGTCAATCATGGTCTTTCAGGATGTAAACAGTTAGAGTCAGAAATAGTGTGTCTGGGGAGGACATGCCCTTGTGGTGTAGAACCACATTAATTATTCCTGTAAAAGGAGTTTTTAATTTGTCTAGATAATCAAAGGCTGGAGTAAGATATAGAGGGAAACGCTGAGAGATTAGAGAGAAGGAACAAGCGGCAGCATACCTTACCTCCTAAGCTTTTCAACAGGGAAGAGAACAATTTCCTTTTTTCCTGCTCATATCCTGTTTCTGCCCAGCTATGTTACTTCCTGTCTGTCTGTACAGACCACTATGCTAGTGCAAGCTCTATTCTCTGACACCCAGACAGGCTTTATTTGTGCAAGAAAGATATCACCACATATCCCCCTCTTTTGTCTAAAATTTAAAAAAAAGGTTTTAACTTAATATGAGAAAAACTTTGTATAAGTTCAATAACTATATACAATATACACATGACAGTAAATACATTAACAATATCTAACTTATAAGCATATGACAAATTCCGAAAAAATACTCCATTATCATTCTTTCTTGATGAGTCAAAAGTCTTATACCTAATTTACTTTCTATTCTAATTTGCATATCAAATTAACTTTTAATGTCTTTTAAACCTATTTCACATAATATATCTGTAATGAGTTTCTTTACTGATTCTGGTAAACAGGAAAAACTATAACTATACTATTCAGTCTTCTACTCTTTCAGAGACCCAAGAAGGAAATAATATTAACTGAGTAAACAGGAAGTAGGAGCAGGCAACTTCCAAAAAAAATGTGAGAAATGGCAGAAACAGCTGGCCGCCTGGACAGTTACCTAAGATTGCTCTGCAACGTTGGGGCATCCAACTTCTGCCTATAGACCTAGCATATCTGGCAGACATTTGTGTGAACGAGGATAATCTGAAGGATTGGACCACCTTGTCTTAGCAAGGTTTGCAGTCACTCCTTTTGGTGTCCTGTTTTTCCAATTTTGACAGCTTACTGTCAGCAGTTGAGGCCAGGGTACTTTCTTGCCCAGGGTCTTACCTTTATCTTATAGAACTCCAAACTCCATGTGGAGTTTCTTTGATGTCCTTCACCTTTTCTGATGTAGATTGGTGCAACCAGGAGCAGACATGTCTCACAGTTATAACAAAAGAACCTATGTTAATAAAACATGTTAAGTGCCATATTCTGTAGATCTATGAAGTGTTTGAAGATGACCCTTCTTTCTAATATATCAGTTTGACCTTGAAAACGTATCTAAAGTGACTACAAGTTCAATTGTTACTAAACTATATTTCCCATAGAGTTGATAATAATAACTTTCGAGGTCTAGAAATTTACAGTAAAATACCTTAATTATTAGAAATGTATGTACAGTAAGTTCTTGCAAATTTAGTCTCAAATTTGTATGATGGGAGATGATAGTCTGTAAATATGTTTCTCATACTGGTTAATGAATAAAGCACCGTTGGGCCAATGAGAAAGCAAGATAGGAGGGGCTAGGAGGCAAGGAGGAAAGAGGAAGTGGTAAGGAGGAGTCAAGATGTAGACCGGGGAGGAAGGAAGATGGCTTATGGCTTATCTCATGGCTGAGGCTGCCCATAAGATGACCACGTGGAAATACTTAGATAAGTAGAAATGGGTTAATAATTAAGACAGAGCTAGCCCATAAACAATAATGGTAATTGGCCAACAGGATTGTATCAAATACGGAGTCTCTGAGTGTTATTTGGGGCTCACGTGGCAGCTGGACCGTGGCAGCAGGACCGGCAGCAGTTGGCAGGAAAAACCTGCCCTTAACATTTGTATCACAATATAACATTTGTATATAATATACAATATACAATTTGTATATAATATACAATATACAATATACAATATTTAAAACTAGTAGTTGCTTTTTAAGAGTAGATTCAGTAATCGGCCTTTTCATCTCAACATCTCTATATCCTCCCTTTATTCTTTTCAGAATAGATTCATTAATCTACCCTTTTTATCCTAACATATCTGGATTCCTCTCCATTTTTTTATTAAAACAAAACATTGAATACAATCCCCTTTGTTCAATTTTTTCCTGATCATAAGCAAACATATTTTGTAACCAGTCTCCTAAACAATGACAAATATCCATAACCCAATGAGTGACTAAAAATCACCCACACCATCTCTTGAGAATGTGGGCATCATGTTCTTAAAGTTATTTCCTGTCTGTACAGACCTCAAGACCTCTATGGTTAGCTAGTGGCAAGCTTCATTCCTTGATCTCGGACCGGATTTATTTGTGAAAGAAAGATATCACCACATACTCCCCCCATCATAATAGATAATGCTGCCATTTATGAGTCCAGAGGCACACAGTGTTACCTGGATACACTTGCTGGTCTTGAGTTACAAGATTTGGTCAGCATCATGCTGTGTACATAGAAGCTACATGCAACTCATAAAACCTGAATTACTAGGCTGCCTGCATGTTGTCCTGACTTGTTGGTGGTGATGCAATTCTTTACAATGCCCTTCAGAAATGGGATGCAAAAATTGTTCTGGGACTCACTGTACATAGAAAATTCCTTCCTACAGTGCTGTTATGTGCTGATGCTAACAATGAAAGGCAACAATGTATAATAATGCATCCCTAGGAAAGACACTTTGACATGCTGGAAAGATTGTGGAAAAGGAAACTTGTGACTTCACTGTGATAGATACAATAGCTAGAGATTATCAAGGAGGTACAGAGCCAGCAAAGGATGCCAGTGAGCCTATTGATTTTATCATCAATTTTGTGAGTGCTTTTTGATGTCTGTGTTTAAAGTGCCATCCTTTGAGAACACTGTCTATTTCATTTCACTTCCTATTTATTTCTCATTAATTTGTAATTCCTTGAAATTAAAGCTAGGTAGTAGTGGCACATTCCTTTAATCCCAGCACTTGGGAGGCAGGGCAGAGTTCAGCCTCATCTACAGAGCAAGTTTTAAGAGGGTCAAAGACTACACAAAGAAACTTTGTCTCAAAAAATCCAACACCAGCAACAAATTAATCAACTAAAACACAATTTGCTGATCTTTGCTTTCTTAGTTATCTCTTCCATTATCATTTCTTATTGCTTTATATAACATTTATTTCCATGCCCTCCTTGTTGCTCTCCCTAGGTTTGATACTTCTCCCCTAGTCTTTGTTTTACAGAGCAAAATCATATCTTTATATAAAGCATGCCTGTGGTCATTATATTACCTCAAAATACTTTAATGCTTTCCATGGCTCCTCTGTATCTGGAGTTAAACTACTTTTAGCTTTATCTTTTAGTAAATAAACCTGGCTTGCTCTCTCCGAGTACTGATCACGTTATTTCCCTAAAAACAACGAGTGATCTATATTTATTCATAGAAATTCCCTTTAAGTTATTTGAAATTCAAATCCACTTTTTCTGTAACACGACACTCTGAAATTCAAAAGGGAAAGGAATTTTTATCTTCCGTATTCCAATCAACTGTGATCTTTTATTTCTCTCCTGGGGGCAATGGACCAAACCATTTGAAATCTGTGTTCTCATCCTTGGAAATACTCATTGTTTTGTAAAACACCTTGTGTTGTCAGGTGAATATATAACAAAAAGTATATAAGGTATAAATGAATGGTATAAAATGGTGTATAAATTTTTCTATGAATTTTGATTTATCCCGTTGTTCTTAACATCCTTATCACACAGAACCTGGACAATCTAAAAATAGGTTTTTTTTTTCTTTTCATGTTGTGAAAATACTCTGACACACACACACACAAAGAAAAGGGATGATTCTGGCTCCCAGCTCAAGGGCACAGTCCAGGATGGCAGAAAAGCCAAGGGACTAGGGGCTCGAACCACCTGATGACCTTGTACCCGCAATGAAGGACAGAGGGCAGTGAGTGTAAATTGGCACTCAGCTCCTTTCTTCCGTGTATATAGTCTAGGTTCTCTGCAGTCATGGAGGGGCTTGTGCTGCTTACTGTGTTTGCATATCCCACCTAACTGATTTTATATTTGGGGTAATTTCTGGGAGACATACTCAGTTAATTACCTACCCATCTACAGGTAGTTCTGAAATCCATGACACTTATGGATAACCCTGACCACTGTAACTACTCCTTGTAAAGAAGTCTCTACTGGTTTAGATGGGATATCTAGAGTTTAATGCACAAGTGGTTAAAGATTTACCCCAGAGTGAGTGTAATTCATCATGCCTGAAGCATTTTTCAATAAATAATCTAGGCTATATTCAGGGCTTCAATAGAATGTGATCACACATGACAGTGGTTTTCATCTATTTTATGTTAATTAATTTGCTGTCCTTGTTTGATTACTTTTTGAGATGTTATTTTACATCTGAAATGTACTGAAACGCTGGTGCTGTTTCAATAAAATCATCATTAGTCAAGTTTACATTATCAAGTTTACATTGAAGGAATGAATGTAGATTAAATAATTAGAAGGTCTGTTTGAGATATCACTAGGTAATCAGGCCAAGCTTGTGTCAGGATAGATTTGAGCCTTACAGGAAAATTATATTAAAATTGTAAATTTATTATATGGTGCATTTTATAATGTTTAACATGAGCATGGAGAATATTTTTATGGAAGTAAATAGAATTAAAACACAATTGTTGTAGTTTAAGAAAAATGGTGTAAGAGGGAGAGATGCCATAGGACAGGGTTCAAGATGAGGGGCTTTTTATTAGGAGAAAAGCATTGTAAAAAAGGGAAAGAGGAGGGGGAAGACTGGCCTCCTGGACAGGTGAATCAGAAGAAAGGAAAGAGAGAGGGAAAGAGAGAAAGGCACAGACAGAGAGTGGGAGAGAAAGAAAGAGAGAGAGAAGAATGGGAGGTGGGCAGGGTCCTTTTAAAGGGGAACACAGTGAATGTGCACAGGTGGTGCTCTTAGTGGCTGCAGCTGAGGGCGCATCCTGTCAGAACCCCAAGGACAAACCAGTACAGATGCCTAAATGCTAGCAACAATTCTTTGACAGGCCTCAATTACAAAAATAATTTTTAGTTATCTTGATTTAAAAAGTGATGGGATAGCAGGTGCTGGTGGTTCATGCCTTTAATCCTATCATTAGGGAAGCAGAGCCAATCAGAACACTATGAGTTCAAGACCAGCCTGGTCTACATAGTATAGTAAGTTGTAAGCTAGTCAAGAAATCATAGTTCGAATCTATAAAAAAAATACCTTGACAATAACTATAATCATTTACTATTCAAAATTTCAAAATTATATTATTATAGGGTCTAAGAACATCTAAACAGAGTGTATATAAATACATCCATATTTGTATATTAATATATAGCAATATTACCACTCTACATATAATATATATGTATGTATTTGTGTGTGTGTGTGTGTGTGTGTGTGTGTGTGTGTGTGTTTGTGTGTGTTTAAGCAGTGTGTGTGTGGTACCTCTATTTCTGGGACAACATGAAAACGTGCACAAGCATCTGTTTATCCTAACAATAGAACTGACGTCGGGTCAAAACAAGAATATGATTAAATTCCTAAAATGTGGAGAATGAGTTTATTGGGGTTACTTATGTGTAAGGAGTTACTAACAGAAGAGTGGTCAACACAAAGACAGCCATGTCATCGAATGCTAACACCAGCAAGGGTGACAACTCATTAAAACTGGAACCCTATAGTTGTCTGCACAAATTTCCTGCAGCTAGACAGGACTGCGAGTCTCAGCTCCACAAGTGGCTTTATTGCTTACATAACCGTATGGAATGTCAGGAGGGGGGCTTGTGTGTCTCGTTTCAGAAAATTCCTGAGACTTTTGAGTTGTCTTCTTCCTAATATGTGTCACTTGGGAAACCCCAGGTCACACCCATGCCCCTCCCTCCTCACATACCAGCACCAGCAAAGCAGCTGGGGCCCTGCCCCCACCTCTGGTTGAACCCCACTCCTGCTCTGCTGTGGGCCCCACCAGCCAGCTGTCCAACAGGTGAGAAAACTATATCCAGGCTGTGCCCCCACCCCAGCCACCCACTCAACTATATCCCTCCGAGACCCACTCTGCTGCCCAACCCCATGCATGTGAACATCCTCCCCACGAACTTTGTAACTTTTAAGGTGCTTCTCTCTAGGAAGGAAATGTACCGCAGTTACACAAAATCAAGCATTGTATAGTTTAATACAGAGACACACACACTGCATATTCGCTGATATAGTGGGAACCCAGGGTTGCTTCTGCATTATTTGAGAGAAAAGTAAATCACCCATTCTATGAAAGTACGTATCTCACGACACTATAGGAAGCCAAGGACAAGGCCAGGAGAGCCTGGAAGAGCTTAGTGCGGAAGGTGATGTCTATTAACAGAGCAGTAAGAATGGCATGCTCTGTCTGCGGTGAGGAGAGTGGCACCTGGGAAAATGTCAGCTAACTTGAGCAGCCTGTTGTGGGGGACAGTCACTGGGACGACAGTGGAGAGGTGAGCAGCTGTGTGTACCTCTGAGACGATTGGATATGACTTCCTTTGTGGGGCTGCTATCAGGATAATGAATAGCTGTAAACTAACCGCAAGGCTTCAGTAGCAAAGAATGTAAGGATTAGGTAACAAACTGTTGTCACAGGAGTGAGAATCGAAGGTAAATTGTTGACAGCAGACATACCTAGATGCAACATTACCCTAGCCTTTCCTTTTACACAAAAGGAAAATTCAGCAATCTGGACAAATGCATGTTCTTTCAAATGGGCCTTGAATGAGGTAATTACATGTAATCAAACACGAGCTCTCTCATAGCCCTCCTTTAGAGACCCTTAGGGGACACAGAGGCTCTTCTGCTCACAGATAAGCACAAGGGAAACCAGGAATGCTAAACATGCAGGGCTGTCTATTTGAGGACAAAGATTTACAAGCTATTTCCCATCAGGAAGTCTGGGAGTGAAGGTGGTTAGTAGCGTGGGGACCTTTGCAGTATCTGTATGACTTGAGATCATATCAGATCCTATGAGAGATGTCACATACACTTTAAAAAGTTTCAACAAAGTCATGTATTAAGCTTTAGTGTGCACGTGGGATTGAGATAATTGTCACCAGGAATCTTTTGTTTGTTTTTTTGTTTGTTTTTTTCTAAACTGTGCTGTGCTTACACATGCCTAAAATAAACTACCTCATATCAGATCTTGAAGTTTGAAACCCACACCAACTACTGAATTGTGCTGCAATGGATTTTTCCCCTGCCTCTTGTGGGTCATTACTCTGCTGGCCTCAGAGACCACCCACAGCTTAAAGCCTTGAGAATCTAAATTATAAGGAGGTTTTGTTGTTGTCCTGGAAAAACATCAGTAGTAGGAAGCTAATATCAAATTCCATAAAAAACTGTTGCAATTTTAAAAAAAACACTGCAAAGAGGAGTCACACCTTACAACAGGACTTGAAGAGGAGGTTTATTGGAAGAGGAAAGAGAAGTGGCATAACATGGAGTAGGGGGATGGGCAGAGACCTGCCATTGCAGACAAGAGTAACAGAAGGTGAGGGAAGAGGGAAAGAGGGTGAGAAAAAGAGGTGGACAGGGCCCTTTTAAAAGGGAACGGAGTGAATGTGCACAGATGGTGCTCTTAGTGGCTGCAGCTGAGGGCCTATCCTGTCAGAAACCCAAGGGCAGGCCAGTACAGGTGCCTCAATACTAACACAATTACCTTTAAAAATAATACTGTGCCAAGGATATTTCTCTTTGTGTGCCATAGATTTCCTTTTTCAGCACAAACAAGAAAGGTTTGGTTTCAGCTGATGCTCCTGAAAAAATATGCAAAGCAAGCTATTAAGTTGCATTTGCTTTTTGTCCTAAATCAATCCTTCATTCTACCAAATATCTAGGTCTTAGGTTCTTAGTTGAGTCTGTATATGTGGCCAAAGAAAAGACATTAAAGACTGTGATGGATAGCCCCTGAGACTAGCATGTCTGCCAGGTTCGACTTTTGTGGGAGGAGGCTGCACCAGCTCATTTTACCTCATGTCACTGCTGATGAAGGACAAAGCTATCGAGTAGGAAGTTCCACTCCAGGGTCATGGGAAGCTTCAGTATCGCCAGCAAAATCAGAGTCTCAGTGGTCTCTTTGATGATTTGCAAACCAGGAGTCAGAGAAGCAGATGAGGGGGTAAGTAGTGAATTAAATACAAAAGGCTCCAAAGCAACAATGTCTGAACTATGATGCGACACAACAGATCTGGATCAATATTTGGAGCCTTATATTTTAGTTGATAAAATATTTTAAATGTGTAGTATTTTCTTGAGAAATAACACTGGATTAACATACTTGCAATTTAAGAAAGTTGACTTAAAGTGGTTTTTAAATCTATGCTGTAGGATACAAATGGACCAGACTACAATTAGTGAGTTTGCGTTCTCATACAAGCAGTGTGTAGTTGGAGAAATGTCACTCATGAATCAGCCATTAAATGACAGCTATAGTTTTGCTACACATTCAACCAGAGTTCTGATCTTTGTAAATTAATTTTTATCTCAACTGAGTTATAACTTCTCTGATTATAAAAGGAAAAGTTCTAGAATACATAACACCTGAGCCCCCTTTCCCTTCAGCCATCACAGGACTCCATGTGGTATGACGTGAATTTCAGCAGAGAAGCCACCTTTAGCTCACCTTTATCTAATGTCTGATGGAAAGGTATGGCTGAAATGACTAATACAGAAAGTTTTTTAAAGTTATCCTTATGCCCAAATGATAATACTTCCATTGTCTGTTAAACCTCTTTTTTTCCTCAAATTGGGTATTCTACAATGTTTCTTTATAATAAATGTGTCAACATACATACACATACTCCTTGTATCAAGCAAGACAAAATTTATCTCCAATTTCTTATTCACTGAAACAAGTGAATAAAACTAAAAGGGAAGAATTTCACCCACGTTTTGAAAGCAGAGTTTAATCTTGGTTATTACAGAAACTCTGAAAACACATAACCATTGTCCTACAGTGGGTAAATAACATGCTATATGTCATCTGAATTTATAAAAAAAAGTTTATTAAAAACATTGTAATAGACTTTTGTTTAAATTAAAATATTTTAAATAATGTATTTATTTCTTAACTGACTTGTAAACATTTGAAGACTTAGTCATAAACTAAATATATAATCTATTATGTATAGATGGCCATATAATCTGGCATTGTTCTCAATAGTGTGTTGCTTTATTTTTGTCATTAATTTTATGAAATTGTGAACTAATGATGGACCTATATGATTAGTTAAAAATCACATTGAAATGTTGAATGGAAGGAATCATCATGAGGAGTTATCCATCAGTATTGGAGGTGACATTTTAGAGATAGCAGTAACTGACCTTGAAAACTCAATTATAGTTCTAAGTGAAACATAGATTCAGTGATGAGGCAGTAGGACCTGAAGGAGAATACCACACAAAGGGGCATGTAAATCTTTTGGCAAAGACCATTCAAGTTGAGTGTGTGTTGTTGTGTGACATGGGAAGGAAGGAGAATGAGAAAAAATATAGAAGGACTATCCTAAAAAATCTTTGACTTCATCCAACACCATTGTAAAGTACTGAAATCCTAGTGTTGCCTAAGTTCTTGATGTGGATTCACTGATGAGTGAAAGTATAGCTGTGTGTCATGGGATGTAGTTTGAATGTACTTTCTCATCTTGGCTGATGGTGCTCCATCCAAGAGCCAAAGACCATGTTAAACAAAATTTCAATACCAGGCATGAAGAACCCTATTTAGATTATTGGCCAGAACTGTCTAAAAGACTCTCAAAATACACAGCCCTTTTCCTTGGTTACATACCAGAGGTAGATGTCAAGTCCATATTGCTTAAAATACCATGCACTCAAAAAGCAGGGGCTAGAGAACTCTTACCTGTGACGACCTTATTGCCCTTTCTCTAAACAAGCTTTCATGGCACAAGGAGTTCCCACACAAACCTCCAAAGAAAGGCGTCAGCTAAAAATCCTAATCAGCTGAGACTTCTATTAACTCCAACAATAACCAGCATGGCAAAAATGTCCCAGGCAAAAATGTACAATAGTGACATACATACCTTTACGGTAACAAGTAGGTTTCTAACTGGAATTAAAACCCATGCAACAAGGATCCTAAGCCTGGTTGGTACTGGAGACCAAGTTAACTATAAAGTGCAGTGGGGAAAAAACGTGTAAAGCTGGAATGATGCACATACAAGGTTTCTCAAGATAAACACCACAGAAGGGATAACAGCTGAAAAGCTTTATTTAAGAAATTCACTTGATATATTTACTTAATATTGATTGATGCATTCCTATACAGACTTACAGTTAGAAACGTCCCTTCATTCCATTGGGATCAACGTGAATTTTGAGACATATGGTACATCAGCCTATTTAGTTTTAAGGGGAACTATGACGTATGTGATGCTTTTAGCAATAAGGTCTTACCATCAAGTTCTAGAGGGTAGATAAGAACAACGGTGACATCCTGTGTTGTTTCGGGACTGTAGGAGCTGACTGAATACCACACATACTTGAGTCATAAGACTTGTAAAAATCAAGCTAGTATGGGGCCCTGGTTGGTAGCTTTCATAGGGGTGGAAGCTGGTATGCACAGAGCTGGGGTAAAATAGTCTATAGTCTTTACCGGCTGTGAACACTGTGAGAACAATAACGAATTTTCTAGAAAGATAGCCTTATTTGTGCAATACTGGCATGAATGGGGAGTAACCAACCACTTTCAGACTGCATTTCAAATGTGCTTCATAAGACAGAACTGTTACCTGGACTGAAGATTCTGTGGCTGACTAGTTGGTGGGCTCTACGGCAAAATGTAATGAGCATTAATATCCTGCTAGATGGATATAGTCATAAGCTGACCCCTAACTTATGTTTATAGCCATAGTTCAGTACACCCATCAGCCCTAATCAGCCTTCCTTGATTTTTGTTGTTTTTTTTTTCATTTTTTTTTGTGTTTATTTGTTTCTTGTTTTTCTGCAGTAAATCACAATTAACACAGAGACTGACAACTGGACAATACATAGACAGTTAGAGAATTGTGGCTTGCTAAATGAAACAGCTATATCACACCTCATCCACCTAAGTTTTAGGGATCGCCATGGAAGAGGATATGTAATGATTTGAAAAAATAGAGGTGGTAGATGACTGCAGAGACACAGGGTTTTCCAGGGCAACTCTGTGTGTGTGTGTGTGTGTGTGTGTGTGTGTGTGTGTGTGTGTGTGTGTGTGTTTATATCTTTGATAGATACTGAGCAAATTTCATTGTAAGTGAAGCCAGATTTCAGGAACAGAATACTTATTTTGGAGTCATTGGCCCTCAAGGACCCGCGCGCTCCTAAATGTTTCTACCCATTACTCATGAACTTGACGCAAGGATTTACAGTAAGAATCTATTGGAGAAGATATCGCAAGCTTGAGTCAAAGAACACAACACAGGTAACTAAAGTTGGTACTGACATGGAAGACATATTATCATAGTGCTGGGAGGTAATATGCATTCCACTCAGTGATTGAAGCCGTTAATGCTGCTGCCCAGCTGTGAATGCTCTACAGTACAATAACAGTACAGACCATTTATGCAACAGTTGCAAGAATATCGAAAGGGCAATCAACCATTCTTTTCAGTGGATTTAAGGCCCACTCCAAAATAAATAAATAAATAAATAAATAAATAAATAAATAAATAAATCACACATCTGGCACCAATACCAAGCTGAGAACCTAAAGCTAGACAGGCCATAGTAACTTATGAAGAACCATCTGTAATGTAAGTATATGAGTATGTCTTTCAGAGTTATGGTGAGAATGAAAAAGCACTGGTACACATTAAGTATAGCTGTTTATTCGGAAACACTGAGTATATTAGCAACCTTGAATTCTCTGTCTAAAATTTGACCAAGTTTTTTTTTATGGAATCCAATCTCAGTTCACTCACTACTCAATGTTAAGATCGTTTACTAAGTACTTAAACTGCTAGCTTTATCAGTGTAATAGAATCTAGATTTCTGTAAGTTCTTAGATGGTGTGTTATTTCATATATTATAATAAAATATTGCTGTGGTTAATTGTTTTCGCCTTTACAATTTGATAATTGGTCATGCATGCTGACACACACATGCACTCATTCTCTTGTTTGCCATTGCATTGCCTCTAACATATAAACTTGATAACTAATGTCATATATAAATAGTCATCCAAATATTTAGTCAACATCAGATAGATATTGGGAATGGGCACTAGTGGAAAAAATTATCATAAGCTTGCAAATATTTTCTTAAAACTTTGGACATCAAAAGTCTAGTAGATTTTGTGAAAATCATATTTGTTTATTGTTCTCCATGACTAATGTAGCATTTTCATTTTCGCTCAGGTATATATTTCACATTTTTCAATTAAAAAGTAACATCACAAAGGCTTTTTATTTGAACTAAAGCAACATAATAAAGTATTTTTATTCTTTAGCTGGGAGGCAGGTTATTCTGTTTGCTTAAATTGTTCAATCACTCTTTCGAGGCATCCGGCATTCTGCCCGTTTCTTCCCCCTAAACAAGCAGTCAATTTTAATTAACTTGGTGCACAGAAGTCTTTGGCATTTGTGGAAACTGGGCACACAGCCAGTCCTCAGAACACTACTGATCAATTTGCCTGGAAAGAAGTAAAGAAATAGAAGATATTGCTTTGGAAGCACTTCTGTGTGTGATTCTGAAATAGAACAGCTAGAACTCCAAAATTAAAATTCAGAAACAATTCAACAAAAGGGAAAATGTAACACCATGTTCAGAAATCACAGTCTTAGTAGCCATTTCGAAGTTTTGTATTGTGAGTGGCTTTTTGAATGGTAAACGGGCTAATGTCATTGTTATTTACTTTTCTTCATATGCAACAGCCTTTGAGTGTTAAAAGCAGCCACTTCTCATGAAAATCAATGAGATTTGGCAGTATTTACGGGATGAATTTGTGAAGAATTGTTAAGGTAGCACAATTTCTATATTGTGTTTCAAAGAATAGCAACATTAATGGTAATTTTTGCCTGTGATACATGCACTTTCTGGTATTCAAAATATTCTTAAAATGTCATGAATAAATATAAATTATTTTACTATTATCAACATAAAAGTTATGCAAGCAGCTTTCAAACATTTTTTAAATGAAACATATTCTAAAAGACATTTCCAGATACATGTATCTTTAATAAAATTTCACTTTCATGTTCACAGGACAAATTTGACCAAGAGGAATTAGGCACAACCCAAAATCCAGTGATTCTCCAACTGGTGGCAAATGAGAAAGGAAAAGTTAAAATATCAAACTAAGCAATTGTTACAAAACCAGAATAATTATATTTTATGTGTAGTAGTACACAGCTGAGTTTTCCGCCCCCTTTGAGTTGACTGTACTACGACTAAGTATTTTCAAGATTTTCTTGAAATGCATAATTTTTCCAGATTTTTCAAACTGAGAAGACTGTCGTTCAGTTTTTATTTCCCACAGGGTGGCTTACACCCTCTGTAATATGAGTTCCAGGAGATCTCTCTTCTGGCCTCTGTGGGTACTGCACACGTGTGATGCACATTTATTTACACATGCAGACTAGACACTTAAACCCATAAAATAACAACGTATTTTTCTTAAAAGCCCCCGGATTGGTCATTTTAGCCTTAGTAATATTAAATATCATGTTATTAAGCTCCATTTTATTTCTATAACCCGTTTCCTCTGGCAAAACTGAAACTCTATGCTCATTAAATAGTAATTCACTTTCAAGCTCCCCCATCTAGGCCTGACAAGCCATCACTTTACTGTTTAAGATTTTGATTACTCTAAGCACATACCATTTGAATCATACAATGTTTGGTTTTTCACAACTTACTGATTTCGCTTAGCATTTACTCTTTGTGTTATTCACAAACCTGAATAACAGTACATTTAATACACACTCCATATGTTGCTTGTTGATTGGGGTTAAGGATACAGCACTCCTTCTAGTTTGCTCTCTCTGCTTCATGGTTGCTGTTGAAACAGGATCTCTCAGCTTCCTGCTCTAACAGCCATGCCTCCCCAACCATCACAAACTCATCCTCTAAGACTTCAAGACAAGCAGAATCCCTTTTCCTTAGGTTGCTTCTAGTCGTGGTGTTTTTTTATAACATTTTGCAGCACAAAAGCAAATACACTTTTTTTCACTTAATATTTCTCAGGGTTCCTGTCAGACTTTGAGGTAGAGTTTTCTAGTTTGTCAGACTTTGAGGTAGAGTTTTCTAGTTCAGCTGCACCAGCATTTATGCTCTCAAGATTGGTTGGTCTGCGGGTTGGACTTTCTACATCAGGCAGGTCTACCCTCTGTAGTCCGGAAATCCAGTCCTGGGTCCTAGAAGGTCTGTTTCCTAGGTCTCACACAGAGTAAAGCTGTAGGCTGCTAGGCTCAGATGGCTCCATATCCTGAAAGTCTGAGACACTTCAAACATTCAGGTGCTGATGGATGTGATCTTCTGTATCTGCACCTTCTTGGGCGCTGGGTGACCTAGCCCTTCTGCTTCCCAGATGCACACCCAATGTGTGGCTCAAGGAGATGTGTCTGTCACACTACCGTGCAAATGTTCAAGACCATGAATGTTGCTTTAAGGGAGGTTGGCACCCTGGGATTTTTGTTATTACTAAACCATTAGTTTCAAGTGTTTTATGTCACTAGTAAAAAGGTATGTGTATGTTCTTGTTAACACATATGTAGTCTATTTCTGTGAACAGACACCATGGTAACTCTTTGGAAACAAACAAACAAATAAAAAATGTGTTAAGTGAGGGCTTGCTTAGAGTTTAAGATGTTTAATTCATTATCATCATGGTGGGGAGCATGCAATGGTGCCACAGCTGTAAGAGTTACATGATGACCTTCAAGCAGAGAGGTGAGGGGAAGGGAGGGACAGAAGAGGACAGGAGAGCTGAGGAGAGGGAAAGGGAGGGGAGAGGGGAGGGGAGGGCAGGGCAGGGGAGAGGGATGGGAGGGGAGGAGTAAGGATGGGAGGGGAGGGGAGGGGAGGCTGGGCCTAGCACCGGGCCCTTTTGACACACTTCTTCTAATAAGGTCACTTGTAGTCTAACAAGGCCACACCTCCTAATCCCTCTCAAATGATGCCACTCCCCGATAACTAAGCATCCAATATAGGAGCCTGGGGTGCCCATTCTTATTCAAACCATCACATCCCCATTCAAAATCTGGCAAGCCCTCAGTGAACGCTGTAAAGGTAAAATCAATTTAACCTTGCTCTAAACGGAGGAAAAGGAAAGCCAGCAGAAATGTTAAATACTTGTCAGTAGAATCCCTAGTGGAAAGTGAAAGTATATTTAGATACATGTTTGTGTTAGAGAAAACGTCTTCAGTTCACCTTGGGACGTGTCATCTTTGTCCTGAAAATGCCCGCTGTCTCTAGCACTGCTTCACCTGGAGAGGTTTTTCTGATCCTCTACGCCAATGGTTCTCAACTGTGGGGCTTGAGCCCTCTGGCGTCAAATGTCCTTTTACATGGGTCACCTAAGGCCATCGGAGAACACGGATGTTTATGTTACCATTCATAAGAATAGCAAAGTCACAGTTAAGAAGTAGCAACCTCATGGTTGGGGGGAGGTGCCACAACATGTGGAACTGAATTCAACTGAATTCACATTGTCTCATCATTTATCTCTGTAGTTTAGTGTGTTCCATATATGATTATTTTCCCATCTAATAATTTGCTGAGTACACCCGCTGTTTCATGGTAAGCCCCATATTAATGTCTGGGGAAAATAAACATGAATCACACACAGGCCTTTTCCTAATGAGTATATGACTGATTTAAGGCAAAATGAAAATTTGAAAGGACTGCATATCCAAATCAGAGCTGAGCAACACTAGGAAAACAAATACCAGGTGTCTTTTTTTCCTACACATCAGCCACGGGAAAGCCAGCCCTTTATGAAATCTCTAGGGAGTCACATAAGCGCAGGGCCAAGACCATGGCTTCTTTTTTCCCTCAGATTTTGTATTTAATACATTTTCAGTCTTGCTTATAAAACAACGATTTTCCTCGTAGCATTTTCATACACAGAAAGTGTTTTAATCCTCTTGCGTTTCCTTACATCCTTTCCCCTGGGATAGTGCAGTTTGTCTTTTCCTGCTTGTGTGCGTGCGTGCGTGCGTGCCTGCGTGTGTGTGTGTGTGTGTGTGTGTGTGTGTGTGTGTGTGTGTCTGTCTGTCTGTCTGTTTTTGTCTGTGTCTATTTCACTTTGTGTCAGCTTGTCACCTGCTGCCTTCTACCTTATTGGTGCCCTTTGTGCAGAGTGATTGCAGTAGGTCTTATCTCGCCACAGCTGTTTGTGATATCCTCAATCTCTCAGCACCCATCTACCTTCAAGCTCTCCCAGTGATTCCAAAGCTTTGCAGAACTGGTGGCCTGCTCTGTGCACGGGACTGCAGTCTGTTTCCAGGGGACACTTTAACTTCTGGCTCTTTCTTACTGAGGGTCGCACAGCTGTGGCCATGTCCTGATTGCCTCTTCTGCTTGATTATTCTGTGTCTGCACACTTTTCTGTTGTCCTAGCCCTGCTTTGACATTTCCGGGCTCTCTGTCCCTTTCCCTGTATATGGTTTGCTTTCCCGAGTCCTCACTTACACTACTTCACACGCAGGCAGCGTCTTGCCATAGAACCTCCTGAGTCCAGTTATTTAAATTATGTCGAGCAGGGAAGTTTTCCTTCCTACTCGTCCTGTGTTTGTGCAGGTGTGTAGGAAGCAGAGACCCACATGCAGAACGTTACCAGTGCTGAGGCTGAATACACCTGGTGAGGCTGGTCTGCACGTGCAAATCTGACTCCGTGTCGCTTTTACATTCACCAAAACAAAGAGCAAACACGCATTAGTGACCTGCAATCTCAACTGGAAGTACGTAAAATTGAGGCCACAATGTGGTTCCCTCGCGTGAAAATAACTTCATATGCTTACTTAATCTCTCTAAGCCTTCCTTTGTTCACGTGTGAACCAAGGATGGCTGTTCTGAAGTGCTCAGACTCCGATTCAAGAGGACATATTTGTATTTCTGCAACTCTTATTTTTAATGAAAATCGGTGAGTGTCATCTAATTATTTTTTCCTAACATCAGATGCACATATCATGTAGTATCTCAGTAGGTAAATGTCAATTGCTATCACAGCTTTACTGTCCACTTTTCTTATGTATCTGTCCATAAGACAGGAGTAGAATGTTTTTATGTTATACTCTGTGTTATTATCTTTTTGGTTGTAATATGTTAATGTTACATATGTAACATATGAAATATGTTAAAGGCAAAGAGAGACTTCTGTTAATCATATTTTGGCTATCAGGGCATATGCACAATTTTGAATTAGCATGTAGTCAGGTTATGCACCCCATCATACACCACCCTCTGGAAGATCATTTACATGGGTGTCTTTGTTTTGAAATGTAACTGTGAGGCCAGACATACCCTGTCCATCCTGTGGAAGTTAATGTTATTTCCACAACGACACCTTTATTACTCCTTGCTGAGTGTACCTAATTCTAAAATTTTCCTGCTTGAGAGTTTTGATGTTAAGTGCTGTAAAAGTCATGAAATTCTTACCTTATTTACAAGGAAGTAAAAATCAGCCCACCTTACTTTCATGGGTACATTTAGAAAATTAAACTCCTGGACGGTAAATGAAGTCCAGTTTATTGCGCAAAGCAGCTACCATCACCAATGTTACTAGCACTTTTACATTTTTTTTTTTATCTTCTAAATCCTAGCTCCCATGGCATCGCACAGTAAGGGTAATGTAACGCACAAACATTCATGTGTCTCATTACGATAAAGCAGCGCCAAGCTCAGGAGCCTAAGTTCTTTCTAATGTGTAATAAGCAAGCCTGCCTTTTGAATTTAGAGGAGGACATGTTCCTTAATACACTGTGCAATAAGGAACATGCCCTTGGCTCTGGACGGAGGTGTCATCTCTAATTTCCAAGGCAGTTTGCCGTATTATCCATAATGAAATGTTTAAGGGCAAAATTCCTTAGTATCAAGATAAGTTAAAAACATACGGTATTTCAAGAGTTACCTCTGTGATTAATAACAATTTCAATTTTGGTACAATAAAAAAAAAGAAATAAAAACAACCCCAGAAAAATCCACCAAGAAACAAAAACAAAAAACCTGACAAACCAAAAGACAAACAAAAACATGTTTTCTGATGTCTGTGGGAGCTAAAATGTATAAATCATTGTCTTGAGATCAAACATCTTTTATGCACATTACATACACCTTACCCTTTATCCTTTCACCCACATGCAATCATTTTAACAAAAACAAACGATACCTTTTTCTTCTCTCTGAAAGTACTATAAAATTATTTGTCTTATTTTGGAATCATACTATGATCAAATAAGTCATTATAATTATGTTAAATCCTTTGCCCAGCCTGGCATGACTTTTTGGTGGTTGGCTCACATCTTTTTTTTTTTTTTTTTTTGGCATGCCTGAAGTTAACATTGGAGATATGCTCCTATGCTAAATAACATAGCAATTTTATTTCTAAAACATAGTTCAACAGGAAACTGGTATGTATAAATCCGGTTTACTTTATTGTTTAATCCAAACAAAACTTTCATGAAATTGCAGATAAAATAATGAGAGTGGATGGTATAATCAGTTACTAGAGTAGGTGGGTATACCCCTTTTGTTGGCAGGTCAGAGAGTTCATCATGATAGTAGAGACTGAAATAGCAAAATCTGCAAAACGAGTCACTGGTATTAACAGGGGGTGGGCTGGGAGGCGGATAAGGTTGGTCTTTTGTTGTCTATTCAGGGTGCTCCTGGATAACTGGAAACAGCTGTACAGCAAACACATGCTCTAGCTTATTATAAACCACCTTCAGCATGGTATTAGATATATGAATAGACACTCAAAGGGGAAAAAATGGATTTCACTTCAACAATAGAGAGGTAACATTGACTAAGGGGAAGAAAGTACTGGGTGCGTAGAATTGAATTGCATTGCTTCTTGGACATGTAGGGGAATTATCATGGTTTAAAAAGGATCAGGATAAACAGACACGCCAAATAGATGTTTATTCAGGGAGAAATAACTTACAACACAGACAGATGAACACCAGCAGGTTCCACCGGATGCTCTCCTCTCTGCGTTCCACCAGCAAGAGAGCTTTCTCAGCTCCTCCTTAGACCTAGTTCCACGGGTCACTTCTGCCCTGGTCCACCCCCAATGGGCGTGGTCATTGCCACAGAATGAGATAAAGTGAATATCCCACTACAATTCCCCTTTTAGTCTAAAGAAAAGATTTAGGCTTGATACAATATTATATACAAAATAGTGAATCACAAGTGTGCTCTAGGAAAAGGAAAATTGAGAACAAAATGACCTACATATCTAGTCCTAGAGTGAAGGCATAAGGGAGTTTACAATAGAGTTTTCCAAAGCTGGAAAACTTAAGTCTAGTACCTAATATATCTAACTAGGAAGAGAGAATAATAGTTGTGATAATTTAATCTACAACCTCATCAAGACCTGAGAAGGAAGATAATGATAGTGGGAATATTGGCTACTAATTAGTAAAATTTTGTTTTGGGCAGTGTGAGCATAAGCAAATAAAAATAAACTATTTGGTTATCTGAACAGCAGAGATATTTTTCATTATAGGAGAAAAATAATTTTAAATCAATATTGTCTTTAGATGATGGACAGTTCATGACTGAGCAAAATCAAGATCTCCAACAGATAAAGTCTTCATCGTGCCAGCCAACCAGGGTCCGCCATGGGGGAATTTTGCACTTTCAAATGGCAGTGTCCCCTGAATGTATCTTTCTTACTCATATAACAATGGCTATTGGAGCAAGGCAAAAGCCGCATGAAGAAATCCTGTGGAACTTTACTATTTTGTAATCCAATTGCAATTAATTTTAAAAAAATATTGGTACAGAAGTGCCACACATTAGTTAGCCATCTCATTCCCAGAAGACATAGGTTTAAACAAAAATCTCAGTTCTTCCCATGACTTCACTCCCTATGAGTTATTGCATAAGGGTTCTCATAGATGCCCAAGCCAATTAAGGGCACCAGAACTAATAGACAGTAAGTGATGAAGACACCAGACACTTTGCTCATAGAACACAGGGAAATCAGTCGTGAATGGACCAGGAAACTATCACCAATAGACAGCTTTCATAGTTCTAAAAATGCTATGAATGTGTCTGCGAGAAAAGATAGTGTCTTAAGTATTTCCAAACCTGGTTGTTATAGTGTCCTGTGATGCAACCGTGGTAAGACTATCTACAGAGGGTAATCAACTACTCTCTTGACTGGGTTTCATGCTGGAAGCACAGGATGGAATACATGAATGCTAATACATATAGTGTCAAAACATGAGGCAGGTGATAATCTGATAGTTCTCCCCCCTCTCATCACCTAAATTACTGTGCTATCAGAATGCTTTCTAAATATTTCTATTTGTAGATTTGTGATACCTCCAACATTCATCAGAGAAGCTTCTCATTAAGAAGTGTGGAGGGGGAGTTGGGGATAAATATAATCAAGATAATATGGTACACATATATGAAATTATCCAAAATTAAATAAAATTGACAAAAGTACCGCCATGACATCACCTTACACAGTAACGTAAATGCAGGGCTCATATCCAAATATCAACTCCCACAGTATAATATTTTTCAGCCATTAGAAAGTAACAAGGGATTGATATGTGTGGACGCAGAGGCTAGCTTTGCAAACGTGATGGAGAGTTGAAGAAGCCAGGATGAAAAGTTCACAACTTTTCAAATCTGTTGTATCTTAGACATCTAGAGTAGTTGTTAGGAGATGGGCAAGCAGGGAGTGACCATGGTAGTGGGTGAAGATTCCCTTCTACAGCGAAGAAAGCAGGAAACAGATAATCCAGACTGCTGCAGAACAGTATATAATATCCCCCTCAGCTGCAGACTTTAAAATGTGTCTTTGAATTCTACATCTGTGAATTTTACTGTGATGAAAAGCTGTTGAACATACAACAGATCAGAATGAAGCACCTTCTACGTGTTCACGAATGTGTGTTCATGAATGCCCTGAGCCAGCAACTGGGGAATGTGAATAATTTACCTAAACTGTTACCTTTTTCTTATCATCCTGTTTATGTGAACAATACCTTTAAAACAGAATCCTGCAAGCTCATGCACTCTGTGACACATTGCACACATTACCGTAAGTCTTAGGATGATAGCTAATGCGATATGCAGTAATTATTTTCAGATCCCGACACTGAGGCATGGTGCACGCTACATATCACAAGCAACAGAACTCATGGACAATAAATCTTCTACCTTCCATGAAATATAAATCACATGATTGCTTCTAAAGCCCATCAGATTCAGTTCCATATTCTATTTTATTTACAGATGTATTCATTTTTCTTCATAATGGTTTGGAGTCTGTGAAATAAATTCTAAATGGGTAGCAATTTTGGGATAGTATATTGTTTTAAAAGAATTTCCATTGGGCCATTTCTGTAATACTTAGGGTGCATTCCCGTTTAAATCTAGCTTTCTGCAGTCCTCACAATGGGAAGAACCACCACTGTTCAATGTTGCTGAGAAGAGGGAAGGAACATGGAAGGATTGAGCATCCTATAATTAAATGAAGTATTCTAAAGCAACGTCCATTCTGTATTAGTTTTGTTGTATTTAATCCATTATGTAATTAGCATCTATGGTTTCAGGTTCAGCCTTTCAACTCAGTATTTACTAAACAGAGAAAATTTAAAGGCAATTAAGGTGCATTTTGATAGCAAAGATTTCCAACAGGACTGTAATTTTTCAGAAAGCTTCATCTGTTCTCAGAATTCTGTAACTTCTTATGAAATATTGATTGCTTAAGATTTGTGTATTTCAAAATGACATAGTCCAGACTGTTCTGCTGTCATTGGTACACCTTGGCTTCCATTTCTGGTGTGTATTCAACTCATTTACCTTGGTCTGTCTTTAACATCAGAGATACAGGGCAAGTTTCGATTTTGTTTGTTGAGTCATAGGTCAACATCCATCATGGCAGGACAGATATGGTGGCAGGAGCTTTAACAACTGGTCGCATTGTGTCACAAAGAGGAAGCAAATAGAGATGGAATACTTGCCTCAGGATCCTACCCCTTGGGATGGAGCCAGTGACGTTGAGAATTGGTCTCCCCACCTCAGTAAGATCCCCCTAGGAACTTCCTCAAGACTTTGCACAGAGGTTTTTCACCTGGATTTTTGTCCAGGTGACAGTAGGTGCTAACTACTATGTGGCTGAAGTTCCTTCCAGACTGTTCAGATGCTTTTTCAAGTTCTCATAAGGGAAGGAGATAGAACACCAAACCCAAAGTGTAAATGTCTCTGACAGTAGAGAGCCCCACCCCATTTCTAATGTTAGACCATCTAAGGGTTTTCCTCCTCCTTCACAGTAACACAGCAACCTGTGAACTGAAATCCTTTTTTGTTTTTTAACAGAATCCCCTATTCTGAGATATGTGATACTTTCTGTACACAATATTTCATATTTCCAGTTTTTTTTGGTAGTACCACTCCTCTGTCAAAACTGATTTATTGGCTTTAGAAATATTACAGGATCCTAATCCATCCAGCTTGGCATAGATCCTTCATAGGCCACTGCCACTGGCATCCTAGGGATAACTTCAGCTCTAGATTCCAGTTTCTATTCCAGAGAATATCTGATCAATACTCAAATTCTAATGCTCTTTGCATTTTGGGAATTAGAACAGTTATATTAGCTACTTCTGCATGGTTATTCTTCCTAATTTGACTACTTAACAGACACTTGTACAAGTTTCAATGCACATCCCTCTTGCTGGGCAGTGGTGGCACATGCCTTTAATCTCAGGAGGCAGAGGCAGGTGAATCTCTGAGTTCAAGGCCTGCCTGGTCTACAGAATGAGTTCTAGGACAGTCAAGGCTACAGAATGAAACTGTCTCATGCCCCCCTCCAAAAAATAAAAAGAAAGAAAAATTTCATATCCTCTCTAAATACAAAATAGCTAGTATCTCAGCTATTAGTATAAACTGGCATTGGTATTTACCTGTGTCTTATAGATGCACATTTCTGGCCTGCTTTTCCACCTATGATTTTATCATCATCATCATCACTATTATCATTATATTATTATTATTATTATTATTATTATTATTATTATTATTATAGTTGTTGTTGTTATTATTTTGTCTTTTATGTCTTCTTTTATGATTTCAAGGGCCTGGTTTCTGTTCATTCAATTTTTTTCTTTGAGTCAAAGTTGATGATAACAATGAATAAAATTTCAGTGCTCCAAGAACCCACACTGTGGAAAGCCCTAGAAGAGACGTTCTGTGTGTCTATTAGTCATCTTCATTTCTTAGACATTTCTTCTTTCCTTTGGACCCACAGACCTCGTGGGTAATTATTCTGTCTGAGCATAAAGACCATGACATATATGAGAGAACAGCACTCATGTTCTATGAGATCACACAGATTGCAAATCATGGTTTTAAGTTTTCTGCGTAGCCTAGCTATTCTGACAGAAAAATATGCCTAAAACCAGCCTTCCTGGTTTTGACTGTAGGCTTTTCCATTTCATACTCGATGGGACATAAGCATGGCATGACATATGTATGCAGTGTTAGTTTCCTCTGTCTCAGCTGGGCCAAGGATAGCCAATGACTGACACATCTTTTATGAGACTTCAATTGGTCACCCTCTGTGGGAACGTCTGAGTGTGTTCCTTAATTCCCACTCCATACTTTCAAAGTTCTTGCACTTCTAAACCAGCTGACCCTTTGACTGCTCTTTCTGCATACACGGGGACTTATTAAGCTGAAGACAAGCATTTTATCATGCTTCTGCCTAAGTACACAGGCAGCCCAGAGCTCAAGACCTGGTCGAGTACATGGTCACGATGCACAACTTTGGAGGGAGAAAATATTCAGTGTGGTTAAAATAATGCGTGAGTGAAAATCTCTTACCTTGGGGGTTTTAAAACATTTCCTACAAAGAGCAAAGAATGACTGTTTAGGGTTGACAGGCCATACGCTCTTCATTGGAGTATCAGAAACCTGCCCTTGAACCATAAAGTAGCTGTGGGAAATAGATGTGTGAACACGGCCATTTTCTAAGAAAATTTCTCTTATGGACAATGAGATTTGAATATTTTTAGCGATCCATGCACTCACACAAAGCACTGAACCTCTTTTCAATGTGTGTAATGTCAAAAATCTATGCCCGTGAGCTGTGCAAGGCAGAGGTTGAGCTAGACTTGGTATGTGGAGAGTTTTCTGACCTCTGATTTAGATAAAGAAGCTCAATCTATAATTTTTTTATATATATATATTCTGGTTTTCTCTCAGGGGTCACTATGTTACTGGATATTTAAACATTATTCTAAAGGTTTTGTCCCCTGAAGCGGAGATGTCAGTGTGGCCTGTTTTTGAAATATAATGGAAACAGGAAGAGAGATAAAATACTGGTGTTAACAGAAATGCATGCATGCGGCTCAAAATAAAGGAAAACAGAAAATCCAAAACATTTTCCTGGCACATGGGAAGTGGCACTATTAGGAGGTGTGACTTTTTTGGAGTGGGTGTGGCCTTGTTAAAGGAAGTGTGTCACTGTGGGGGTGGGCTCTGAAGTTTCCTTTGCTCAGGATACTACACAGTGTTTCAGTTCACTTCCTGTTGCCTGGGAGATGTAGGACGCTCAGCTACATCACCAGCACCATGTCTGCCTGCGTGTCGCCATGCTCTCTGCCACGATGATAAGGGACAGAAACTCTGAATTGTAAGTGAGCCACCCGGATTAAATATTTTTTAATTTATAAGACTTGCCGTTGTCATAGTGTCTCTTCACAGCAGTAGAAATCCTAACTAAGACAGAAATGAACATGAGCTCCCATCCCTAACCAAAAAAACTATATCCAATTGTCAACCATTCTCAAAGGGAAAGTCCGTTTTCTTTAATGGAGTCTGAGGAGGCATATAGACCACTCTTAGAGTAGTTACATGCCAACATTGGAAAGCAACACAAAACAAACTCAATTTTTGGTAAGTTTTGTGTTTGTTTGTTTGGTCTTGTGCATATAACTTTGTTTGGGCATGTTTTATCTTACTATTTCTTTACTTTTATATTATGGTTTCTGATTTTGTGATGGAGGTTATTATTTATTGTGTTTGTTTCTCTCTCTGTTTCTTTTGCTTCTTTGCTATGTTTATTTTTTCTGTTTTTTGTTGGTTTGTTTGTTTTGTTTGTCACTTGTTTGTTTTCTAAAGAGAGACATGATGGGGAAAGCAAGTATAGACTTGGATGAGTAGAAGGCAAGGAGGATCTGGGAGGAAATGGGGAGGTAGCAGCTATGCTCAGGATATGTTATATGAAATTTTAATTTAAAAAATCCCCATCCAGTAACTGTAAGCCAAGCATAGGTGGGAATGCCTCAAGAGCCCTTGCTTCATCTCACAAGCATTTCCTGCTAGAAAACAAGATGTGACCCTTAACAACCATTGGAAAGTGTATTTTCTAATTGACAGGTTCCCAAGGTGGGTTTCAACCCCTATATGGGTCAAATGACTTTTCACAGATGTCGCCTACCAGGTATCCTGCATGTCACATATTTTCATTATGGCTTATAACAGCAGTAAAATTACAGTTATGCAGCAGCAATGAAATAATTATATGTTTGTGGGTGTGAACACAATGAGGAGCTGTATTAAAGGATCAAATCATTAGAAAGGTTGTTAGCCTAGTATACGTCACAACATTCCTTGACACATTGTTGGGCCTCTTATGATTAAAGATTGCTCACCCTTTAACAAAATATCATATACTCAGTTCTTATGTAGGTCGTATGCAGCAGCTGGACTTAAACACAGAGAAGCCACAGTGCTTATTGTGTGTCCCTCAGAAGGTTTGCCTCATGCAAATGCATGTGAAAATTGGGAGGGGCAGCTGCAGAGAATCTTGTATTTTCAGGGAATCAGATATGATAGAGACACTATATTCTCTTCCCTTGCTTTTCAGGGTTAGTTTTTCCTTCCATAGCATGTTCTGGGAACTCTGTTCCTTGCACAGAATATTTTTAGGGTTCATAGAGTTCCATACAGAAATCTCAGCCAGACAAATGGTCAGGTTTGGAAGATGTTTTGTTTTGATTTGTTTCCTTTAAAATACAAATGTGATCCCTATTGCCTCCCTTCCTGGGCTGTGCAGCACTCCCTGTAGTCTGCTTCCGAAGACCCCAGGACAAAAAGGAAGGCAATGTAAACTCACACTTTACAGTGAAGAATCCTTTCCACTATGAGCTTTGCCATCTGATAGTAATTAATAAAACCACTCACTGATTGCATGGATCACATGTGCCCTTAACATTGCACACCCAGGTGCTGCTTCAGATATGTCAGCTTTCTTGACAGAACATGGTCTAAATATGAGGAGTCATTAGGTGATTCCTATGGGATTGATATTCTACAAAATCAGGAGGTACTGAAAAAAAAAATGTGCCAGCTAAGAAAGTCTCAAATAGGTGTGAAAAAGAAATGTAATACATTATCAGGGGAAGAATTTTAAAACAGGAGAAATAGTGTTGAATTATAATTAGTTGACTTGGAGGAAAGAAAGTATGAACTTGACCTAGTGATAACACATCTAAAACATTGCAATAATTTAACCAACAAATAATGTATCACACTAACACAATTAAGATATTTTAAGCAGAAAGAATCATGTGAATATCCATAAAGATGGTTGAGCAGGGAAAGGTGCCTGTTGCTAAGCTTAAGAAACTGAATTTCTACTCTTATTTCTTTTACTTACTTTGAAGAACTGGACTTTGGCGTCAATGAAAAAAAAATAAATAAACTCTTCTAACTTTTTTTTTTCTAACTTTATTTGCTGAATTCTATGAGGACAGTGACTAGATTTTAAATTGTTGTTTTAAACTGGATTTTGTTTGTTTGTTTTTGCAGTTCCATTATTTATTCATTCATTTATTTATTTATTTATTTATTATTTTTTATTTTTTTTGAATCTCATCAGAAGCTAAGTCTTGGAAACTGAAACAGAGGAAAGCAAGGTGTCAGTGAGAGATAGCATGGAGGACCCTCAGCAGAAAGTGTTTTGTTTTTAAGTGTTACTACAATTGCTCCGTATTGTGTGTTCAAATGCACACAGTCTTGTGTTCTGTGTTTTGGAGGTAAAATGCTCAAAAGTTCAGCTATACATTTGAGTGGTAATGTAACTTTAGACAAGAAAGATATAGCATCTCAAAACAGTAGCCTCCATTTTGTTGTGTGTGTCCATGATCGGGAGGACACACAGAAGTTGACTTGGGGAATCTACTGAGCTTTCAGAAGTAGGCATGGGTAATTGGAGGTGGCACTGTTCTGCTTTTCTCCTTGACATTCGATATTTCACCATGAACAGCTTCCTACCAAACATGGAAACAACATTAAACTTACTGTTGGCTTGTAAAATTAAGGAACTATTTTCTTCGCAAAATAAATTAAAAGAAGCAATATCAGAAGCGTTGATTAAAATACTGAGATTGTACTGTGTTTTCTAATCTTAATAGTTTGTGCTCTCTGAATGACAGTTTGTCATATAAAAATAAGTAAATTTTTTCTGTTGCAAAATGTTGGTTTTAGTAGTAGTAGTCGCTAATGTGATGGACTGAAATGTTACGTTTCATATAATACATTTCAAGTAAACATACGACCTGTTATACTCTACATTAAAATCCAATCAATTAGAGTCTTCTGGAATCTATAGGGCACCTACTTCTTATTGTAACTGTATTTTCAGGTTCCTTCTTGGGAAACATTTTTATAAAAGACAGTATTTTATTTTTTTTAATTATATGTGGATGTTGATGTATGTACACACACACACACACACACACACACACACACACACACACACACACAGTGGCCAGAGGCAGACATTGGCTACCCCAGAGCTGCATTTACAGACAGTGGTATGGTAGGTGCTGCAAACTGACAGTTGGACCCTTGCAAGAGCAGTCAGAGCACTTCAACCTTGAAGACATCTCTCCACCCCGTAAGAAAATGTCTTCTCTTATTTTCTCAATAAGAAATAATGTTCCTTAATCTAAACATCACTAACATATTATTTAATTTTTACAGTTTTAATTTGATACTTTAGTCTCCAAGGTCTGTTGTTCCATTTATAGCAGCAATTTGTCAATGAGACTAGTAAAATGTCTTACATAGAAATGAGTACATGATCCATTAAAATTGAAAGGTGAAGGAGACCAGAGAACTCTACAGGTTCTCATTAGTTCTGCAACACTGACTGAAAACCTGATATTAGAAAACGTTCCACTGAGCAAAAGCAGAGAAGAACTTTCCAAAACACAACGCCCACCCCATTGCCATGTGGGCTTTTCTATTGCCCTACTGTGTGCACAGTGCAAACACTGCTGTAGGAACAAACAACTACAGAGAGGAAGCAAACACGCTGTCTGCCGATTTTAACCAGCAGCGCCTTCTAAAGAGGTCAGAAACCTTATTATAGCCCAACACTATCAATATCAATTCTGTAATCTTTTGACTTTTAAAATTATGCTATGATTATGATTGCATCATCTTCCCCTTCCCCTTCCTTCCACCAATGCTTCCTCTACACCCTGCTTGCTTTCTTTATAATTCTTGACCACATTTTTACACTTGTCACTGTGTTTACACACACACACACACACACACACACACACACACTAATATATACATAGTATACATTCCTATATATATTAGTGCAACCTGAACAATTAAGACAGAATAACATGGTAAAAAGAAAGGGGTAAAAATCATGAAACCACAGCCATAGACAAATAAGTATGAGCAACTTAGGAATGCTGAGATATTGATAAAAGGTCTTCCCCAGAGAAGAGCACACAAATTTTTTATTTAGTACCAAATGGTCAGTCCTAAGATCTTATGTGAATAGTTAACATTATAGAAACACATTTTTATATTTATTTTACCTCACTCAGAATACTAAGGTTTATTTGACATTATTTAAATCATTTTATGTTCTCATTATAAAGCTCATTGGTATTGCATGAAGTCTATGAATACCATTTGGCAACTTTCACATTGGGGTTTGCTTTGTCTGGGAAATCTGGATTCCCCATTAACGATACCAGAATTCGATGAATAATCGTAGAGACCTCTGTTTTGTTCCTTTGTCCAGAGATTATTTTTAATAATTATGTTCTCATTTCTACGTAGACAAATACAATATACTGGTATCTGTTTTTCTCAGATAACTTTGTCACTGTTATCAGAATATCTTAGTTCCTACAGAGGATCAAAAATGCAATTTTCATAGTGCTTAGGTTGAGAAAGTAAAAACATGATTGAAATCATATCTTGTGTGATTTATGACAGACTTTGTTATAAGATAAAATAATAGCTATGATCACTGGAAAACTGTTGGGCATAAATTGAGAGCATTGGCTGAGAAATTCTATTGGTGGGTGATTTGTGTGCATTTTTGAAAATCCAAGTCATTGCATGACACATGAACTCTGTAGGTGCTTCATTTTGGGATGTTTGCTCTTATTAAAATACTTGTGGAATGCTTCATCAAAAATTAATTTTATATTGCTGCTTGGTGTAAGAATTGCTTTCCTCCAATATCTGAGAGAAATGTCATTGATTCATGGATGCTTCATATTTTATAATTATATCATTTTAAATACTGCTTAATTTGGAAGACTGACTCTTAATATAAATTATTGAAAACCAATGAATTCTGTATATTAATATTCCAAAACAACTTGTTCAACTTTTGTTTAACAAAATCATAATGGATACAACTCAGTAGTTATGACAGTTCTCTGTCAAATAATTCTAGTTGTCCCCAAAACTAAATACATTTTGAATAATTAAACAATTAGTAAGTATCTTATTTTATGCTTTGGATACATATAAATATATAAACAATAAGATGTAGAAACATATTATTGTACCTAAAGGAGTAGCTATACAGATAGACACAGATTTAGAAAAAGCATATAAAATAGTATATAATGGTTGTGAACTCAAATTTTTTCTGCATTATGTAATTTTGTGCTGTGCCAGTGCAATGAAAAATAAATACGTGCATTGAGTATTTAGTATGTGTCAAGCATCATTTATATGCCCTGTATTTTGTCTTTAAGTTAATTTTAGTGCAAAGGTGGTTTAAGTTTTATATATCTGATAAGAATACCAACCACAAAAATTAAATGTTTTGCTAAAACCATAAATCAGAAAGACAGTTTTAGTTTTAGTTTGTATGTGAGTTCTTTGAGAAACTGTTCATTTATTTGCCATACACAGAAATAAATATGGCACCTCTTGTAAAAATAGAATCCATTTAAGGATTATTCTGGCTTTATAAAATAATGTAGGTTAATATGCTAGCTAATGGGTATCTATTGCAGTGAAAGGGCATACCTTCTTCTTCATCATTTTTATTGTTTCTTTTTCCTTCGCCCATATTTAAAACTATCATTTACTGACTTTTAATATTAATAAATGTTTTTTTAAAACATCAAATGTATGTCTAAAGCCAAGATATGTAGACACTAATATATTGATGATTGGAAATGCTTAGCTATTGTTATCCAAAATCCTAAAATGTATAATATAATCTGTTATTTCACTTGCAAAATGAAAATACCAGTAAAACAACCATATATATGAATTTCCAAAGTACACATATATTCTTATTTATTTGAATGGCAAATGAGTCCCGATTATTGTCTTAAAAGGCAAAATATTTCCAAGAACAACTGTTTTTTGTTTTTTCTTTTTTGTTTTTTGTCAATGCTGTGTAGGTAGGGATAGAGAACTCTCTGAAGCTGAACGTTTGGACACATGAGATGCATGGTAGAAAGTTCTATGGGATGGAAGGAAGATTCTATGCATTTAAATAAGGTGACTTAATCCTTTCTCTTTCCTTGTTTTGAATGGTCACCTTGATTTAAAATCGCCTTTGGAAATGAGGAACAGGAACCTGTTTTGACAGACAGTGTTTTTGAGTTAATTGCAGTGGGGGTTTTCTCTTCTTTTGTGTCGGTCATGATGACTTGCCTACTATTTTCCAGCAAGGTTTGCAACGCAGTAAAGTGTAAGGCAAACACGACTGAACCTTTCATTTTGTCAGAATTTGTTTTGATCGTGCAATTACCAAAACTGCTTTTGCGGATTTGTATTTCATTTTAATTGGAACAAAATAAGTGGTGTCAGCTAAGATACAGATTGCTTTTTACATTTGCTGACAGGGAAATATATCTTATTAGATATTTAAATCGTTTACTTCCTTAAATAGACTTGCATCTTGAATAAAGTTTTGAAAATAGGTTGACTATTAAAATTAAGAACTGGCTAAATGTGTTCTTTAATTTCTCACTTGAATCAAAATGTTTGATTCAAATTTCCTTGAGACAGACAAAAGTATAGTAGGTGTTACGAGCACGTTTTTCCCTCTGCTGGTCTGGTCCCACTCTTTGTTCCTCCCCGCTGGCCGCCCAATCCTGCCGCCATGCAAGCACCAAATAACACTCAGAGACTCTGTATTTGATACAATCCTGTTGGCCAGTTACCATTATTGTTTATGGGCTAGCTTTGTCTTAATTATTAACCCATTTCTACTTATCTAAGTATTTCAACGTGGTCATCTTATCCGAGCACAGCGGGCCGGCATCTTGCTTCCTCTAGGCTTTTCATGCTAACTCCTCCTAACTACTTCCTCTTTCCTCCTTGTCTCCTAGCCCCACCTATCTTGCTTTCCCATTGGCCACAGTGCTTTATTCATTAACCAGTATGAGAAACATATTTACAGAATAACATCTCCCATCATCTCTTTTCTGTCTAAAATAAAAAGAAGGGTTTTAACCTTAACATAGCAAAATATATCAACAGCTATCAAATAAGAATCACATTTAACAATATTTAGTCCATTAATATTTTGTAAGACTTAAATAAAATATCATCTATCCTATCTTTGTGAGTCTAAAGCCCTATATGTAACTTATCTTTAATCCTAACTAAGGAAAACTATAACCATAACTATCTGTCTTCAACTCCTTCAAAGACCACAGAAGGATAATATATAAACTCTAGAAATGACAGAGACAACTCATTGCCTGGTCAGTCACCTGAAGTTCTTCTGTAATGTTCCATCTTCAGCCCACAGGCCATAGTGTGTCTGGAAGAAATCCTCAGCAAAGCAGAAAACTTTAAACGGTCCACCTGTATTGGAAGTTTGTCAGTTATTTTTCTCCGTGTCCTGCAGAATGTCTGGCAGACTCTTCCACGAAGCAGCAATCCTGTAGCAATGTCCATCTTGTATCAGCAGTCACTTTCCTGTGGGTCCTGCATTTCCAGTTTATACAGCATAAAGTCAAACAGTCTAGACAAGAGCAGTATCTTGTCCCAATGGCTAGTCTTGCCATATTAGAAGCAAACTCCATAACACATTTTCTCGATGTCCATCTTTCTTTCTGACACAGGTGGTGTTACCAGGAGCAGTTGTGCCTCACTGTCAATAAAAACCCTAAACCATTTTAAATGTCATATTCTGTAGATCTTTGAAAGGCTTGAAGAATGCCTATTCATCTCAAATACATCTCTGTATATCTAGAAATTCTAACTTAACTCCAAGTTTTGACTATCATAGGTAACTCTCTATAGCCTGTACTAAATTATACATTACACTTTTCAATGAGCTATATAAACACAATACCTAAACAAGAGGAGAAACATACATATCACAAAATTGACCTTAAATTTGTATCAATAAATGAAAATCCATTCCAAAAAAAACCATAATTCCCTTTTTATCTTTAAAAAGATTGGTTGTGGTAATTAACCATTTATAACCAAGCCAATTTAAATGAAAACAAACATTTATAAACAATAATTGGGAATTTGGGCATTGTTCTTTCCAAACTACTTCCTGCTGGTGGGGGGCAATGTCATGGGGATCCTAAGAAGATGCAGAAATCTTGGCTGTAGTGGTCTGTAAGGTTGAATTGTCCCATTGACGTTCCTTCTGGGGGTCTTGCTTGATCAAACCACGTTTGTCTGGAAGGAATCCAAAGCTTTTCATATTCTGTGGAAACAAAATTAAAAATCCTTTTCCCTAGTTACTTGTCCTTGAACTTAAATTTTGGAGTCAAAGCATTTTTATAATATATATATATTGAATTAATCCAGTAGCATTTCTTTTATCAGTTGTTACTTCCTCAGCAGTCAAGCAATTTAAATATAACAGTACAGCGTATAATATCCAAAGTTTCTCTGTGCTTTCCGTCTTTACCTGACCTTTTTGTATTACTCTATTTCTTCTACTTCTATTTTTACATATTTTGAGACAGGGTTACTCTGTGTAACTTTTATCTGTCTGGCATTCACTCTGCATAACAGGTTTTTTTTTTGAAATCACAGGGTTCTGTCTGTCTCTGCCTCCTGAGTGCTGAGATTAAAGGCTTGTGCCACCACACTCTGTCTTTTTTAAACCACTTTATTTCTTTTCTCTTTCTCTCCCAAGCCTACGTATATTTTAAAAAAAACAGTATATAGTAGTACTTTTTCTTAATGTGAATCTGTCTTTAAACTTTCTTTATCTTTTTCTGGCCACGAGTCTTTTATCTGCTAAACAACATTCCTAAAATGAAAGCCACAGTTTTTGTTTGTTTGTTTTTGTTTTTTGCGGTCTATCCAAGATGGTGGTGGCTATTTTACCGCCAGCAGTGACAGCTGTGCTCACTGCCTTGGTCTAAGCTGCATCCACAGCATGCTGCCAGCCTGGAGATGTGGTCACTCTCATACACACCAATGAATTATTAGCAGAGCTCTTTAAAATCAGTGCAGTTTTTTGCCACTTATGCGGGGTTAGGAAACCTCCCTTAAAGGAGCTGCGCAAATCTCTGTCTCTATCAAAACAAAGTTTAACCAAGAAAAATACTGCTACCAAGAAGCCTTGCTTGTCTCTGTTCTTTTGTTTCTAAAAACTATGTTTTAAGCTTTTGTTAAGTTTTAAGTGAAAGTTCTCAGTTCCACTTCTGACACCATTACAGAATGGATATAGGTAGATTAGCCTAGCTTCTTGTGAATTATTTAGTAAGAGTGAGACATTAGTATTACAGCTTACATTTTTATATATTCTTATCTGTGGTAACCTATGTAAAATTAAGTTTATTCCCTTCCTGGAAGAATTGTATATTATATTTTGTCATATTGTGTCAAATCTTTCCATTTATGATGTTTTATGCACATTATTCTTGCCATATTCTATGTATGTATACTTTTGCTTGTGTTCAAAACATTTTTATATTGATACAATTTGGGATATTTGTCTTGCTGCCCTTTTGAGCTCTACCTCTTGTTTAGACATTTCTACTCTACCTCTAATTTAGGAATTTACGTGTGTGTGTGTGTGTGTGTGTGTGTGTGTGTGTGTGTGTGTACATAGTTATATTGTTTAGGTATTTATCATTGCTTTACTCAAGGAAGTTTTATTCAGGTTTTTCAGCTAAGTTCCTGAGTATTACAGATTATCCTCACCTTTGCTTCCTTTGCCTATGAGATTAGTTTGACATAGATGCTTAATCTTCAATCACTTCATAGACCTGCAGAACATGGCATTTAAATGTTTTTATATTAGTACTCTGTTGACATGAGACACTGTTGCTCCTGACAGCACTGTGGACTTCCCTGAAAATATGTTGGACACTGTTGTTGCTCCTTCTGGAGTTCATCCTCACTACAGCTAATGGTCTCTTTGGCAAGGAACTGCCCCCACCTTGACCACTGATTTGGACATGTGGTTCTATGTGCTTGCAGGAGACAAACATAGAAGACTGCTGAACCTTGCCAAGTCAGGGTAAGACAGCCTTTCTACCTCCCTGCTTTTATTGTGGTCTGTCAAATACTCCTGGCCTTAGCCAAAACTGTCTGTACCAATGTTGCTGTGAGACCTTGGTGACTGTCCAGGTAGCTTGCTGTTTGTGTCCTCGCTGCACCTTTTGGAAGTTGCCCATCCGCACTTCCTGTCTACCCTAGTATTGTTATTTTCCTTCTCAGGTCTTGATGAGGTTTTAGATTAAACTATCAGAACTATTATTCTCTCTTTCTAGTTAGATATATTAGGTACTAGACTTAAGCTTTCCAGCTTAGGACAACTCTACTGTAAACTCCCTTATGCCTTCACCCTAGGACTAGATAAGTAGGTCGTTTTGTTCTCGATTTTCCTTCTCTTAGAGCACACTTGTTATTCACTGTTTTATATATAGTTTTGTATCAAGCTTAAATCTTTTCTTTAGACTAAAAGGGGAACTTTAGTGGGATATTCACTTTGTCTGCTTCTATGACACTGACCACACCCATTGGGGGTGGAGCCAGGGGCAGAATTGACCCATGGAACTTGGTCTGAGGAGGAGCCTGGGATAGCTCTCTTTCTGGCGGTACACGGAGAGAGGAGCATCCGGTTCCAACTGCTGTGTTCATCTGTCTGTGTTGTGAGTTGTTTCTCCCTGAATAAACATCTATTTGGCCTATTTGTTTATCCTGACCCTTATTAAACTGCGGTAAGTAGGCATTTCAATTTTTATGATATTGTAAGTGGATATAGCAGTTCATACTTTATCAATGTACTAAGCAAATGTGTATGAGTTCTCTTGCAACCTGAATAAAAGAAGTATTCTAAATTTGTAATTCATTTTGTATTTTAACATACATTTAATTTATCCAAAATAAAAATTAAATCTATCTTCTCAAGCAACTACAAGGTGGAATACCACTATTCTGTCAGATTAATCAAAACCAATATGGTGCAAATATTTAATTTACATGTTTTCCTTTTGAGAAAGATAATGACATTTACTGATCGAGTCACTGTGTATGTTGCTGCTGAGGACCTCGGTTTTCAGCAGAGGCTCTGAGGCAAGTGGGCCATACTTCTGTACCCAACATAAGGGAAGCCAGGTGAAGTCCACCACGTAAAAGTTAATACCAGAAATTTCCAGATGTCAAGTTTCCCCTCCAACTTTAAATTATTATCTTAAAAGTTTTACAATAAGATAATGAAAAATACATTTTTTAAAAAAGAATGAATGAAAACCTAGTTACTAGGGTAATGGTAAACAACTTAGCTGTGGTTTTATACCTTCCAGGAGAGTGAAAAGTCAGTGTTCTCCAAAGGAATTAAACTAGTTATATAAGCAACTCCTGGGAAGATCTCGTGTTCAGGGGTAGTTGACCAACAAAGAATCTACAAAACCCTACAGGTATTTTTTAGAGAAACAGGAGGAAAATATCAAATGGTCACAGGGAACTTGTTCATTTGTGTTAATTGTTGGTACTGGGGAAGGCCTTTCATAGTCCCAAAGCTGTAAGTAAAAAAAAGAAAAAAGAAAGAAAAAGCAAGATAGCTGTGGTTGTACTGTCTCTGCTGGTAGAAGGTAAAGGGGAGGGAGCGCATAGATTGTGTAGAGTTTCTCTGTTGAAAGGGAGGAAGATCAAAAAAGAACCTGCGAGTTCTCAAAGGCTTTTGACTGGCATTCTAGCCCTCAAAATTAAAATAGAACCCTAGACTGCAATTATTGGAGTTATTTCTTAACCTGGTCACCGTGTATCTGACCAAAGATCAGTATACAAGACAAGAGACTCACCGACAACTAAACAGTTCTAAAATAGCACAAATAATCTGATGAAAATAGACAAAGTACATTGGAGACCACCTACATCCCATTGAACTGTCTGTGCTTGACAAATGGATAAAGAAAATGTGTTGTACCATGCAATACACAGACAATAGTATTTCATTGAATAAAAGGTAGATCTGCCTACGTATCCCAACAACATGTATGGATATATGCCAAGAGAAATGAACCAAGCAAATATTGAAAAATATGTCAGGAATCATCACTCAACAGCAAATTTGTGAAAGCAGAAAATAAATAGTAGCTCTCAGGGCCTAGAGGATGGACCAGGAGGAGGTTATTGCTCAATGTGGATTAAATCTTTGTTATGAAAGATGAACGCATCCCAAAGTTCTGTTCTACAACCCCACAGCTGTCAATTAGGGTGTAACAATGGGTACTTAAACATATATTAATGGGATAACTATCCTGCTAAGTGGTTTACATAACATTTATTTGCATATAATATCTCACAAAATGTAAATATTTATATGTGCATAAATGAGTGTTATGATAAATATGCCCAAATGCATGAAAATCTATACACTGGATATTTGCTTGATTCATATATCACTTAAAATTCAGTGAAGCTTAATATAGAAAACTTGGCAAGCAAAATATTGACAATGATTCTGAATGTCATAACCCAATGCTCTCAGAGGCAATACATATGGCTATACTGAAAGGATTAATGAAGACACGATGTTTGACTAGTATGTTACATATGTGTATGTATGTACTTGGTATCTCTGAAGTGTCTCAGTGTATAGGCTATGTTAGCTATATGTTGTTTATGTGTATATATGTATTTTGTCTCTGAGTGTGTCACAGTGTATAGGCTGTGCTAGTTAGGAGACCCTACTGACTCAGCCTTCTCAGTGCTGTGATTATATGTGTACAACTACAATGCTATCATATCTGATAATTTCTTAGTGTTAAATGTTTTCAAGTATTCTGTAGTCCTATCTTAAAATATTGACCTGAAGCAAACAATCTAGCCTTTGTTGTTAAGGTATCACTAGAGGAAGCTACCAATTACAAGGCATATTAACCAAAATATTATTTTTCCTCAAAAAATAGTGTATGCGTGCAATTCTGTAAAACACCATCACTTAAGTATTGCTTCTGACCTTCATCTCTCTATTTTAGCTGTGTAAAAGCTTTTACCATCTGCAGATACCTAGGCTGTGGTGTACTTTTGATGCTCTGCAGGGGAAACGGGCTTATAAAATATAGATGGTGACGGGTACGTAATAAAGGAGCCACTGTGATGTTGTTACAGCAAAGCATGACTCTAGTCAGAGCAGGTCCACATAGCCACGGTCACAGTAATCCCTCCAGAGAAATGCCATTGCATCCAAAACCTTATGGAGGTGGAATTATGTATTAAATGGCACAGCTCCCTTTTAATTTATTGTTTTGTGAAATATTTACTGCCTCTGATTCATCAATTATCAAACACACTTCCACCGTTCATGCACCCGATTCCCCTCTGCAAGTAGCCTTCTCTTTATGAAAAGTTGTTTTAAAATATGGTCCATTGATTGCTTTTCATTCTGGGAGATACTGTATCTGCACGCATCCACAAAGAAAATGCCTTTCAGCTTTCTTTGAAGTCAGTCAAAGTGTGCCAGACATGAGGTAGCTCTAGAAGGTGCTGACAGGTAACAAATTGACACATAGCAAATCATTTCCTTGTGCAGAAATATCACCAAGAAGGATAATCTTTCTTTCTTTCAGGCACACGTTGACCTCAGGAATCTTTTCTCTAAGTGAAGTATGTCAGCCCAAGTATTGATTTCATTAATAAATCATAGATGGATAATTCAGAGTGCAGATGTCATTAACAAGCTGAAACAAGGCTTCTCTAAGTACACTGGGCATATGAAAAATTGATTGTTACGTAGAGAAGCCAAATGATCTAGAGAATATGTTCTATTCTCAAAATGTGTTCACACCATTGTTGTTTCAGTCCAGTGTGTTTTTTATTTTAAATCTCTGGACTGACAGAGTCATACTTAAAACAGCCCCAACTCATGACATACTACAGGTCACCAAAGATTGGAACATTTTTCGGGAGCTGAGAAAAATGTTTCTAACAAATACAAAATTCTATTTCTTTAAATCATAGTAAAAGAAAAAATAATAATTTGGAAATAATTTCATTTAAAAGATCGTTTTGAAAGAATGACCCTATCAATACTATACTTAATAAGCATAAATCTACTTATATCATTCTATAGACAGCTCCTATTTATTGCGAATAAGTGCCCACCATTTTGACACAGGACAAAGAATCAAGATCAAGTGTAGATATGTTTGCCCATAGCTGCTTTACTTCTAGCATCATTCTGAATCATGTTTATTTCTTAAATTCATTTTTATTTTATATGTGTGAGTATTGTTGCGTGCTGTTTGTACATGCACCATGTACATGCCTTGTTGCAAGACTTTCCTTTGGGACATCAACCAGCTCCCAAATAAAGACATAGAGACTTAGTATTAGCTATAAATGCTCAGCTTTTGCTTGCACCCATTCCTGGTTATTTTTTTTCTCTCCAGTGCAAAACTAACCTGTTTCTCTTCATCTACGTTTGGCCTGGGGTCTTTTTACCTTTCTTTTGTTCTGTGTGTCTGTCTCTGTTTCTGGCTGGCTAGCCCCTGGCATCTATCTCTTTTCCTCCCTCATTCTCCTCTCTCTTCTTCGATCCCAAGCCTAGATTTCTCCACCTACTTGTTCGCTGTGCCCTCCAGTGACACCCATCCCTCCATTGCCCAGCTATTGGCCATTCATCTTTTTATTAGACCAGTCAAGTGCCTGAGACAGGCAAGGTAAAACAGCACCCCTTATTCACACATTTAAACAAATGCAGCATAAACAAAAGTAACACATCTTTGCCTAGTTAGAGTAAAATTCCACAACAACCCACAGAGGTTAGAGGACCTCTCTTAAAGGCATTTAATCTCCTGCAACTGGAGCTTCAGGCAGTTTTTCTGTTGCCTACTGGGTGCCTGGAACGAAACCTGGGTTCTCTGGAAGAGCAGCGAGTGTTTTCAATCACTGAACCATCTCTCCTGTACTCATTTTGTATTATTTAGGCTGAAAAAAAAATCAATGAATTTGTTTTCCTCACCACAGGTATATCTTCTCAAATTATACTTACTATATATGCTCTACGGCGCTGCAAAGCATCTATCAATCATGAGCTATTTTATGGCAATAATATGTTTGATTGTTCTCTACCAGACTGCGTTTATTATCGTGAACTTTCTGTACCTCAGTTTTGTCAGTTATTTATAGTAATTGGACATGATGGTTAGAAGCCTTCAGGTTACATCTACATGTCAAAATATCACCATGCTTTGGTTTTTTAGATTAAAATAAGTATTTCGTTGTTGCATCATAATCGAAGAGAGAAATGGTATAGGAGACAGGGGTTTCAGTCCTAGGGGGAAGCATTTCTTCGGACTCACAAAAGAGTTCTGAGTCAGTCCAGATTTCCATGAGCAGCTCAGTGGCAATCATCAAAGGCTGAGCACAGAAAAAAAGGAAGGTTTCCCCAAGAGACATCGAACAGGCATTATCCTTGCCATTTAAACAAGGGTTGTCTATGGGATCTTAATGTCCTATTTGTATTTATGACACTTGTTGATTTGGAAGTAAAAAACAAATAAATCAACAAAAAACATATATTCAGGATCCAGATGGGAATCCTCATCAGACATGAACCAGCTGTGGATGATACTCCTAATGTTCTCTGGAAGCTGTAGTATTCAAATAGGTTTTAAACCTTTTGTTTTGGGGCTGGAGAGATGGCTTGGAGGTTAAGAGTACTGGCTGCTCTTCCAGAGGACCTGAGTTCAATTCTCAGCCTACATGTGGCAGCTCAGAACCAACTATAATGAAATCTGGTGCCCTCTTCTAACCTTCAGGCATAACACTATATACATTAAATATTTGGAGTAGTTTAAAACACATAAGAAGAGAATAAATACAAACAGGGGCAGATATAATATTTTATTTAATGAGACTCATGCTCTGATATAAGAGATAAGGAAAATAATTTTTCCTCAAGCTGCTAAACCTTAACTGTGATCTTAAACACCAAAATCTTTTTCACAGCTTTGTTATTCAAACAACTGTGAGACATGATCTAATTGTACTCTCCTTAGAAGATGTTCATTGCACGTTTGGGTCTTGTGGCATTTTCTTTATGATATAAGGTTTGATATTCCTTAATATGCCACCAAAATCTGCACTGGTACTGATTCATCTGATTCAAAATGAGGCTCTAATATCCCGGAGTCCCCATGCATTGCTAGAAGCTAGACTGATTGCCACCCCTAAAGCACAAATATCACCCCAATAGGCATGGCAGAAAGGGAGAGTCTTAGATGTTCATAGATATCAGAGTAAAAAACAAACCTTGATATTCTGAAGACCAAACCTCCATAAACACATAGAGAGTTCCTGCATTTAAAATGCTACCAAAATCCGTTGAAAGCAAAACCTGCGAATGTACACATATGTGCGCATGTATGTGCATATAGTAAAGGACTTGACTCTTGGACATGAGGGATTCAATCAGTTTCAGATTATGACAACAGATTCCATGTATCTTCTAAGTGGGGTCTGTGACTGTCACCTGGATTATGGTTGACCACAGACGATAACTTCGTATCCTGTAGCCTGACAGTGTTGACGACACAGCTCTTGCAATCTTTTTTGGAAACTGCTTACAATGTAAGGAGTATCACTCTCTTAGCGCTTTCTAAGTGGAAGTGTTTTAAGCAGCCAAGTTCTGAGGACAATGAAACACATCACTAAAACAAAAAGAATATGGTCTGTAAGACGGATGGTACCAAATGTTGGGGAGGCTGTGGAGAAGAGGATCATGGTGACTTCACATCTGCTCCACAGACATTATCATTTAACCCAGGGTTTCTGTACCTCTGTAACCTGTCAAGTAAATATGAAATATGAGTCCAACCATAGGCTTGTACATGAATTCTTGTATCAGCATCATTTATAATAGTACAAAACTTGTCAACTGGTGAATTGATAAACAGACACTTTCTACAGAATGGAAGGGGCTTCCAGCAAAATGGAGGGAAGCACTCGGAAATGCAATCCTCTGGGTGAACTTCTCAGCCATTTCTCTCGGCGAAGCAAACTAGATAAAAACACAAGCAGCGCACATTGTGTGGAACACAGTTCCAGGTGGGATATTTTAACGAGGCATGGATTTTCTAAAAAAAAAACCCAAACAACAGGGGAGTGGCTGGTTTTCTGAGGTTACAAAGGAAGTCAGGCAAGGACCTAGAATGAAGGCTCTTGGTGGAAAGATTTTGAAATTGGGCTGTGATGATTTTTTCCCACCTACTCACAGTTGTTGTTGAAATTATGGAACATGTTCAAAACATGAATTTTTGATATGCAAAACTTAATCAAGATGCTTTCCAAATGATGCCATAGTAATGCAAGGTAAACCAAGGTCTGTAAATCAGATTATCTCCAGTACCAGGGTCCTTGACCTCGTAGTATGCTGCCAATCTGTAGTGTCCCTGCTATTTCTGAACAGCTTTTTAAAAAAAAAAAACTCTAATTCACAAGCTGGAATGAAATCACAACAAGAAATGTCACATCCTTGCACTACAAAAATATCCAATAAAATGTTATGACCTCTGATCAAGTGCATTACTACATAAGGGTGCTTTTTTTTTCTGAATAAGATTATGCAACTGTTATTCAATTGACTTAATGTGATTCAACTGTGCTGGTTAAAACATAGAAAAGTTAGTCGACAAAATGTCTTTCCACATTTTACTGTATGAAAATAAAACAGTGCGGACACCACCAGAGACTCCGAACAAAGTTGCGGAAACAAAGTTAGAATGGATTTTGTGTTTGTTTGTTTTAGATGCAAACCCTTCCTCTCCCCTTTGTGTCTTCTCTTTGGCTCTACTCTACTGATTCTATTTTTTTTTCCCCTCAAACTCTCTGAGTGTTTTTATTTGGTCCAGTGATGGATTAAAGATCCTGTCACTTGTTATAAAATATTTATATTAGAATCTCAAGGAAGATGTTCAGTCACCAAAAAGCTGATAATAACTCAGAGTGTCTGTTTAATGTGCTGTTTTTAGAAATTCACTGACAGATTTGATTAGCTGTAAGTGAGAAGAGAACAAAGCTAGAATGTGTATTTTGTCTGGTCAGCAGCTTTCCTCAGAGGATACATTTACTGTGCTCTGCCAAGGATACAGAAGGTCTAGAGAGTTTATTTCCAAACCTTAACAACAAGGCCACCTATGCTGTTGCTTTATTCAAGTTAAAGTAACATCTGATAATCATGTTCTCCTCTTGGCAAAATAAGAAATCTTAGAAACTGGGTTTATCACACGTTCCAGGTTTTTCAAACATCTAGTTTAGAAATTATAAGATTAGATGTGGGTTTTTCCTGCAATGTTGGGCTCTGCTGAGCATAATTTCACTACATTGTAATAATTTTCCTCTACAGTAGTGTGTAGAACTTCATAATAAACTTATACTCTCTGTTATTTAAAAAAAAATAAAGTTAATGTCTGTCATTTGGAATTAACATTTGAAAGTTATCTCTAATTTTTCTACTTCTATAATCCACTTACTCATATCAGGAATGCCCTAGAATGTTCTTCAAACACAAATAGATTTAAGACAAAACAAACTGAAGTTAGTGCCAATAATTTTGTGTTCCTATTTGTTGTTATTTTTAACTGATGATTAGAAATCAGGAAATGTGAAGCCCATCAAAACATCAGTCTATGATTGGAGATAACAAACATACCATATGACTTCAATACAACACCTGCATAGTCATGCAATAATAAAACATATTTGAAAGAGTAAAAGTTCTAACGTTTTATTCGATTTTTCATTTTATTATATCAAATAGTATGTTTAAGTTGATCTTTATTTTGTCATAAGTGTATTCATATGGAAATATCATACAGTGGTTGATGTGTACTTTGATTTTTATTAAAATCTTCATTTTTGTGACTTCTTTACGAAATATGTAAGAGATAAAATGTCAGAGGGAAACAATGTTGCAAAATTATGATAGCAATTGATTATATATAGGAAACAGATTAAGTTTAAAGTCAGTAAGCTAAGTCTTGTGAATCACTGTAACTGACATTCAGCTGCTTAGTTACTGACCATAGCTGGTAGCATTCCCATTACTTTTGTTTACTAATTTAATTTTTATTATGGTATAGGTATATTTTAAATATGAAAGCTAAACGTTTGGCTTTTAAGAGATTGTTCTACCTTTAAGTGGGTACGTTCTCTCTTATGGATAACATATTTTGTGATCAAGCTTCTTTTATTTAGTAATATTTACTTAGCATTTACTAGGTTAAAATCACAAATATGTTACTAACTCAAAATTTAACTGATCACACAATGTGTATTCTTCAATAGTCAATAATAATTATCTCAGAATTGAACCAGTTCCTTCGGGAGAGGGGGTGCAGTTGCATCAGATTTATCACTGTAAACAAATGAAACTTGCAAGACCACAGATGTTGTGTTGCACACATTTTCAGTATTGCATGTGTCTTTGAATCGCCACATGCCTATAACCCCTTAGAAGTAACCCCAGTAAACTCACGGGTTTACTAAGAAACACCTGGGTGAAATATTTTCTTTGGCCTGTCATCAGTGCACTATCTTGACTAAATAGACATTTTCCCAGGAAAAGTCACAGAACAGTGGACGACTCAAATTAGGAAATAGCTTTCAGAGAAGAAAATTCACATTGTGGTTGATTGTGTTATTTTATGTTACTGAAAATGCATTCAGAGTGGTGGTTTTGGTATGAGATTAATAGACATTCCTCAAGTATTTTCCTTAGATGTTGAATCCCTCAATTACAAAAAGAATAATTCAGTTAATAGTATCTCTAGTAACCATCCCAGCATTGCAAAACATAGCAGTACTCACTAAGGCAAAGAGATGACCTATGTATGTAGTCATTTCTTTTCCAGGTCAAAGTATCCAACTCTTGTTAAAATTGCTGCTTCACTATGTGGGATTATAACAAGGCCGTCAATCTGTGAAACTCGGCAGCACATGAAATCACCACGGGGAGTCCCATGCATTAAAGAGCAGTCTTTGTTTAATACCTTTGGCCCCTCAACAGAGCTGTAGGGCTAATTGATAAGTTGGATTACTGACAAAAACCACACATTTGATATGATATTAGGAGACACTGGATAAAATCTAACCTGTATTTATTCTCAAGTCTGTATCTGAGAGAACTGACAGCTGTGCAACTTGTGGGTCCACTTTTAATAGCAAACCTAATAGCTGGAAAAAATTTTCACACATGCAAACAATTATTCTGTGATTTTAAAACTGAAATAAAAATGTTTCCTAATTCAGATATTTGCAGCATGGTAAACCTCAAACATAGGTATGGTTTTTTTTTCTTCCCAGAGATGCCCTAAAAAGAAATAACTTCAAGAGAAGGAAAAAAAGTAAGAGCCAGGAGAGGTGAAGCAAAAACATGCCTCCTGGATATAACTTAGACATGACATTCATGAACTCACTTCAGCGTTGATGACTGATGCACAACCTGCAGAAGTTTGGGCCACTCAACATTTCATCATGACCACCCACTAAGGAATATTGGCAATTAATGATTGCTGGAGAAAGGGATCATTTTATTCACTGCTGTACCCATGCATGAGTTGCCCTTGCTCCAGAAAGTGATCACTCAACCACACTCAGGCAGGGGACTCTAATTAAACTCAGCTGGTCACCCCAAAAGGAGACAGGAGAGTAGCGGTGGTGCTTGCTGGGAAAATGGGGTTTCAGTAGGAAAGGGAGGAGAATGGTTGAGGAGAATAGAGGGTGAAAGTATCTAAAATTCATTATATAATTTATACGTTATCAATTAATACATTAATTAATTAGCAGAGAGTGATGAAAACAATTCAAGCCTTGCGATGAAATAGATATCACGGTCATTCTCAAAGGCTGTCTCATGAACCAAGCCTCGTGCATAAACCATGACCAGGCCTCCAACTGTGTACTCATAATCAAGCCCAATACCAGCAACTCATTATCTCCAAGTGCTCATCTTTTCAGTTGGCCTCTGTGGTTATAAAATCAGACCTCTATACACACAGATACCACAACAGTGTAGTGATCCTATGCTCCTGCCCCTGAACTGTAGAATCAAATGCCAAACCTACCCTCCTTGCAAACTAAACATTATGATATCTTGTTTTTAACACTCCATCCCTAAGCCTACTAATGGGACACACGACAAACTTCCAGGTGATTCTGAGTAGGCTGATTACTCAGGGGTATCCTACTGAACTCATTATTTAAAGGTTGAAGTCAGTGTTTCAGGCTTTTCATATAGATGGCATATGCATGGCCTAATTGAAGGAACAAAATAAAATGTCAGTAACTAGCCAAAGAGACTGTATTAACTGTATCAGTTAACTGCATTAACTGATGTAACTAGATATAATTATCTTTAAAAATGAAAGATAAAAATAACCCTAAGGACATCGAAAGGTTAACAAAGAGTTGAATAGTTCCATAGACCCTCAACATGAAAAGACAGATTAAATCTGGCACTATGTGACAAGGGCATGAAATCAAGCCAAGCTCACCTGTGTAGAATACAAAATGTGTATGTGCTCCAAAACAAAGTTAAATCTTGTTTTGAGAAGGAGGAGATAGGGAACCACATCAACAAACCCATTTTTAGAGAGTATTATAAATATTTTCTATTACTGCTATTAATGGACTAGTGTTCATAATTTATAAATTGAAACTCATCCTAGTTACATATGTATATATGAGAAAGAGCATAGCAGGTGTAAGTTCAGAACTATTTACTATGTTTGTCCCCACTGAAGGTCAAGAAACATACCTGACATTGACAAAAGCAAAGTGTCCACGATATACTAAAAGAAAAATGGCCAACTAAAAATATTGATAAATCTGTTTTGCAAGAATAAAGGAAAGTAAGTACTAATCTGCAAAAATAGTTGACATCAGCATGAGGCCTGTCCTATTGAATTTTTGAAGAGATTTTATTCAGGTTAAATAGAAGAATAATCACTACAAACATAAACATACACAGAAGTGGAAAAGCTCTTTATAAAAATAAGAATATTGACTTAGAAAATTTCATTTTTTCTGCATAAGTTTTATGTATATAAAAGTAAATGAAGTTTCTGCATGGAAAGCTAAGTTGTAGTAGCTTAAATAGACTAGTATATTTATAAGATCTTTTACTTATGCCACATGGTACCTAGAATCCACAAATTTATTATGGATCTACAAAGGTCTTAACAATGACGATTAAAATATATTATTGAGCTAGCTGAAGAGAAGGTTGAGCAGGCAAAGTTATTGTCCACTAAGCCTAACAACTTGAGTTTGAGCTCAAGACAAACATAAAAAAAACAGCACTGACTCTCCTGCAATTTGTCCTCTGATCAGTACATATGTGCTGTGGTATGCCTGAACCCCCTTTACATAAAAATTAATTAATACATGTTTATAGTATTTAATAGACATTATTTTCCAATTGCCAAACTAAAAAAGTAAGACATTGAGAAAAATTAAAACAAAAAGCACAATAAGTCACCCTTAATTTCTGTAATTGAAAATGGCTTGTTATCTATACGAAGACAGAAAATTACAGAATGTGTAAGGAAAACCCCTAAATTATGATGTCAACATAGACGTTTCCCATTGGACCGTGGTGTGAAGAAGGGAATGCACGCTCAGTATAAGCTGTATCACACATGAATCTTCCCCTGTGTGGCTAGTGGAGAGGACAATAACTCAGGATTCTTGACAGCTGTGTGAGCTTCAGCATCCAGCCATGCTGGCCAGCACCAGGGTCAGCAACTGAAATTTTGTAGGGTGTTGCCTCACTGAACTGTGGCACTTGGTAGATTAAGCACAGTAAATGAAATTTTGACTGGTGATAATTTGTTTTTATTTCTGATGGGTCTTTCAAGGTAAGCCTGTTATAAATCAAGGAACACCTGTACAATATGCCAACAAGAAATTTCCTTTGCTTTAAGAACATACAGAGGTGAACGTAAAAGAATGGAAAAACAAAGCAAACAAAAAAGATACTCCCACTTAGTAAGACAGTGCTGCTGACTACACGCATACAACAGCCAAAAAGTAGACTTGAAATATAACTTATCAGGAGACAACAATAGCGGAATAAAGTGCCTAATCCATCTGTTAAATTATGTCACCTGTATTCTCTAACCATGAAACAGGAAAGCAGGGACTAGAGAGATGGCATGGTTGCCAAAGACAGTCTGTGACCTTGCAAAGGACCTGGTTTTGAATCCCATCATTTGCATGGGGGCTCACAACTATCTGTAACTCCAGTACTAGGGTATCTAATACCCTCTGATTTCCTTGCACACAAGGTAGGCACATAGTACAGAGACATGCATACATACAGATACTCATACTTGCAAAATAAACTACATCTTAAAAACATTCTAAAACTTCAAGTCAAAATAATAACAACAGAAAAATAAGAAAATTCATAAAACTTAAAGTTTAACAGTGAGTTCTAGCAGAATCAGTGGTTAAAAGATAGATTTAATATACTGAAGTGAATGTAAACAGAAACACCACATGTAGAATGAAGTGAAATTACAGAAGTGTTTGGAGAGGAGGGAGATAGATAGGTAGGTAGGTAGATAGATAGATAGATAGATAGATAGATAGATAGATATAGAGAGATAGAGAGATAGATGATGGATGATAGATGATAGGTAGGTAGAAAGATAGATAATAGAGTGAGGGATGATAGATAGATAGAGAGAGATAGATAGAGAGATAGATGATGGATGACAGATAGATGATAGGTAGGTAGAAAGATAGATAATAGAGTGAGGGATGATAGATAGATAGAGAGATAGATAGATACAGATAGAGAGATAGAGAGATAGATGATGGATGATAGATAGATGATAGGTAGGTAGAAAGATAGATAATAGAGTGAGGGAAGATAGATAGATAGATAGATAGATAGATAGATAGATAGATAGACAGATAGATAAATAGGGAGACAGATAGATGGGAGAGTGATGGAGGGAGGAAAGGAGGAAGGGAAGGGGGAGGGAGAGAGAGGGGATAGAAGGAGAGAGGCAGGGAAGGGCAGAGGTGGGGAGAGCGAGTGGGAGTGATCTTAAAGACAAACTCACAGAGACTGAACAATTTTCATTGGATAGGAGCATCTCACACTTCTGTAGTAACTCTTAGCAAGTTGTCAAGTCTCTGCTTTTAGTGACTGGAGAGGTGGCCTAGTTGACAGGAGCATGTATTATTCTTGGAGAGGACCTAGGTTTGGTTCCCAGCACCAGTATCATTTGGCTCACAACCATATGTAATTCCAGATCCAAGTGACCCAACATGGTCTTCTGAACCAGGCATGACCCTTCATTTACATGGTACACATAAACATACTCAACTGCATGTAAGCACTCATGCACACACACTACAAAAGACGAAGTTCTGCTCTGTAATAGCAGTGGTTGCTATAATTAAGTAACTTGATTTTTTCTATTTGTATGCTACATTGTTAAACTCTAATACTTTACAACGGGACATATTAGACAGGGGATGTCTAGAAAACAAAGTCAGCTTAAAGAAGTTCACCTGGGTGGGCAGTAACCCATTGTGAACACTGTCAATGTTAATTACAGAGCTCTTGATAGTAGTGCTTGCAGTGAGGGTTTTTGTATATGGTTGGTAAGAAGATTCTGAAATTAAAATGACAGATGTTCATCTCTACTGCTCTTATAGCCTAAGCAACTCAGTGCTATAACTACGGTGAAATATACTCTTTGTAGCCTAATACACCTTGTTGGCAAATTGCCTGTATGCACAAGCGCTGCTGGATGAGTAGCATAGCTTCTGAGTACATGCTGATAAAACAAGTAAGAAATTACAAAGATCTGCCTGCCTCTTTGATGCTCAAAAAATATAGCGGAGACCCTTTTCTGAAACAAGAATAAAGGTCTTACAACCTTTTAGAAGAGAGATTATTTATTGTGATTAATTCGAGTTCAAAGAAGGAGAGGGGATTTAAATATGGTAATTGAGGTTGGATACAATTACCCAGGAGGTCTCAAAGTTGTTCATTATGTGATTTAATCCTCCTGTTTATAATAATGCTACATCAATAATCGCACCTGATAGATATCCCAAGTGCACGGCTAAAAGGTTGAGTAATAATGGTTGGAATTTGCTTAAATTAATTTAAAGAAACAATGGGTCATGGGCAGCTAGTTCCACTAGCAGCTAAAAGTATCAGATTTGGTAAGGTATCTCAAATTTTAGAGAAAAAAATATTTTTATGGGCAAAGAAATTTGCAGTTGTTTCTGTGAAGAATGAGCGTGATGAAAGTGTTTATAACACATCATGATTTCTCCATTGCAATGAAGCCACGAAAACTGTTTTGTTCCATAGTTTGCCAGGTTTCTCAACTAAGTGGTCATTCTTCGAATAGTGAAAGCTACATCATGTTTAATCTCTGCATACCCATAATACATGTTCCTTAGAACTCGTCCTGCTATCGAAACAGCAACAAAAGGCTTCAGAAATGGCTGACCATATATACTAACCATTGTCACTTAGACTTAAAGTTTTTATTTATTTGTTTTTATAAAATCTCTTTCTTTAAAAAGCCTGAAGACCATGTTATTATTGTTGCTGGAAATTTTGAAGAAAGACAAACCATGAGGAAACTTATGGTAATCTTTAGTCTTTCTTATCATAAGAATAAATAATTTTATTGTTGTGTGATGGGGGACGTCCTTCTGTATGCTGTGAACATATGCTTCTCTCATTAGTTAATGAATAAAGCTGTTCCAGTCAACGAATGGGCAGGATGTAGGCAGGCAGGAAGTATAGATGGGGATATCAGACTAGGAGAATTCTGGGAAGAAAAACTCGCCATTGAGATGCTGTGTCTGGGATTGTGTCCCTTTCTTTTTAATCAGTGCTAGGAATGTGTATGTTTCAGAGTGTTCATAACTCATGTGTGCTTCTGTGAGTTCATATGAATCTCAGTCCTGTTGTGTGTAGAAGGTAAGTTTGCATGGGAGTCACCCACCACCTCTGGCCATTAAAATCCCTGAGCCTTGAGGAGACATATTTGATAAAGACCATCCAGACCATCCATTCAGGACTCAGTGCTTCGAAGTCTGTCATACTCCTCAAGTTGTCCAGTTGTGGTAATCTTTGTTAATTACCGTCTTCTGTGAGAAGGAGCTTCTCAAGGAGGGTTGAACAACACCTATTGTCACAGCACTATTCTACTAGAAATTATTTTACTGCTATGTTTCTTTAGCAGAATAATAGCCACCACCACCCCCTCAGGCCCACGACCTGGCTAATTTTTAGTTTTGTGGCACTTTAGCAGTGTTCTGTATGGGTTCCATACCACAGAGAGGGCTTACTTAAATCAGATACAAATGGTTTGTTAACTCCAATAACATTTGTGCCGCCAGTATGCTTGCACCAGTACATCGTACAGGGCGGTCTCTGTAGGGACGAGACTTCTAGTTGGGCATTATCTCAGTGTCTCCATATTCAATGATATACATGAGTTGTGTCTTCAGAAATGGGGCTGGAGAGTAACCAATAGTCTTAGGCAACAGCCTTTGATGTTAGAGTAGGGTAGTCTATGGGACCCTTTGGACAACGACTCCACAAGATATAAATAACCCTTTCCTGTCACTGGAGGATTTATTGGGTGGCATATGAACTCTAGTTGTGGTATTGTTCCCCCCCTTTATTTAGTGACCCCATGTGCTTTCCATTTTCTCAGTCAAATTCATGAATCAAAGTATTTTTCATTTATTTATCTCATTTTATGACTACAAGGGTGCCGTCCCCCCACCACCACCATATATGTGTACCATGTACATATCTGGTACTTTGTTAGGACAGAACAGGCCGCTGGATGCCTGTAATCTTGAGTACAGATGATTTTGAACCATTACATAAGTGTAGGAACTGAACACAGGTCCTCTGTGAAAATAGCAAGGCCTTTTAGCCACTGACTCATTTTTTGCAACCCCTGGATGTAAGTACTTAGAAGGTAGTTAAAAATTACACCAGTAAACCCACTGTCAATGAGTGTTTCTAACCCTGATAACTGCTGTATTGATATAACTTCACTATTTTCATTCTATTGTCACTGAAGTTGTCATTGAAGCAGAAAGGGTCACTTCAAAGAAATAGAAACAAAGGTTAGAAACTGTCTTCTGCAAGCAGATTAATAAACAGAACGAAAGGTAAAATATGCATAAAATTTAATTGTGTTATTTTGGGGTTGAAGGTGGAATTAGAGGTCATCTAGAAGTTTGGGCTTTCTGTTTTAGAGACAGGGGAATTCCGACTAAAACCTGTCACAGAGGGTGTTGGCTTTGGTAGGTTGTTAATGTCATATACTTTCCTCCCTGGTTCTTAAGGTCTGACTCAAAGCCTGGTCTACCTTCACCTTTCTCTTTCCAAAGCAGTAAATTTTATTTTTGTATACTTTTAATTTTATTCATCTTGTTTAAATAAATGTCCTAAAATCCCCAAAAGATGCAAAGCAATCTGAACCCTAAACTATAATCATACAAGTGAGACAATATTATATTTTCACATCTTTTATACAGATCCCAGTTCCCTCTCCCTCCCACCCTCCAATGCTCCCAATGCCCTGTTCTATTCCGCATCCACTCTACAGAGAGGGTGAAGCCTTCCTTGAGGGATCATCAAAATCTGTCAGTGTCGAGAACACAGAGCGAGGAATGTGATTCTACGGTCGGAGTCGGAATCACTGACTCTGGATACCGAAAGGATGGACAGACAAAGGGCTGTTGGTTTTGAATTAGCTTTAATGAACACTTCAATCCACACAACACACAGAAAGATCTTAATGGCAAGAATACATAAAAATCCAAATAGCAACCAAGTAGTCCAGGAGAACCACATAACATCTCTCAATTAATTGAACATCACACCAAATAATGAGTTATACAACCTGAGTGGAGGCTTCGAGGTTCGCATCTCGATCTGGTTTCGGGTTGCCTTTGGGAATAAGGATCGTGTCTGTGTTGAAGGTCACAGTCTTCGGCTATTCGTATGTCCCAGGTAAGAGAGTCTCCGAGTGTTCTCCTCTCTACTGCTTCATGGCAAATAGCGAGTTGGTCTTTTACCCAGGCTATAGTTATACTAGGCTTATTTACTTCACACCATATGTTTATCTGTATATCGCCAGCTGCAGACACGGCTGACTCCTGTAATTGCATCATTAATTTGCCTATCTCATCCTTATCTATTCTGTCACATGTGGCTGACTTACATGTGTACTACAGTCAGGTCATTTGGGGTGGGTAGGACCTAGGCCCTCCCCTGTGCCTCTAGGTTAAGAAAGTATCCCTCCATGGGGAATGTGTTCCCAAAGTCCTATCATGTACCAAGGATACATCCTGGTTCCACTGTCAGAGGTCCCTTAGACTGCCCAGGCCTTCTAACTGAAACCCATGTTCAGGAGGTCTGAGTTGGTACAATGCTGGTTTCCCAGCTATCAGTCTGGTGGTCCATGACCTCCCCCTTGTTCAGGTCAGCAGTTTCTATGGGATTCTCCAGCCTGGTCTTGATGCCTTTACTCATCACTCCTCCCTCTCTACAACTGGATTCCAGGAGTCTGGCTCAGTGTTTAGCTGTGGGTGACTGCTTCTGTTTCCATCAGCTTATATGCCATGAAGGCTCTAGGATGGCATATAAGGTAGTCATCAATCTCATTATCAGGCAAGGACATTTAAGGTAGCCTCTCCACTGTTGCTTAGATTGTTAGTTGGGGTTATCCGTTTAGGTCTCTGGACATTTCCCTATTGCCAGATTTCTCTTCAGATCTATAATGGCTTCCTCATAATCTTTTTTTTTTTTCTCTCTCTCTCCTCTATTCCTCCCCCAACTCAATGAGATGATATTATTAATACCTTTAAGAAAGCAAATTGTTTTAACTGTGTGATTTTGCTCGCCAGGTTCAAAAAAATGTAATCTGCAGAAAAGAAGAGGGGCTTGAAGTACTCCCTGCCAAGTGACTGGCAGGGTTCATATATGAAAGGCCTAGACATATTTTGCAAAACCACAAACAAAAAGAGGAAAACAAGACCAGGCAGAGATAGAGAGAGGCCACAGTATTCAAGTTGATGAAGGCAGTCGTGACAACAGGTGAGGAGAGAAGCTGACATGGCGGACAAACACAGGCACCTGTGTGAAAGCACCTGCAGATAACAACATGGTTTGTCTGAGTGAGCGGTTGAGCTTACATAACCAGCCCTAACTTATCCTGTTAGCTGAGTGGTCTCTTTCAGAGAATGAGGAATAGATTCAGGAGCGGGGTGCAGTCTCCGTCTATGATGACTGACTTCCACTGAAGGGTCACAGACTCGTTGAGACAAGAATTAGTTGCATGGACCAATTCTGATTAATTTTAGTCACCGTGTAAATATTGAGCAGGCATTCACATTTCCATAGTTTCTACTCCCTTTGCCTCTACATACAGCATTGTAGAAATATTTTAAAATACTCTGACTAGAAAGCAGCAAAAGCTACTGATATAGACGTACAGAGTGCCTGATAATATTTCAAGAATATGCCATGCTTTGTCATGGAGTTGTAGCACAGATCTGAACCAGTGGTCTGTGATTTAATCACCCGAGGTGGAAAAGTGTTCATTATAACATATTTCTAGGAATGGAAGTGGTAAAAATAAAACGCTACATTCACTGTGTTTTAAACACATTTGGATAACTCTGGCTTGTGTGAAGCCTGCATAAAACTAGCCAGCCCGACTGGCTTCTGCCTTCAAGCAAATTTGAACACTTGTGCATGCTATTGTTGAGGCAACATGCTCTTCGTATTGTGATATGATATTTATAGTTGGCTGAGGCTTGGTTCATAGTGAAGTTATATATAATCAGATTATCTTCACCACTTTCCTGCATGAGGATTTCATCTGCTTAATGATGCCAGGACAATAATTTCATCCTTATTTTCTAGAATATATATATTTGCCACCCGCCAAAATTATGACTTTTATAAGAGGCACAACGTTTCAGACAGGGTTCTAAACTCTGAAATTTCCTGTGTAGACTGAAATACAGCCTTAAAGAAAGAAAATAGTAGGCTTCATGGTATAGTTAAAAAAAAAAATGATGACTTGTAGACAATGGTTTATTCTAGAACATTCCAGTGATAGTACCAAGATATAGGCATATTGTATATGTTATATCTAAGCTAAGTGTGTATGGCATAACTTGCTAATTGTTTCAAAGACAACTTAAAGTATTTGTGTCATATTTCATTTGAAGAAATAGCAGATATAGGAAAATTATCTATCTAGTGACTTTCCTCACTAGATAATGTTATTTAAAAAATCATAACTTAGCTGATAATAAGAGTTAAGATAGAGGTCCCATGTTACGGCAGGTATTTCCTTCCCGACGGCGCCATCCCGCCTGCCGCCAGTCTGGGCCCACAGCCGCACCAGCCCAAATAACACTCAGAGACTCTGTATATGATACAATCCTGTTGTCCAGTTACCATTATTGTTTATAGGCTAGCTCTGTCTTAATTATTAACCCATTTCTACTTATCTAAGTATTTCCACGTGGTCGTCTTATGGGAAGCTGCGGCCGGCGTCTTCTTTCTCGCAGGTCTCCATCTTGACTCCTCCTTCTACATCCTCTTTCCTCCTCCTAGTCTCCTAGCCCTGCCTATCTAGTTTTCTATTGGCCACAGTGCTTTATTAACCAGTATGAGAAACATATATACAGACCATCTCCCATCAGTCCCACACCTATTGTTCCGAATGAAAACATCAAATAAGTACAGTCAGTATAGTGTTCATTGATAGGGATACTCGTGTTGCTAAAATTACTGGCTTGCATTGCATCCAAACTCTTTAGATTTGGATATCCTAGTAAGTTGTACGTTAATTTTAATATTCTCACATAATTTTACAGCCAAATCTAACCTACAGGAATTTAATACCCTAGAAGACTCCTAATCATTACACTCTGTAAATTATACATAATTTACAGGTAGAAAAATCTATTGCGCATAGGTATTTAAGCACATGAGTGCCCTTGTAGTCTTACAGAATGAACCATATAATAGATTTGAGTAGCTTTAGAAATGTGAATAATTCATCATTTAGGTAATTCAGCATATATCTCATGGTGACATGTCAATAATAACTGATGAGAGACTTTTTCCTTCTGACTAGTATATGCCAGGTTTTAGTTGTTTCAGGGAATCTTCCAACAGTTGCTGAATGACTTACAGGTACTCACTGATTTGTGATCTAGTGATGCTCTTGGCAGAAATGGTGGCTTTAACAACTGACCTGGTTACAGAACACCTGTAAATATTGCATGAGGTAAGCAATTAAAGAGGCTTTCGATTGCACAGACTGGAGCGAAGTACCTCTTGAAGGAATTCTGGAAGTTTTATAGTGTTAATTTAACCTTATTCAATGAAAGGTCACCAGCTTGAAAATTTTTCAGTGTGCATTTTCAGGTTGTGTCCTAAACATCATGTGAGGCTCATGTTGCTAATGCAAGGAATTTACTGAAAAGCAATGAAAGAGATGTCTTGGCCAGTCAGTGAGGCTCATGCTGTTTATTTCTGATTATAGAAGAGAAAGAAACAATATTCAAAGATTCATTTTGATAAGTTTTAATTTAAATTTGAAACAAGCTTGTTTTTACATGTCAATCCCAATTCCCACTCTCTCCTCACCTGTTCCTGTTCCTGTTCCCCTCAACCAACCCCCATTCCATCCCCTTTCTGATCCCCAGGGAGCAGACTTCCATGAGAAGTCTACAAAGTCTGTCATATCATTTGGAGCAGGGTCCAAACCCTCCGCCATGTGTCTAGGCTGGGCTCCCAAAGTCCATTTGTATACTAGGGATAAATACTGATCCACTACCAGAGGCCTTGTAGACTGCCCAGTCCTCTTAACTAACTCCCCATTCAGGGTGTCTAGGTCAGTCCTATGCTGGGTTCCCCGGTGCCAGACTGGGGTGCATGAGCTCCCTCTTGTTCAGTCAGCAGTTTCTGTGGGTTTCTCTAGCCTGGTCTTGATGCCTTTGCTCATCACTGATCCTTCTCTGTAACTGTATTCCAGGAGTTCAGCTCAGTGTTTAGCTGTTTCTGTTTCCATCAGCTATTGGATGAAGGCTCTAGGATGGCGTATAAGGTAGTCATCAATCTCATTATAGAGAAGGGCATTTAAGGTAGCCTTTCCACTATTGCTTAGATGTTAGTTGGGGTCATCCTTGTAGATCTCTGGACATTTCTCTAGTGCTAGATTTTTCTTCAAACCTATGCTGGCTCCCTCTATTATGGTATTTCTTTTCTTGCTCTCTCTATGTGCTTTCACTGACTCACTCTTTCTGCTCCCTTATGCCCTCCTCTCTACTCCTCTTTCTCCTATCATCCTCTCCCATCCACCCATGCTCCCAGTTTGCTTGGGAGACCTTGTTCCTTTCCCCTTCTCCAGGGGACCGAATATGTCTCTCTTAGGGTCCTCCTTGTTTCCTAGCTTTTTTGGTCGTTGGTTTGTAGGCTGGTAATCCTTTGCTGTATGTCTAAAAACTATATATGAGTGAGTACATACTGTGTTTATCTTTCTGTGACTGGGTTGCCTCACTTAGAATGGTTTCTTCTAGTTCCATCCATTTCCCTGAGAATTTCAGGATTCCATTGTGTTTTTCCTCTGAGTAGTACTCCATTGTGTAAATGTACCACATCTTCTTCATCCTTTCTTCATTTGAGGGGCATTTAGGTTGCTTCCAAGTTCTGGCTATTATAAATAATGCTGCTATGAACATAGTTGAACAGATGTTCTTGTTGTATGAATGTGCATCTTTTGTGTATATGCTTAAGAGTGAAATTACTGGATCTTGAGGTAGACTGATTTCCATTTTCCCGAGGAACCTCCATACTGATTTATAAAGTGGCGGTAAGAGTTTGTACTCGCACCAGCAGTGAAGGAGTGTTCCCTTCTCCACATCCTCTCCAGCATAAACTGTCATTGGTGTTTTTAATTTTAACCATTCTGACAGGAGTAAGATGGTATCTCAGAGTTGTTTTGATTTGCATTTCTCTTATGGCTAAGGATGTTGAGCACTTTCTTAAGTGTCTTTCAGCCATTTTAGATTCCTCTACTGAGAATTCTCTATTTAGTTCTGTACCCCAAGTTTTAATTGGATTATTTTGTTTTTGGTGACTAGCTTCTTGAGTTCTTTGTATATTTTGGAAATCAACCCTCTGTCAGATGTGAGGCTCATGACTATCTTTTCCCATTCTGTGAGCTGCTGTTTGGTCTTATTGACTATGTCCTTTGCCTTACAGAAGCTTCTTAGTTTCAGGACGTCCCTTTTATTAATTATCAGTCTCAGTATGCTACTGGTGTTAATTTCAGGAAGTGGTCTTCTGTACCGATTCCTTCAAGTGTACCTCCCACTTTCTCTTCTAAGATGTTCAGTGTAGCTGGATTTATGTTGAGGTCTTTGTTCTATTTGGATGGTTCAACATAAAAAATCCTTCAACGTAATTCACTACATAAACAAACTGAAAAAGAAAAACACATGATCATTTCACTAGATTCTGAAAAAGGATTTGACAAAATCCAACAACCCTTCATGACAAAGGTCTTGGAGAGATCAGGGACAACAGGAACATACCTAAACATAATAAAATCAATATACAATAAATCAACAGCCAACATCAAACTGAAAGGAGAGAAACTCAATGTGGTTCCTCTAAAATCAGGAACAAAGATAAAATTTTTGTCTTTAATTAATTATGGATAGAATAAAAGAGAATCTAATTAGTGTGTCTTAATCTCAAATACAAATTAATGATATACATTGCATAGCACAGAAGATTAATATGTGCAAAATTTAAGAGAAAATGATACAAAACTATCACTGATTATTTTAAACTTTCTATGAGAATAAAATAGATATTCATTTGAATAGTGTTACTTTAGTCCATATCAGTTTATATATATATAATATATATGTATATATATATACATACATATACATATACATATTCATTGTGTATACATATATATATATTTATAAATTTTGTTAAACAAAATATGAAATGTATTGTTTATGGACTTTATATGTATAAAATGTTATAGTTAGCAAGTTAAAAAAAACTTGGGTTCATCTGATATTTATTATTATATAAAGCCATTAGATCCAATTCTTAACTGATTGAATAAACTGTGTTTGCAGGCTACAAATAAGACAGAGAACATCTTTGTCCCTGTTTTAAAATGGATCTTGAAACCACATCTGAGGCAGCTCAGCTGTCTAAATGCTCTTTGGCAAGCATTAAAATGGCATCTCGGTCCTGTTTAGATGTTATTGATTTTATATTACAAGTAGATGAAAGGTCTGCTGGGGGAATTCTGTTTTATAATTGCTGCAGTGACCCTGCCATCCAGGACTACCCAGGGCAAATGTTGTTTGATCAAAATCAATGTAAAGTACACATTTATTCTTTAAACTTCCACAGTATGGAGGAAAGGAGGGGTGAATCACTGAGTCTGGAAAGGGATATGTAATAATACGACCTCAAAAGTAAAGTGTGCACATGTTTAATAACTCTCAATTCAAATGATTCTGAGTCTGATAGGAACTGTGTAGCTTATCAACACTAGACTAGACAAATCAATAACTTCTGAAGGAACCTGAGCGTTTGAAAGGCAGAATCTTGTTTTGGTGCCAGAAATGAAGCTGTGGAAAGCTCTTCTTCTTTTGTGTGAGCATATGGCTGTGTAGCTTAAGAGGTGCTGTGGGAATAATGTATAGCCTGCCCAAAGCAGGGTCCACAGTCCCAATGCTCCATCTACGTTCCCCAGCTTCTTTCTGCTGCTATTGTTGCTGTTGAACAGCCAAAAGTGTCCCATTTTATTTCTATAGGCAAATCCTTTTTAACATCTAAGATATTCCTCATATTCGATGAATTCAGATTTGACTCCATGCTTCAATACAAAGAAGAGATTGGTCCGTAGACTATTGATAAATATTCATTAGTACATAGATGGGTAACCAAGAGAATGAGAACTTTAAACTTCAACTGTTAAAAATACTTTAAGTGGTTAAACCTTAAGTATATATAAAAGTAAGATAAAAATGTGCTTCAAATCTATCTTAATGCTAAATAATTTACAATCATGCTGTGGGAAGTCTCTACAGGCTTTAGAGCTGACCAAAAAAAAAAAAAATGGGTAAGGAAAAATAATAAAACCCACTTCAACCTGAGTTAGGTAACCTGAGGTGGGAGACAGTCAGATATCAGCTCCTTCATTTTTCCCATATTTAAGAATAACACAATGAAAAAAAATCAAATAACAATCAACTCAGTCCCACAAGTATAGCTAAGCTTACATCAAAGCTCTTTAGAAAGTTCTTACAGCTTCATCTGTAAGATGAGTTCTTGTTGACGTACAATGATCAGGATAAAGGTCCTGGGAAAAGGATTGAGGCACACCATAATATCTGTGAAAATAAGGATTCAGCCTGACCCTGACATAACACAAGAGTCATTTAGGCTGTCGTAAATTTCAAATGACATCCATCACAATAATGAGTTTTATGTCCTAAAAATAATGCTCACGGTTTTAGCGGGGGAAAATCTTGGATAAAGAAACATAATGTTCTGGGATATATGGGTATATCCTGGCTCAGCAGTAACAAAGGATTGTCAGGTTACCGGGTAAAGCAAGCTACATTTCTCCCCCCCGCCCCCACACACACAACATTCTTAAGAAACAGCCAAACTTCTTGACCCTTTGGAGAGATCTGCTGTGTGTTTAACTTTACCTGGCTTCTCCAGTGCTTATTTGTGAGCGCAAAGACTTTTGGCTCTGTGGCATTACAATCAATTGATTCCACAGAAATCAATCTGAAATTATTTTAGCCTGGAGTTGGGGCGGGGGTGTCCTGGAAACGCCATGGCATTCCAGCCATGAGCAATGATCCTCATGAGGGAAGAAGAAAATAACTGCTCAACACAATTTAGAATTCAGTTAGTCAGGGCTGGTTCAAGCATCTAGAGCCTTGCCCAGGCGGTTTATTTTTTGCATACTTAAGCACAGTGCTGGGAAGAAAGTTTTCCGGTAGCAAGGAACACAATGAAACTTAAGGTTGACTGCATTGTCTTTTACACAATACCCATGACCTTTTCCATCAGAATGAGTTCTATAGACTGAGAAACAATGCTTACAACAAAGGTCTAGGGCAGAGGGCCTGGGATAAAACAGTAGCAGTCTGGATCTCTCAGGTGTGGACTAGCCCTTCAGATGTCTCAGATTAACAGGTAGTTAACTACATCCATCCACAGCTTTCTGGACAGTAGAAAGTCTACTTCCCTCCCTCTGTTAAAGAGACAGGCATGCATGTTTGACGTTTCAAGGTCATGTGCCTTTACTGATGTGTCTTATCAGACATCATATTTAATGTAGCTGCATTCTTTTACTTATTTTTTTTTGATACAATTTAACATTTGGCAGAACTCTAAGGATGTCAAACAGAAAGTTTAGAAGATATGTCTTCAATAAAGGAAATTTGAGAAATAACCTTCTATCTCCGAAATGCACCAAGCCTTTCTTTCCTTGTGAATGAGAATAACCAGGGGGAGGGGCATGAGGTCCTATGGTCCACAGCAGAGAATCATCCTCTGAGGAGTTCACTAGAAAAGAACTGTCTCTCTCTCTATGTCTCTATCTCTCTCACACACACTCGCGCACACATGCACACATGTGAACACACAGCATGTACATAAATACATATGATTTTTAGATAACTATATATATATATACTAATTTCTTTAATGCTTTTTAGAGTTACAATCTTGTATGACTTCACATTTTTTGTCCGCTTGTTTTTTTTTTTTTTTTTCACAGAAAGTCTTAATTATCTTATTAAGGTAAATATCTATGGCTAGTCAAGAATTGCAAAAAGTCCATTATTTCCAAGTTTATGTTTTAAATATGCCTTGTGGTAACAATCTGACTGATATAAATCAGTATTCATTGAGTTTAGGCATTAGGTTTTTTATAACAAAATTGCATTTTCTAATATGCAGTAAGGACAGCATTTATTTACAGTAAGCACTATATCATAATCATTCTATAATACAGGAATTTTACAGTGATCCTAAGCAGTTCTGGAGATTTAATATTTTGATGCCAGTTTTCAAATCCACTTTAAAGTTGTTATGAAATACAGGGAAATTAAAGAACCTAAGTATTGTCTGGGATTTAAACAGTATGATTAGATAAAAGATTATATATGTCATTTCTGAATGTATCTCTTATTTTGTGTAGTCCCTCATTAGAATGATTGCTGTATGCCCAAAGCTGACAAAATTTTGGTTCCCTTGCGTGCTATAGGTTGATAGGCATCAGGGACAAACCTCAGCTTCACCCAGACAAGGTCAACACATGAATTCTGCTCTCCTCTGTGGAAGTCGTGTACTTCCACACCACTGACATTAACCTTGCCCTGTATCATATGTTGTAGCTAATGGAAGCCAGTTTGAAATGGATTGGTACCATTTGCAAGTCTAGGCAATCAATAGCATCACGGGTTTCCAGCGTGGGATAATAGTTGCTGCAGATTAGCTAATAGCCTTCAAAATAGGCCCACAAAATGCAGACTGTGAGTGATCTGACTTCAGCACACAGAAAAAAGGGAGTCACTGCCAATGACACACGTACCTGTAAAGTCAAAAGCGCTCTCTTTGAAACCGTGCCTGTGCCTTTTCATGCAGAAAAGACTTGGTTAATTTGACTACTTCCCATATAAATCTCTATACTCAAAAATATGTAATAAGAAAACAATCGAAAATACAATTTCCTTTAATTGCCACCTTCTGTATATTTAATAATTTTGTGCATATTTGTGTATATGTATGTGGAACATGCATGCACATGTATGTGAATGTATGTGGAGGACTGCTTTGGTGTCATTCTGCAGGCACTATCGCTTTTTTGGTGGGACAGGGTCTCTCACTAGCCTGGAACTCACCAAGCAATCTAGGTTAGCTGGTCAGCAAGTCTCTAGAATCCCCTGCCACTATTTTCCCAATAGGCACATTGTTAATATGTGCCAGCATATCAGTCACTTGTCATCTGGGTTCTGGTATCAAGCACAGGTTGGCATGTTAATAAAGACGGTGCTTAAATGGCTGAGCTAGCTTGCTCAATCGGTACTTTTAAATGGCATGATTTTATAGTCAGACAATAGGCAAATTCCATATTAAAGCTCATGAAGATTCTGCTACTCCTTAGCTGTCACACTTTTCCCTGCACAGAGCAACTGAGTGCCTCATTACCTCCCTTAAACCTCCCAGATCTTCCCCTTCTGTCCTTCTCAGACATCAATTGATCCCTTTCAAAGGGGATAGTTTTCTATTTTTCTTCCTGTATTCTTCCGTTACTCAGTTCCTGATGTGAAAGTCACATCCTCAGGAATGGCTTCTCTGCTATCTTACATGAGAAAAATTTCTTGTTGCTGGAGATTCTTTCCAGCCTAGTCCCACTGCTGCTTTTGAGCCCCAAATAAACACACCAAGACTTATATTAATTATAAAACTGCTGGCTGATGGCTAGGGCTTCTTACTGGCTAGCTCTGTCTTAGTTATTAACCCATAACTACTAATGTTTGTATTTCTACTTGGCCTTATCTTGCTGGAGAATGCCTGGGCACCCTATCCTTCTGGTCCCTCCATGGCATCTCTCCTGGCAGCCTCTCTGCTTACCCTTCCCAGAATTCTCCTCATCCCTAATCCCACCTGTTTTCCTGTATCCATTGGCTATTGGCCAAACAGTGTTTTATTGATCAACTAACAAAAAGAAACATATATACAGAAGGACACCGTCATCAATTTCTCTTTCAGTGTGTACCTTAAAACTTACCATAGTTTTTACTTTTCATTGTGGTACCCAGACTGGACCCAGTGATTTGTTTATCTTTCACAGTCATTTAACCAATAAGATACAGGTCAAGCATCAATGATAATTTGTAATTATATACTTGTCTATCTCTTTGTGAATTTTCACTCCTGCCTATTCAAATCTAAGACAAGTGAAACCAGGACAAGTATTTGAATTTATCTACTGTAGTTTACACAGAATTTAAGGCAGTGAAAACTTCTTATAATTATTTACGATTCTCATAAATACATTCAGTTTAAGAAACTAAGGAAAGTATATGTATATTAGAAGTTTCTCAATATTTAACAATTAGCAACAAAGGGCAGAATCACTAAGTATACACATTCAAGTACATTTGTTATTTGTCAATACCCAAGCATTAGGGGGGAAACTCAATAAAAATGTATTTTTATCTATAATACATCTAACCTTAATTGATTCCTAGTAATGATAATTTGTATTTTGAATCAATCTCTAATTTTCAAAATTAATTTCAGTAATTATAAGTGCATGGTTATAGATGTTGCATTGATGCTACTTAGATAATGAATTTATAGTAGACTCACATAGCTTAGAAATACTTACTAAACTATTAAATAAACATTAAAATATTTATTTGTTAAACATATAACTTCAAAGTTTTTATTATACAATTTGATGTACTTCTTTAGGAATTAATAATAAATATTTATCAATGTCTGAATTATTTTCTTATATTTTTGGTTGTGAACCTAGGCTTTAACGGCTGAGCCCTATTTTCTTATAATGTTCATACTTCAATCTGATAACTTGATGTTTTATACACACTGCATAATATGTCAGGTGAAAGAGTGGAGATTTTTCCCCAGTGAGCAGCAACCCAGCCTTCATATATTAAAGGACTAGGCTACCACAATGCTATTGCTTGGCTTATTCCCCAAGCTACATCACTTTCAATATATAGTTTGTTCAGAGAATGCTGACCATTGTCATTGAAAAAGAGGGAACATGAAACTTGGCATGTAAATATGAGCTCATAATGGAGTTATGTCCATCTCTGTCTCCGTAGGTATTGTGGAATGTTGTCCCCTGAATGTACCAGTCATTACCATCTTTTTTAAAGCAGCCGTGTCTGCTTTCGTGAGACCCTCAAGACCCAATCTGTTGACATTCCCTCACAGAAGAATGAATGAGCATGGGTCACAGTCTCTCCTTTCGGAGCCCAGCCTCCCCTTCCTATATCTCTGTCTATATGGAATTATGTCCAAACTACCCTTAGCTGATATGTACTCTGTCAATCAAGCACTGCTGGCAAATAGGAAGGCAAGATAGAAGACAAGGAGGATTCTGGATGATGTAGTAGTAGGAGATTCAATATGTAGAGACTTAAGGGAATCAGTCCAGGCCCTCTCTCCAGTAAGATAAGACTGAATGATAGAAATAGGTTAATATTTAAGACAAATCTAGTCAATAAGAAACACTAGTAACTGTCCAGCAGCATTATATTTAATACAGCGTCCCAGTGTGTTCTTTGGGAGCTGATGTGGCTATGGGACCAGGCTGGAGGGAAAACTGCTCGTAACACCTAGCCTCCTGGAACCATGATGTGACAGAGTGTATAAACAATGAAAAAATCAACTGAATGGGTTTTAAAATATTATCAAAATGAGGGCTTAAAGAACCTTGTGGAGACTGGAATTTGATAGCCCAGAACAAAATGTTGTATGTCAGTACCAAATGAACAAAACTAGTCACTGGCAATGTGGAATATAAATTAAATCACTGGCGTTGGGGTTGGTTCTATATAATACATAGAACCATATATTAGGAGAATCAGTCTAAGCCTTGAGTCACAACTAAGAGGAAGTCAGACTAACTTAAACATGGTCTTTACCTTGCCTGGAAAACTGAGGGAGAAGCATGGGCACCATCAACTATTTTACCTCTATATAAAGGGTATGATTACTCAATTGCCCATCTATTTTTATTAACTCTCTACCAATGGATCAGGGTTCCATATATTTAAAAGTTTGAGAAATTAATGTAAACAATATCGTATCTGTTTTCATAGTAGATATAACAATGTGTGTGATGTAGTAAGGTAAGAATATTTGCATACTTTACAGCATTCTCTACCTATAGGAAAAATATGAATATAACTTCATGGATTCCAGGCTGAGATGCAAGATAACTTTTACCCAAGTGTGCGATGGTCTCCTGGAGAAGTTCCGCAGAGCTTTGCTAACATTGCATGACATTAGCTTGCTTCTTTTTCTTTAGACTTTTTTTTCTCCCTGTCTCTTATACTTAATATTGTCCCATGTATGGGTTTCTTTATCAACCTCATCCTGCACTGAAGTGGATATTAAAAAGAAACTGTAGATGTAATGATTGTTATTTTATAAGCCATCAAGATTTGTGGCTCCATGCTGTTCATTTCACGGCATTATTTAGCCTAAGATTTACACAGAAAAATCTCTGCAAATAATGGTGACATAAATTAGATGCTTCTGCCTTGAACATCGCAATGACTGTGGCACTGTGATAACGGTTGTGGCGCATTTCATTAGACATTCCATTGCTAACTAACTCACACTTAGAGGGCTGGCCTTTCCTGGAGTTCTGTGGGAAAGTGATTTTGAACAAACTTTCAGAAAAAAATTTGGACATCTGATAAAAGAATTATAGTACTTTTGGGGGGATTCAAGACAGGGTTTCTCTGTGTAGCTTTGGAACCTCTCCTGGCACTCACTCTATAGACCAGCCTGGACTTGAACTCATGGAGATCCACCTACCTCTGCGTCTCAAATGCTGAGTTTAAACGTATGTCACCACTGCCCTGTTTAGAGGTCTTAAAAACTTTGATACAGCCTTCCTTATTTAAAGAAAATATTGAAAACACACAAAATGACAGATTATAACCATTTTCACAAGGATAAAAATACTGAAACATTGTAATGTTCACAAGCAGAAATTGGCAGAATAAATAATCACCCACAAAGTGACATTTTATACATCTTTGAAATGATTATAGAGAAATTATGAGTGGCAGCAATGGTTCAGATAAAGAGAAAAAACAGAATAGAATTTTAAATAAATGTGTGACCTTATTCCCTTTGAATTGCAAATGCACACAAAGATGAAGCAGAAAGAATTCAGCATTTTTGACAGGTATTATTAATAAACCTTAAGAATTAACATGCACTGTTCTTAAATGTGGCAAATTGTTATGGATGTTAATATAAACAAAATGTGAGAACAACAGGGGAATTAGATAAGTCCCCAACTTTTTAGTATATGAATTCAGCATCCCTAATCTGAAAATTCTTAACTCGAAGTATTCCAAAGTTCAAATTTTAAGCTACCAGTCCAATGTCACAGATAGAAGCTCTGTTTTATGTGTAGAAACATTTAACATCATGAATGTAAGACCTCCTTTAGGGGTTGGGAAGATTGCATAATCAATAAAACACTTGCTCTGCAAGTGTAAGAGCTTGACTTTGATCCCAATATCTCCAGAAAAGTCAGAGCATCTAGGCTCATGATATAAACATGCAAAACCAAGGCTTAGAAAGCACAATAGACACATCCTTAGGATTTACTGACCCAGGAGTCTATTCTAATAGGTGAGTCCTATATTCCAGATCCCTTGTTTCAGAAAAAAATATGAGCAGTGCCTGAGGTTGACTTCTAATTTCAACACACATTCAAGTGTACTAGCATTCTTGGACACACATACAGCTGAACACACGTATATGCTATACACACCTACATAACACACACATGTACATACATACATGAACATTTGCACAAGCACTTACAAACAAAAATATACACATATAAAACTTGCCTTTATACTACATATACAAAGTGTAGGTGTAAGCAGTAATTTTCTGTTGTGGTGGATACGAACACCAAGATAGCTAATGAAATATAGGTAAGAATTCCAATATCCTAAAAGATAAAAAAAAAAAACCTAAAACAGTTGCTTTGCAAACCTTTTTGATAAGTTATACACAAAATTTTTCCTATTATGTATGCCTTTAATGGGTGCTCATTTTCCTTGGACTTTATACCAAATTGGTGTTTACTCTTGATGAAGTGCTATGTGTTATTAAAGAACTCTCATGTTCTATAACAGTTCAATAATTTTTTTCTAGTTTAGGTTTTGTGTTGATGTTGTTACCAACAATCCTTTTATTTAGATGTTAGGAAAAATTCAATTATTTTAGCTGAAATCTCACCATCTCTGTTTCTAACTCATATAGAGATAGAGAAATCTTTGTAATTGGATATTATTCAATGATTAATTCCAGCTGGGACTGTAGTAATTATGGCACAATATGATTTCTTCTAAGATATCTCACAGGCCATTGATAAACAGCAAAGAGAAAAAAAAGAGGATTAACAGTAATTTTAGCAAAGTGGATTGATATTAAATTAATTGAATAAAAAGTAATTGGATTATGTATGATCTTCAGTAGCTACCAGAGTTTAAGTGTTAATTATATTGTCATAGTCCTCATTCAAAAATGAATGTTTGAACATAAACTGTTTTTAAACAAAAACAATAGCAGAATACTAATTGGAGCACTGAACATCAAGAACTTAAGTGTTGACCACTCTATCAGACTGATTGCCAATCAATTTCCCCACATGAAATCATTGGGGGGGGGAGTATTGAGCTCTAGTAATCTTTAGTAGACTTTTCAAATGTTATGACTTGATAGGAAGTCAATCAGAATAGATTAAGAAAACTCATTATTAAACAATTAGCCAGAGTGTGTGTGTAGGAAAGAGAACCTATGTTTTTATTTGTGTTGGGAGATTTGAAGGGCACATTCCCCCAATGAAGTTATACGGGAAGATCTCTCTGATATTACTGTGTGTATCCTAAAAGATGTTGGACCTATAATAGTCATGTTTATACCTATCGTCACTCTGAAATAAAATGATCAAGTGAGGCTGGAGAGATGGATATGAAGGAAAGAGGACTTACTGCCCTTGCAGGTGACATGGGTTATTTACCAGCACTCATATCAGGCAGCTCACAACCACCTGCCGTCCAAGCTTCAGGGTATTTGATACCATTTTCTGGCCTCCGTAGGTATCTATATTTGGGTGGGGGGGTCACATAAATTTACATAGGTACACAGACATAAACTTAAATAAAAAAATAAATCTATATTTAAAAGACATCTGAAGTACCTGACATAGACTATATGAAGATATTTAATATATATGCAGGCAGACAGTAAGATAAACAATCATATTTACACACACAAACACACACACACACACACACACACACACACGGATATGACTAGGTTTTACCTTAAAGGTTTTATGTGTTTATTTTATAGTTAATGTGTGTGTGTGTGTGTGTGTGTGTGTGTGTGTGTGTGTGTGTCTGGGAGAATGTGTGTGTATATGCAGTACTTGTAGAAGACAGAAGTGGGCATTGAGTCGCCTGGAACCGGAGCTGTGAATGATTGTAACTCTCCCAGTGTGCATTCAGGGATCCAAACACAGGTTTGGATGTGGGAGGAGTGGAGGAGTATGATCTCTTTAACTGCCAGGCAAACATTTTAGCTCTTTATTCATTTAAATGAGGACAAACAAATTAAGGGCTTATGTTTCCATCTTTGAGTGTCATTTTATGCTACGTATATAACCTACTTCATTAACTCATACAGGTTTTTTTTTGTACTAGTACTATACGGATGTAAATTATTTCCGTTTAAAACATAGGTCTTTCTCAGAACCTCTCAATATTTTCCTTAAGGTTACAGAGTTAGTATCCTCTAGAACAGGGAGTATGCTTCAAAGCCCAGCTCATTACACTCTAAATAAAGGTTATGCAGATGCCTCAAGCCTAACATGAACTGGAAAGAGGTTGGAGGGGAGAGGTTGGAGATTTTCTTTCTTTTCTTTAATTAGTTCCCCACAGGCAGTCCCTCTTCCTCAAAGCAAACCCTCCAGCTTGACCCTTACTAAAACCCTTGATCCTAAACTTAATTTAAAAAGATTGACAGTCCTAGGTTTAAAATTAACTTGTTACAACCTATTTTAGGATACTTGGAAGTAAAATTAATGCCACTAGGTAAAGATAAAAACTAACCCTGGAGAGAGTTCATATAAAATTTTAGAATACTGCTCTCAAACACAGTAATAATTTTAATCACAGCGACTAAAAATATCAAGTCGTTTTTTTAATAATTTTTCTATAGATAGTGAACACAGTTTTGTGTTGACAATTTTAAAGGTTTAAAGAATGCTCAGGAAAAAAAATGAGACATAGTAAAGGCTATAGAATGCTTTCATTACCTACGGGTAAATTTAAATGACAACCACAGACAGTTTATTTATTGGCTTATTCAGTAATATTTTATTAATTAGTTGCTTTGTACCAGAGGAGAGTGAGCAGTGCTGTAAAGAGATCATAATTTCTTTCAGTTGCTAAAGAATCTGCTTGCAGATACGCCATTATTCCTTTTCCTTCAGTTGGGGGCTGGGTTTAGTGAGGCTAATGGTGTAATGGCATTGAAGATGGAGATGGCGATAGTACGGTGGCCGTGGTAATTAGGTCAGTGCTGATGATAGAAGGGGAGTATTGATAGTGAAGAGGGCGGATGTTGATAGTGTGGTGGTAATGTCAGTGAGGATGGTAATGACAGTAGAGATAACAGTGAAGTTGGTGGGTATGATAGAGGTGTGTTGATGTTGATACTGATAGTAGGGTGACTGTTGGAGTGATGATGCTGATTATGGTAATGGCAGAGATGATGGTGATGGTTAGAGAAGTGGTAATGATGGCAGTAAAGATGATAGTTGGTGATAATGCTAATGATGATAATGGAGGCAGTATTAGTATTTGTAGCACAAGTAATATAAACCCAGAGACAGATATCAGGCCTCAAGCTGAAGATGAGAAAAGCCAAGCAACCAAAGAACTCTCACCTCTACCAGGGCTGGGGAGATCCTGACCTCAGTGTGGCTGGAGACTGACTGCCCTGAGGCTGAATACTCAGTGTCATGTGAGACCCTGGGCTCCTTCTGATACTCCTCTCTAGTGCTGGGATTAAAGGCATGAGCTCTGTTTCTCTGTTAGACTGATTCACTCTCCTTTAGCCCCTGGTGGCCTTGAGATCACACAAATCCATCTGCCTCTGTCTCCTGAGTCCTGGGATTAAAGGTGTGGCCACCACTGCCCAGCTTCTGTGGCTGTGGCTGGCTTTGCATTTTGATCTTCAGTGGCTTTATTAGATCCTAACCAATACATCACCACAAATAGTAATAACACTGGTGATGATGGTAGCGGAGTGGTGATAGGATGGTGGTGCTGATGTTGTGGAGTAGTCAATGATAATGGTTATGATAACAATGGGGTGATAATCATAGTGAAAATGATTATGATTGTGTGGTGGACAGATCACCCATATAACCTTAAACATAATTCAGAGCAGAGATTCATAATTGTAAGAAGGAAATTATTTAGTTCTTATTGCTGTTATGATTGATTATGGTTTAGTTTATTATTGTTATTATTATTATTATTATTGATTCATGTGTACAAAGTGTCACTGAATCAGTTTTGAAGTGTTATTCCTTTATTGACCATCAAACTTGATGTGATATACAAAAAGAAAGCAAATCACATTAACAGTGTTAAATCTTCACCTGTCTGTCATGGTATCCTCATATTCCAGCCAGGTAGGGGCATGTAGCAGTATCTCTCCTCATTTCGTGGATAATAACACGTGTGTGTGTGAGTGTGTGTGTGTGTGTGTGTGTGTGTGTGTGTGTGTGTGTGTTGTTTATGCATTCATCAGTTGATGAATACTTGGATTTTTCCTGATTTCTTGGCTATTGTGATTATTACTGTAGTAAATATGAGTGTGCAGATGTCTCTCCAGTGAACTAGCTTCATTCTTTGGATATTTACTCAGGAATGGAATAGATATGTCCTATGGTAATTCTATTTTTAGCTTCTCCAGAAATCTCTATGCTGATGTCCTGACGTCCATAACGGTTACAGTATGTCTTTTAGGGAGAGAGCTAAAGGGACCATTTAAATCCGCAGCATTTCAACCTGGCCTCACATGCTAATGCATTAGGCGAGTGTCATTTTATCAGTCAATCCTGCAGTAAATACATCTGTCACTTGATTTCTAAGTCCTTGATTTTGTCTAGTTTGTATAATTTCAGTTTCATTGAGTCTAACCTGTGAACACCTTTAATTAGATGAGTATTTCTTTCTGCTGTCTCTAAAGTGCATATAGCTTAGAAAAACTCCAAAGGTTTAGCTTGAAACTTTTGATTGACTTTTTTTGAACTTTTAAATATTTTTCTTCATATTGAAAGTAGATTTTTTTCTCACATAATATATCCCCACACATACACATTATACCCAGGTCACATGCAGGAAGTACAGTTGAATTTTGCCATTCTTTTTTTTAATACATTTTTTATTTGTTTGTTAATTAATTAATTATTTTTATCTCTTGGCTGCAGTTTCCCCTCCCTCTGCTCCTCAAAATTTCTTTCCCACATCTCCCCTCTGTTTCCAACGCCTAATCCACTCCCTCTCAGTCTCTACCCAACAAAACCTAGCATATCAAATTGCAGCAAGACTAAGAATTTCCCTGTGCATTAAGCCTTTGCATACACACACACATGCACACAAACGCTGCATGAATCATCTAACTACATAGCTTATGATATAATCTTATTTCCATATTCAAATGCACTACAATGTGGAAATTATTTCTTATAAACAATGTAGTAATAAACAAATATAATCATATAGCCACTCTACCTGCAAAAGTAATTAATGTAATATTAATGAGGATGTTTTCTGTTCACCAAAACCATGAGTTCTACAGGAAGACATTGTGATCTTCATAAGGAAATCATTCACCAGAATGATTTCTGACAGAAATATCATTATTACTGTACGCCCCAATCATATAGCTCTAGTATATTTTTATTGAAGCTGACCAAAGAAATAATCTTGACAGGAAATATTCTATTAGTCTATTAATAGATATATATTAGATTTCTCTTAGACATATTAGTTTCAAAACAATCAAATAATCTTTATCTTCTCATGGTGGATATTCTCAGGGGACATTTTCTAAGAGGGGATGGAAAGAATTTAAGAGGCCAAGGATAAAGGAATTCTCTATGATACTGTGCCAATTCTGTCTTCTAAAGATGGATGTCTAATAATGTTGTAGTATATGTCATATCATTTCCTGTTTCATTTCCTTTTACATTAGGGAAGTTTGGTTTTCCCAAGTCTTCTTTGCTTTCTTGTATTATTTTTTTCCTGGTTATTTATACTGATTGATCATCTGTTCAGAAAATTCCGGTTTCTAACTAATGGAGATACCATATTTTAATGTCATAACTGAAATATGTTTTGAAAAAACGTTGAAATGCTGGCCCAGACTCTGGCTCTAAACACTGAAGCCTGAGCGTTATTGATGCTGTAGAAACCTCGTATGGTGCAGAGCCAAAAAGTTTAAAAGATCTGCTGTAGAATTACGTCAGTGGAAATTACCTGCTTAAAACCTGTTCTTTCAAGAGCATGAAGCTATCTTCATCTTGTCAACATCAGTGTTTCCAACAAAGATTTAATATACTTGCAATAATCTCTAATGTAGCTGGATGTTGGAACAGTTCATCACTCTATATGCGTTTGTAGTATAGATGTAGAGTACAGTGGAGATGGTTTGGCAATCAAGTACACTCGCTGTTCCTGCCGAGGACCACGGTTCAGCTCCAGAAACCACAGTGGGCAAATCACAACTGCCTGTGATTCTTTTCCCAGGGATACAACATCCTTCCTTCCTTCTGCAGGTCCTGCAGACAAATGGTGCATATATGGACCAGCAGGCACACAAACATATATATGCACAATGTTCTTTGTTGTTATTGTTTTTTGAGACAGGGCTTCTCTGTGGTTTTGGAGGCTGTCCTAGAACTAGCTTTTGTAGACCTGGCTGGTCTTGAACTCACAGAGCTCCACCTTCCCGTGCCCCATGAGTGTTGGTATTAAAATTGTGTGCCTCCACTGCCAAGCTTATATATACACAAATTTAGAAGCCTATCGTTTTAATGAAAAAAAATCTTTGCCATTAAATAAACCTAGAGGCAAAATTTTGCACACAGACACAAACAACACAGTCTGATCACCTGTCTGCCACAAACAACACTTTCACACCTTTTACTTTCCTAAGTGGAAAAGGAAAAAAAAATTGCATATCTATAGCATGCATTTGACCACAAAGGGTTTTATTCGCTTTCATGGAGATTGTCTTATCTGTGTATTTTTTCATGTTTTCTTTCTTCTTATTTTTAAAATAATTAATTTTTTTAAATTACATCTTTGCCCTGCTTTTCTTCTCTTTCCTTTTTCTAGTGTTTCCATGGTCTCTTTTCCTTTAATTTTTGAATTATATAGATAAGTAGGTAAGTAGATACATAGTATATTGATAGATAGAAAGATAGATAATAAATAGCTAGATATATAGGTGGATGATTGATACATAACTAGATAATTAACAAAGATAGATGCATAGAGAGATGATAGATAGATACATACACACATATATACACTATATTTGTATGACCCTCATTATTGAAAGCAACTTATTTTCATCTGAGAGCCCAGGCTATCCCATGTTTCTGGGGAAACTGGGTAATGGTAGGGTGAAGCAATATAACACAAAGCCCCAAATCCTCTTTATCTGTGTCGAGACCAGATTAAGAAATTTTTAACATTAAATATGATAATTACTCTAATATTCTTTAGAGCTAACTCAAATGTACATGTAACCATGCTATGGACATTTGAAACATCTATATTAGATCGCATTTTCTTTTCCATAAAGAGATGACATTTTGACCTAAACAAATACTTCTTCAAATATGCATCCAGATTACTTTCTTGTGGGTAGAAATTGACTAGAAATGTTTTTATTCTTTTCTAGTACATGTAAAGATAATAATGAAAATGAACCCCTTGTAGGAAACATTAGGTGTTACATTGTTTTGCAGGATCATTTTGTGTTAGGAAATGTCTCCTGGGTGTGAGAAGATGATTTGTCGTGTATGAGCCCTGCATATGCTTGGGCATCCATGTGCAAAACTCCTCAACTCTCAACTAAAGTCTAACAATTCCGCACCATTCGTAACCCTAATGCTCTGGCAGGCAGAAAGGGGAGACTACAGAGTTTACTGCCCATGGGTTTAGGTTTAGTGAGAGAACCTTCCTACAAAGAAAACGTGTAGAGTACGATGTGTGACATGCTCCTGGCCTCTGCTCTCCCAGAAAGGTGTGTAAACCGATATATTATCTAGCGTGTGCACTCCAAACACATATACCAAATATACGCAGAAGTTTATAGACACAGAGATGAGATAAATAAAATAGAAATAAGTAGTAAAATAAACCAGCACACTCTTAAACATGATTTTTATATGATCATGGCATTTCTATTCCACACATGTCAGTTACAGACAGCAGCAGACTCTAAAATATTTTAAATTAGTTTTTTTAGGGGTGGAGGGGTAGCTCAGTGGCTGAAGAGCACTCGAGTTTTTACAGAGGACCCTGATTCACTTCTCAGCACCTACGGGCTGACAACTCCTCTGCCTGTACCAGGCACACATGTAGCACACATACACACGTGTAGTCATACTCATAAGATTAAATGAGTCTTGATCCAGTGGAGAGAGGCTTCGTCCTACCTCACCTTGATATTCCAGAATTGTTGAGCATACCCCCTCTGGGGAGTGGAAAGGAAGAGGGATGGGAGAGATGTGAGGCTGGAGAAGGGAAACGGGGGATGGTATGTAAAATGAAAAAAAAAATAATAAAATATGGTAAAATAAACAAAAGAATCAAATAAAAATTTAAAATAGGTTACAATTACGAGAAATTAACTAGCTGTGTGATAATAGGCTCAGTGAGGAGAGAGAGTAAGAGTCTATTGTTTAAAAAGACAAAACTCGAATGTGAAATTCATGGCATAACCTGTAGTCCACATTTAAATAGTTATGGATTAGATACACTGTCATGCTTTTGGCATGACATACTCACAAACATTTTGCTGTAATCAAATCAGGAACTTGTACAATGATAGAACTGTTGCTTACCTGTGCTGATTTTGAGGACTATATTGAGACACCTAAAACAAAACAGAAAGAAAGAAAGAAATCCAGCCAACATCCCTGCCAGATGTTTTATGGGCACTGAGGGCAATTTTCTAACATTCTGTACTTGGAAGAAAATTCCACTTTATTAAATTTGCTTCAAATTGCATCACACTTAAAGAAATGGCTTGAGTCTTCACATTGAATGTGAACACGGGCTATACACAGCCTGGCGCTGCACACTTAAAAGTTCACTTAAAAACATAAACACACAGCTATGTCAGGCATTAGTTACGATTCTACGAGGGAGGTTACAAGTTCACCAGACATTTTCATCGGCGTCTTAAACTGCACCAGAAATACTTCATATACATTGACGGTTGTCTTGAAGAAGATTCATTTACATTTCACACAAATGTACATTCGATAAGAGACATTTCTTTAGCAATTAAATATTATACATAACAGACGATATCACTCTGTCTTCCACATTGTCAGCAGCTGGTATGATACCATTACATATTCGCAAAACATTTGGTAATAACACTCTTTTAGTTTTTAAAATATAATTTAACATCAGATTAGGTTAAAATGCTCTGCTGCAATTTAAGAAAAAACAGTGGAACCCTGTTTTGAGTTTTAGCCTTGCTATAAATGAAGGATATGTACATAGATCTGTTCAATACATTTCTATGGAATAATGTCTTTGTGAACCTTGCATAGAGAAAGCAAAACAATTAATTCACAATGCAAGAGTGTTATGAAAACAAGACTGCCTACATCTGTGAGACTGAGCAGTGAACTCTCCCACCCTGCACTGTACAGCATTCAAGGACTCATATTGTGGACCAATATGAGGTGTGTTTCAAGACGTAAAACCCTTGCCACTAAACAGATCTTGGCATCAAAGAATAGGCAATAGAGGTATCAACGAATATGCTTCAGGAAAGATTGAAGATAAGCTTCTTGAGGTAGTATGAGCAAGGGTGATGGGCACCAGGGGAAAAGGCAAGCATTTTGTGAGACAATGACTTACACCCAGTTTCCATATAGTTTAAGTGCTGTTTAAGAATAAAATAAGAGTCTACAGCAAAGAAGCTGTGTTCAAATGGACCCCAACATTATTTCAACCGTCATTATTTGTGGATTCTATTATCTGTATGCAAATGTATGCTGAGCTCCAGAGGCTTGTGCCCTGATGTGTGTGCTCACACCTAAGGCGAAGCAATGCAGCCGCCTGTCCTCTCTCTCCTGGCTTGCATTGCAGGGATGTGGACAACTGAGCCCGTGCAAAGCACTGAGCTCCTCCATCACAGTAATACTTTGAACAGAGCAAGTGTTGACACCGTCCATTTCTGCACCACAAAACGATAGTTAATTGCTTGCTAATTTTCACTTCACAACAGTTACATATTTCTCTTTAAGCCATAACTATCACACGTAAGAATAATCATGGCTCAGCAGTTAAGAGAGCTTGCTGTGCTCGCAGGGTGGCTTCAGGGAATCTGGTCCCCTTTTGTTGCCTGATCCCTCCTTAGCATGGGAACGGCCTTGAGTGTGGTCAATACACCAGGTGTCAGACACTAAGAACTGACTTTTTTTCCCAGTGCTCATCATCTATGGGTATGCTTGTGTCCACCTGCCCTACTCCAGGCTGGGATGTTGAACAGCTTACGCTTGGTGTTTTATAGCAATTTCCTATAAGATTATAGTGTTCTGTCTTTAAAACATCATTAAAACACGGGATGTTAGAGGGGAAGTGAAACAACAGGATACATTCTTTAAAATTTTTAATTGAAATGTAGTTATATAATTTCTCTTTTCCTCTCTCAGTCTCTCTGACTCCTCTCTTGCTGTCCCCCCACACTTATTCCCTCTCGGATCTCATTTCAAATTTATGGCATCTTTTACACACACACACATACACACACACACACACACACACACACACACACACACACACACACACACATTTTCAGACATAACTACATTGTATTGGATAACCAATTAGGGGCCCATCCCTAGGAGATATTAATTCTGCTGCTCTCAGCATTCTTTAGTTGCTTGTCTAGGGTGAGGACCCATAAGATCTCCCCATCCAATGTTAGCAGGTCTGCTGATGTTGTCTTTGCTTAGGTCTAGTATAGGCAGCCATAAGGGAATTCACTAGCATAGAAGCATCCTATTCAGCTAACTATTCATCAAGCTGAAACTCTACTAGACTCGGGGATTTACTCGGGTTTTGCCGTGTACCTTTGGTCATTTCCCCCACATAATAAGTAAACTCCTTGTAAACTTCTTTTATGTCTATATTTTTTGATTTTGCTTATTTTTCATATATTTGTAATATTTTTTATTTTTTGGTTTTTTGTAAGATGAGGATGGAGAGAGAGAGAGATGTAGGGAGGGAGAGAGAGAGGGAGGGAGGGAGCGAGGAGAGAGAGAGAGAGAGAGAGAGAGAGAGAGAGAGAGAGAGAGAGAGAGAGAGAGAGAGAGAGATTGTTTTGGTTTGGAGATACCCAGGATCTAAAATGAGGTGGGGGAGAAAAAAGAATATGATATATACTAAATGTGCAAAATTTTAAATATTAAAATACTGATACCTGAATCTTAAGGAGGAAAAAGCAGAGAATATGATTGAACTTATATGCACAAGAAGTGAGTTTCTCCACAGAACCCCAATAAGACCAACAACTGGCAAGTGGGTTACATGAAAATCAAAAACTCTTGTCAAGCACAGGTCATCAGGAGTTGAATAAAGAAGCAGTCTGTACCAGAATAGGAAAATGTTGACCAAATTCACTATAACTTTATAACAGAAATTGCAATTAATCATGTCTTTATTCTTATTTTTTTGTTGTTGTTTTTGTTTTTCTTGTTGTTGTCTACAGGTTCTTTATTCTTATTTTTTTGTTGTTGTTTTTGTTTTTCTTGTTGTTGTCTACAGGTTCCTTCCTTTTAAAATCCTTTCCTTACTGTCCTGAGTTTGGGTTTGTATCTGTCCTGTTTGAAACAGCACAGCTGTGGTTACAGAGGGCAAATGCACACAAAACATAACCATTGGCAAGAAGGAGGATTAGAGCGAATTCTTATACACAGTTGGGGCATAATTTAAATCTGTATAATCATTAATGGAGACAGAATGGTGAGTTCTCAGGAACTGAAACTATAACATCCTACTATTGTGTCCTACTATTGTGTTTGTGCATCTGTACATGCAGGGATATTTGTCATATGTGTACATGTGTGGAGACTAGAGTGTATCACTTGCAAATTCCCATTCAGCCCTTCATGCCTTCAGAGCAAGGACTTTATCCATAGACTTGGCCACCTAGCTACAAAAATGCCAACCTTATGCAATCCAAATGACATTAATTAAAATAAAGTTGTTATGATGGTATGTGTGTTTTCCAACATAAAGCTCAGCTATAAGTGGAAGCCAAATATTTTCTAGTACTATAGAATCGGTTAATGGCTTACTTTAGCAGCTGTTAATATTTAATCCATCATTTCATTTTATTGGTTAGCAATTTCTTAATTAAAGTTGAACTTTTTCAATTGGTGACAAAGCATGAATATTTGTGAAATTTTTTTGGAACCGTTTTTCTCCAACATGCTGTGTAATTAATCCTCATGTACATACCAGATTTATTTCATAATAAAACCTTAGTGGGTGAAAATATCAACACTGACCAAGGAGAAACATTATCAATTAGAAAATGGATAGTATTCTCATAAAACAAACAGATGCAATGTACAAAATGAGTCATTAACAATAAATATCACTTGCAGATAGTACCTGCTGGGGTGTTTGCCCAGAGTACCTAATCATAGGAAGAATATTTCACTTAGAAATACTTCAAAGAATAGCAATTCAAGACACTTCCTCGGAAATAACAAAAGGGCCATATGTATGTTTTTAGTTTTATTTCGTTTTTTTCATTGACACACATAATATCTGTTATCATTACATTTTCAGGGAACAATCTGATGCTTTGATAAATGCAAACATCATGTAATAATCAAATCATGGGAAGGAATCTAGCCATCTGAAAATAAATCACATCTTGATAAAAATGAAATCATAAAAGCTCTCTTATAGATAGCTATTTTTGAAACGTCTGTTGATAATTATAGTCCCAATGGTTTTCAAAAGAATTCAGGGATTGTTTTCCTTCTATCAATGTAATACGTATTCATTGAGAATATCCTGATGCTGGCATCTCTGCCCCCTCCCAAGACTCTCGTAATCACCACTGCTCTTTTTACAACTTCTGTAGGACTTGCTTGTTAGGTTTGTTGCTTGTTTCATTTTAATTCTTCTTTGTTTTTTCTTCTTTTGATGTGGCCTTGTTACTAAGTAGCTCATGCTGGCCTCACACTTGCTGTGTAACTTAGCCTTGAGGTGGATGGGATTACATGCACACACTACCATGCAAAACAAAGATGGATTTGCTTGTAGATTGCATCTCTATCATCTTGCAGTATTTACCTTGTTTGTGACTGCCTTATTTAACTAATACACTGTCCCTTTACTTGATTCATGTTTGTGCAAGTGACAGGATGCCTTTTGTACGGCTAAGTAGTCCTGTATGCGTATATGCTACGCTTTTCCTATTACACTTAGACTCAGGTACTGACTATTAAAATGGCTTTCCAATAAAGCCTGGAATGGGACATCTCTTTTACATACTATTCATATTATCTTTCAATAAACACACACACACACACACACACACACACACACTCAAAGAGAGAGAGAGAGAGAGAGAGAGAGAGAGAGAGAGAGAGAGAGAGAGAGGCACACTATCAAACTATGCTGTTTGAAATAATATTGTTATTAGAGCTTTGAAAATTTTGTTCAGTGAGTTTTGTCTGAAGTTACCTTCTCTCCCAGTCTGCCCATTCTTTCCACACACATTTCACTCCTGTTTCTCTTCATCGGGTGCTTTTCCTGTTGCCCACATGAATTTGTGGCCTTCCACTTGCCATGAATTCCCTGCAGTAACAACACTTAAAAAGCTGACTCTCCCTTTCTCAACACCCATCAATTTCAGATGCCCCTTTTCTAGGGGTGGTACCTTCTGACCATCTCCCCTCTCCGCTCTGGGATTTGCTCTAGCTTGAGGTCGCGAGAACCTTGTGTTGTTGCCCTAAGAGCTGTGAGTTCATATGTACCATTGCCCATTTTGCCTGAGGACAGCATTTCCTTGCACTCATTTATAACCTCTAGCTCTTATAAGTCTCCCGCCTGCCAGCAAGATTAATTTTTAATCTTTAAGTAGGCTTCTTTTAATATTTGTAAACATCTGTGTTGACTTTTTCAATTTACAATTCTTAAATATTTACAGCTCTCAAACAAGAAAAATGGGATAGCAGAGATTCTATTAGAAAATTTTACTTGTATTTTGTTTAATAACATTGCAAATTAAGACCTGATTATTGATTATGACTGAATGTGTATTTATTAGCTCATATTCCCCATAGTTCCCTGTGATTGTTTTAATCGCTGGCTTTCCCTTGGAGTTTTGTTTTGTTTTGATTTGTTTTCCTGTTATTTTACTTGTTCATATATACATATGTTCTATGTCAGCATAGCAAATAGATTTTCCATTTTTTTGGTATTTTATTACATTCCTTTACATTTTATCTTGCTGTAGCAACCATGATTAGTAGACTTAAGAGGATTAGTAGACTTAAGAGAACCTGAATGCCTCCAGTCTAATAAACAAAGCACCTGTTTCCCAACACAATCATTTTAGTTCTCTCCACTTGGAAACATTTTGCATCATATCAATGTTTAGTAAACTCTAATGCTATCACCTGTCTAAAACTGGTGATCTTTTTACTTTCCAGATCTCTCATACACCATCTTCTATGAGATTATCACATTATCACATTATGATTGACTTGAAACTTTTATAATATTTTTACTCTAAAAAACATCATCTTTTGCCCACCTACTGCAGCCTCTAGTCTTGCCCATTCTAGACTACAGCCCCATGAGGTCTGTATTTCTATATGTGCGCCATATTTCTCTTGACATCATGTCTCTAAGTTCATCCAGGTGGTCACAGAGGATAGGATGCCTGCCCTCTTTGAGACTGAAGAGTGTGTATGTCTCACATGCTCTTATGTTGTTGTCTGTTGGTGAACTGACGACCTCTCTGAGTTGTTGGCTTGCGGTGGGTAGTGCTACATTACTCATGGAGAAGCCAACTCCTCTTTGACAAAGCAACTTCTCTATCCCTGGATATACACCTCAGAAGGAGACTGTTTCACATTCTAGTTATGCTTTGTATGACTTAGAAGACTCACTTTACTGTTGCCTATAGTTGTAGCATGGATTGACATCCCCCAAAACTGTGTGGAGAAAAGAGACTGATTTCTCAATATCCTCAATCAGATTATTTATTTATTTATTTATTTATTTATTTTAGTATAATTTTATAAATGTCATTGTAACTAGTGAGATAATGAACAGTAAAAGTGAGCTTTATTTACATATACTTCATAAACATAAATATTTTCCCACTAAGATTAAGGCCAAAGAGGCAAAAAGAATAATCTTTTTTTCCCTTTTTTTAAATTTATTTTTTTTCTTGTTTTACATATCATTTCCAGTTCCCTCTTTCTCCCTCCCTCTCTCCCTCCCTCCGTGCCCCCAACCACCCTTCCATCTGACTTGAAATATTTTGTTGATCTTCACCCTCCCTGTGGAGTACGGGGCAAGGAGGAAGAATAATTAATCTTAATCATATCATGGACTTTGGCTCCCTGGAATCCCTTCTCCCATCACAGTCCCTACAAGCTACCACCTTTCTGAGTCCTGATTCAAAAGGTCTAATGTCACCTTTAGCTTTTTTTCCTTCTCTTTTTGTTTGTTTGTTTGCTTGCTTGCTTGCTTGCTTGCTTGTTTATGAACAAAGCCTGGCACATTGGGCTTTCTACCTTTTTCTCTTAAATTCCCTCTCTGTTGTGCGGGCGATTCACCTTCACGGGGTTGAACTCCATGCTGCTTTAGGTCAAACAGCATAGCTCTTCCCCTTCTCCTCTCCATTTTCTTCTTCCAAGAAGCAGCCAAGATTTGTAGCTTTCCCGCACTTAGGGTTTTAAACCCTAATAAAATTGTCATTAAGTTTAAAAGAAAAGAGGAGATCTACTCAATTCTTTTTTCTGTTCTTGAAAAATGCAAGCAGATTTATTGTCATAGTTTTCAGCATAAAGAGATAATTATGGGAGTGAATTTCTTTGTTAACTAGCTGTATTTAATTATTCCACAACACAATGTGGATGTACTCCAATACATCATGTTGTTCACAATAAATCTAATTCTATATATTGCATTTAATTTAAGAAAATGAGATCTGAATCACCCATTTTCATTTAACTCTGTTTTCTCCCTGCTGTGTGTTCTCAGGTACAGAATTTCCTGAAGGAATGTTTTAGTTGTGTTGGCTATGATCTCTGTGATCTCTTAGGCTTTTAGAATCTGAATGAGGTGGACAAAAAAGATGTTCCATGGATGATCATATGCAAATAGGAATACAAGGAGGTGTAATAAATAGACTATATTTGCCAGTAATTACGTTACCCGATTCCTTAACTTAGGAACGTGTTCTCTCTGTCAGTTGCTGCAATTAGAGTCTATAACATTTAATTACTCGGAGTGAAAAAACAATCTACAAATTCAAGTTTTTGCACTGTGGCTGCATAGCTGTGAGATTCTCCTGTGACTGGATAAGAAGTGAGTAGACATAGAAACAGTTTATGCACTATTTCTAGATTGATACTGAGACATTGTATTAGATATAATTCTGCAGGCCAGTTACTAGTCGGCTAGCTCTGTCTTAAATATTAACCCATTTCCATTAATCTAAGTACTTCCACGTGGTCTCATCTTACTGGAAAGAGAGGCTGGTGCTCTTCTCTCTCCATCGTCCATCTTGGAACTCTCCTTACTACTTCCTCTTTCCTCCTAGTCTCCTAGTCCCACCTATCTTGCTTTCCTATTGGCCAACAGTGTTTTATCATTAACCAATAAGAGAAACATATTTACAGAATGACACCTCCCATCATCGATTAATAACTTCCTTTTAAAATATGCCACCACATGGGCTCAGATTTGAGCAGAACATGGAGTCTTCTAGCCTGAAAACCTGTCTGTTTTCCTGGAGATTGTATCACTTCAATCTTCTTTAACTAAACCTGTTTTATTTACATACCACATTTTCTTTGTTCACAAATGTGTATTTAATTCTGTGCTTTATCGTGGCTATTGAAAATGATTAACAACACTCACAGATGTGCAGTTGTCACTTTTGTACATCAACCTATTGTTTCATATATATATATATATATATATATATATATATATATATATATATATATATCCTAGAATTGTTAGAGTTGGATCGCAGGGTTGTTCTATTGTCTGTTGTGAGGAACATCCATTTAATGGCATATCCATATTCCATACTGGCTGAGAATTCCAAATAGAATTTATTATTTATTTAGTCAGTAAATCATATAAAATAACCCCAATCATATAAAGCAACCCCAACATGTACATGCAATCTTACAGGAGTCATGTAGTAAACTCTAAGTGTTTAGAGTTTGGTGTATGAATTTGAGAAGCTGAGAATTGCTCGGTTCTGGTCTGAAGACTGTGATCTCAACCAACATTCACAATGGGATGACCATTATACGTTTCAAATGAATTCCTCAACATCTGGTGCCTATCATTCTAGTATGTGTTAACAATTCTCTGCTAATTTTTCCTCTGCTGTATGACCAAGCTTGGCAAGGGACTAGATATATTTGTTCAGTAAAGGGTACAAAGTTGTCCAAAAGTCTGTAAACAGTGGAAAGGGCTACATGAGATAGATGCAGAGTCCAACCGAGTGTTTTGTTATTTTCTTTCCTCTATTGCTAATGGTGTGCACTGATGACGAATGGCATATACAGTCAGCACAGTAGATTACAATGAACAGAGCTGAGGTGTGACCCGTTTGGGGGGCTTTTAGAGCTGATGGATACACAGAAGTGAGAAAATTGCGGAACCTTTGAGACTGCGACCTGCATGAATCGATGGTAGCTGGAAACAATCCTCGAAGTAAACAACCACTTCCAGTTATGACCAAGGCTCCCTGAACTTTAGCAGCCAGAGTGGAACATTCCCACTGCCTAGGGTTCCTCCACACTCACCAAGATGGATGGAAACAATGAGTCAAAATAAATAAGCTGTTGCTTTTGTTAACTATTTTGAAAGAGTCCAGATTATGTCATACTCATACTAATATAATTTATACAGTTCTTCAGATGCAAAATTCAGATACATCTACACATGACATTAAAATACAAGTAAGACTACTTGGGAAAAGGAGAACATTAGTAACAGCAAGGAGGACAGGGTAGGGTAACATGGGGAGAATTTCATAAAAGTGCCTGATACGGTGCCTAAAAATGTCACCATAAAGCCCGTTACTTTGTGAAAGCAACAGCAGCACCCAACAATGTTTTTTGAAGCTGAGCAAGATGAGTAACTTATTGCATGTTGTATTCTGTGTCTTTCTATAAAAGTAGGTTGTAATTGTCCCCAGGAAGCAAGCAAGAATTTTGCTTTTTTTTTCTTACTAAAATTTAGGTAAGCTCAAGTTTTCAGTAGTTTGCCAGTTCCAAAGTAATGATTTTCTTTCTGTTGAATCCATACTTACTGCCAATTCTGTGGAATTTCCTTGTGTGTCTGAAATGAGTGAAGTGTTAAGAATTATCATTGTGTGCAATTAAAACTGCATGTTAGAAGGTGACATGATAAGGTTGGAAGAAAGAGTGGGGGAACGACTTAAATCCTGAGTCATTACCAAACACAGTTTCTCTAAATAAATCCTTCCTAAACTTGAATACATAGGGATGCATAAGTTCAAGGCACCTAGAACAGGTAACTGGGATTCATCGTCTATGTTACATCAGGATACCATAAAGCATTCTATTCCATGGAAGCCTAAAAAGCTGACCTACCCACAATGAGGCCTGCACATAGCTGGCTAGAGCTATAAATAGCGCTAATAAGCTGTGGAGATTTTGCTTGTTAATACAGACCTGAACAATGAATAGTGAGCATAGATAATAAATACTTTGAGACCAATTGGTCCTTTAATTTATGAACTATAAACAGTAAAAAAAAAAAAAAAAAAAAAAAACCAAAGCAATCCAAAAACAAACAAGCAAACTAATTTAAAAAGCAGCAACAAGAAGAAGAAACATTGGTGTCATGATGCCTGCCCTCCTTGTATTGGAAGTTGAGGGATGAAGCTAGACAAACGTGAGCTGAATGGAAGCAAAGAAAGTAGCATTTTGCAGTTACTTGCCCTGAGTCCCCATAGCTCGCAGTGACAGTTAAACACACATCTCACAAGAATAAAACCACTATGTAGGGGATGGCCTTAACTCGCTGTAAACAAGGAATTAAACGTAATAAGTAAGTATAAAAGGGGCTTTGTTGCCTGTGCCCCTCCTAAGAGATGGCCGCTGACAATTTCCTCTCTTATTCACTTCTACCTGCCTCTTACAAATGATGCCATATGTTTGCTACATGTTGTGCTCTACTAAAATAAGGCAGAAAATAACATTAACTCTAATAAATTGGGTCAAATGCTACAGGGAACTGTGCAGCACTCGCCTCTGTAGCCTCTGAGGACAGTCTACTACAGGAAGCTGAGCTTTAGTACTGATTCCCCCGATCCTATACTCATTCCCTTAGCAGGAGAAAAGCCTACAGACAAGCAGGGGCAGCGTCGTCTCCAGGTTATCTGTAGAATGCGTCACATAAGAACAAATTGACAATGGAATCTTGAAATTCTCAGGCAAATGGATGGAACTAGCAAAAACCATCCTGAGTGAGGTAGCCCAGTCACAAAAAGACAAACATGGTATGTACTCACTCATATCTGGATTTTAGACATAGAGCAAAGGATCACCAGCCTACAGTCCATGCCCCCAGAGAAGCTAGGAAACAAGGAGGAGCCTAAGAGAGACAGACATGGTTCCCTACAGAAGGGGGAAGGAGCAAGATCTCCTGAGCATAGTGGGATCATGGGGGAAGGGTAGAGGCAGTTAGGAGAAAGAGAAGGGGAGAAGAGGAGGGAAGAGGAAGGCATGCGGGAGCAGGAAGATTGAGTCAGGGGAAGAGTAGAGGAGAGCAAGGAAAGAGATACCATAATAGAGGGGGTTTAAAGAGAAATCTGGGACCAGGGAAATGTCCAGAGATCTACAAGGATGACCCCAACTAACATCTAAGCAAAAGTGGAGAGGTTACCTTAAATGTCCTTCCTTGATAATGAGATTGATGACTTCCTTATATGCCATCCTAGAGACTCACCCAGTAGCTGATGGAAGCAGAGAAGACACCCACAGCTAAACACTGAGCCAGACTCCTGGACCGTAGTTACAGAGAGGGAGGAGTGATGAGCAAAGCAGTCAAGACCAGGCTGGAGAAACCCACAGAAACTGCTGACCTGAACAAGGGGGAGCTCATGGACTCCAGTCTGACAGCTTAGGACTGACCCAGACACCCTGAATGTGGGTGTTAGTTAGGAGGACTGGGCAGTCTATGGGGCCTCTGATAGTCGATCAGTATTTATCTGTAGTATACAAATAGGCTCTGGGAGCCCATTCCACATAGAGGATTACTCTCTCAGCCTAGACACAGGGTGAGGGGCCTGGGCCCTACTCCAAATGATATGACAGACTTTGAAGATCCACCCCCCCCCAGAAGGCCCAGCCTTCCTGGAGAGCAGAAAGGGGACAGGGCAGGAGGGGGATTGCTGGGGACAGGGGAGGAAAGGAAGGAGAGGGAATTGGGGTTGACATGTAAAACGAGCTTGTTTCAAATTTAAATAAAAATATCACAAAAAAGAAAGCAAGGGAAATATAAATCAGAAAATCAAAGGGGATGACTGTGACTTTGTGCCTTTCTCCTTAGCAGATAAAATCATTTATTACACAGATATCCTCTACCAGTGCAACAGATCTTTAGACCTGTGCTGCTTATTTAGGAAATATGAAGACATGTATGTTTCCATATGTGGAGACAAATGCTAGGATGTGATTTTAAAGAAAAAAAGGAGCATATTTATGCATTTCACTCACGGGATGCATCCAAACAGCTCCTTCCTGGACAGCATTTCCCTGTACCTCTAAGGAAGATGTTACTGTGTCTAACTTACGCCATGTCTTAATACACACTCCCTTCTAATGTCTGTTGTGTCTCCGACTCTGGAGAGAAAGGCAAACCATCAACGACCTAGAGTCTGATCTAGGACAAGTTAACAAGCAACGATAACATTGCAGATTATTCTCATGGATTCTTCCAAGCTTTTTATTTTGACATTGGTTTTATTTTAATTTTTCTCAGAGATCTCTAACAGAAAACGGTGGGATAATTTATATAAATATGGTGATTTAAATTTACGTGATTTAAAGCTACTCCCCCACTTTTCAAGAATCCAAATCCTCTACCTAGTCAATAAAAAATTTCTTGCATGTTACCACCATGTTTTCTCTCCAACACTGCCCACAAGGCAGAACATTCTAGGCACTATAAAAACTTAACAATAACTGTGTCAAACCCTTATCCTCATCTGCATGATATGTTTATTACATCATCAAATAAAAGATTATCATGCTCCAATGAATGCTTTATCATAGTCCCTTATTAACTTCAGTATCTGATATGATTTATACTGTGCTAAAAAATCTAAAATCTCATGATGTCTAACCAAACTCATATGAATAGTTTCACTCTAAACCTTTCTACTGTGAAATGACTTTCATATCAATGACATCAGCATCAGCTGCAGAGTTTATAGAAATTAGGGAATCTTGGAACTCATCTGAATTAGTGCGTTTGACTATCTGAGCAAAATTCAACTGAATATATAAAGATGTAGGAAATCCAAGATCTAAAATTAGAATAAGTATGTTCATCAAGGCAGGAAGTAGCAGAAAGGGTAAAATACTTTTCTGCTGATAGAAAACACTAGGATTCAATCCCCAACAAAACACAGAGGGGGAATGAGGAGGAGGAGAGAGAGCAAAACAACACAGACTCTGGAAAATTAATCAAATCAAGCCATCACAGAATGTAAATAATTGCAATTTACTTTTTATAATAATTATTGTTTTTTCATAATGAAGTGAAAAATGGCCGTAAGATACTGCTGAAGACAAATTATCAAAGCTGAGGATGAGGCATATTTCATATAGTGTTATAGAAAATAATAGTATACAATCAGATCCTTCTGTTGCAGGTAGAGGTGAACACAAATCTGAGGTTACCAATCAGTTCACAGTTGCATTTTCTGAACATATCAGATTAGGGTAACACGAGAAGAAGCATTTTACTCATAACAAATATCTAGCATATGAAATTGGCAACTATTTTTCTCTATGCGTGTTTTAAAATTGTTTTCTTTTTTAAAATCATATATTGTGTGAGAGAGTATCTGTGTGGGGAGGGTGTAATATGTAATATGGCCCTTACAGGCAAAAGACTAATGCATTACAATAGAAGAATATTAAAATGATTCAGCCCATTGAAAATGTATTTTTTGCATTCATATTAATAAAATATTAAAGAATATAAGTGTGAAACAGTTGTTTTTTTATTTGAAACTTGATAGGCAGATATAAAATGCTTACTCCCTTGTTTTGACACTAAAAATATATTTTGGGGAAGACACATTTAACTGTTTATCAATTCACTTATATTACATGTGATTTTCTAGCTTTGCCTTAGGCAATACAAAAGGACTCTATATCATACCTGCCCACATACATGTTCACTGATACTTTATTTGCAACCGACAGAAATTAGAAACACCCTACATGTACATAGACAGACTAATGGATAATGAAAATATAGTACATTTACACAGTGATGTAACATGAAAATTAAATGACCCAGGGACTGATATTGGGGTTCAAGCTCAAGATCAGGGAAGCAGATCAGCCTGCCACTAGCTCTCATCCCGACCTCAGGCTGAACTGGCTAATCCTGTTTCCAAGAGCTCTCATGGAGCCTGTAACCTCTCCTCAATGTGGCTGGAGAATGACTGTCTTCTACTGAATCCTGATACTGATTCTCTCATGGGTCCTGGGATTAAAGGCGTGAAGTAACTCTTGTGTAAATCTTGGTGACCTTGGGCTCGCAGAGATCTACCTCTTGATCCTGAGTCCTAGGATTAAAGGTGTGTACCATCACCTCCTAGCTTTGTGCTGGGCTGTTTGGATTAAAGGTGTGAGCCTGGCTTCCATGGCTTGTGGCTGCCTTTGCTTTCTGAATCCTCAGGCAAACTTTAATAAATTGTAATCACCACACAGTGAACCATTATTCAGCTGTTAATGCAAAAGGAAATTGTGCAATGTGAAGGTAAATAAATGGAATAAGAAGCAGTCAACCTGAATGAGGTAACTTAGACAAAAAAGACAGTGCCTATATTCTCATATGTTGATGTTATCATATGATGTTCAATTAATCACAGAAGTCAAGAACCTTTTAAGGAGCCAGGATGGAGAAGGGGGCTTTCCTAAGGAAGGGGAAATAGAACATAGAGCAATTCAATAAAGAGATAAAGAGTAAACTAAAGTAGGAGTATTAAACGAGGGAGGTGATGGGTGGGCATGGTAAAGGAGGAAATACGCAGATAGACAACCACACTAAAATGTGGAACCCTAATACTGTAGAAGTTTCTCAAAACTTATATGAATGAAATTAGAGTCGTATCACCACATATTGGAGGAAATAATGCCCTGTTTGGAGAATCTATGCCATCATAAAACGCCAGTGCCAGGAATGGATAAGTCTTGCTGAGTCATCAGCCAAAATGATGCTATTGGTCAAGCCTCCACGTAGCATAGGTTATTTCCAATGCTGCTCCATATAAACCGATGTTCAGGTCCTATTATTGAAGACAGAACTCACTCTTGTTGTCAAATATGAATAAATCAAGCTGGTGCCCAATTGTAAGCTTCACCCTACTGACTAGCAACTAGCATCAGTAGTGATATGATAGAAACTCGCTGATTGGATTTAAGGCCCACTCTGAAAGGTAGCACCAACACCTGACACTGTTAGTGTGGTCAAGAACCTGGGACTAGGTAGGTCCTGGGCTTCAGGAAAAACTATTACTATTATTTTCCTAAAGGAAAATGGCAGTGCATGCCTCCTAATGATCAGTTCTTATACACATAGAGTGAACACTCAACCCTCCTGTGAGAAGTTCCTTGCAGTCATTGGGACCTAGCACAGAGACCCACAACTACACAATGTTCAGAGAGTGAGAGACTTTGGAATGCTCTGCCCTAAATTCAATAACAAGAACTGATTTTTGTTGAGCACTTCCCATCAGGGCTCAGAGACCTGTGCAGAAGTAAAGGCAGAAAAATGATTAGATCCAAAGGTGGTGGAAGACTCGGCAGCAGCATCTTCTTCTAGGGAAAATTTATAATACACTTACAATCTCAGAGAGGCTATGACAGCATGCCTAAGCTCTGAGCGTGTTCAATTCAGACAACGTCTCAGCACTGAGAAGGGAAAGTGAGTAGAATATTCCATGCCTTTGCAAGAAGCTATTTGCTGAGAAAGAAAATACCACCCTTCCCTGATTGTCATTGGGTATATCAAACACTCCACCCTGGGAATCCCTTATGCCTGGACACAAAATAGATTCCATGGCTTTTTTATATGCTTTTATCAAAATACAGAGATTAAAATTTTAATAAAATTAATTCATGAAAAATGAAAGAAAGGAGAAAACTCACAACTTTCTAGATAATCAGGAATGGCAGGGTAAATTAAACATTAGCTATGTACTACTAAAGAAAATACTGGCTTATTAAATCCGGGAAAATTAAGTTGATACAATTAATTCCTCTTTGGCCTTCCCTGCTGATAGTTACTGTTGATGGTAAACTCATCAGGCCATTACTGTAGTAGTTACTCTTCTCATTGCTCTGACATAGTTCATAATAAAAGTAGCTTAAGCAAAGAAGGGTTCTATTTAAGTCACTTTGAGGGTATGGTATTCCCCTGTGGGGGAAGCATGGGACAGGGCACACCGAACCTGTATTCAGGAAGCAGATCGTCTGTCCAGAATGGTGATCCTCAGCTTGCTTGCCCTCATTCACTTCGAGTGTGTGCTGCAACCATCGGAGACATGTCTTTGTTATTTAATTACCAGGTAAAGAAACTTCCTCAAAGACATGCCCAGATGTTTGTCTTCTAGGTGATTATAGATCCGGTCAAACTAGCAATAGCTGTTAATGATACCATGACGATTAATCAATAGTAATATAGTCCAACTTCTGAATCCTGAAATTTCCTTGGGCTGTACTGCACACGAGCCCTTTTCCGTTCCACGGTAACATGCAGGACCCTGTTTGAACACTGACTGATAAGTTCAACATATTCTGGGATTTACAATGAAAGCAGAATAGCCTAATTTGTTGAGTCTGTTAAGAGCTCTCAAAAGAATTTCATTCATGGATGTTCAGCTACGAGGAACTAAATTGGAGAGTAATTTGAATATTCTCAGTATGGTTTGCTTCAGATCTCTCATAGAGAAGATGGACAAGGTGTGTTTCCAATGACCGTGGAGAGAAGAGTTTCTAGTCACTAATTAAGGTGAGCACTGGTCTATATTTGCTCATCATCTATGCTGATGTACACCTCAGGACTTACTGTGGTAAGTCAGAGTTCAGCTTATTGTTAGCTGATTTTTAAACGAGTTAGTGTTATATCTGTTTCATAATATGTATAGTACCATTTTCAAATGGTCGTTCACCCATGCTGTACTGCTCACCATGGTTCACTGAAACTGCTCTTCAGCTGCTCTGTCCCTTCTTTATTCCATATTGATATTTCCCAAACCCCATCTCTTCGTGACAAGGTCTCCTGCAATCCAGGCTTGTCTCAGCCTCACTATATAGCTGAGAATGAAAATGTCCTTCAACAGCCGGGCATTGGTGGCTCACGCCTTTAATCCCAGCACTCAGGATCTCTGTGAGTTCAAGGCCAGCCTGGTCTACACAGTGAGATCCATGACAGGCTCTAAAGCAATACAGAGAAACTTTATCTCAAAAACAAAAAACAAACGAACTCCTTGAATTCCTGATGGCCCCACTTCCAACTCTGGGAGTTGAGATTCTAAGTGGGCGGTGCTGGCACTCCCAGGCTCCCAGCTTAAGCATCACTGGGGATAGAAATCAAGTCATGATATTTGTTAGACTGTGTTCTGCCAACCCAGGCTCAGCTCTAGCCCTTTTGGTGTTGATTCTTTTACCGCCCTGCTGCATCACTGGAAAGATCTTTCAATTAAGATCTTTCTTCCAGTGAAAAGTGGATTCTAGTTTCCATCTTTTCCTGGAAGCAATGCTGTGTCTAAGAGTCCATCACAATTTACAAGAAATACAAATTCATATTTGCTTGCATATTATAAATACCTCCCCTTTCTTAAAGAGTGTGTTTTCTGCCCACGACATATTTACTACAATTTCTTTTTTAGTACCAGGCAAGTAAGGCTGTGCCTTCCATTCTGCAGGATTTACCAAACTTCTTTCAGAACATTTTAAACAGAATCTATTTAGAGAAATAACTGAGCAGAAAGACACTTTAATATAGCTTCAGAGCATGTGGCAAGCATTTCAGCTGTCAGTGATTCAGAAGTATTACATAAAAAACAAACATGATTGGTTTTCACTGGAAATAGAGTGTTCCTGCTTTATAAGGGGTATTGATTTAAAATATCCCCCTGAGAACTAGTTTGGGGCTTCTAGCATGGGAATGAAGCTACTCTTGCACTCTTACCAGAAGACTGGTCCTCTGCTATCCATGGGAGGTTGACCTCGTTGACTGGGCTTACAGCTTCAAGAAGGGTGGTGAGGGAAAACGCTGACATAGGCCTAACTAACTATCAAGAGTATCTGAATGTGCCACACTGGTGGATGGGATGACAGATGTCACAAACAGATCTTCCTCACATATCAAGTGGGCATCCTGTCATCAAATCAAGCCTCCAGTTCCAAGGATAGATTACAAATAATTAACTTATTGGCCAAAGGAATCCCTAGTGTATTGCCAAAGCCATTGGTTGTTCTCCACAACAACTATTGCTAAAGACAACAGCTACATAATTTCCTGTACACAGAGAAGGGGAGCTAAAGTGTCTAGCTAGATACTTCAGTCCTACTGACAAGTGTCCGTGGTACTGGAAGGTATTCTGCACACTACCAAAGAAGAAACCTAAACAGCAGCCCAGCTTCAAACTTCAATGGTGACCTGCCTGCAAGGTGTGGCCGTAAATAAAGACAGGAAGCTTGTGAGAATACGCAACCCTACCGCTAACCACTGCAGGAGATGGGACCATCTTGTCCCTGATTTTGTGGCCAGGAACCTGAAACTAACTAAACTGGTTAAGGACATTGCATGAGAACAAATACAGAGACCCACAGCTTGGGAAAAGCGCAGAGAGTGAGAGACCCTGAAATAATCAGTCTTAAAAGGGATTTCTTCATCAAATCCCTCCCCTTGTCTCCTCTTGTAAACATTCACATGAGATGGAGGACCAATGTGCATAGAAGCTCACAGAGACCATGGCTACATATCAAGGCCCTGCACATGTCTGGGCCAGATTGGGTCTCAATCCAAGGAAAGTCCCACCCTTAACCCAGAAGTTATCTCCTACTGATAAACATCCACAAATAAAAAATCAGCTTTCCCTTACAGAGGCTCATTATGATAAAAGAACCACTACTAAAGCAGGCTCCAACTGTAGATGTAGATGTCCAACAAAAATGAACTCAATGGCATTTTTGGATGTTCTTTGCCTCATAATAACTTGTCAGGGCTTTAATATTATTATTGTTATTATTGATAATCTTACCTTATGTGTATTTTGCGTGTATATATTACTGTTTCTGCTTCTGTGCTTTTCTGGGATTTCTGTTTGTGAACATGCATGTCTCAGCATCCAAATATTTTTTTCTGCTGTGTTTTCTTTGACTCTGCTTCTTTCTTTCATTTATTTTGTCCTGGTAAGCCTTGTTTGTTTTTGTTTTGCTTTATTTTATTAATATTATTATTTTAGATATCTTATTGTTTTCTAATGAGAAAGAGACAGAAATAGTGTGGATTTGGATGGGAGGAGAGGTAGGGGGAACTGGGTAGACCTGGAGTAAGTCAACCATAACCAAAGTATGTTGCATGAAAAAAGATCAATATTCAACCAGAAAAAAAGTTTTTAAAAATGGAAAAATCATTTAGAAAGATGTTAAAACTATGAATAAAAGTTATGGACAAGAAAAACATAAATCAATAAATAAATCCCTCAGATATTCTGAGTTTGAAATGGGCTTCTGTTTCTGCAACATCATAAATTTACCCCACTCTCTGAATATGTTGATCTAATTGGGAGGCTGTCTAAGATGTCCTAAACTGAATGGCTTAAAAAGAACAGAATTTTGGCCCTCAACAGCGTGAAGGCTGAGTTCAATACCAGGGTCTTACCTGATAGTGGTCTCTAATCACAAATATTGTAATATTTCCAACAGAGAGAGCATTGTTAAGATACATTAGCTGTTCCACTGAATTCAAAATGATTCTGTCACACATGGAATCTGGGGTGGAGGGAGACGCGGAAATGAAAAGGGAGTGTCAGGGTTGTGAACTGGAACACGGGGATGAGTAAAGGAAACGCACACGTCAGATGGCCTAGGTCAAGACAATAGCTGAAAATAAACACAGTTCAGGATGCTGGGAAAGAAAGTCATACGTGTCACAAGACACCAAACAAATTTTGTGAAGCATAAATTGTTAATATTTTTAAATTAGTTTTGTTTTCCATTGTTGCATTTAATAATGCCGATATGGTAAAACATGTTTTATTTTAATTTTAAAGTATTGGCGTCATGTTTTGGCACATTTATAGCTGTAGTGTACTATGCTGGTATATGTTTAGCACAATCCTTAATGTTTAGAAATTTTCTAAATTCACAGTTCTCGGTATGTATAGTCTGTAATGGAGGAAATAAGGCATTGCTTGAAGAACTGCATCAGGAAATCTATAAAGCAGAAGTATTGCCTAATTATACATAATTACATCAGTAAACATTCTGCTATATCAATGATTGATAATTTCATTTAATATCTCATTAGTTTTAAAATATGTTAAATATATTGAATACAAACTAGATATATAAATGCCTCTTTAAATTATTTTATGAATTTCAGGATTATCTTTTTGTACTCTTTTTCATGGTTCTTGGAAGTCATTTGGAAAATATATTGATTCAGACCTGGTGGTGCACATATGGTTTCTAAAAACTCATAAAACCTAGGCAGGGAAGGTCATAAATTGAAGGTAATCCTGGGCTACAACACAGAAAGTCTGTCCAAATATATCACACACACACACACACACACACACACACACACACACACACACACACACACACACAGATAATGAGTCAGTCAAGGATACTCTATTAAAATGTTGCTTATTTAGTTCTGCACTTTTGGAACCCAATTTCTGTTGTGTTCCAACTAAACATTGGAAATTTCTGCCTGATTCTTATTTTTTTTTCTTTTTCAGGATGCAAGTTAGGAAAGGAAGCATGTGTTCAATGCATGCATGGTGGCTATAGGAAAACAGTTGGTACTAACAGTGAGTCATTAGCATTCTTCCTAGCCTGTAGCCTCACATGGTCATGCTGCATTGGAGCCTGCTGCGCCAATGACATTATAAAAAACGTTTACCCATCAAAGGAGAAATATTTACCTCCAGAATTATTTTTTTTAACTTTTGTTTAATTATATGGCAGAACCAAAAATGACTTCACTTAGTTATTAGCACATTATGGAGCTCCATCTACACTCAATTACATGTGATAACAAAATAGGAAGCAGAGCTGTATCTCAGGAACAAACTAGGAAATTCACAAATCTTACCTCCGTTGGAATTACTTTACACTGCTTAAAATAAAATACTGGTACTTTTCACTAGATTACACTATAGATAATACTATTAGATTATACTTAAGATGAGAGTTAATTAGTTTAAATATCCTTAAGAAACTATATGTGATGATTATCTCATAGTATTACTGTATTTGGCACTAAAAATAGCATATATATATATATATATATATATATATATATAGTACAGTAGTTTACCTTTATTTCATTTTGGGAGGGTTGAGTTATTTCTATTACTAGGTAAATAGGATACATTTACATTTAGTTTTCATTGTGTCATATCTTGTCATGTTTATTTCTGACATGACTCAAGAATGTTACCGTAATTTCTCAAGGAATTTTCAAGAAACGCTATTTCTGGTAACTTTAATTTAAATAAAATATTTCCATGATATCTCATTTTTTATGAGTAATTTGGTTAGAATCAGAGGAAACTGGGATCGACATGTAAAACTTTTAAATTATATTATTAAAAGAAAGAAACTGTAAAAAAAAAAGAAGAAGAAGAAAATTGTGGTTTGGAAATAGTCTATATAAATGTTTTAGCAATTATTTTATTTAAATTTGAAACATGCTTGTTTTACATATCAATCCCAGCTCCCTCTCCCTCACATCCTCCCCTGTTCGTCACACCAACCCCCCATCTGAGCTCCTATCTGCTCCCCAGGGAGGGTGAGGTGTTCCGGAGGGCATCTTCAAAGTCTGTCATATCATTTGGAGCAGGGCCTAGGCCCTCCACCATGTAACTAGACTGAGAGAGTATGCTTCATGTAGAAAGGGCTCCGAAAGTACATTCATATACTAGGGATAAATACTGATCCACTACCAGAGGCCTGGTAGGCTGCCCAGGCCTCCTAACTGACACCCACATTCAGGGGGTCTGAATTGGTCCTATGCTGGTTTCCCGGCTATCAGACTGGGGTCCAAGAACTCCCCCTTGTTCAGGTCACCTGCTTCTGTGGGTTTCTCCAGCCTGGTCTTTACCCCTTTACTCATCACTCTTCCCTCTGTGCAGCTGGATTCCAGGAGTTCGGCTCAGTGTTTAGCTGTGGGTGTCTGCTTTTGCTTCCATCAGTGACTGGATGAAGGCTCTAGGATGGCAGATAAGGTAGTCATCAATCTCATTATAGGGGAAGGGCATTTAAGGTAGCCTCTCCAGTATTGCTTAGATGTTAGTTGGGGTCATCCGTGTAGATCTCTGGATGTTTCCTTAGTGCCAGATTTCTCTTTAAACCTATAATGGCTCCCTCTATTATGGTATTTCTTTTTTCACTCTCCTCTATTCTTTCCCTGACTCAATCTTCCTGCTCCCTCATGTTCTCCTCTCCCCTCCTCTTCACCCATTCTCTTTCTCTCAACTCCATCTTTCCTCCCCCCAATGCTACCAATTTGCTCAGGAGATCTTGTCCCTTTCCCCTTCTCTGGGGGACCATGTATGTCTCTCTTAGGGTCCTCCTTGTTTTCTAGCTTCTCTGGGTGTATGGATTGTAGGCTGGTGATCATTTGTAATCATTTGCTGTGGGTAAAATCCATATATGAGTGAGTACATATCTCGTTTGCCTCTTTGTGACTGGGTTACCTCACTCAGGATGGTTTCTTCTAGTTCCATCCATTTCCCTGCAAATTTCAGGATGTCGTTGTGTTTCTCTGATGTGTAGTACTCCATACCACATTTTCTCCCTCCATTCTTCAGTTGAGCCACTTCTAGGTTGCTTCCAAGTTCTTGCTATTACAAACAATGCTGCTATAAATATAGTTGAACAGATGTCCTTGTTGTATGAATGTGCAGTTTTTGGGTACATCCCTAAGAATGGAATGGTTGGATCTTGTGGTAGACTGATTCCCATACTGAGGAACTGCCATACTGATCTTCAAAGTGGCTGTACAAGTTTGTACACCCCAGCAGTCGAGGAGTGTTCCCATTTCTCCACATCCTCTCCAGAATAAACTGTCCTTGGTGTTTTTTATTTTAGCCATTCTTACAGGAGTAAGATGATATCTCAGAGTTGTTTTGATTTGCATTTTCAATATGGCTAAAGATGTTGAATACTTCCTTAAGTGTCTTTCAGTCTTTTTAAATTCCTCTATTTAGAAATCTCTATTTAGTCCGTACCCAACTTATTAATTGGATTATTTGGTGTTTTGGTAACTAGCGTCATGAGCTCATGTCTTGTCTTCATTCTCATTGAATTCTAGGAAGTCTTTAATTTCTTTATTTCTTTCTTGACCCAATTGCACATTGTTTAACTTCCATGAGTTTGTAGGGTTTCTGCAATTTTTGTTGTTGTTGAATTCTAACTTTAAAGCATGGTGGTCCGATAAGATACAGGAGGTTTTTCAATTTTTTTGTGCCTATTGAGGTTTCTTATAATGCTGAAAGTATGGTCTATTTTAGAGAAGGTTCCAATTGGTGCTGAGAAGAAGATATATTCTTGTGTGTTTGGATGGAATGTCCTATAGATGTCTTTTAAACCCAATTGGGTCATAACTTCCACTGGTTTCTTTGTTTCTTTGTTAAGTTTCTGTCTGGTTGTCCTGTCTAGTGGTGTAATTGGGGTGTTGAGGTCTCTCAATATAAGTGAGTGAGGTTTTATGTGGGATTTGAGCTTTAGTTAAGTTTCTTTTACGAATGTGGTTGTTTTAGTATTTTGGGCATAGATGTTCAGAATTGGGATTTCATCTTGATGTATTTCTCCTGTGCTGAATATGAAATGACCTTCTTCATTTCTTTTGATTTATTTTGGCTTGAGGTCTAACTTGTTAAATATTAGAATAGCTACACCCACTTGTTTCTTTGGTCCATTTGATTGGAACATCTTTTCCCAACCCTTACCTCTGAGGTAATGTCTGTCTTTGAATTTGTGTTTCTTGGATTCTGTCTTCGTATCCATTCTGTTAACCCGTGTCTTTTCATAGGTGAGTTAAGACTATTAATATTGAGGGATATTAGTAACCATTGATTATTAATTCTTGTTTGTTTTGGATTTGGTGGTGATGGTGGTATTGTGTGTGGATTTCCCCCTGTTTTTCTTTTGTCTGTTGGTAAAGTGGGATTATCTATTGCCTATTTTTTGGTAGGTGTAGTTAACTTTCTTGGGTTGGAGTTTTCCTTCCAGAACTCTGTAGAGCTGAATTAGTTGATGTGTATGTTTAAATCTGGTTTTGTCATGGAATATCTTGGTTTCTCCCTCGATAGTGATTGAAAGCTTTACTGGGTATGGTAGTCTGGGTTGGCATCTGTGATTTCTTAGTGTTGGTAGACTATCTTCCCAGGACTTTCTGGCCTTCAGAGTTTGCATGGAAAATTCAGGTGTAATTCTGATAGGTTTGCCTTTATATGTTACTTGGACATTTTCCTTCTTTATTGTGTATGTTTGGTGTTTTGATTATTATGTGGTGAGGGAACTTTTTTTTTGTTGTGGTTCACTCTATTTGGTGTCCTGTAAGCGTCTTCTACTTTCATTGGCATGTCTTTATGTTGGGAATGTTTTCTTCTATTATTTTGCTGAATATGTTTTCTGCACCTGATGGGAGATGTTATTCTGTATATATGTTTCTCATACTGGTTAATAAAGCACTGTGGCCAATAGAAAACTAGATAGGCGGGGCTAGGAGACCAGGAGGAGGAAAGAGGAAGTAGTAAAAGTCGAGATGTAGCCCAGGGAAGAAGCAGGACGCCAGCCGTGGCTCCCCAATAAGACGACCATGTGGAAATACTTAGATAAGTAGAAATGGGTTAATAATTAAGACAGAGCTAGCCCATAAACAGTAATGATAACTGGCCAACAGGATTGTATCAAATATACAGTCTCCTGTGTGTTATTGGGGGCACACGTGGCAGCGGGACAATAGTGGCAGAACCAGCAGCAGCCGGCGGGGAAACCTGCCATAACATGCACCTTTGTAGTAGGTTTCTTCACCTTTTTCTGTATCTATTATTCTTAGGTTTGGTCTCTTCATTGTGTCCCATGTTTCCTGGAGATTTTGTGTCAGGGGTTTGTTGGACTTAAGATTTTCTTTGGTCGATGAATCTATTTCTCCTAGTATAGCTTCAGTGCCTGAGATTCTCTCTTTGATCTCTTGCATTCTATTGGTTATGATTCCATCTGCACTTCCCAGTTTTTCTATTTCCAGCATTCCCTCAGTGTTTCATTGTCTCTAGTTCAGCTTTCAAACCTTGCACTGTTTGAATTGTTTCTTGCAATTTTTGGGTTGTTTTTTTTTCCATTTCCTTAGAGGATTTTTCTCATTTCCCCTTTTAGGGTCTCTATCATCTTCATGAAGTTATGTTTAAGGTCATTCTCTTCTGCTTCATCTGTGTTGGGATGTTCAGGTCTTGCAGGTGTAGAGTCCCTAGACACTTGTGGTGTCATATTGACCTTTATGTTGTTGACTGTGTTCTTATATTGTCTTCTTCCCATCCCCTCTTCCAGTGGGTGCAAACAGGTCCAATACTCTCTCTGCTCAGTCTCATGATGGGTGCAGACAGGTCTGAGAGGACTCCCTCTCCAGGTGGTTTCAGAGGGGACTAGCTCTGCGATGTCAGCAGACTGGATGGCTTGATCCACTGGGATGGGTTCCCCGTGCATAGTGACCAGGCCTCAGGATGCTCTCAGTAGGTACTGGTATGCGGGCTGGAAACAGGACCATGCTTGCCTCCTCCCCTGGGTAGAGGTGGGACTAGGATGCTGGCAGACTCTGGAGGGCCTGTTCTGCCAGGACAGATTCCCCAGTATGCAGCCCCCAGGCCTCCATGTTTTTGCAATTTTATTGTCTCTAATGTTGCATTCTCTGCATATATAATTTTCTTTCATTACCTCAATAATTTAAAATTCCCTTTGTAGAATACATAACATATTTTCAATGATGAGTATTTTGTTTAATGAGCTGAAACATGAAAACAGCCTACCTACTGAAAGAATTTAATAAGTAATATCTTCTGATGCAACTGTCATCATTATCATTATTAAATCATAAGTAACCTCAATAATTCTTAACTCTCTAATTTCTCTTCAATATGTATGGTTATGTTAAAAGTTCATTTATCTACTTCATAGATAAAATATTTTTTACTGCCTCCAACTCTTTACCTTTTGTGAGAAAAAAAAAAATAACAACAAATTTCCCATACATGAAAAGAAACAATTTAGGTATGAACAAGTTGTTATATTAAATTTTTAATGAAATTGTGATTCAAGCATTAGAAGTTCCCATAAGGTTATTTGCAACATTTCCCATATTAAAAAAAAATATGAAGCAGCAAATGTCACTTTAGAATCATGGTCTACTTCAATTAAAGCAATGACTCATAGCATCTGTAAATCTTCATGTTAATTAAAACAAACAAACAAAGAAACGGGTTTTCTATTTACAGAGAAACATTGTTTTAAGTAGAGGGACTCTAGCACACTTAAAGTAACCTTGACCATACATCCAGGACCTTCTGATGTAAATAACCTGAAAAATTGAATTCTCTCAAAACATTGACCATTGTGAGGGTGAAAATGATTGACAACTTGATTCCAATCAAGTTCAGTGTCAAAGCCCTATCTTAATTAAAGGTTGTCATGGTGAGGTTCTGCGTTGCACCATAAGGAGCAGCTGCTGCTGTCTTCTCCAGCCTTAGTCCCTTGAATTGTTGCAAGTTTATGTTTCAAGTAAATAGGGGAGAAAAGCAAATGTCATTCTGTGGCTAGTGGTCAGTGACACGAGGCAGACTATGATGAACACGGTCTTCATGTTGCCATGTCTCACTGTCATTCAACGTATACATAGTCAACTGTCAAAGGTGATTCAGTAAGCTCTCGGGCTGTTTACGCAAGCATCCTCAAGATGAATTTGTGTTTCTAATGACAAAGCTGAACTCCTTATATCAAATAAGTATGGGAATATCACAGAACAGGTCTGGAGAAAATTGAAACTGTTTAGAAGTCTGAGGCCATGGTAAAATATATGCGCTGACTTAAAGTTATGAATCCATTTGCATTTTTAAGGAGTTTAAATCAATTCCCTTTACATATACCTGTCACAATTTGGGTTAGCAGTTTCTAAAATATGGTATGAGAAGTGCAGGCCATGTAGCCCTTGTAATATGGGGTTGTTGTTCCCATCTTAGCGATGATATAATGAATCAAGTTCAAAATAAATCACCACAATAGCTTTCTCTGGTGGAACTCAGGTTCACACCTCCCGTTAACGTTTGAATCTGTAATCAGGCTATAGGTTCACAAGCAGAAAAGTGCTTACAGGGTGTGAGTTACAATCCAAGCTGGCCTGAGGACAGAACAGTGTCACACTTGTACACCCATGGGAAACATAGGTAGATGCAAACATTGTTTATAAAAATCTTTACCCAAACTGAGAAGCTAAAGCTTGCAAAGAAATTTTGCATACCCCTATAATATGTAAAACTATGATTGATTTTCAATATACTCAAAGTATAGTTTTCCTCAAAAGTTTCATTATTTCTTGAAAAAATTAATTACTTAATATTGAAATCCTCCTTACCAAGACCCAGGCATTTTCTAAAGTATCTTATCCCCTAGAATAAATTGCTAACATGAATTTTTAATATCTTTTTTTCAAAGGACTTTAGAAAATAAGGATAATACTTTGTCATCATGAAATTTTTAAAAGCTTGAACTTTTATTTGTAAAAAAAAATGTCACTATCATGTTTAAGATTCAGTCCCTTATATTAATTCATTTTGTGAAAATACTTTGTTCATTATTTTTGTGTTTCTTCCATAAAGGTTATCCTAAAGTCATTTAAATGATGTGAACATAGTATTTTATAGATGTGTACCCCACGAGTCAACCACATATGGGTCTTATACTCACTGTTAAACCCAAAATGGTAGGTGGCCACACTCCTTTGTGAGTTCTCTGGGGAGTATTTCTTTCCTTTTCAAGTTTTTCTAGACAGGGTTTATCCGTGTAGCCCTGGCTGGCCTCAAACTCACAAAGATCCACCTGCCTCTGCCCGGCTAAGGGGTGTGTTCCTTAAGGCTCTCTTATCATTAGCACAATCCTGCACTCTGACCTTGTACAGCAGAGATCTTTACTTCCTCCTAGCAGCTTACAAGCACACAGAAAGGATTCTGGTACATGCTGGGGTATCGTCTCCCTTTAACCTTAGTGCCCACAGCTCGTGGGCTATAGCTAACTAAATCTGAGGTAGGTACTTCCCCATCAATCAGTCTTCCCTGGGAAATCCTTCATAGACTCACATACGGGTCTTCCAGTCTTCTAAAATGTGTAAAACTCATCAAGTTACACCAAACACATGTATATGCCAAGCCCAGTTGGACTAAACTTCCCTATGGCTCCTTTTAACACTTATGGCAGCAAACCTATGTTTTAGGATTTACAATCTTATGAATGCACTGATGCAAGGCTTTGTACTGTTTACACACATAACACATACAGAGTTGTACGGTGACTACCGGATGTGATAACTTACTCAATTGATTTAGCCTCTAAACTAAATTGGATTTAGCCTTACTCACTTACATGTGTACTTGGAGTTAGCAATATACTTAATTAGTAGTCAAAGGCAATGGTATATAAAGAACAGGGAAGTGTGAGGTATTCAATGTACAATGTGCACTCCTGTGCTTTGTTACATGCAAGTATACTTGTTGAAAGTTCATTCTCAATGTGTTTGTACTGGGTTCATGAAAAACCAAATGTTAATAAACAGGATATCATGCCACAAACAGCTTCTGTAAATCAAAGAACATCATCGTTTGAGTAAGAACACAGTGTATCAACTGGGGGGAAAAAAACCTACATATAGCTATCTATCTTGATGGGAGATGTTATTCTGTAAATATGTTTCTCATACTGGTTAATTAATAAAGCCTGTGGCCAATAGGAAACAAGATAGGCAGGGCTAGGAGACAAGGAGGAGGAAAGAGGAAGTAGTTGGGAGGAGTCAAGATGTAGACCAGGGAGGAAGGAAGACGCCAGCCTCGGCTCCCAGATATGATGGCCACGTGGAAATACCTCGATAAGTAGAAATGGGTTAATAATTAAGACAGAGCTAGCCCATAAACAATAATGGTAATTGGCCAACAGGATTGTATCAAATGCAGAGTCTCTGAGTGTTAATTGGGGCTCACGTGGCGGCGGGACCATGGCGGCAGGACCCGCTGTAGCCGGCGGGGAGAACCTGCTGTAACATTTGTACTTTTTTGCTGCTGTTTGCGATATTCACATATTGAACCTCTACAGGAACAAGAAACGTGTTTGCTATGTTTTGCTAGGCAGTGTTGTGAAATGACTTACTAATTTAAAAGTGCCTGTAAGGAAAACCAAATTAATGCTGGTATGTACAGCTGAAGCCAAATAGTGGAATCTTGTATGGAGCCTGAAAGGAATGCCAACTCTTCTGCCTTAGCTAATTCTTCAGGAATAGTATCTTAATTGAATTTCTGAAGAATTATCCTTGCTATAATCAGCTTAAGGTGTTATTATTTATCAGAGGGGGAAGAGGCAACTATGACATCTACAGAGTGTCTACCACTCTAGATGTACTTAATCTCGTGTGCAGGCAGCTCTACAGTACAGGAAACATAAAACACATTGAATACTGAACTTTAATATAGCATCTTCTTTACAACATAGCAATACCCACAGTAGCAAAACTCATATTCCTTTAGTTTGTAATGCATTTACTTGGCACTTGATTTTAAGAATTTCCTTAATCAGAAACCGAATGAGTTTTATGTAAAATACTTAGAATTACATTAAGAGATGAGACTGGATTTCTTGGCTTACAATTTTAGAATGTCAGTTATGATTCGACTATTTGTTATTATCTGAACATTTCCATGGAGAATAATGATACGTATGGTTTTTCTCCTGGTAAGTCCCACAGGTCTAAATATAAGAACTTGAAGCTAAGTGTAGGAGTGACTAGGGAGGAAAATGTAATACAACACAAGCAACAGTGTGTCAAATGTTGTTGGCAAAATTGTCTCCTTTATTTCTGCTTCATCTACAAAATTATAAAAAAAAAAAAAAACTAGGCCCCATGAACTTGTGCTGTGAGAGCTCCTACAGGAAAGCGTACCTCCTCAGCTCTTCGTCAAACAGGGGACATTGAGATGATGTCTGACCTAATTAAATGTCCAACTAGTAAGAAGATAGTGTCAAACCAAGGGGGAAATAAAAACCATTTTCCTGAACTATTTGCTCGCTGAGGACATACGCTCAGATGAGACCACTTTCTGGGGATAACGACAGAGAGGACTCGACTGACCACTAGTTCCCCGGATAAGTGACACTGATTGGAATGTGACACTATAATACATTCTGAAAACAGAGAGCCTAACATTTAGAAGTCTAATTCAAGGCCATGTTTGGAGTCCCCTGGTGGATAGTGGTTAAGAAACAAAGTGACTTTACTATGCCTGTGTTTCCTTCACCAGGAAACAAGAAGGCCCTGAGGGGTACAATGTGAGCAATTCTGTCTGTGATGCTTTACAACCATCCAGAAGCCTAAGGTTTTATGGTAAATGATGGCTCCCTCGCCTTCACTGATGAATGGCTATAATTTTCTATTGAACAACCCGAATCAGCTACCCTGCCAGTGCAGGGAAAAGTCTCTCTAACTTTGGTATGATGACATAATTCTGAATTCTAGACTTCATGTTGCAAAACAACAACATATTTTCTGAGAACATCTGATAGGCAGAGAAAATAACGTGGTAAATACTTATTTTTTAAACATGATGCTATTAGAAAATTGTCAGTAATTTCATTATAAAGGAAGAAAGGAAATGATCTGAGACAAGAATCTTGAGAAACCTAGTAAGACAGTGAATTATTATATGATTCACAGTGAGCTGAAAGGTAAAGTAGTTTTACCATCTTTTAACGGAATAGGGTGGCAGGCATCATTCATCGTCACAATGACTCAGACAAAAACTTCCTCTGCCTCACTGGAAGGAATGCATGGCATATACCACAAATCAAAAAAACCATTCTCGTTGACATATTATAGACAGACTATATTTCCTATTATATATCCATTACCTGTGCTCTATCATGGAACTAATCTCTCCTTCCTACGTGCAGGCATTTGATGGTGGCTTATTCACTAATCCTTTCTTCCTGAAATTCTACAGCCAATCTACTTTGAAAACCACTATAATACAAATGTTAACGATTGATTTTTTGTGAACAGGATGCTTATTATTGAGTTGAAATGTATTTAATTTAGCAGTTAAGAGTTTGGTTTCAGCACTGAAACTGTCTTGAAACTTGGACGCTATTACTGCCCTGCAGCACTTTAGTGTTAGTGGCTGACGGGGATTCCTTTTGAAAGATCAGACATTTAATATTGTTATAGTTGTAATTTTTAAAAAGCAGCCCGTGGAAGACACCATACAACAGAACTTGAGTGGAGGGATTTTATTGGGGGAAAGTGAACGGGAAAGGGGAGAAAGGGAGAGGAGAGACTGGCCTCTGGGGACAGGAGTGGCAGAAGAGAAGAAAAAGGGAGAGGTAAGGAGGGAGGGAGGGAGGGAAGGAGGGAGGGATGGAGGGAGGGAGAGAGGGAGGGGCAGAGGGAGAGAGAGGCAGAGAAGAACGCACAGAGAGAGGGGGATGGGAAGTGGGCAGGGCCCTTTTAAAAGGGAACATAGAATGTGCACAGGTGGTGGCTCTCAGTGGCTGCAGCTGAGGGCGAATCCTGTCAGAACCCCAAGCACATGCCAGTAAAGATGCCTGGATGCTAACAGCTATCACTAAGTGTTTACATTTATGCCCTGGAGAAACAAAGAATCAACACCACAGTGGACAAATCATGTGTATTTCTAGTGAAATAGACACTTCATCCGTGGAGACTGATATAGGATGCAAAGAAGCTTCAGTTTATAGCAAGAGTGCTAAGCTTACAGAAAGATGGGAAGGTGTGCCAGTGTCCTGGGGCACCTGTACTCATCACTAGTTTGTTCATCTGCTTTGCTTGGGGAGGAAACAAGAGCTCATGCACGACTGAGTATCTCACTTTACAGACACTCTTTGTTGATAACTGTTCACTTCTCCAGAGTGTTGGTAGGTGATTTGGGAATTGAGAGGGCACAACATTCTTTCTCTTTGAAAATAAAAGTGAAACAATTAAGATATTGGATTCAGGTCCATACTCGGCTCATTCTCAAAAATTCCTCTACAGCTCTGTGAAGCTTTCATGTTTTCTTAGTTGCACGTACACACAGGTGGTTTGCATTTGTCCTTCACATTTATGTTTGCTGACTGTCCCTGGAATGAAAAGTTCATTGTTCTGCCCCTGCTCGACTGATGCTTACCCCAGAAAAGAAGAAGTTCTCTGAAGTAAGAGAGAATATATGTAAATAAAGGTATTTAACAATCAAGTGTAATAATATGCACCTGGAATCAGACACTATTTTGATATTACACTTTTTTCTATTGCTTTGGATTTATATAGCTACTATTTGCAGTATATTTTGCGAAATGAATGACTTTATTTCAATGTGAGAACTGTATTACTTCCTAAAAGGGTATTACAATGCTTGAGGCTTAGCCTTTATCGCTATCATACTGTAAAAATAAAACGTTTTTCTTAAGTTATTCTTAAGTTATTCTACAGAATAACTTAAGTTATGAAGCATTATGCAAATGTAAGGGATTCAAAGCAGTTCCATCTAAATTATGTAAAGATTTATTAGGGATTCTGTGAGGGATGCATAAAATTCTCTCCAACCCCACACCCTAAGCCCTGATGGGAATTCAGACATGCCATATGAGGTAACCAGCTAAGCTAGGAGGAGATCGTGGTAGTGCTGGACCTGGGTTTCTGAGGGTAGATGATGAGTACTGCTACAAGGAGCAGCCAAAAATGATGGTAGGGAGGCTAGAGAGATACAAGAGAAAAAAATGGTAATGTTATTTAAAAAACTGTTCACATAACATTAAAATATTCATGTAATTTTAGAAGAGGATGGTTAGTCAACTTCTGAAGATTCTTAGGAAAAATAAGCAGGACATCAGAATAACAGCAACAGAAATGTTATCTTCATGAAATTTAAGTTACAAATTGATCGGGAATGTCCTTCTGTATATATGTTTCTCTTATTGGTTGATGAGTAAAACAAAGATTGGCCAGTAGTCAAGCAGGAAGTATAGGCGGGGCTACCAGATGAAGAGAATTCTGGGGAAAGGGTGCAGAGAGGACCCACCAGGGAGCTTCCATGTAGTTGCCAAAAGATCAACATGTTGGAGCATTCTCTGGTAAGATAAGACCATGTAGAAATACATAGATTAATAGAAATGGGTTAAAAATTAAGAGAGAGTTAGCCAGTAAGAAGCCTGAGCCATTGGCCAAACAGTTTAGTTGATATAAGACTCTGTGTATTTATTTGGGACTGAAGGATGATGGGATTAGTTGGAACAAAAGTTCTGTCTACAACTAATTGTGAGTTAGTGAGGAATTCCATTGCCATATTCTAACCTCTGTCTGCTAGGCATAGTGATTTATGCTTAAAACCCCAATACTCTGTAAGGAATGGACTATTAATTCAAATTTATCCTTTTTATTAGAGCAACAGGAGAACATACATACATACATACACATATATATGTATATATAAAATCTGGAGCTATTAGTATTTGATAGCTACTTGTATGTGGAGAGTCAAGTTCCTTTAATAATATTACACTTGGTAGGTCAACAACATAGAGTGTGTGTGTTGGCCTCTTGTACAATTCTTTCTTAAACTATTGTCTTGAGTACCTTTCTGTTCATTAATTAGGCCTTGCCCTCCTGGTTCTCAAGCACTTCTTAGTATTAAGAGGATTTCCCAACAACAAATGTCTTGAACATGTGTACTCATCTTGATTGCTGTTTTGTAAAGAGCCTGAATTTACATAATGACAGACAGTTAAATGCTCTATTGTAAGTTAAGTGAACTTTGTCAAGTAGACTTCATTCTCCAATTGAATATTTAAGTGTAAATAAATTTCTTGTGTATGAAACTGTCTTTCATAGAGAAAATTTTATTTTCTGAGAAAGTTTTTTTTATTTTGAAGTGGTTACTTCAATGTTGTAGACAATGCTAATAAGCATTTTTGAACAGAACCATACCTTCTAAAATATGTGGTTAAAGAGCATGCAACTTCTATATTATATAAACTATGTATATAATTCTAATGGAAGGGGTTGCATAACACACGGAATGTGATGATCCAGAAGAAAAAGTTAATGAAATTAATGACCAACAAATTGATAGTTTCACTTAAATCATTTAGGACTCATTTAGTTTGCCTGGAGGAAAGAAATCAAGCTAAATTTCACCAAGTTCATCCTCCTTTAATCAAAAATGTATTGAGTTGCCTGTAGCATTCCAAACACTCATCATATGACCCTGTGAGTTGACATCAGTAAACAATGATTGTCTGAAACATTGGCTAGTCTGAGTAATCATTAATTTAGAAATAAAATGTGGTACTAGTGTGAGCAATGCTTGATGTTGCGTATTTTGTGACAATCTCAATTCTTGGTCATTCTAATAGTCTGAAATGAGTCTTGGTATAAACTTATAATGGGGTATCTACTGATAAAATTATTTACTGAAATTATATGGTTTAAGTTAGATATGTCTTTTGCTATAGTGAAAGAAATCCTTGCTTTACATGGTATAATATTGCACATATATGTAAATATACTAATTTTCTTTTATTTGGAAATGAGCTTAAATATTAAGGCTCATATGAAAGTGAATGTCATGTTAAACTGTATAGACATAAGAGCTGTGTGGTCAGAGCGGCATGGGATTATCCTTACCAAATTCTTTATTCAATAATTGTTTGAATATGCACATATATTATGCAACTTATATGATTATTTCTCCGTCAATTTACATAAGTTGAAGACCTAATATTTATAGACATTATATTCTCCAAAATAGTAACAAGACTTGATGTGTGTTAGAGAGAGAAATATGGTAGACATACAAACTGGGGTTTCAGTCAGCTGTTAAGTTATGTAATCTGCATAAAAATGGAATAATTTGACATCATTGTATTAATTAAAAAAATAAGCCAGACTCAGAGAGAGAAGAGTGATGAGCAAAGGGGTCAACACCCATTTGGGGAAACCCACATAAACAGCTGACCTGAACAAGGGGGAGCTCATGGTCTCTAGACTGACAGCCGGGAAACCAGCATAGGACCCACCCAAACCCCTGCACGTGGGTGTTAGTTAGGAGGACTGGGCAGTCTATGGGGCCTCTGGTAGTGGATCAGTATTTATCCCTACTATACAAATTGACTTTGGGAGCCCATTCCACATAGAGGGATACTCCCTCAGCCTGGACATATGAGGGAGGGCCTAGGCCTTGACCCAAATGATGTGATGGACTTTTATGATTCTCCCTGGGAGTGCATGGGTGTGAGATGGGACATGGGAGGGAGAAGGAGCTGGGAATAATATGTAAAATAAGATAGTTTCTAATTTAAACAATAAAAATATATACTTCCTTTAAAAAAAAAAGCATTAAAATGGTTAACCATTTTGGTGATCCTTGGCTGAACAATGATTAGCCCTTTGGGGTACAGCACATAACTTTTCACAGCCATCTCCACAGGACTGACTCCCTGAGCTCTAAGGGGAGGGATTCTCGATGGAGACCTCCAATTTAGACTGTCCCTTGCGATGTCTGGCTGTGTCCCCTCACTGCATTTGTCCTGTTTCCACTTGCTGGAGGGAGGCCTTTCTGATGATGACTGGATAGGATGTCATTAGGAATCATTTCATTGCAGTTTGTTTTGCCAGTTACATTTGGTTTCAGAGGGGACAGCGGTCACCAGGAGACCGCTGGGCTCCAGCTGGGATCCAGGTCACTGGACTCTCTGGATCAACTAAGCAAAAGCACATTAGCTCACAGAGATTGAAGAGGCAGGCGTGGAGCCTCCATGAGTCTACGCCAGCTTGGTATTTTTGTGGGACTCCTGACTGTGGAAACAAGTGCCTCTGACTCCTGTGCCTGCTCTCGGGAGCCTGTCCTCCTGTTGGGCTGTCAAATCAAGCTTCAGAATGCAAGAGTTTGCTTTATCTTGTCATACTTTGTTTTGTCGTGTTCGGTTGTTATCTCCTAGAAGCCTGTGGGGTTTTTTTTGTTTGTTTGTTTGTTTGTTCTGTTTTGTGTTTTTTTTTTGCTTTTTTTCCCTAATGAGATACAGAAATAAAGTGGATTTGGAGGGGAGGGGAGATGGGGAAGGACAGGAAGGAGTAAAGGGAGGGCATGGTATAATTAGGTTTTATTACATGAGAAAATAATCTATTTTCAATTTTAAAAAATCATTGCTGATGAAATGGCTTTGCCTCTAAACACAAGGAGATGACAGAGTAATTCGTCCATTGTAGAAGGCTGTGGGCACCTGATGTGCTCTGCCCCTCCAGCCAGTCTAGGTCTGCTGTCATTGAATAGACTCTAGGGTTTGACTGTGTCAGTATTCAGGCATCTGCACTGGCCTGCCCTTGGGGTTCTGTCAGGACACACCCTCAGCTGCAGCCACTAAGAGCAGCACCTGTGCACATTCACTGTGTTCCCTTTTAAAGGGCTCTGCCCACCTCCCATCTCCTTCTCTTTCTCTCACTCCTTCCTTCCCTTCCTCCTTCTCTGCCTGTCTCTGTCTCTCGGTCTCTCCTTCTTCCTCCCTCCCTCCCTCTCTCTTCTGCCACTCCTGTTCCCACAGGAAGCCTGTCTCCCCCCTCTTTCCTCCTTTTCCTATTCACTTTCCCCCCAATTTAAAAAACAAAACAAAACACAAAAACCTCTCTACCCTAGCTCTGTCTCATGCTGTCTTTTTGTCCTGTGCTACTTTCCTAAATTACAGCCCACATTGGCTCCAAAATCTACGGCTTATCTTCCCTTTTTGATGGTGCAAGAGGAAGCAGCAATGTGATTTTACTGGCAAGATCATCACCAGCAAACATGTAAACATTTTCTGGAAAGGCAGATCCTCAACATTCCATGGGTCTCTCTCCCACCTGTTGGGGTACGTGTGTCTCACCAGGGTTCAGTGACTCCTCCATTTCTCACTTGTCTACCTTACTCATCCTGATGAGTTTGATTTATTAGATTAATGCTACGGCTTGAGTGAGATTTCCAAGCAATCAATAGTTCCGTGAACCATGTTTCTTAGAGGCCAGTGGAGGTAGGGAAGCTCCTTAACTGAATCTTAAATAAATATCGCCATTTGCTGCCAGAGTGCAAACTATTTCTGATCTTTGAAAATTCAGTGTTTAGGGTCAGTTGAGGTGACTCAGAGGTGAACACTGACTGCTCATGCCCGGCACCCAGGTTTGGTTTCAGCACCCATGTGACAGCTCACAACTGCCTTTACAGATTTCACTCTCAGAGAAGCTGACACCCTCTTTTGACTTGTGAGCACTAGACACACCCTTGGTACGCAACGTTGTTGTAGGCAAAACATCTAAACACAAACATATTAAAAGGGTTTAGTAATAACAAAAATGAAAGCATAAAATAACATACCTAACATCTTATTAATCTCCTTTGGCTAAATTGTTTTTCCTGACTCTGTACTGCTTGCTCTCACACCTACAGAGTCACCATTTTCTTTGCCCTGTGTTGCTGTTCTAGATGTCATCATGAATGTTGCGTTAGTGGATATTGATCATTATTCAGGAAAATAGGAGATGAGGTTAAGCTCCTATGAGGGCTTTGCTTATCACAGTATTATCAGCTGGTTGCTAAGACAGGCCTGGTTGTCAAGGAGTGTCTGAAGGGCTGACCTCTTCAAAGTCCCTGTTCTAAGCTACTTGAGTCATGGATTCTCCTGTTATCGTCACTTACACTGCAGAAGCAAAGTAAAATACAAAATATCACCTCAACGAGGTGTTCGTTGAGTGTTTTCTTTATCTTTTTCTGAGAGTCATAAAAGGAGTTACTCATTCTAATGTACAGAGCCAGGATGCCACAGAATAAGAATCAAGTCCATTTTAGAGATGTTTTACAAACGGCATTATACATCGCCAAAGAAAGATCCTGAAGTGACTCTCTTTGGGGAATTTGCAACCAACATAAATGCAAAAGACAGAATAAATAAAGTGATATGTGTCATTAAAAAAAATGGTTTCTTCCAATTTTAAGTCCTTCAACTGCACTTAAATATTGGAAGCTCGAACTCTGTGGTGGAAAAGACGGTGTTGCCTTTGTCTCCGGGCACTGCCAAGGGCCCTGAACTAATGTCAATGCATAAATGTTTTACATACCATGTGTGAATGCCAGGCGTCCTTTCTTCTCAAAGAGTGTGTCTTTAGTGCAATATATCAAACAACAAATGTTTAATTCAGACTATGTGCACAAAAAGCCTTCTTAAATTTATAATGAAAGCTAAATTGCCACAAAATCCTTTTATTTCTATTTTTTCCCCTTATTTTCCACATCTTCTCTTTGGATTACTGAGTGTCTACTTTATTTGGTTCATCATTGATTTGTTTTGTTTGAGAGAGAAAAGGACCCACTCTCCAGCCTGGCAGTCCTGGAACTCGCTATGGTAATTCTGCTTATCATAAAGCATATTCTCAAGCTTCTGCCTCCTAAGTGTTGAGATTACAGCCATGAGTTATTAGACCAAACTCTTGAACACTTAACTTTCTGGATATAATGTACTAGAATTCTGCATAAATTGCTTATTCCCTGTCAGTTAAATTAAATATTACTCCTGTTGAATTGGAGAGGAGTCTGTTATCTATTCAATTTGGAGTGCTTACAAATATTTTTATACAGAGAGTTTGGGAATACAACTTTCCTAAACATTAGCTGTTTAAGACTTACTCAAAAATACCAAATATTTATAAATATACAGATTGAAGTACAAGCAAAATGCTGGGGATTGAGTTATAGTTTAAGGACAGGGTGCTTAACCATGATGGGCCATGTTTAGTTTCAATCCCTGATACTAAGATTAAAGAAAAAAGTAGAAAACAAATTTTGTGAGAATCTTACTGTTAGTCTGTGTTACTATGTTTATGAAAACTACTTGAGGAATCAGCCATTCCAACTAGTAATAGGTTTAGAATGATTATACAAAATGCTAATTGTAATAAATGCATTTCCCTGATCCCACAATATACTGTTGAATTGTGTGTGGTATCAAAAACATAAAAGGTAATCCACCCTTGGCAAGGCTGGTGGCCTTTCTCATCAGTGTGCTCATGCATGACCAAGAAAGATTTTCAGTGGAAAGATGTGTCAGAATTAGTACTTTGGAGATTGAACCTGTGTGGATGCCAAAGACGTGTCTCATCAATGAGTCAGTCATCTGTCTTATGAAAGTCCGTGAGAGCCACCTAATTATACGTATCACAACCCAAGGCATGGGACTTGACATTTTAAAAGTCGTCAAGGTTGAGAACATACTAAGTCCTCGATAATGTGACATAAGACTCAAATAAAGCTGGACACACAAAAGAAATGTTCCTCTATTCTCAGAGAAGTTTTCCTGCATCACCTTCCAAGCTCCACCAGAGATTCTTGAGGGAAAAGCAACAAATGTGTAGCACGACACAAAAGAAAGAACAACTAAAAACCTCATTCAACAGAACTGAATTTGGGGAGTCACAATCTCGCATCAAAACAGTGATTTCAACAATGCAGAGAACTACAGCTGTGATAGGGCCACTTTTCTAGAACAGTCTTTGCTCCCATCTGCTACTTACCTCACAACAGGACTTTAATAAGTTCCTGCTAGTTAAACCGCCAGATTAATAATTACACTGTGTTATATCTTCATGAATACCACGTCACATTAACAACTACAGTAACCGTGATAATCTCATAAATCATAAGGTGGCATCCCCATTATAATTTCAGCCAAAACTGAACTTCTTTACATAAACCTTTTGAGATCTCTTAGGGAAAAACGTGCCACCCCTGCCTAGGTCTTACTTATTCCTCAGTCATCATGCTACTTATCACAGCATCAACGTGTCTCTACAATTACTGTGACAATCGCGCTGATGATTTACTTACATCTGAATGTAAGACTACCAGGGAATGGGGTAGCCTTGTGCCACTAAAGTATAAACAGGTGAGAAGAGTTAAAGAAAAAAAAATACAGCTAGTCCCTTCCATATACCAGGTTCTATTTTACACATGATATCTGTTTTGAATTTTAGAATATCTCTGGGTGACACGTCTGTGCAAAATATTATAAATAATATAATTTTAAAGATGTGACTTGCATTCAGAGTCTCAAAGTGTCAGTGCTCCCCATGGCAATGCACTGGCTAAGCATTTGGCTGCCTCTGAAGGTTATAGCAGATGCCATGATCATATATTCACAGTGCACTTTATGTCTTTATACTAGAAGCAGACTGAAAAATCATTATCCCATAAATATCTGAAAGGTCCAATGTGTTAAAAATAAATAAAGATTATGAGTCAACCAGTTACTTAAATTGAAAACAAAACAAAAAAAGACAAGAGGAAGCAGTGACTACTCGAGCAAGTGAACGCTCAAAATACCTAAAAAGTAAGAGTTTCCAAGTTAATTGTTTTGACTGTTTCTATGAACTTAGTTTGGTCACCTGCATTTAATGTGGTTTGAATATGGATATATGGAATATTTTAATTCAAAAGTGGTGTGAGGATGGCGAAAGGAGCCATGAATTCAGAATTCTCTAGTGGCATTCAGAAGTGTTATGCCCTTTGAATCCCTTTTTTGTTGTTTTTTTTTGTTTGTTTGTTTGTTTGTTTGTTTTTCGAGACAGGGTTTCTCTGTAGCTTTGAAGCCTGTTGTGGAACTTGCTCTGTAGATCAGGCTGGCCTAGAACTCACAGAAATCTGCCTGCCTCTGCCTCCTGGGTGCTGGGATTAAAGACGTGTGTCACCAACGCCTGACTTGATTCCTTTAAATAACCTCAGTTAAGAAGACTTTTGCCTTGCTCAAGGTATAGTGCAATCTGATCTGATCCCTGGTGGCCACCATAGATTTAAAGAAAAGTAGCCTTGGCTGTGTCAACACTGAAACACCCAGCCTCAGGGGAGTCAGGAAGAAATGTAACTGGGCCATGGCACCAGACACATCCATTCTCTAGATGCTCCAAGAGTTCTTGGGTTCCTGGGCTGAATTGAGATGCCTTCTTTTTGCTTTTGTTTTTTTTGTTTTGTTTTGTTTGGTTTTGGTTTTTTTTTTTTTTTTTTTTTTTGCAAATTTTGTGGTAATCCAACTTAAAAATACCTGGCTGAGAAAAACCCCAGTAGTCATTACCCCATCTCCAGGCAGGCACAGCTCCAGGAAGGACTGAGGTCACCCACATTTCACACACCCTTGACAGGATTTGGGATGAGTGTTAAGGAGAGGTGTCTGTGGTACCCAGCTTCTGCCTGTGAAGGTCCTTGTCCTCACCCGTTACTAACTCAATAAATACCTCTCATTTTCAGACACCCTCATCAGTGCATTAAGCCAGAAATAGAAAGGTGAGGATATAGGTCCCCTGTCGGCTATCATCTTAGGACAGTTAACCTCAAAGTGAAGAGGAAATACTAGACCATGCAAAGGATGCTAGGGGTCAGGGCATAGGAAACGCGTCATAAAAACAGTGACAAAACTCATCACATAGTCATCACAGAAGGGAAGAGAGAACTTTGTGTTGTTTCTGGTGTGGACAGAAGACAAAGCAGCCAATCCAAACAGGAATAACTGTGGGTGAGAGAGACTCACACCCACAGTAGGGGACTTCGAAATGATCAACAAAACAAAGCAGAGATCTCCCTGAATGAAGAGTTCAAACTTGTCCTTGCAATACAAGGATTAAAAACAAGAATCTCCCCCAGGAAGACTGAATCAGCATTTTCACTTCTTAAAATAACGTGTTCACAACATCGACTCTACCAGTTTTGATAACCGAAACTCACGTATGACTCTCTCAAAGTTTATCAGGAAGGAAGAGACGTTGGAAACCACTGCCTGAGGATGTCACAGCACAGGAAGGCAGTTGTATTTCTAAAGTCATGCCTCCTGGAATCTTCGGTTCCTCACCGTCTAGCACTGGTTGTCCTTCGAAGAGGAAGAAGCTGCAGCCAACCAACATCTCTTGTGGTTGACGGAGTGCACTTCATTTCAGAAACACTCGAATATGTGCTTCCCCTATTTGCGTATTGAAAGTGCCTGCCATTTGTGAAGGGAAAATGGAAACAAATTGGAGATGAATTCTATTTCACTGCCTGGCAGAATGCCAGGCGCTGGCGTTATGACGACGTCCTTCGAATACAGCTCAGCTTAAATGTGTGTTATTTAGTGTTTTATGGATATAAATAATACTAGTCATTACACTTACACTTTGGAATGAAGCCTAAAGGATGTTTCCCTAAGTTAAACGGCCTCGCACTTGTAATAGCCTGTAAGAGACACCGAATGTCAGCATTTACGAAATCCACTCACTGCTTTAAAGTTAAGCGGGTTTTTCTGACATAACATAAATTCCCTTAGAAAGAAGACAATATATTTTTCTGTGCATATCCAGTGATATTTTCTTGTTATTTCAATCATAAAATACTGACACTTCCATAACACAATTTTGTATCATCTGAGCATTTCCACATCTGTGTATTATGTTGAGAAATACAATTATGTTACCCAAGTAAATGGATTTTGGTGACAGACAGGGAATTAGATCTGAGTGTTCTTGGCACATGATGATATGTAAATTTTAAATATGTAGCACATTTCAATACTTTTCTATTAACTAAATATGAAATATTTATCTTTGTTTTTTTGAGAACAGAAGCAGCAGATGATACAAGTTACTGTCTCCATTAATAATGTCTTGTCTAAGAATGCACTTACCAAGCAACTCCTATCCCAAACCAAATGTGTTGTGTGTGTGTGTGTGTGTGTGTGTGTGCCCATGAACATAGTGTGTGTGTGTGTGTGTGTGTGTGTGTGTGTGTGTGTGTGTGTGGCATAAGGAACATACAAATATGAAAATGTCAACTTCATCACAATTATATTCAAATAACAATGCCTTCCTGAGAACTGAATTTTAGACTTGCAAAGTCTTAGGCGTGGGCATGGATAATCACAAATGCCACTGAAGAGCTCATGTCCCTGTCACTTGCTCTCCAGATCCAGTTCAGCTTCCCTCTCCTGACTCTGAGAGACCCATCCTTCCTCCCAGTCTCATCCACTTGTCCACTCTGACAAGAGGAGAAAGTCTTGCTCCTGTTGCCACCACGCGCCAGTGTTCTCCCAGATTAATAACCCTTTCTTCACTGCATGCTGCCGTGGACAATTGAGTGAATCGTAGCTTTCTTCACATAGAATTATGTGCTTCCATACTTGAATTCAACCTTGTCAAGTCCTTAAATCCTCGTTAGAAATGTTAGACAGGATGGCCGACTTTATAATTTTACAGAAGGTACAGAATGCATGCACCTGCAGAATAAGCCAAATTCTTTATATTAAATCTTTGGTTTTTTCCCACAGGGTAGTTAGTGATAATGGTATCATACACTTGTACTGGGGCATTCACTGTCAGCCACACTTACTGACCATCAACAGGCTGTGGCAGGATGTGTTGCTACGCATTGGGACTGGGATGGTATAAGGGAATTGCATGAGTCTCAATGAGATTCTCAACTTGTGGTGAATTGATCAGTATAAACACAGTTATACATCAGAAAGTGTCTAGACTTTCTCGGCATGGACAAGTGGATTCCCATTGTTTTTTAATACTTCATTATCTGGCCATTATCTGTGTGTTTTCTCTCCTGTTTCCTTTTCTCAAATTCATGAACAAAGGGTGTTCTAAAAATTGATCATTTCCAGAAGGAGTGGGGTTCATCTCCCAATAACTTTAATGTCTATGTGTGATCTATTGGCACTAAAATTGTCTGTAGAACAAGATTCACTGGCTTTAGGGACTTGGACAACCAGATACCAGATAGTCCTACAAGGTTGCTATAAGTAAAACTGGCACTCAGTGAGTTTGTTTGTTTGTTTCCTGATCATCCATTTTCGTTTTCCCAACAACTTGCAGCTGTTCTCCTATTTGTATAGAGAAAATAATCCCTGGAATCAGCTGACTCTATTTTGTTGTTGTTGTTTATATGTTCTCTTTTTCAGACACTCCTTGAAGAATTCATGAGAATGGCAAAATGTTTGTCATTCATTCACAACTTTTGTGAAAGTCATCACCATCTTTCTAATTTTTGGGACAACTTTCTAATGCAGTCTTGTCCATTTATCCCAGCTTAGTATAATACTGTGCATAAGCATGACACTTTATTCTTATGTAAAAATGACAGTATAACTTTTGTTGGTAATGGAAGACACATTGTAAGACACGGTGGTGAAAAAAAATATTGATTGGGTGATGGGGAATGTCCTTATGCATATGTGTTTCTTTTATTGGTTGATGAATAAAAACACAGATTGCCCAGTAGCCAGGCAGGTTACCAGAATAGGAGAATTCTGGGAAGAGGACGCAGAGAGAGGTCACAAGAGACACCATGTAGCCAAGGAAGGAGTAACAGGTCCAGGTCTTTCTATGGTAAGATAAGACCATGTAGAAATACTTAGATTAATAGAAATGGGTTAATAATTAAGAGAGAGCTAGCCAATGAGAAGCCTGAGCCATTGGCCAAACATTTTATACTTAATATAAGTCTTTGTGTGTTTACTTGGAGCAAAGTGGCTGTGGGACTAGGCCAAAAAAGAAACTCTGTCTTTAGTTGGGTTGAATAGTGTCTGGTACTACTGCTTGTAGTTGTTTAATGATATGTTTTCAAAATGAATTTTGGAAAATTATGTGTTTCAGTGGAATTTTATTATTTTATTGAGATTCAAAGTTTATTCTAAATTAACATAACAACTCTAAAGAGTTGGTAGAATGTCATTCTACATCACCAAGATGATATTTTAAATAAAATGTTACCATTATTTAAAAATTATTAAATATTTTGAATGTAAAACACTTCCAGATTAATTTCAAATATTTATGGATTAGCCTATGGTATGTGGAGACTCATATGAAACATTTTTCTGAACAGAAATAAAATGAATGAATCCTACAGCTGTGGTCTTGTAATGATAAGATACAATGCCCTCTAATAACTTTCTAACAAAAAAGTTTTTGTGATATTTGAGAGAAGTCAGAATGCCTATGTTCAGAGGAAAGAATATCACCAGGAAAATTTGATCACAACTTACTATTAGCTTTAAGTGGTCCTTAACTATGACTTAGACTGTAATAGAGATGGATGACCTTTTCAGGTTGCTTCCAGTGGGAAATTCCTAGATATGATAGTATTTCTTACTCATTCACCATGATACCAGAGGAATATTGCCTCAGAAATGTAAGTCATTCATGGATATAATTATGAACCATAGAGGCTGATGGATCATAAAAGATCCTCTGTCCTTTATGGCGGAGTTCTAACTACTTGGCAGAAATTATTTTCAAAACAGTTCCAAGATTGGGAAAGCCAGAGGCCAGGCTGGCAGAAATGTATAGAGACACTTGCCTTCTCTGTTCTTGGCTCTAGCTGGTGCTATTTAGCCATCATTTTGTGAGAACAAACACAAAGCATGGCTGTTCCTTTTTAAATGGAGAAAAAGAGCTAAACTAAAATTAGACCTTCTGTTTGGTGCAGTCCAGCCATGCAGCCATACCCGGTGAGCGCTCCTCCTTGAACCCGGACTCTTCCAAGGCAAACGGAGTAGTTTTCTACCCCATCCTCCCATGGGAAAGCCATGCCCAAACTATAGTGTTTTATTTAAGTTTAAATTCTACCAACCAAAATGTGTTTTATTTAAGTTTAAATTCTACCAACCAAAATGATCTTATAAACATCAAAATGGGCTTCTATCAACCGTAATTGAGGAAGACAGAGGTTTTAAGGCTTTTGTTTTCATTTTTTTTTTTTTAAAACACAAAGAGGGAATGCTAAATCTGCCATTCTCTATGTAACTTAGTCCTGCTAACAGTGCAGATAGAAAGGATTGTCTACCAAAATGTGCTTTAATCCCATGTGCTCAAAGAATATTAATTTGAATTGGATGTCATTCACTGAAGATGAATTGGTTTATAAGAATGTCTGAAACCTCCTCTTTACACGTAAGCCTCTCCAATAAATGGTAATAATCCAACATGCTCCTGGAAACTGGAATATCATTGAAGACTCCGCTTAAGCAAACCAAGTTTAACACACCGCATTTTCAGCGCTTTGTGATGTACTTCAATGTCAGCATCGGTTAAGGATTTATTAAGGAAAGTAAAATAAATATTTCAGAACATTTACAATAGATATAACGTAAGTATGGATAGATGGTAGATTGCCATTGAATAAATAGAGGTTATAGATACATTATAGGGTGTAATTAAATGGAGAGATAAATAGACATATCATATAAAGAGATAACGATTGATAGATGATAGAGAAAATATTGATAAGAGTTATAAAGTAATATCAAAAAAGATATAGTTGAACAAAGGACTTGGGAATTAAATTGTTAATACCTAGATTTAAAAGTAAGTAAATACATATTGAACTAACCATGGAATTTAAATGTTTGGATGTTCACACACTCAGTTTAAACCAACATGCCATTTTAAAATCTGTTGACATGCCAGCCAGGAGAGTGGCCATATGGATGGAATCTAAAGCTCAGCGGAATCTCACCTGCAATTGATAACCCACAAGAGAAACAGAACTGTGGTTAAGCTAACCATGTACTGTGCTGTTCTGCTTTCATCTCTTTACACATTACCTTTCCTACAAAGGAACACTTTCAAACGATGCTATTACTCTAATATTTTCCATTTGCATTCTCGATTTTCATTATGCCCGTTATCCAGTTGCACTTATGATGAAATTTGTGTGCTCCGAGTCTGCTTTAATGTGATGCCATTTGTACTGTAATCAAGGGAGTCTCCAACGAATAAAGCCAATGGTTTCAGAGGGTTCTTAAGCCCTCAACAGACATCAGCTAAATGCTAAGAGTGTCTCCGAGTCCCCTGGCGCTACATTTTCTAACCACGAACGAAATGGCATTATTGTAAATTCCCAGGTTTTGCCTGGGAATCTTGTACTGGATCCCTTGAGCATCAGTTCAGTTAATTAATTCAAACAATTTCCTCTCTAATCTCTAAAACATTTTCATATTTAAGACAATAAATGAGGTACTTAAGGGGTTCACTCACTGTTGGTCATTAACATGCCAAGAAGCTATAAAAATTACTCCTGGTCTTTAGTGGCATGAACAACATCTCTCTCCCTGTATTTCGGATCTGGACAAGGTGACAATGTGGCTCCTTTGCTTCGTCTGAACTTAAGAAACCCCTACTTTTCACTTGCTTTGGTTAAACACGTATAGCCTGATACTCTCCTTTTTCTTCCAGCAACAAATTTCATACATGGCTTGATAGGACATGCCAATTTCAAGATTAAATTAGTTAATAATAACTTTGAAATTAGTGATTAGTTTAGAAGAAGAATAATTGCCTTCACCGTGAACCCGTACCTAAGGTTAATGCAGACGGGGTGTGATGGCTCCAGTAACTTTGACACTAATTGGCGATTGTGTTACACATTAAAGGTAGTCAGCCCGAACGAATCCTCATGAGGTTTTCAGGGAAAAAAGCTATTTGTTCACAAATCCACTTTTCTGTATTTGAACGATTGTTTTAATTTCATAAAATGCTGGGCTGTGACCTTCGTGATAAAATTTCACTGCATGTGATGCCTTTGTCACTGAATTGTCAAATTGAAACAAAGCTAGGACATAACAATTTTCTCTAAAATAAAATCAGTAGCTTATTTGTCAATATGAGTTGAATTGTTCATCCTTAAAACAACATCGGGGGGGGGGGGACATCTGAGATGAAAAAAAATATAAGAGACTGACATTTACAGTGGTTTCTGATTGGATAGGCCTGGAAACCAAAATCATATAATTGTATGATTATTATGTATTGAATACACACACAAAATACACACACATGCTTGTAAGCTGGATGTTATGGTATTGATGAGCCCAGAGATTAGGAGAAATCAAAATTATACACAGTTATTGTTTCTAAATTAAAAGACACAGATATGGGAAAGATAAGAGAGAGCTTGTTACTAGATTACTCCTGTCTGGTGCTGTCTATCCAAAGCAGTAGAATGTCTCTCATATATAAAGATTCTCATATTATGTTAGCAATCTCTCAAAAGTTTCTTCAGTAGAAATACTAAATATTTACTCATCAATATTACTATCCTCATAACATTGATTTCACATTGAAGATCATGCTCAGATGATCAAGTATAGTGTTTATTTGTAAATCATTAAATGCTAAGATGTTTCTTTAAGCACTATAACCTGGCCGAGTCCCAGTTTTTCTAAAAGTGTTTACAATTGAAATGGCTGATCGTCCTCAGCTTCACCACATAAGGTCTTGTATAACTTTCATTGCTTAAACAAATACAATAATCCCATTATATTTTCCATTTCAGATTATTTTAAGCATAAATTTGGATACTTCCTTTGTTTCTTTTTAGTTCACAAGCTTGAATGTCAATGTAGCTTCATACAAAGGATGGAATTCTTTTGCCCAATACCTGGAAATAAACTCAGTGCTTATAAATTAAAACATAAAAGTATTGAGGGTTATTATGTACAAAAACATAATTTAAGAAAAATGACATGCCTGTCATCTTTCTACTCCCTATGCATTTATGCAAAACAATTTCTCCAAATTTTTTAAATAGGTATCAAGCAAGATTCTGCCTTTATCAGAATGAGCAACTCAGTCATAGTCAGAGTAGCTTGAAGTAATTGTGTGGAAAGTAGGTGGGTGTCTTAGCCAAGTCTTATTGTTGTAATGAGATGCCATGATCACCACCACTATAATAAAGGAAAACATTTAATCAGGGCTTGCTTACAGTTCAGAGTTTAGTAGTCATCACAGAGGGAAGACAAGTTCTGTAGTGTTACCTAAGTGTTCTGCATTCCAGATAAGCAGGCAGCAGGGAGAAAGAAAGCACCTGGACTAGTTCTGCTGTTGAAGCCTAAAGTCCCACTACCCGGTGACACATTCTCCAATAAGACCACACCCACTCCAACAAGGCCATGCCTCCTAATCCCTGTCAAGTAGCACCGCTCCCTAATAACTAAACATTTAAATCAATGAGCCTCAGGGGGGACATCCTTATTCAAGCCACTGCCTCCCTGGTAGGGTGCATTTCAGTGAAGAGGGACCTACATGTTTCTGTGCTACCCAGCATCAGTATCCCTTAACTTTTCATTTTGTTCCTGTTCTTCCTTCTCAGTTTAAGGATTATTATATTCTAAATTTGGTAGTAAAAAAAAAAAATACCCAAAGAGACTGAAAGCTTTTAAATAGAATATGAAGAAACAAAATTAGAAAAAGAAAATAAAAAAGAAATGTGTAAGTTGCAAACATTTTCTATTGGTTTTATTGATGGAAAAGATAAGCATGGATTTATTTTAACATATTGTAAAATAGTAAGTTAATGTTTCTTTTAAGTATGCAATTTAATATGTTTTGATAATTCTATATATGTCTTTACTTTTATTTTCTTCCCTCTCATTCTTATGATCTGTCATCATCGTAACCATGATCTACCTCTCTCCATTCCTAATGCATTCATTCTGCTGACTACCCATAGTACACTGACTGAACCCTGTATTTCTTTTCAATCATTATACAGCTGCACTATCGCTTACATCTTGCTATCCTGTATCTATTCTTTAATAGATTTCACACATTGTCTTGCCTAAAAGTATATGTCTATAGATGGAGAATGAAGAATAGAAATCAAGGTGTGTTTTTTAAGAACCTATATCAATGGTTTTTAAGCACTATCCAAACCCAGGTGACACTGGAAAGTAAAGGGATATAGTGATGTGCAGACAAACATGCAGTGATACTCTGACCCCCAGAAGAGAACAGAGGCTCACACATTATGGCAGCCAGTTAAATTAAGAATGTAAAACCTTACATTTCCAAGAAGTGAAACTGGCATAAACACCTACATGAGGAATGGTTTGTTAAATTATATTTTCCCACCAAGATAAACTATTATAAAGAAAATTAAAAGATGATATGAAAATTGAGGGTAAATTCTCATTATGCACATTTAACAGAGTATTACCAATCTGCGTTAAAATAAATGTTTAAATGAGAAGGTAGAGTGTAATACAAACCACGCACATGAAAGAGAGATTATTAAGCATCCCTCTGATGAGGGTCTTACACATTTTATCCGATATATAGACTTCTGTTTCAACTTTTATCTCAATCTCTATTCTAAGGATGAAAGTGACAATATGGTTTACAGATGTATCAACCTCTACCACATTACCAGATTCTTTAGATTAAATGGCTTTCCATTTGTCTATCTTTGGCTGGAGAACACTGTGGTGGTTCACAAACATGAAATGCAAACAACTGATTCCTAAAATTGGAAAACACACACACACACACACACACACACACACACACACACACACACGCCAAATCCAAATTTTATGTTGGATTTATATGAGAGGTATTCCCCTTGCCCATGTGTCATAGACCGAAGTATATGCAATACATCATGGTATATCAGCTATGCTGCTCTTTGCCTGCTGTATGCCTCACATGTTTTCTTCCCATGTTCTATTTGCCTTTTCAGTTTTACTAAATCTTTTGCTAAAAAAAAAGAACTTACATTTTGTGTGTGTGTGTGTGTGTGTGTGTGTGTGTGTGTGTGTGCACGCTTTGTTTTCATATTTTAAGTGGCCTCTTGAGTCCTCTGGTTTTTTTTTTCATGATGCGTAGATAGACATGCATATTATTCTCTGTGATCCAATACTAAACAAATAAAATGTCAAGTTGTCCATCGTTATTAAGAAAATAATTAGCTCGAGCTACCAGAAAAGCATTTTTAATGGTGACAAATGGAACTGAAACTCGGCAGAAACCACAAGGGACCAAACACCAGTTCCAAGAATATCATTGCTAGAGATGGGGACTGCCAGGAGAGGCCCTTACCTACTAGGAGAGAGCTACGGCTTAAAGGATATACATGACATGTGACTGAAACTAAGTGGTGGAATCGAGACGTGCACCTCAGCCTACTGAGATGTGTAGCTCAGCTTACTCCTCCCTCATGCTTTGCCCCAGATTTTACTTTAAGTCCTTTAAATAATAGATAAATGATAGTTAGATAGATAAATAGATAGTTGATAGATAGATAATAGGTGATAGATACAAGACAGACAAATAGATAGATAGAGATAAATGAACCAGACCGTCAGGAAAATGGTACTGTGTTTCTTAGGACCTCTTGTGCTTTACAGGATCTCTGCTTTCTCTCCCTTCCTCTAAAGCTCTATAACAAACTTCCCTAACAGTGTGCACACTGATCCTCCAATTCCATTCTTCAAGTTTGGAAAACAAGCAAAAAAGCCTCTGGCTCGGGGTAGGTCTGACAGGAAGTGAGTTTTCTCAACCAAGAAAGATCCTGCTATTCACAGACAACCCAATATGTCCATATGACTGCCAGTGAGTCGGGTGAAACCTGGCTGAAATGTTAAAGACAGAATCTTACTCTAGTATTTGAGAGGGACTTCTTGTTCTTGATAACGGAATGCATGCAGAATAGCAAAAAAAAAAAAAAAAAAAAAAAAAAAAAACCATTGCGACTCACGGATGGATCACTGAGATATTCCAATTGTTTCTCAGATATCACCTAGACTGATTCTCTTTCAGCTAGAAATAAAAATGTCCTTAAACTTTCATTAGAGTGATATTGAAAAAATTCATTGCCCTCCACAGGAAATCAGAAAATTCCCAAGGGGCATATGCTCTTATAATCACGGATGGCTCATAAATGTGGCTTCTGTTGAATTAGTTCAACCTAGCAGTCACATGCCATTGCGTTTGGTCTATATGTGTTCATGAGCATATTTGCCCAGCTGTAGAATGTTGCCCTTTATTTTAATTTTTATGATGCACACCTAATCATGTTTAAATTAATGCATATACAATTATCTTCTGAAGCATATTGACAGAGAAAGAAAGATATACATGCTTACAGTTTTAAAGACTGTTACTACAGAGATCAGGATTCCCTTTTGGCTTCTTGGTCTTCTTAATAAAATAATTTTAAAATGGATTTAGATGGAAACTCAAGGGTGACTTTCTCAGAGTTTGACAGGACACTGACAAGGCAGGCAAGCTGAAAACCATGGACCTTCAAGGAGGAGGGAGATGGAGAAAAGGAAGGAATAACAACACAATTTCTTAGATTGTAGGAAAGCCACCACATTCAGCAACTGACATCTGCAAGTGGTTCTGTGGCAGAAAGATGTCATGGAGATCTATCTAGGTTTTCTTAGATTTTTGGAAACAGAAAAAGAAAAGACAATAAAAAAGGACACTATATGCTCTTTGAGTTTTGAACCCAGTTCAGGAGAAACTGACCTTAGACCTCAGATCCCAGCACCCACATCATGTCACACACAACCACCTGTAACTCCAGCTCTGTGGGACCTGACACTCTCTCCAGACCTCCGAATGCACTAGACTGCCACACCCAAGCCCACACACAGACACACCTGTGATATATCCTTTTAAATGTAAACTTTAAGGGTCTATGGTGCTGATAAGGTGGGGGCAATGAATTGGCTTTGACTAATAAGAGATTAATAGCACTGAAGAAAACTCCTTGTGCTTTACTGAGATAATGGAAAGTTCCCGAAAAATAATTATATTATATACTACACAGGCAATGTATAATAGTGTCAGTTCTCTGCATGGAGTTTCTTATTGAGCAGCGCATAAAGATATTACGGGGAAAAAACTATGTGGTAGTGGACATCAGATAGGCAGGCTATCATAGCAGATCATCTGCCAACCAAAGCTGTAGTCACATAATAAATGTATCTCAAGGAAAAATCCATGCTTACTTTGGATGACAGCCATGGTGGTGATTGTCCATCCAGGTATATTTTTAAATGATGCCATCACATATCCAAGAACAGTGCATGGAGCTGTTTATTTTGGTGTTTGAACTGTTCACCTTGCTCTGGTCTCCTGACTTCTGATTATACCCGGTTTCTTCTTTTTGGGATGTTGCTTCTGTTCTATTGTAGCTTAAGTTTGTGATGTGTTTTTCTGGTTTTACTTACAGTTAAGACAGTGCATAGAATCTCAAAAAGAAACGGGGCTCTCCTTTTCTATTTAACAATGATGAGACTCATATGCATCAGACCGCTTGAAGTTGGACTCAATGTATTTTTGATTATGAGATAGGTGGCCGTTGGCCTTTGAGGCCTAGGGACACAGAGCCTGGAACAGAAGTTTGTTTTGAGTTTGAAAGACCCCTTCTGGCCCCTCCCCGTAGACTCATGGGTGTTAAGACCTGAGTCTCTGCTACTAGCAATTGGGAGGTTGTGTTAGCCTTGGGATTTGGAACTAAGCCTTCAGATTCAGGTCACTAAGCTTGGGCCTTTGAAGATTTCACGTTAGCTGGTCCTGCTGTGGTTTTCTGTTTCCTGATTGGATATTGTGTCCTCACAAATATAGCATGCTTCCACCGGAAGAGCTTCTGGATTTACTACGCCTTCCTCACCTTCACAAAGTGAAAGTCCCCGGAAACTGCGAGCATAAGTAAATGTCACCTGCCTTAAATAATTTTCTTTCAGTATTTTATCATGCCAATGAGAAAAGTAACATATAAGTCTTCCTCCTAAAGTTTTTAAATCACGATAGCCTGTTAGACCCTGTTTCATCACAATCCTCACTAAACCTAAAACTCTCTACATATCTAATCTGTGATCATTAGTCTGGAAACCGGAAGACTGCCCCCTATGTGATCATTAGCTTTGGTTGAGCCCTAAGAATTTGTAAGTGAACTGCACTAAGCTTCAGAGCTCATACAGTTGCTCTCCTGCTTAATTGTTTAATATGTTTTTCTTTTATGTCAAAAATCCATCATTTCCCTTTTCATATTAAATATTTAATATCACTTATTTCAAAATTAAAATTTCCTTCCACCTCTATATTTATCTTTGGATCTTTTGCATAGTATTCTTTTTCACAGGTGAACTACACTTTACTTGTAGAATTCTTATATTTCATTTGGCATTTGCTCCAGCAAACATTCCTGTTCCTGTTACATCATTAAAATGTATATCTCTCTTGAGTGTTTCCTTTATGCACTCAGCAAGCTCTCTCCAAACTCTAAAGAATATGCAAACTCTTGAGTTATTACCATGCTAGAATAAGTACAATTAAAATTATTTTCTTACTGCTATAGGAAAATTATTAAAATGTCATAATGTGAAAATAGCTGCCTATGTAACTGGAACAAGAAACGTTTGTTTCTTAATAAGTAAACCAGAGAAAGCAATGAAATGATTATGGATGTTAATCCAGGATTTTCCTAAAATGGTATTTTCTGAGCAATCATAAGAAAGGGAATAAGAGAAAAAGAAAGAATTTAAAATCACAATTATCTTTCTGGATGGAAGAAACAAAGATGAAAAGTTAGACCCCACTTTAAACATTCTCTGGGGTCAGGAATGATAGGAAATGGTTTTCACAATTGTAGCTTATAGATCCATGTACGTATCTTTTTAAATTATTATTTATTTCTTATATTTTATTTTATTTCATTGATTTTACATACCATGTGTGAATCTTTATTGTTTTCTCAGAAGTGTATTCTTAGGGTGAAATTTAAGGGTCTTGGAAAGAACAGCTACAGTAGGTCTAGACAATCAAGGAGACACTTCACAGTTGGGACAACAAAGAAAATGAGGTCTTCAAATGCACATAGGGCTTTATCAATAAAAGCTTTATATTTTAAAGAATTAAATATTATACAATATATATATTTTGTATAACTTTGTAGTTTAACTGCACTTCTCTGTGGGAAATTTGCAATAAAATCTTTTGGCTACCTTTGTAACTGAAATGTCGACAGATATATTAGAGTAAATACTAAAATCTTCTTAAAATAAGAAAAAATAAATAAAACAAACAATCCAATTATAGAACTGTGAAGGCACTCACAGATTTATATTATCAATGATGGAAAATAAAACTTGCTTAAAATGAAAGAGTTGAAGCTTCCCTTATTGGATCTATAAAATCAAGTCACCTCCCCAAACAGAAGGCTGGAAGAGACTTAACAAGGCAACTAAAGCAATAGATGAGTTTAAAAGGAGAAAGAAATAGCAATAGCACCAAATACATTTGTTAATAAGTTTATCAGTATTGGTTAATTGCACTTGAATAAATCTAAGCATACCTGTTCATCAGAAGGCACTGTTGAAGCAGTTAATAAATATGCAAATGAGAGAGTAATAGATGTTACAGAGACCCGAACACCAGGAGTTCAGCTATGTAGAGAATCTATTTTATAGCTCAGATGTCTCCTACTTACAATCCAAAGAACAGGTCTTTTCTTTTTCTGACCCACTGGTTTTAACATTAATCTCTTCTAGAGATATTCCCACAGAAATAGCTAGAAATCATACTTTGTCAAGTATATAGGCTCTTACTCATGTTGACACCTAAAACTAGCTATTACAGGTCTAAGAAAGATATGCCCAATCACATCCAGATTTGTTTTTCTAATAGTAATTCTGAATTTGGAAGGGCATCAACATTCATCAGTAGCAGCCTGGATAAATAATTTGCAGTAGAGTTATAAAATGCGGTGTTATACTCTGTGACACTGTGCAATACAAATGAATAAATCTTTTTTTACCAAAAAAGTATCTGAATTTGAAGCTATAGTTAAGTGAAAATGTAAGAAAGAAAAGAATATAAATTTATAACTCAACTGGGAAAAGTTTAGAATGATGAGGGATAGGCTATCGTGAAAAAAATAACAAGTGTTTCAATATGACAATAAAGGTGTACAAAGGAACACCTTTATGTGTGTTTAGTATATTCCTTATTTATTTTCTAAGTAGAGATATTTTATAGGCATCTGTGTGCAGTGTAGTTTGTTGTAGCGTGGTGTCAGTTTTGTGTGTGTATGTGTGTGTGTGTGTGTGTGTGTGTGTGTAGAAAAATTCATAAAGAATTATGCTCTCAGCTGTGTATTACATAAGAATTGCCTGTGTTTATCTCAATTATATTTCTCCTTCAGCTAAAACCTAATTTCTCAATGAAACAGCAAAATTCCAGGAAAGAGTAGTGGATAAGTATCTGCTTGTGTATATTGTATATGTACACACCATTCTTTTTGGTATGAGTATGTTTTCTGCCAGCCTGGCCCCAGAGCCACGCCAGCCCCAAATAACACACAGAGAGCCTGTATAAAGGTGTTAGCCTGTTACTAGCATTTCTTATTGGCTAGCTCTGTCTTAAATATTAACCCATTTCTATCAATCTAAGTGTTTCCACGTTGTCTTATCTTACTGGAGAGAGGGGCCGGCTTTCTGCCCTCTCATGTTGAATCTCCTCCTACCTCTCCCTGAATCCTCCTTCTCTCCTAGTCCAACCTATCTTGCTTTCCTATTGGCCAAAAGTATTTTATTTATTAACCAACAAGAGAAACATATTTACAGAATGACATCTCCCATAATCATCTTTGTCATGTGATATTCTTTCTGTGCTTAAATAATTTCTAATATTGCTAAGTTAACATATTTGTGGATATGCCTGAAAAAGTATCTCAGCAGTTTTAAGAGTAGATGTGCTGCAGAGATAGATATTGGATATAGTATGTGAACACTTTTTTTTTTTTTTGTCACATGCAAGATGGAGTAGAAATCCACATGAATCAGAAGATTGCTTGGTCTCCTCCTCACTTTTATAAATTAAAATGGAAAGAATCCAGATTATCATTTCAATATAAGAATTCAAAAGAAAAGCAATGATACATTCTATGTTGCTATAGGTGACTTCAAACTGTTGCTATTATGAATAAAAAATTACAGAAAAAAATAACTAAGAGTGAAAATGACTTCACCTACAAATAAAACCTCATTTAAGATCCCAGCTTATCTAGATATACACATGAAACATTTTAACATTCAAACTTATAAGCCATATAGATAAAAGTTATCTGCATCTCCCAATAGATTTCTTCAGGCACATTTTGATCACTCTCATGACTGTGTATGCCATGACCAGCAGCACACTGTTAAAACATATCCAAATATGGTTTCACTGGAAAATGTTGAAATGACTCTGGAATGTTTTCATATCTCATTAATTTATTCACCCACACAGAGAACAACTAAGGGAACTAAAATACAAAACTTAACATATTCATGACTTCAATTAAAGAGTTAGTATTTTTCTACAAATGTTAAATCTTTGGAAATTTTCTTGTAGATTGGCAATATGGACCCTGTGTTCATTAGACTTTGACAAAATCAGTCTACACTTTAATTATATCTCCTAGAAACAAATCTAATTGTCTTAATTTGGTTCCTGAAATAATTATTATTCCACAATGTATGCATTGTAAAGAGTCCCAGAGCAATTTTCAAACTAGGCCATGTAGGACAGGTGGCCATTTTTAGAAATGGAATCCCAGATCTTTTATTTACGTAGGATTGCAGAAGCATTCCTAACTAGACTTATACCCTCTTTTGGTTGTATATGCACATTTTGCTTACCTCATCACTGTCTATTTATGTAACTCTTTTCTTGAGTATTTGCCAGAATGAAGCTGACTTCTAGAATAATGATTTTTAGTCATGTTCAACAATGATATGTTATTTTAATTAGAACATTAATTATGCATTAGGCTTATAATTATGGCGTTCTATTCCCATAATGATGGTTACATGCTACCTCATGACCCTTTTCAAATGTTCTTCAACAAAAACTTCTTTACTGGAGTATTTTTATTGTGGTACAGATTTGAACACCACTTAACATTAAACCAATTAAATATAGGACAATCTTGCTATATAGTCTTTTTATTAAATAGTCAGCTGTAGTAAATGAGGAGGCACAGGATAAGATGAGGAGAAAGCAATGTTTAATCTCATTCATATCATTTTGAAAAGTTATTCAGTAATACTTTTGGAAGTTCCATGAGGAAGAGTGTTTAGAACCATCAGAGTATGTGTAAGAACTATAATAATGGAATTTTGCTGTATAGGAGACAGATTGAGAAGAACTCTGAATATAATACAAACATATGGGATGTGGCTGGGGGCAAGTTTAGTGGTCAGTGGAAGAAAATTTTCTGTGGAAGAAAATTTTATGAGGATACAACAGAAAAAAAATGAATATCCCATATCAAATGGTTGTCCCTGAAAACACACATAGAAGTAACGTTATCAGACTGGGAAGGGTAAATGTATGGACTTAGGAATATAAATGTCAGCAGTAGACATGGCAAAGTTGATGGCCCATGAGGTCTCTGTGCTACACAAAGAACTACAGGGAATTAAGCAGTTCTCACAAGCAGGGGGAAGCAGTCTTACCCAGGGAAGAGCACACCAATTGGATTTCTAATACCAAATTAAGTCATCCCTGACAATATGCAAATAATACACTTGACTGAGCAGGATATATTTAGGGTGTGTGTGTGTGTGTGTGTGTGTGTGTGTGTGTGTGTGCGTAAACAATGAAAAAGGGTGAATGGATTTGAAAGAGAACAAACCAGGAGCATAAGGGAGAGTTTGTATAAGGTGGAGTTTTGAGGGAGGAAAGGGATGTGAGAAAGTACATTATCAGCTCAAAGATAAAAGAAAACCTTTAATAGGGGACTCCAGCTCATGCATCATGAACGAAACTCTTACTGGTGTGTGATCACGTACCCAGTGCATGAAAAGGGATGAAGACACTGTTGAGCGGCCAAAATGTGAAGGTAGCAGCTTCTTATTTAACTGACTCAGCAGGCTTTTTGTCAAAATCAGATGTTTCGGGAAAGCATACATTCAGTCCAGGAGAATGTTGTGAAGGCCAGGTAGAGTCTACTCAAACAGAGTTCCCATCATTTTTAAGGACAAGAGGTATGTACACCATATAGGATCACATGAAAACAATTGGGAGCTCAGGAGGAGAAGGGGGAGCAAGGAGCAAATCAGGGAGCAAGAGACTGTGTGGAGAGCTCCACAAAAAGGGCAACCAAAGCTGGGGGGTCAGGGTCAGCTACCTGTAATAAATCCAGCAGACTTTAATGGGCCTGTGGTTTTATTTTATTGACTGGTATTTGGTCCTAGAATGTCAAACGCTGGGGAATATTGCTTTCTGTGGTATGTGGTTAAGAAAGAACGATCTTCCTGGGCCCAATAACGTAACAAAGGGCATGATCAAGGATGGCTAATGCCTAAGGATTGTCTGACTCAGGGAAGAACCTCTCTGGCTACTAGATTTGTTGCTGTTGCTAATGATGTTGGTGGTGACGATATAGACAAATTTCAAAATATCTGCAATTCAAAGCCCGAAATGAAAACATTCAATATGTGTTGGAGATGTGAGTGGTGCATTAGTTGCAACATATGCACAGTATTTTCTCTTAGAAATCTATCAGCTACCTTTATAGATAATTATGATCACCATTCAGTGGACAATTAATAGATACTGGTGCATGAACTCTCAATGTTCTTGAGTGATTCCTGAGGACTTTTAGTCTTCCCATAACCATATGATATCTCCCAAAAGATTCTGTCTTAGATGTGAGTGTTGCATAATAAGATGATAGACCCTGATGACTTCAAATAGTCACCTACGGAAGGAACAAACAGGTGGGATATTTTAATGATGGGAAGAGTCATCATTGGAGTACCTACAGAGGACTAAAATCTTTAACCATGAAGTGCAGAGAGCTCTGATGACAGTACTGGTTGATAGTCTTTTCCATGAACCGTGTCCCTTTTCCCTAATTTCCCCACATCACATTGGAGGAAGAGGGTGGTGCAGAACCCTCAAACACCAAAGGAGGAAAGGAAGAAAGAAGACATGCATGGCACTTCTGTCTTTCTCAGAGCCAAAGGACATTGAGGAAATACAGCCTGTCAAAGGCAATTCACCCTGAAGTGAGCCAGAGGACACCTTATTTTGTTTAAGCAAGATTGCCAAGTAAGCTCACAGCTACGAAAATCACCGGGCTATTGCCTGGGGTGCCTTGGTTGATGGCTACTCGGACCTTGGCAACTCTGAGAGGATTTACTGACAAGGTGTTAGATCACTTTGTAGTGCAATGTAATATGTCCTTACCTAGGTTAGCGCCTGCCTCCCCTGCAGAGTCTCTTCCAAGGTGGTCTTCATTCTCCAGTCAATAAAATATGGATGACAAGCCATAAAACCACATCCTCCTGCAAACAGTCGGACTTTCTAATAAAGAATGGACATGTCATTGTCACTTCCATTAAAACTTGGGCTATCTGAGGGGCCTCTGCGTATCAATCCCTGGTGTATGAGCTAGGTCTTTATAGCCCATTACCTATGGTGGGATGTTATGCTTAGACTTAGCCCAGTGGGGGAGGGCTTGGTCCTGCCCCAACCTAATGTGCCAATTGGTGTAGACTCCCGGAGCCCTTACATTTTGGGAGGAGTAGATGAGGCTTGGGCTGGGGCAGGGGAGGTGAGGGGGTAGGGGAGAGAAGTGAGAGAAAAACATTGGAATGTAAAATAAAATTTAATAAATAATATTTTCTCATACCCACCTCTCCCCCTCTCCTCCTCTTTCTCCTAACCCTCTCTCCCCTCCCCTCCGTGCTCTCAATTTGCTTGTAGAGGAGAGCAAGAAAAGAGATACCATAATAGAGGGAGCCATTATAGGCTTGAAGAGAAATCTGGTGCTAGGGAAATGTCCAGAGACCTACAAGGGTGACCTCAACTAACAATCTGAGCAATAGTGGAGAGGCTACCTTAAATACCTTTCCATCATAATGAGATTGATGACATGGGTCTGTCTGCAATCTTCTACACACCATCATCCAACTGTGTCTGCAGCATTTGTTGAAGCGGCTTTCCTCCTTCCATTGTATACTTTTAGCTGTTTTGTTAAAAATCAGGTGTTTGTAGGTGTGTGGGTTAATATCAGGATTTTCAATTCGATTCCTGTCTATTTTTGTGCCAACACCAAGGACTATAGCTCTATAGTAGAGCTTGAAGTCAGGAATGGTGATGACTCCTGAAATTCCTTTATTGTACAGGGTTGTTTTGACTATCCTCGGTCTTTTGTTTTTCCATATAAAGTTGATTATTTTCTTTTCAAGGTCAGTGAAGAATTGTGCTGGGATTTTGCTAGGGATTGCATTGAATCTGTAGATTGCTTTTGGCAAGATTGCCACTTTTACTATGTTTATCCCACCTATCCAAGAGCATGGGAGATCTTTCCATTTTCTGGTATTTCTTTAATTTCTTTCTTTAAAGACACAAAGTTCTTGCTATATAGGTCTTTAACTTGTTTGGTAAGAATTACCCAAAGATACTTTATGTTGTTTGTGGCTATTGTAAAGGGTGATATTTCTCTGATTTCTTTCTCACACTTTTTTCTTCTGTATATAGTAGGGCTACTGATTTTTTTTTATTGATCCAGATATATTTTCAGTAGCTTCCTTCAGTTATACAGCAAAGGATATTCAACTCCTTGTCTTCTAACACTGAATATTTATACAAGTTAAAAGTGACAAATGGTTAGAATATTTTTTATGTAAGTAAATATAAAAGGTAGGCTAATGTTATGCATGCATGATGATTAAGTGACACTTTTTAAATAACATTTATTTGTTTCCCTCAAAGGAGCCCTTAAATTTGACACTTCATCATAAAACAAAGCAATATAAGTTAGAGCAGGCTTTATGTTTGAATCAAAGCAGTATATTTTGAAAGCAGAGTTAGAGTATTTTATGATGTAATACAGCTACATTGCATGGATTTTATTCTTAGAAAATGATGTCACAATGGAAGAGGGTAGATGTCAAGGGGCTTCTGCAGGGAAATGCATTGTTATCGAAAGTTATTAACACTTAAGCAAGATGAGTTGATTAACTGCTTCAACATTACATACTTGAAGAAAATACTTGAACTCTGAGCAATGTTGACATTTAGGACATCTTAAGAAAGATTGTACACATCCTCTTCAATATAAACTGTAATTGGTGTTTCCAATTTTAGCCATTCTGACTGGAGTAAGATGGTATCGTAGAGTTTGTATTTCACTGATGGCTAAGAATGTTGAACACTTTCTTAGGTGTCTTTCAGCCATTTAGAGTCCTCTGTAAAGAAATCTTTATTTAGCTCTGTATCCCACTTTTTAATTGGATTATTTGGTATTTTGGTAACTAGCTTCTTTGTGTATTTTGGAAATCAGCCCTCTGTCAGATGTAGGGTTGGTGAACATTTTTTCTCATTCTGTGGGCTGCCATTTTGTCTTGTTGACTGTGTCCTTTGTCTTGCAGAAGCTTCTCAGTTTCAGGAGGTATCAATTATTAATTGTTGATCTGTGTCTGTGCTACTGGTGTTATGTTCAGGAAATGGTCTCCTGTACCAATTCTTTCAATGGTACCCCCATTCTCTCTTCCAAGAGTTTCAGTGTAGTGGGAGTTATGTTGAGGTCTTTGATCCATTTGGAATTAAGTTTATGCTGGAGAGGATATGGAGAGAGGGGAACACTCCTTCACTGCTGGTGGGAGTGCAAACTTGTATAGCTATTTTGGAGATCAGTATGAGGGTACCTCAGGAAGATGGGAATCAGCCTACCTCAAGATCCAGTAATTCCACTCTTAGGCATATACCCAAAAGATGCACATTCATACAATGTTGGACCCTAATTCTGGGGTCCTGATGGGCCGGTGGGAGAGCCCAGTTGACGGCAGTCTCGGGGAAAGCTGCACATCCCCCAAAGGGTACAGGCTCCTTTTTATAGAGACAAACCACAAATCAGCATGCATGGGGCACAAGGTGATTGATTTCAAAGTATAATATCATGTTTGAGAGGTCACCCAGGTATGACCTGTTTTTATTCAAAGTATAAACCATAGAATGACTTGGAAAGTCCCCAGACTGTCTGTTGGCCAGGAGTGACCCAAACAGTGCTGTTCATCTGGGACCATTTGTTCCAGAGTTGGGGCCCATTTCCTTCTAGTGGGCCAAGAGCTTGGAGAGACTTCACTTCAGTTATTTCACAAAAGATTGATGATTCAGTTACTAGCCCTATTTAACAGAATCAGCCAAGCATGACCGCTAGCCCCATCACCATAGTAACTTTCTTGTTCTCATATCTGTTTTTTCCTCCCATGTCAATGTCCATTCTTTATGATTTTCTATATTCTGCTTGCTAGAACTATTTTCCTGCCCCTTTCCCACATCCCTGCTCTGCAACTAAAATCTTTCAACAACAAGGACATCTGTTCAACTATATTTATAGCAGAATTATTTGTAATAGCCAGAATATGGAAGTAACGTAGATGCCCCTCACTGAAGAATGGATAAGGAAAATGTGGTAATTTACGCAATGGAATATTACTCAGCTGAAAACAAAAACAAAAACAAAAACAATGGAATCTTGAAATTTACAGGCAAATGGATGGAACTAGGAGAAACCATCCTGAGTGAGGTAACCCAGACACAAAAAGATGAACATGGTATGTGCTCAATCATATATGGATTTCGGTCATAGAGCAAAGGGTCACCAGCCTGCAATTCACACCACAAGAGAAGCTAGGAAACAAGGAGGACCCTAAGAGAGACATGCATGGTCCCCCACAGAAGGGGAAAGGGACAAGATCTCCTGGGCATATTGGGAGCAGCGGTGGTAGTGGGGTGGAGAGGGAGTGGAGAGGGAGTAAGGAGAAAGAGAAGGGGAAAAGAGGGGAGAGAAGAACATGAGGGAACATGCAGGAAGATTGAGTCTGGGTAGGAAAAGAGGAGAGCAAGAAAAGAGACACTATCATAGAGGGAGCCGTTATAGGTTTGAAGAGAAGTCTGACAATAAGGAAATGTCCAGAGACCTACAAGAATGACCCCAACTAACCATCTCAGCAATAGTGGAGAGGCTACCTTAAATGCCCTTCCCCTACAATGAGATTGATGACTACCTTATATACCATCCTAGAGCCTGCATTTAGCCTTCTGGAAACAGAAGTAGACACCCACAGCAAAACACTGAACCCAACTCCTGGAATTCAGTTGCAGAGAGGGAAGAGTGATGAGCAAATGGGTCAAGACCAGATTGTAGAAACCCAGAGAAACTGCTGACCAGAACAAGGGGGAGCTCATGGACCACAGACTGATAGCTGGGAAACCAGCATTGGACTGACTCAGACCCCCTGAACATGGGTCTCAGTTAGAAGGCCTGGGCAGTCTAAGGGACCTTGGACAGTGGAACCAGGATGTATCCCTAATGAACGAAAGGACTTTGGGAACACATTCCCCATGGAGAGTTACTCCCTTAGTCTAGAGACAAGAGGGAGGGCCTAGGTCCTATCCCAAATGACTTGACGGATTTTGATAATCCCTCCTGGAAAGCCTCACCCTCCCTGGGGAATGGATGGGGAATGGGGCCAGGAGGGGTGGGAATTGGGGGTAGCATGGGAGGATGGAGGATGGAAGGGAGAGGGAGCTGGGATCAATATGTAAAATAAGAAAATATTATAAAATGAAAAAGAAAGACTGTTGCTGGGTGTTGGTGACACTGGCCTTTGATCCCAGCACTTGGGAGGCAGAGGCAGGTGGATCTCTGTGAGTTTGAGGCCAGCATGGTTTACAGAGCAAGTTTCGGGGCAGGCTCCAAAGCTACAGTGAAACCATGTCTTGAAAATCAAAAAAAAAAAAAAAAAAAAAAAAAAGATTGTCAAAATTGTGATAGGTATATAAAATGAAGTAGATGAAGTAGTAGGTGAAATGTGGCTTGATTATGGTTTGATTTTGTTGTGGTTGAGAGCATCCTGGTCATGAGGTTCAGACCAGGCTGTCCGTGTCTCCGTGTCTCCATCGTGTGACTGTTGTTCACTTTTAGATTAGAGTTGTTTACATTGTTCGTTTCTTTCTGTTCTGTTTTGTGTGGATGGATGTTTTGCCTGCGTGTGTGTGTGCTTTACATGTATGCCTGTGCAGGTGGAGACCAGATAAGAACGTTGGGTCCCCCAGAACTGGAGTTGCAGACAGTTGTGAGCTATTATGTGGATGCTGGGAATTGAACCCAGGTCTTCTGAAAGGCCAACCAGTGTTTAAAAATTACTGAGAAATATTTTCAACAGTATAGCATGCATGTTGAGTACTTTCTTGCTACCTAATTCCTTGTGATTTTTGTCCACTTCCAATGGGAAAACTTACATTAGAATCTTTACGGCTGGTGCAGCGAGTGCATGTGTGATGCATTTTTCATTCTCTCACAAACTGGAACAGCTAAACTGAATCTATTATCCTATAGGAATAGGAGGAGCTGTCAAGACAGGAGGGAAGTGTAACACAATTTAATAAAAGACCCAGGAACTGATATTGAGGTTTAAGCTTCAAGCTGAGTATCAGAAAAGCAAAGCAGCTGGCCACTAGCTTCTTATCTCTACCTCAGGCTGAATAGGCTGGTCCTGTCTCCTCCAGCTCTCACCATGACTCAGACTGTAACCTCCCCTCAGCGTGGCTGGAGAATGAATGCCTCTCTGAGACCTTATATACTTCCCTAATGTTGGGATTAAAGGTGTGAGCTATGATTCTCGTTTACACTGATTCACTCTTGTGTAGATCTGGGTGGCTTTGGACTCACAGGGATCCTTCGACCGCTCTATCCTCAGTCCTAGGGGTCAAGGTCTTTAACACCACCTCCTAGCTTCTGGCTGCTGGGATTAAAGGTGTGTACTACCACTGCCTGATCTCTATAGCTTGAGGCTGACTTTGCTTTTCTGAATACTCATCCAAACATTAATAAATCATAATATGGCTACAAGGAAGGGTGTGGGGTTCAAAATAAACAAGAGGGGAAGATTCACAGCTGAGCTTTATAAGGTGACGGGGAGAAACCCTATAGTTTCATTCACCTGCTGCAGCTCAGAGGAGTTGTTAACGACTGCCCTCAGCTGGCACAACCAATTAGTGTGAGGAGAGGGGGAAATCTTTTCAAATCTTAGTGTCCAAGAGGCTTAACAAAGAACCTTGAAATGCAGGCCATGGGGGGGGGAATCAAAATTATTCATGGAAAAGAACAAGCACATTTAAATTTGGTTTTAAAGTGTAAATGGGTGGATCTGTGCAGAAAAGTTAAGTTAGAAATAGTCATTCTTGAGTCAAATATTCTTCAGCCACAGAAAAATTATTTGAAAGGAGTTATAATAGATCTACAACATATTTCCCGTTATAATCTATGAGGTATATAAAGACCAAAATTAACAAACATTAAATAAGCCTTAATAAACATATACACATATTAATGTGTATATATTTACAATCACCTGTCAGTATACATTTACACACACTTATATAAGACAAAAATAAAATATTTAACTCCTACAAATATATTAGTCAACCTTGAGGCAGCTAATAACCTGTTGTTTAAATACCATTAACAAAACTCATTTTACCTTATTTTAAATGGATTCTCTCAAAAACTGGGGTATTTTATTAACTGGGACCTTTTAATTTTTTTTCTTATTTTGTGAGATTATAATTACATAATTTCCCCTACTTTTTCCTCCCTCCAAAGTTTCCCATATGCCCCTCACTCTCTTTTGAATTCATAGTTTCACTTTTTATGTAAACGTTATACACACACACACACACACACACACACACACTCACACACACACACTCACACATGCATATTCCTAAATACATAAACATAATTGGCTTGTTCAGTATAGTGTCACTTTTACATATGTCTTCAGGGATGACCGTTCTTTATTGAGTAACCAGTCAATATTCTCTTCCCTAGGGAAGGCTGTTCCTGGCATCTCTCAGCATCCTTCATCTGCCTATAGATCTGTGTAGGGTTGCCGTCTCAGGGACTCTCCCCTGTCCACTTCAGCATGTCATGCTTACTCCTGTTTAAATAGTCACATTGGCGAGAATTAATGTGTGTAGCTTCTAACATTTCTAGGAGACATGATCACCCTGGAAATTCTCTGTGCCTCTGGCTCTCACAATCTTTCCACCTGCCCCCTCTTTTTCAATGATCCTTGAGCTGTAAAGTGGGGTGCAAGAGCTGTATTGTAGATGTGACAGTTGGAATGGCCTCCAGGACTGCATTTTGGTTAGTTGGGGTTTCCTGTCATGGTCTCTGTCTGTGGCAGAGTTTCCCTGGGCAAAGGTGAAGATTACATTCTATGGGTACAGGAACAGAGGGTAGTGAGAGGTTATGCTGGTTTAGTATGATAGATTCTCCTCTAAGATCTATGACTTCACTCTCCTTGGGCAGTCAGCTGTGTGACCAGGTCCAGGGATGTTTTTCCACTTGTTAAATACACTCAGAGAGCTGTTGGTTCCATCAAGGTGTGTGTGGCATTACTGAACTCGTAGGGCTATTGTGTCATTCTGTTTATTGCTGTGATTCATATGTGGGACTGTTGGATGTGACATTTTCCTCCTTAGGAAGCCATAATGGAGCCTTCTTGTACCATGAAAACTAGAGGGACTTGATTTTTGGTGTAACTATCACCTTGTAGACTAGTCACATGTGAACCATCTGTAAACCCAACCTATAAAACCTATTAAACATGAGCTTTGAGGTTGTGAACAACCTCAGCCAGGGCCACAATCTCTAATTGTACCTGTGACAACACATACAAGCCCTGTATTTTCTATTACACTAATCATTTTAATAGGAAACTGGTAAAAATGCTTACATTAGCTACTTGCCCTGTTATTAAGTCACCCTGAGATTAATTGTCCTGCTATTAAGTCCAACCGGTATCTTAAAACCATTTAACCAATAACCTTACAGGTCTACCAATCCATATAAGATTTGTTTTCTTGTTTAATATTTGAAAAGTATAGTGTGGAGATCCCAGTCAACATATTTTTGCTTAAAATGTTTTAATGCAAAGAATTATGTGATAGAGTTTGTGACCATTGTCCTACCCCTGAAACCTAAAATAGTAATGTGCAATCATTTGGTAATAGAAACAATTTATGTTAATAAGACAGGTTAAAGCAACATTTATTGAAAAGGATTTTTTTCATGAGGACTAGTTCTTTTCTTTGTTCTTTGTTGACTTGGTGTCTATTGAATATTTAATCATATTATACTTAAATCTATTATTTTCTCATTTGCAAAGTCATAATACAAAGTTTAAAATATTAAACTATTTTATGGCATTCCTTGTATTAAATATTTAGCTAAAATTAACATGCATGTAGAGAAATGTAATCCAATATATAACAATAATGATTTTTTTTTCCTCTTGGTGTGAAATTACAGAATAAGATGACTCATGTTACTGAAACAATAAATGGATTTTAAATGTTACATAAATACTTTAATCAAGACTGAACAATTTTGAAAACTCTTGAAACATTTTCATTTGTCATACCTTTAAGTCTCTTGATGTGGTAGCAATAAGCGCCCTTGTTTTCCTCACAAATGCAACAGACACTGATGTTTTCCAGCTACTTCAAGATATTGAATCAAGACTGAGAAATGTGTCCCACCATAGAGAATGGGCTATATAATGCCAGTTCACGCACCTGGGATAGGTCCTGGTGCCACTGCCAGGGGGTCCCAACAATCAAGCCACATAACTGTCATCCACACTCAGAGGGTTGTGTTCAGCCCCATGCAGGTTCCCCAGCTGTCAGTCCAAAGTACATGAGCTCCCACTACGTGCTAAGGTCAACTGTCTCTGTGGTCTTCCCCATCATGATCTTGACCCTCAGCCCCTTGCCCAAATAATCCCTCCTCCCTCTCTTCAAATGGATTCCCCAGAGCTCTCAGCCCAGTGCTTGGCTGTGGATTTCTGCATCTGCTTCCATCAATTACTGGATATAGGTTCTATGACAATTGGGATAGTTGTGAATCTGGTTAAAGAGGAAGGCCTGCTTAGATACCCGCTCCACGGTTGCTAGCCATCTTAGCTGGGGTCGTCTTTGTAGATTCCTATGAACTTCCCAGGTTTCTCCTTAACCACATAATGGCTCCCTCTCTCAAGATGTCTTGTTCATTTCTCTACCTCTCCATCTCTCCCCCAGCTCAGCTTCTTGATCCCTCATGTTCCCATCCCTGATCCACTCCTGAAATTTGCAGGCAAAACAAAATAAAATCCTTTCTAAGAATTTTTAAGCTTTGGGTCATGTCATAACCATTCTCATTGGAATGGCATGATTTCTGATTGTACTTTTATTTGTGTTTCTCTGGAGACTATTGATAGTATGTGTTTTCTATACTTGTTGCGAAAACTGTGAAATGTCTAGTTAAAACCATTGAAGTTTTTGTCAGTCGTAGTATTTGAATTTTATCTATTGCGATTTTGACGTTCTTTATGTACTTTAAATGTAAGTCCTTTGAAAGACATAGATGGTTGTATTTTCTCTCATCCTCTAGGGCAAGTCTTTCCTTTGTTGGTTTTTATGTTGCTGTGTGGAAAGTTTGGTCTTGATATGCTTCTGTTTTGTTTATTTCTTATGCTTTTGAATTTCCCAAGAAAGCCTTCCTATTGCAGTGTCTGGATGCATTGATTTGTGTACACTATCTTTTAGGAGTGTTATAACTTTACGCACTCATATAAGTGTTTTGCACATTTTCAGCTCATTTTATGGAAGACTGATGCCTTGTTCCCCCCTTCTTTTTCACATGACTATAAAATTCTTTAATGACTATTGGTTTATGTTTTTAGTTCATTGCATGTTCAAAGTCAATTAGCTGTACATACATAATTCCTAGGGTCTATTGTTGTCTGATGTATTTAGATTTTTGCCAACACCACATTGTTTTGCTCCAATTACATTTGTCCTACATTTTGGAGACAGGTAAATTTTCTTTGTTCTTTCTGCTCGACATTACTTTGCTATTCAGGATTTGTTTTGTGGTGCTGAAAACATTTTAGAATAGTTTTACTATTTCTTTGAAAAATTGAGAAATTTCTTTTTTATTAATTTTATTTAAACTAAAACCATTTTATATTACATACCAATCCCAGTTCCCTCTCCCTCCCATCCTTCCATGTCCCCCACCGATCCCGCATCCCACCCCTCATCTACTCCCCAAGGATAAATTTTATTAAAGAACATTTCACATCTTTTAAGACTATTTCTTTATGGAATTGGGCAACAATTGGAGCACAAGGCAAGACTATGATATAGAGAATATTGATGTCAGACAGTCAAATTACATAAAAAGGTATATGTCATAATGGGATTTATGCCAATTCAGAAATAAGCCTCAGGGAAAAAGAAACAGTATGAACAAAACAGACATTTGGGGTCTTAGGTATTTATGTTCCAGTTTTCTGGAAAAATATTATGGTGTGAAGAACATTTGCTAATTTGGGACATGTTCCTAAAGCAATGAGTCATTTGACCAAGATAATGTTCTTACCCAACGCAGCCTCTCTGCATTCCAGGAATAGTCCGACATTATTCAAGTACATGATGCCATCCAATGATAAGGGCCTAGGGCGTAGGAACTACCATCAAAGTGTCACACTACCATCAGGATGAGAACACTTGGGAACTTGATACGTGGAGTAAATTACTCTAGTCATGTTTGAACTGTAGGCTCTTTGAATCTCTGTTTGAGGCATGTTGGGTCCCCCACACAGTGCAGCCAAACAGAGCACTTTGGAATCCTAATCGAGGCTGATTGAAATTGAGAAAGAGAAGTACCAGGGAGGAAAGCTCCCTGACCTCCTTTCATCTTTCTGTGAAAGGTCTGACCAAAATAATTATCTGACATACAGCCCTTGAATGGAGTCCATAAGACCCTCATGTGAAAGGTGTCTCGCTGTGTCACTGAGGAGAATGAGTAATGACAGAAATGCCAAGAAGAACCCGAAGGAACAGGCTTGGCTAAACCTCCCAGTTTTACCTATTTAATCACTTCCAAACCCTGTTTCTCAACCATGCTTCACTTTTTATGTAACATGAGACAAAAAGTACATGTGTCCCTCTTTGGGACTTTATTTCTGCAGTTAATTAGATGTTAGTTTGTTCTTGGTAATATGTTCTCTGTTGTGGAGGTATTACGCTATCCCTTAAATGGCAAGCATAAAGGATATTGCGGTTTTTACCCCACCACAGGTTTAACTGATTTACCAACTCATGAACTTGGAATGAAAGCATAACTTATGATGAGATAATCAACCAAAAGTCTTTGAATAGTTATCATAAAGCTTTCAGTAGGAGTAAATACAGGCAAGAAGCCTAAAATAAAGGATGATCCAGACCATTTGTGCTGTCAGTTATGTAAAAGTCAGGAAACTCATTATGACAAAACTTAATACATGTAAAAGCTTAGGTGACTAGGTAATTATATTCCCCAAATATAAATATTCCTTGAAATCACCTAGGTAAAATGGTGGATGAAGGAACAGAGTCTATGATTTTTTTTTTTTTTTACTTCTTAATAACTTGGCAGTTCTAGACAACATGGGACATATTAAGAGCACAAAACAGAACATCTTCATACATGTAATGTAGAGGCTACATTAGTAAAGAAAACATGGATAGAAGTAAGAATTTGAACATTATTGATAAATGGAATAGTTAATCGTTGGGATAGGAGACTTGAGCTCCCTTCTAAACGTTGATGTGCTCTGTAGAATTTACGAGGAGGTAATAAAAACATCTAATTAAACTTTCATGACAAAATCTGAGCTGATCCTTTCTTCAAAAGTGTTTGTTCATTTTTTGTTTGTTTGATTGATTGATTGATTTTTGGATTTTCTCAGTACTGTACCAGAAGATAGCTATTGATGATGAATTCTCAGATCTGTATCAGGTTGTAGCTTGGTTTTGAGACAAAATAACTATTTGTAGGCATTTAAAAGTTAAGGGCATTAACTTTCATGGCATCTGTTAGTAAAATGTAATGAACACACATGCTATTCATTCACTTCTAAACATGGATTTGGGTGGCATTATTGCATTCCAATTATTATACAAATGACAGTCTTGGAAGATTTCCACCATTTTTATGGAACACTTTCTTCCTTAAACATCTCCTTTCCAATTCCCTTCCCATCTGACAGAGGTTTTATATCTTTGTCTTTCTTTGGTTTATTTCTGAGTTCTTAGTTAATTCATGCATAAGCTAAACTTTAGGCCAGTGTTATTAGAACCAATAAGAAATTTGTTTACAAACTTAACATCAGCAAGCATGAAGATTGATTACTTTTGTTTTGGACGGTGCCATGCATTGCGTCAATCCATTATAATTATATTCACCTCTTTACCATGTTATATCCCTTCTTTTCCCTCTTACTCCCCTTTCTAATTAGTCCCCCAGTGGAAACACCATTGAAGAAACAGGATCCCCACCCCCATAGCCACCATTCCAATTTGATGGCTTTTCAGGAAGCAGTGGGAACTCCCAGGTAACAGCTCCACCTGTGATGGGATATTGAAGGGCTCGGTCTTGTACAGGTATCCAGTTCTATCTGTTCATGGCTGAAATAGTGTGTGCCTGGCGAGCATCGTGTCACAGCACGTCCCCCTCCCCCATCTCTGAGGCTCTTTCTGCTATCTCTTCTGTGATGTTATCTGGACTCTTTGAGAATGATTAAGGTACTTTGTTTGGAGGTGAATGTTAGCAGTCACTTATTCTCATCACTTTGGACACACACTCATCTACATTAACGGTAAATCTCTGTTCATGATACTGTGAGCCACCCTATGTGTGTTCCAGCATTCAAATCTGGATTCTATGCAATAGCAGTTCCTTTTCTTAACCTCTGAGCCATCTTTCTAGTCTTCTCTACAGTTCTGATGGATATTTTCTACAGATAAAGAATAACAAAGAATCTTTACAGAGTTTTAAAGTTTACTCCTGTATTTTCTTTCTTCCCTGGGTTCTTACTAGAAGCCTGCATTTTTTGGCAGGTATCTCTCCTACCCACTGGTTTATTTAACAATCTTCACCTTTTAAGTATTTTTTTTAATTTTCTCTGTACACTACTATATGCACATACAACTCTCCTGTATGGTGAAGGATGAACTCCCCAGGTCTATGATTTTGTGCCTGCCATTGCTTTAGTAAGCTTCTTAGTTACTATTACTTTAAATATGTTTTTCTGATTTGTTTCTTTTCAATCAGTTTTCCAATTTTCTACTCTTTATAGTCATATATTTAAACTACAATTTCTGATATTGGATTGACGTACAAAATTTGGATTTTATTCCCTAATTAAAAAGATTTCTCTCCTTGTGTGACAAAAGCAAAATGTAGCATTTTAATGTTACATTAAATATTAAAAGTTGACAGAAACAATTCACTGTGTGCTATTAGTAATATGTAATAATGACCTAAACCAATGGGATGAGTTGGGCTCAAACAGAAAACTGAAAGCAGTGAATTTCTTACTGGGGTCAATTTAAAAGACACAATTAGTGGATATAGTTAAAACAAATACATGGCCTTTCTCGGAATTGAGTCCACTTTAAGTCATAATGCAGTTATGAAGACATTACAGGAAAGCAGGCTGAACAGCCACGAGGAACAAACCAGGGGGTAGCTTTCCTCTGGGCCCTCTGCATCAGCTCCTGCCCTCTTTGAGTTCCCGTTCTGACTTCCTTGGGTGATAAACAGCTATATGGAAGCGTAGGACAAACAAATCCTTTTCTCTTCCATTTGACTTTTGGTCATGGGAACTTTGGATTAGAAAATCAGTGGCCCACTTTATGTGGTGCTTTCTTAATGGGCCCTACTGGTAGGAGCATGGGTATGGGCAACAGTGCTAAGAGCAATGCGAACTAAGGGCGCCAAGCTCAAGTTTCAAAGGGTAAGAATATTAGCCTGGGGAGACCACCCCTGGGCTAGAGACCACCCCTGGGCTAGAGACCACCCCTTGGCTAGAGACCATTCTTCTGATGTTTTGGCGAAAATAATAAATAAATAAATAAATAAATAAATAAATAGATAGATAAATAGATAGATAGATAAATAAAATAAGCCACATTTATCCCTAATGCGCTTAGGGCTAAATGAAACTGTTTTGGATAAATTACACTGGCAAATGAGATTTTAAGCCTGCCAAATACTGACTTTGTCATGTGGTTATCAGTGGTCACTCTTACAATGCAAATGTGTAATCAGAGCAAAGGAAGAAAGTATAAAATGCAGTTTGAAGATAAAAGGAACAGCAAGAAATGTTTCGCCGGAGCCAAGTCCAGTGATGAAAAAGATAAAACGTTGAAAGTCACGCCTAATGATAAACGGATTATGTGGGAGACCCGAAGATGTTGGAGACAATTGAGTTGTGGGATATCTCCCAAGGAAATTTGCTATTGGGGTATGGAGTGATGTGTATTACAGTTAATTGAGCTGAAAATTGTTAGAGATACAGGGAGCAGTTTGAAATAAGACAAGTAGATGCAGACTTTGGAGTTTACTCTGCTGGGTTTCAAAGAGTATATGAAGATAACAGACTGAATTAGGTAGGTTAAAAAATAGAACGGTGAGGGGGGAGGGGGTAATGAAGCAGCTGGGTCTGGGTGGAGTTGGGCAAGGGGACGAATATGTCAAAATCCGGTGTTTGAAAACTCAAAACATATTAATAAAGATGAAAGAAAAAAACAAATGTAACTCTTAACTACTGTTTTCAGCAAAACACGTTCCCGTTTTTGTAGGTTTGCCTAGTCCTCCATGCTCAACCACTGTGTATATAAATATATAAAATCAATTTCAGTACGTAATGATAAACTGACTGAAGCAAATGCAACATTGGAAACAGATTGGATTAAACCATTCCTACCACGCAGATGTTCTGTACCAAACAGAGGTAGATCTTCGTATTACGGCAACATTATTCTATGATTCATTCTTAAGCAATGAATGAAATTATAAAGTAATAATAATTTAATTAAAGCATGAAGGATAGGTTTGGGTGATTTAAATCATGTTTTAACAATCTCATTACTATAATTAGCCTTAGATAACAAACATGATTGGGCCCTCATAAGATGTGAGATTTAATAGACTCATTTCCATAATTGTAGCTATGCTTCTTAATTTATTATTTTTGTCTCTTAGAAACACAGTTGTTTTATTTTCACAGAATGAGGTCTTGAATTAGATATTAGACACAAAATTACAGTAGAATGGAGGCACTGTTCTAATTTTATTCCCCAAATCAAATTCAGAGGACCTCCCTTTTCATTTTAATTACTGACCCATGCATGTAATACACATTTTGCTTCTATAACTTTTAAACAATTCAGCAGTGTCTCCATTGGGGGTTTTAGTTTATAAAATGATAAATAAGACAGTTTTCTTTGTGTGTCCATTAAATTAATAAAATCACACTATAGTTTTTCAATGGTGTGAGGTATTCTGAGGTTAGTTGCTATAGTGCAATATTTATTTGATAAGTTCTGCTAATTTGTCATTTCTGTTTAAAAGTTGAGTGACATTAAGGAAAATCCCTTTCTTCATTATCAGGAGACAGGAGAAATTGCTCAGTCGCTGGTGATGTGGATGATTTTGACGAGCTTGGAACCCTGAGTCAACCCTCCAAGAAGGTAGAAAGAGGTCTAGGGAAGAGTGAGGCAGTGCTCTATGAAAGGAACTTACATGAGAACAGTAGGAACTTATCAAAGAACTATGAAATCATCTCACTCAAAAGTCTAAGTTGGGAACTCCAACAATAGATTTGTGCTGAGAAATATGTGACAAACTTAAATATACCACAGTGGTGAATTTAGGAGAAACATCTCATGTCCTTCTTAGTTTCTAAATGAAGGTGTCATGTGTTGTTTGAACACGACTTGGGGCAACTAAGTGGAATATTACATAATTTCTTTTTTTTTTAAACCTAGCAATATTTTGATGTGCCCTACCAATTTTCTCATCCTTGTAACAGGTTGACTAAGACTAAAGCCACGTTGAACATCTCAGAAGCACTCACCATACATCAGAAAGAGTTTTGATTACTTTGGTTGAACTGTCAAATTTAATCTTAAAAGTAATTCTAAATAATGGTTAATGACATAGACACTGAGACAATTTTCACCTTAGCTAGGTCCTAAGACCTTCCACACTCCCAGAACTTCAAAACATCATCATATACATGGGAAGTTAATGGGTTGTCACTCTTGGTGTTATTTGCTTGCACTTGCATTTTAAGAAATGTGCATGTGTGTGCGCGTGCATGTCTGTGTATGTGTTCATTATCTATTTTATGCACAATTCGTATCCAACTCAATAAGCTCAATAGCTCACCTATTAGGAGGACAATAAAAAGTTATTGTCCTCCTAATAGATGTTTAAATGTATTTATTGGGCTATATAAAGAAAATTTTGAGCTAATATGTAGAAGTTAAGCATCACTCTTTATGGATCTTCCTAAAATAATTGGATGATATAAATAAATCCTGTGTTGATCCTTTAATATGCATATAGTCTGAAAAAAATTAAAATAAGAAAAGGATTGTGAAAATAGATAATTGTTAAAAGCTTTCATTCGAATAAAGTATCTAAGCAACAAAGTGATTTTTTTTTCTGGCTTCTTTAGTTAGATACTTTAAAATAACTGCATAGGATTACCCGAATTAATTAATATAGCACACTGGTTTTTTCCTCCAGTAAAGTTCCACGGGAGCTCATTTCTCCCTGCAAGTGAAACCAGCACGTCTTAACTAAAGCTATAGTGTTCTCTGATTTTTGTCTCAAGTGGGGTGGCTCAGATCACTAATATCTGTGATGCCAGTCAACCCACGTGAACATGGGTTTCGAGTATGCCATCTTGAGTGTTTCACCAGCTGACTGGGTTTTGTGTAAACCGTTATTATGTCTACCACATCCTGCTTCTCTTTCTGCTCTTTATTCTTGATCCGTTACACTTCCTGCCGTGGCAACAGAACAAAGCACTTACTTAAATGGGCTTTCTAACTCCCGTTTCTGGTTTCTGCTTGCACAGTTTCCAACTGTTTCCTAATATTTTCCCAGTAACTATGAAAAAAAAGGCAAAACGCCCAGAAGAACTTGAAATAATTCAAGGGATGTTCTGACAGATTTTCTAGGAAACTCTTCTGCTGGAAAGAGTGTTAAACAGTCTTGATATTTTGGGCTTTAGATAATGGTAAGAAGCTTTTGGCACAGTGCTTAGCTTTCTAAAATATTTTTATTTGCTCTTTGGGAGTAACTGTCAATGTGTTTTGATTATATTCACCACAACCAACACTTACCAGATATAAACTCTTCTCTACACACCCAACTTCTTTTTGCCTATCAAGAATAATTTGTGGTGACCCAAATTTCTTATATGGGTTTTCTTTAATCAGATAAAGCATAGTTGATACACAAAGGGCTACACTTTTTTGAAAAAATTACTCTCCCTTTCCCCAGAGCTAAAAAATGCCAATATCTCTTAAACTAGGGGCAAGGCTTGGTGCTCAAGACCTTCCATGTGTTGGGATTTTGTCTTGTTTGAGCTTGCACAGATCTTGTGCATGCTGTCAGTGTCTCTCTTGAGTTCATTTGTACAGCTGCATGCAGTGTCCAAAAGATAGTCTTCCTTTGTAACCAGTGTTTCTGCCTCTTGTGTTTTGTTTGCCCTCTTTCTGCAATGATTCCTGAGATTTCGCAGGGAGGTATATCACACACACACACACACACACACACACACACACAAATGCACACACCAGGTAGAACCACCACAACAGATCAAACAAATACTTTTACCTAATCCAATTTACTGAAGAAATGACCTCCTAGATTGAGATAACTGTCCAGGACCTCTTGCTCCCTCAGCAGCTACATGGCATCTCCATGGCTACTCCTCTCTTTGTCTTCCACTTCCCAGCATTCTCCTTGTCTGGTAGCCTTGCCTATACTTTCTGACTGGCTACTGGCCAATCAGAATTTATTCACCAACCAATAGGAGAAGCATGCATTCACAGCATACAAGTGTTTCATTCAGAGGAAGTTGCTTATACCACCTGGGTCTAATATATCAAACATTATTTACATGGTTTGAAAATGTTTAACTGGTTAATTCTCACATTAAAATATATTAAGTTGGAAATAATAAGATGCTCATTCTTCAGTCTCTCAATCCCTTATCACATAGTATTTTCAAAATGATAGGTCTTTTCAGATAAGTCTACACTTTGATGGTATAAATATGCTATAGCTTGAAATTGAAGGGTAAAGTCAGGCAGCAGCACTTGGTTTACTCTCCAAGTGCCAAACTAACTAACTAGGAATAAAATAGTGGTAGAAGGTGTTATGGCAGGTTCCCCCCCACCCCCCCGCCGGCCTCCCGGTCCTGCCGCCATGGTCCCGCTGCCACGTGAGCCCCAAATAACACTGAGAGACTCTGTATTTGATACAATCCTGTTGGCCAATGACTATCATTGTTAATGGGCTAGCTCTGCCTTAATTATTAACCCATTAATACGTATCTAAGTATTTCCAAGTGGTTATCTTATCTGGGAGCCACAGCAGGCATCTTCTTTCTTTCAGGTCTCCATCTCGACTCCTCCTACTTCCTCTTTCCTCCTCCTAGTCTCCTAGCCCCGCCTATCTAGTTTTCTATTGGCCAACAGGGCTTTATTAATTAGTACGAGAAACATATATACAGAATAACATCTCCCATCAAGAAGGCAGGAATGGATGAAGGCAGAAGGTTAGGTCTTCCAACCCGTGAAAATTAAAATAACCTAGATTTCCTTCAATAATAAGACAATGTATATTTTCTTTTTAACTTTAATTCTGTAGTGTTTACACATATCTAAAATGGAATATAGTGTTAAAAAGAATACACATATACTTGTTAAGTAGAATTAGAGGCAATATGTATAGTTTATTCAAAAATAAATTTAATACAAGTAATTCTAAACAAATTCATCCATTCATATAAAATAGAAGTTGGATTACAGAAGGAGTATATATGATATTTTAATAATGTTTTTATTTCAGATGTTGTTAACATTATGATTAATTTATAATTAGAAAAATTATGCATACAAAATCGTATGACAAGTTACCAAAATTCTGATACATGTTTACTTCTCAAAATACTTTTCCTTTTATTTCTAGTTTAGCAGACACCAAATGGCAACTTGATAAACTTTGTATATAGCTTTTACTTTTTCAAGAAAAACCTCAACATATTTATTGTTTTCACTTTTTAAAACTAAAGCTGAAACTGGGTGACTTGTGTTTTATGTCCTTGTCTCCTAGATATGAACATTTCTAGCCACTAATGACCAAGGGCTCCAAACCATTGTTTTGTAGTGGTCCTCTTCCAGGAAAGTAGATTAGTCTGAAGGCAAATGAATGGAACTAGAAGAAACCATCCAGAGTGAGGTAACCCAGTCATAAAAAGACAAACATGATATGTACTCACTCATATATGGATTTTAGACATAGAGCAAAGAACCACCAGCCTACAAGTCACACCACCAGAGAAGCTAGGACCCTAAGAGAGACTTACATGTTCCCCCACAGAAGGAGAAAGGGATAAGAGCTCATGACCTAGTTGGGAGCCGCAGGGAGAGGGAGAGGGAGTTAGGAGAAAGGAAGGAGAGAAGAGAAGGGGAGAGGAGGACATGAGGGAGCAGGAAGATTGAATCAGGGGAAGAAGAGAGGAGAGCAAGAAAAGAGATACCAAAATAGAGGGAGCCGTTATAGATTTAAAGCGAAATCTGGCAGAGACCTACAAGGATGACCCCACCTAAATGCCCTTCCATGTTGCGGTAGGTTCCTCCCCGCCAGCCTCCCGGTCCTGCCGCCATTGTCCCGAGGCCCACAGCTGCGCCAGAGCGTGTTGTTTTCCGGCCAGCCTGCCCGCCGCTGGTCTGGTGTGCCGGCCCCCAATAACATGCAGGAGACTCTATATTTTATATAATCCTGTTGGCCAGTTACTGTTATTGTTTATGGGCTAGCTCTGTCTTAATTATTAACCCATTTCTACTTATCTAAGTATTTCCATGTGGTCATCATATCGGGGAGCCGCACGGCAGGAGTCCTGCTCCTTCCCCCGGGCTACATCTTGACGCCATTTGTAGTGTGTATGTTTCCGCCAGCCCGCCAGCCCGCCAGCCCGGGCCCATAGCCCCGCCAGCCCCAAATAACACTCAGAGACTCTGTATTTGATACAATCCTGTTGGCCAGTTACCATTATTGTTTATGGGCTAGCTCTGTCTTAATAATTAACCCATTTCTACTTATCTAAGTATTTCCACGTGGTCGTCTTAATGGGGAGCCGCGCTGCAGGCGTCCTGCTCCTTCCCGGGCTACATCTCGACTCCTACTACTTCCTCTCTCCTCCTCCTGGTCTCCTAGCCCCGCCTATCTTGTTATCTCATTGGCCACAGTGCTTTATTAACCAGTATGAGAAACATATATACAGAATCACATCTCCCATCATCTCCTCTTTTCTGTCTAAAGTAAAACGGGTTTAACCTTAACATAGCAAAATATAACATACAATAGTTATCAAATAAGAATCACAGTTAACAATATTTAGTCCATTAACATTTTGTAAGACTTAAAGAAAATATCATCAATCCTATCTTTGTGAGTCTAAAGTCCTATATGTAACTTATCTTTAATCCTAACTAAGGAAAACTATAACCATAACTATCTGTCTTCAACTCCTTCAAAGACCACAGAAGGATAATATATAAACTCTAGAAATGACAGAGACAACTCATTGCCTGGTCAGTCATCCGAAGTTCTTCTGTAATGTTCCATCTTCAGCCCATAGGCCATAGTGTGTGTCCAGACACCTCAACAAGGCAGGAAACTTTTCTCTGTGTCCTGTAGACTGTCTGGCTGTCTGGCAGCCTCCTCCATGAAGCAGGAATCCTGTAGCAATGTCCATCTTGAATCAGCAGTCACCTTTTTGTGGGTCCTGCATGTCCAGTTTCTACAACATAAAGTCAAACAGTCCAGAAGAGCAGTACCTTGTCCAGATGGCTAGTCTTGCCATATTAGAGGCAAACTTCATGTGCTTCTTCGATGTCCATCTTCCTTTCTTCTGTAGGTGGTGTTACCAGGAGTAGTTGTGCCTCAATGCCAAGAAAATCCCTAAACCATTTTAAATGCCATATTCTGTAGGTCTTTGAAAGGTTTGAAGAATGCCTATTCATCTCAAATACATCTCTGCATATCTAGAAATCCTAATTAACTTAACTCTAAAGTTTTCATTATCATAGGATACTCTCTAATCTGTACTAAATTATACATTACATTTTCCAATGAGCTATATAAACACCATACCTAAACAAGAGGAGAAATATACATATCATAAAATTGACCTTAAATTGTATTAATAAAAGAAAATCCATTTCAAAGCAAAGTATTCATATCTATACCATAATTCCCTTTTTACCTTTAAAAAGATTGGATGTGGTCATTAACCATTTATAACCAAGCCCATTTAAATGAAAACAAACATTTATAAATAATATTTGGGAATTTGGGCGTCGTTCTTTCCAAACTACTTCCTGCTGGTAGAGGGCGCTGTCATGGGGGTCCAAAGAAGATGCAGAAATCTTGGCAGTAGTCTGCAAGGCTTTGTCTCAATTGCTTTGAATGTTGGATCACCTGGGGAGCTGTTTCAGGGGGTCTGGCTTGATCAAACCATGTAAGTCTGCAAAGAATCCATAGCTTTTCATTTTCTGTGGAAACAAAAATAGAAATCCTTTTTCCCAGTAACTTGTCCTTAGGGTTAAATTTTGGAATCAAAGCATTTTTAAAATATATAAATTGAATTAATCTAGCAGCATTTCTTTTATCAGTAGTTATTTTCTCAGCAATCAAATAATTTAAAGACAACAGAATCGCATATAGTATCCAAAATTTCTCTGTGCTTTCCATTTTTACGTGGCTTTTTTATTATTCTATTTCTTCTATTTCTATTTTTGCATATTTTGAGACAGGGTTTCTCTGTGTAACTTTTATCTGTCCTGGAATTCACTCCATACCAGGTTTACTTTGAAATCACAGAGATCTGCTTGCCTCTGTCTGCCGAGTACTAGGATTAATTCTACTTCCTTTTTTCTTTTTTAAACCATTGTATCCTGTTTCTTTTTCTCTCCCAAGCCAGCGTATTTTTAAAACAGAGTGTAAACCTTCATTGCAGCTCTAGTACACAGCAATGAATTGTTAGCAGAGTTTTTTAAAAGATAGGCGGTTTTTTTGCCGCTTATGCTAATTTTGGAAACCTCCCTTAAAGGAGCCATGCAAATCTCTGTCTACAGCAAAACAAATCCAAACAAGAAAATGCTGCTACTAAGAAGTCTTGCTAGTCTCTGTTCCTTTGTTTCTAAAACATTTCTTAAGCTCTTATTAATTTTAAGTGAAAGTTCTTATAGCCATGTTGGACTTGATGACTACCTTATACGGCATCCTAGAGCCTTCATCCAGTAGGTGATGGAAGCAGAAGCAGACACCCACAGCTAAACACTGAGCCAAACTCCTGGAATCCAATTGCAGAGAAAGAGGATGAGCAAAGAGGTCAAGACCAGACTGAGGAAACCCTCAGAAACAGCTGACCTGAACAAGGGGGAGCTCATGGACCCCATTCTGACAGCTGGGAAACCAGCATAGGACCGACCCAGACCCTCTGAACATGAGTGTTATTTAGGAGGACTGGGCAGTCTATTGGGCCTCTGGTAGTGGATCAGTATTTATCCCTAGTATAGGAATGGACTTTAGGAGCCCAATCCACATAGAGGGACACTCCCTCAGCCTGGATACATTGGGGAGGGCCTAGGCCCTGCTCCAAATGCTATGACAGACTTTGAAGACTCCCCATGGAAGGCCTCACCCACCCTAGGGAGTGGATGTGGGATAAAATGGAGCAGTCGGTGGGGGGCATGGGAGGATGGGAGGGAGAGGGAACTGGGATCAATATGTAAAATAAGAAAAATATGAAATAAAAAATTAGCTAATAGAACACATCATGTTCCATTAATGCTTGCAGATATATATCTGTGTATGACACACATATGCACACTAGCATTTTATAAATAACATGGACATGGTCCATTCTACATTAACAGTGCATTAAAATCCAGTGGGAAATTTTATCACTTTTTATTAGTATGAATGGCACGGGAACCTCAGCTCTGAGTTCCCCCTTGTTGGATTAATCTCTGTCCTGAGGGTCCTGGCCCTCCCACACTTCACTAAATAATCTCATTCTCCTTCCTTAGAGGGTAAAGATTAATCATTCAGAAACTTAATGAGCCGGAAAAACAAATACCAGTAGACGAAAGGTGTCTGAGAACTTTAAATAAAATAAATTAGTTTCCATTTGAAAAGTAAATTAGTTGATTTATAATTCTATTCTTTTTTCCTTTCATTTGTACTTCTTGGCTTTTTTTTTTTTTTTTTTTTTTTTTTTAACCATCTTCATCAAAGCCTCTGTCGTTCCCAAGGCATGGTCCATTTAAACTGCTCCCTTTATTTTATTTTTATTTTTTATTTATTTATTTTGCTTCATCTTCTGTGTTAGTGATTATCTCTGCACGACCAAAGGTTCGCACATTTTATGTGGCACTCTGAAAGGCTGTGTGATCCTACCTACACCAATGCCTTTGCAACTTAACCACAGTTGTTTTGAAAAGTCAAAGAGAAAAAGAAACACACATTTTGTTGAAAACAATTCACTACCAATGCATGTGCCTAGGTTGTTTTCCTTACTGCCTCAGTAAACATGTGCCTTACACAGTGCGCTATTCCTGTTGTGGGGATACAACAGAAAGCACCATTTTGAGAAAGAACATAAAAACTCCAAGCTTGGTTACTCTGTTTCTATATTAGTATCATGCCATTTAGAAATTTCTTCGAGCTTCATATTATGAAATATATTCACAAATTAAAACAATATTACGAAAACATTGTACAACTGTCATGAATGTATTTATGATTAGCATCACACCATTTAAACATATATCAAATCTTGGACTGTCTGACGCTCAGCGGTAAAAGTACTTCCCTCAAGAGCTGACAAAATGAATTCTATTCCTTTCCCAGGGTAGAAGTGAAAAACGGACACAAAAGTTGTCCTCTGATACATACACTATAGCGTGCATATATCCAAACCACACTCATTCATGTACACATACATATCACGCACACACACACACACACACACACACACACACACACACACACACACACACACGAGGGGGAGGGAAGATAAAATTAAATTGTTTAATAAAAGGGAAATGCATAGTTCCAGGGGGTTATGACACAAAGAACTCTTAATGTGACTTTAAGTTTACATCTTAATTTCTCTATTTTCTACATATCACTTTCATCTCAAGTTAACTATGACTTCCCAAAATTCTTCTCTGATCTTTGATATCTGAAGTAACAGTTATGAATGTATTCTCATAATACTTCTACATCCTATTGTTTCTTTTTTTACCACATTCCAAAGCTCGTAGCTAGAGGGACTGGGGTTACCAATCCACAAGTAACTTTAGATTTTGGCTTAGAACTTGGGAACCTCTGAGAATTCAACCCTGAATGCTGAAGGCACCATAGTGTTATTTGTGAGAAGAACTTGATCTTCCAGGAACTGCTTCCTTACAAGCCACAGGTGGCCGCCTCTATAACCTTCAAAGGACCAGGATTTAAGTTAAACTCCTGAGAAATCTGAGGTGCCGAAGCTGCACTGTCATTTTCTCTTGTTCTGTGCCTGTGAAGAACACATCCTACACGGTATGGAATTCTGAGGGGTTGGTGCTTCACGCTACCCGAAGAGTGAAATATAAAAGAATAAGGACCAAGGCTGACTGCTTCCTCAGTTTTACTGATCATTATTTCCCAGGGTTAGTGATTGCTGCTCGACACCTGCTCTGTGTATGAGAGAATGTTGTAGAAAGCAACTTTCAGAAAGAGTGTTCCATGGTTTTATATATCCTGTAACAAAATCTATGAGATTGTTTGCAAGAGTCTTAACAATGTCCTATACCTTTATATCTTGCTACTTGGCCCAGAATTTTCTTGAACTTGTGGACTGAAGAGACGCCCCTGCTTCTTCTGTCTTCCAAGGGTTGGGCTGTGGGTTTGCCAACACATATGACTCTTTTTTCATCAAGTTTAATACTTTTAACTGCCCTTAGGAATGTTCTGTGGGCAAAAGTTTTGTAGCCTGGTCTACTTGTAAGAGCCCTGGCAGTAGAACCAGGATCTATTGCTAGTATGTAAGCTAGCTTTCAAAACCAACAGGCAAAAACAATCTTTTTTCCTGTAACATACTAATTCCAGTTCCCACTCCTTCCGCTCCTCCTGCTCTCCAACCCCCACCCTCTCAACCCCACCTGGCTTCCACTTGAGATACAAAGTCAGAGTCCTCTGTGCTGGAACTGATCTGAATGTTTCCTTCTGAAGGACTAGCTATCGTGGTACCCGAAGGTGTCATGCCATCTTCAAAAGTAGTTCTACTCAGCTGTGACATTTATGGAAGAACAACATGGCAGGATAACCATAAAGATGCAGGAGTGTCACTCATACCTTCCTTCTCCGTAACCAACAGTTCTCTAATTGAACTTCAACAAGAGGGAAACCATGCCTGGTATTGCAATCCTAGTCAACTGCCTGGACTAATGAAGTCATGGATGTAGAAGAAACAACCCACACCCACCTCACAATCCATAAATACATTGTAATTATCTGTCTTACACCCACCCCAGAGTGTAGTCCTCACCCCTCAGCAAGGAACCTTCTCTTTGCTACAATGGGAAACTGTTACATAAAAGCACTACCAATCCAGTCACAACTGATACATCGACAACACAACTCACACAGGTAAGGTTTGAGTTCCTCATGAAATAAGGGGCATAAAGACTGTAGGAACCAGGGAAATGGGGTTTGCTGCATCTCAGTTACTTTTGTATAGCTATTTTAAGACACCACGACCAAAGCAACTTATAGAAGAGTTTATTTGACTTACAGGTTCAAAAGTTGAGTCCATGGCCATCATGGTGGAAAGCATGGCCCCAGACAGACAGACATGGAGCTGGATTAGCAGCAGATGCCTTACATATTGAGAACACAACCATAAAACAAAGAGATAGAGCAAACAGAGGATGCCATTGGTCTTTGAAACCCTAATATTTAATCCCAATGACACATGACACACATCCTCGTCAAGGCCCACCTCTTAATACTCCCTAAACAGCTCTCTTGTGCATAATACATGCCATATTTGCCATATATATTCTCTTCATGGAGAACATGGTTTATCTATAGCTGAAAGTGCTGTGATCATTTTCTTACAAGTGCACAAATAAATACATTTTTATTTGGCACAAAGATTACTTTAAAATGTTCTTTTTAAGTGTTTCATATGCTTACACATTTTTATGGCTAAATCTTATTAGGTCATTGGCTTATGACATGATAATATTTATAATCTGAGGATGTGTTCCATAATATTCAAGTGCTTGAGACTACCCATTTTCTTTCTTTCATTTTTTTTATTTTTTATTTTGTTTTTCTTTTTTGAGACACGTTTCTCTGTATTGCTTTGGAGCCTGTCCTGGAACTCTCTTTGTAGACCAGGCTGGCCTCGAACTCAGAGATTCTCCTGCCTCTGCCTCCTGAGTGCTGGGATTAAAGGTGTGTGTCATTAACACCCGGCTTGAGACTACCAATCTTCTTTAGGGACAAATATCTGGTATGATTGTGTAAATGTACAATGTGTTTCTAAAGAAATGACTGTTTTGCATACAGCTTATGCTATTGTCTTCTACGTGACTAAAACCTGTCAATTACATTGTTCAATCTATATAAAAACTGCCTTTGACTGACTAATGGGTGAAGGACGCGAGCCATGTTCCTAATTTACTAAAACTTACTGTGTTTTCTCACATAATTTGACAAAACTATTTTATCGCATGTAGTACTGAATTTGTTTTATTCAATAGGCACATATTAAATGACAATGCATTCCTCGTGAATTATTCTTTAACAAAGTTAACTGGCCTATGACTCCCTGCCATTTTGTGTATTTGACATAAATTCTATTTTATGCTACTGCACATGGGCATGGACATGACAAATTCATTGTAGAATTTGCCTAAGTTGTCACTTTCCCTTTCATTTGAAAAGTGTTTCCTGTGACCTCAAACATTATATTCCTGAGTATTTCAGCCAGATCAACAATGTGTACTTGATATTGTGCATTTGCAGTATTCTGTTATTTATGCAGTTGAAGAACAGTCTATTGTTCAATTTCTACTCTTTTCTGCCTTTGCCATTTTTATATTCCTTTTATTCTACATTTCCTTGCACTCATTTGAGAGTGAGGTATTTTTCTGGTTGCATTACATATTCTATACATTTAAGTATGACTAAGTAGCCTAAGACATAGTATCTTCATTTGCTTATTAAATGCAACTATTTGCTCCTCATACTTCACACACACCTTTGGGCTATTGTAATAATAAGCATCACTAAGCGTTCTTTAAAGACTATGTAAAGTGATACTGTGATAGTCTCATTATCGACACGTTACTGTGAACTTTTAACCAGACTTTGCTTAACTTTTTGTAGACCTTCTCATCACTATTTACTATTATTTTCCTGAATTACAGGCCTTATATATGGAGCTATATTTTTATTTTCTCTAAGTTACCTTTCTGTTATGGTACTAGTGAGAATCTACTCTAAATGTGTCAGGCAGACTTTCTCAGATTGGAAGGGACTGGACAGATTAATTTCTTGAAGTGGCGTATTACCTGCTCTTGTCATTAGCAACAAGTCTTTTCCTGAAAGAAGATGGCACCATTCTTCCCGGCTAGCTTCCCATGACAATTTCCAGCCTCCATTTGTCATGTTCCCTATCTACATATTCATCTCTCTCCACAGTCTATTTTTCCCATTCCCACCTGACCTCTTCCTTACCTGTATTTGCTTTTGAACCTCTTAACCTCCAATACTTACTTGGGTTTAACACTTTGCTCTCTCCGTTTCTTTGCTTCTTTATAGACATGTCTCTGGATGGAATTAGAAAATCTTTATTTTTCACCCTTGGTCCCATCAAAAGAGATACATGAATATCATTCAATACCACCACATACCTTCTCAGTAAGAGAACAGCAGGCTCCCTTACTGACGTGTGGTCATGATTGATGAGTTTCACAGAGTCACTTGGGGTGATTTGGTGATTTTTATCCAAGCCTCAATCTGTTAACTCATTTATAGAGATGAACACAAACTTTAGGGATACTGGATATAGAGAGCAACAAGTGTTTACGCACACAGATGAGCACTGGAGAAAAGAGGAAAGTTAAACTTGCAGACGCCTTTCAAAGGAAACGCTGTTTACCGCGCCTCCTCCTGCAGTGCTGGGAAAGGATGTGGGTTACACCTGGTGATTCTCTGCTGCCTGAGGAGCCAGGCCCCACCTCTATCTTCCAGAACTCATTTCACCGCTCCCAGATGCTTCCTCCTAAAACCGAGTGTTACTTCTACGCCGCAAGTCTTGTGGGAGATATCATTTGTCCTTGACAACAGTCTAAGTGGTGTCTATGTTATCCTAGGGCCAGGCCACTCCTGACACCCTTATGTACACACCTCATGCTTACCTCAGCTTTTCTCCCTAGACCTTTATCTTGAGCATTGTTCTAAGTCAATAAGAGCCCATCTTATGGACACAGCCGTATGTACTTGGATAGAGTTTCAACATCAACAGCATGTCTTAAGTGTTGTTGCACTCATGGGACCGAGTTAATTGTTATTTGAAAACCTTTTATTTAAAAAATCGTGCTATATTTAAAAACGGCGAAAATATAAGAGTTGATGTCGGACTCCAAGAAGTGTTGTCCCTGCTCCTTCATTCTTCCCTCATCCTCATCATTTATCCTGCCAGCTATAAAGCCTGCAGGGACTGTCCACATCTGACCAACCCCAGGTTGTTTGGATTTTATGAGACTTGTGAATCCACCAAGTTTTTTTTTTTTTAAGATGATAGAAGAAGAGGCAGAAAGGAATAAGAGCCAGAAGGGATGGAGAAGCAGGGGAATAAGGACCCCTGAATCAACTAGACGGGGCTCATCTGAACTCACAGAGATGGAAGCAGCAAGCACAGGGCCTACACACGTCTGCACCATGTGGTCTGCATATGTGTCACAGATTTCAGCTTAGTATCGTTATGCTGCGTGTGAATGAGTGGAGCTCTGAGTCCTGTGTCAGCCCCTGGCATCCTTTTTCCTTCTGCTGCCTTGCCTTGTCCAGCATGGAATTGAGGTTTCTGTTTCACCTTATTATATTTATTTCATGGTGTTTGGTTGCTGTTTCCTGGAAGCCTGCTCTTTTCCAATGATGGAAAGGAGTGGATGCAGAGGAGAAGCATTGGAGGGGGAGGGGGAGAGATGGGGGAAGGGGAGGGGATGGGGAAGGGTGTGGAACAGGGAGGAATAGAAGGAGGAGAAACTTTAAGATATACTGTATGAGAAACTCTATTTTTAATAACAGTAAAAAAAGAGGAGGAGGAAGGAGGTAGTGCATTGTATTGGGAACCTTCCATCTGCACGAATCATGTTTCTTCAAACTCTGATTCTTTAAATTCAAATGACCTGAATTTTATGTTAGTTGAAACAATTGTATTTTACTGATAAAATACAAGATTGCAAAGATGAAAATAAAATTAGAATTAAAAGCAAACTCATCAATAACAACTTTACTCTAATTTTAACTCTGTTTTTCTTTCCATAAAAGTTGTACAGTTGGTCTACTTCGGTACACCTCTTTCCAGCTATTGTTTTTATTAACAATACTGTATGCGGAAAGTACACCTTTCTTATTAATGAGGCATTAATAACACTTAATAATCACGATTGACACATTAACTAAAACCCAAGGTTAATTCAGATGCTCTTGTTCCAATCTATGATTCAATACATGATATATTGCAGTCGTATTTCTTTAGGCATTTCTTAACTGCCATCGCTCCTTGAATTTTTACGGTGACAACACTGGCTATTTTCAAGAGTCCTGGTCAATCTTAAACTCATCCCTAGTGGAATTTGTCTGATACTTTTCTCATTATTAGACTGGGGCTATGGGTTTGGTAGAAGATCACAGAGGTAAGTACCATTTCCATCACACATCAAGAATACATATAACACCAAGATGATTTATGACCTTTGATATTGACCTTAGTAGCTGGATGAGGTTGTGGTTGTCCAGATTCTTCATGGGGAAACTAATTCCCCAGGCTATTGCATTCTGTACTCTTTAGAAAAATGTCACTATGTCCAATCACAGGCTTACATGAGCATGAACTCACTGCATTTAGTTTGGCTTATGTTTCATAGTCAAATATTAATGCATTGACTTTTGTCTTCTGCCTTTCATGACTGGTGGAGGAATCCATTATCCCCTACATCATCACTTATATATTTTCAATGGATGGTTGTGAGTATGAGGAGGGGTGGCGTGAGTGTCATGTGTGACTGGGGAGGCCAGACAACAATTTTCAGGGAAATGTCGTTTCCTTTCAACATGTGGGTCCTGGAAGAGAGGCGCCTCTACTGCATGTGTCATCTCAGTTCCCCATTAAATGACTCCTACATTTAAAAAATAAATTTGCAAAAAATAAATGCTGGAAACTGATTTTTATTTATGTTTAAATGCAAACATGCAAACATATGCACAAACACAGAGATGTGGAAAGAAAAAAGCAGGGAAGAGATTTTTCTTATAAGAGAAAATACGTTTATTTTATCCAGAAACTAAAAAAAAAAATGTTAACGATTATGACTGAAAGCTTTATTCAGATGTTAACAAGTAGGCATTATTTTGAACCAAAGCATATGATGTTCACTTGAATTTGTCTTATATGATGCATAAAGCAATCCTTGAATGACTAAAGATAGAGCTTACAGAGGTAACATGGAAAAGACACAATCATGTGTATGCTTGCAAATACGTTTATCCTATCTTGCCTGTAAAGTTCAGACTCAAAGAATACAGATTCTCTGACTTTTGACAGTGTTTCTTGGTTCATTTGAAAACCTGTCAAAAGAAAATGAAATATATACCAGAAGTGGTTCTCTACTTGTATTTAGGTCATTTTATAATTGACTCTTGTAGAGCACATTAGAGTGACTGCTAATTAAATTTAATGGCTAGTTTCATTTCTTATTATAGCATATAAAAAGTAACACCGGAGAAAATATTTTACTTTTTTTCCTCTTTCTCTGATTTGTTATCCTCATGACATAATTATTTAATAAAAAAGTTTTAACAGAGAGCTATCCAAACAGAACACTGGCAATGTGCACACATTAGCTAATGTCCCTATGTGGGCAAAGAAAGTATTGTCCCATGTATGTATGTATGTATGCATGTATGCATGTCATTATTAATCAAAATTTAGACTTTCTGAATACCCACTATAAAAGAAACTGAACATAATCTCATAAAAAATATCCATTGTATCAGAGAAGATTTACAGATAGCTACTTCCACAAAAGGAATATGCTTTATTTGACTATACCATTTAAGGATTCATCTGAAAGAAAAATAAAACAATGAACGCATTTGTGTATTTTTATCTGCTATATAATCTCTTCAACCTGGACATGGGCTTTGCCTCGATGTTGAGCTTGCTGGAAGATTTCTCTATAAACTGTAATACAGCTTCCGTGGTATCGAAGTTTCTCTTAAACAACCCATTGAAACTCAACTGATCACAACAGCGGGTTGTTCAACTGGACAAGATGGAGACCAGTCTGTTTCCAGCTTTCCTTTGTTTTTGCGACTCCCCTTTCTCTGGCTATTAACATAACCTGTCCATTTAATGAGGGAGAACATGCCGAGGCATCTTTGGTCTGTATTGATGCCTGATTCTACAATAACACATAAAAAGCAGTTAAAATCTTCAACACCATGGTCTGCTGTAATTTGGTCCTTTTTAAATCCCTAAGTGGAATATTTATCATTGGGCCATTCAGACTCCATTACGGACGGCGTCCTTAGAATTTCCAACAGCAAAAAGGTCAAATAATTTTTTTTCTTTTTCTCCCCACAAATCATCTCGCTCGGAGAAGCACAATATTTTGGCCTTCCGGTGCATCGTATAGGAACTGGGGTTTGGAATCAGGCAAGTCTGATTTCAGTGCTTACACTGTAATCTTGTCTGTGTTATTTAACCTTTTAGGACCCCAGTGTCTTTGCCTGTTAAATGGTCCCATTAGGAGTTTGATAGGGTTTAAATGCTATAATCTGTGCAAAGCGCAGCCAGTGCAATGCCGGAGACCTTCTTTGTAAAACTCTCAATGGGAGGTCAGCCGCGCACAGAAAGTGAGTGATAAATGCTAGCGGTTCTTATCATCAGCATCGTTATTATTCACAACGCCCCGCTGAGGCCCACAAGCCAAATGTAACCTACAATTCCTCAGGCAGTACCTCTGGAGTTTCGCTTCCGTGTCCAACATCACCTCTACTACAGAGAGAATGAAGGGTTTGGTTTTCATTCCATTTCCACGCTGGGGCTTTTAAAACCTAAAATCAGAGTCTGAGGTGAGGGAATGATCGGGTTACACAAAAACATTTTCAAAATGGGAAGAGATTTCGTTTCAATATCTAACTGGAGTCAGGGCGATTTCTGAGGATTTGAACCCGGCCCCGCAGATAAAGACTATCACATATAAAATAGGAAAGGAAAAGTGAGCTGGGGAAAACTATATAATCTCTCATACATGTCCTGCCCAGGAAAACTCCACGATGCGTGCTCTTCAAAGACACTAGTTCATGTCCATAGATCTAAACGTGTGCTTTATGTCTAGCACTAAATAATGAACGAAGGAGTGCATCAGAAACCATACACACACACACACACACACACACACACACACACACACACACACACACACACACACACGCGCGTGATATAAATAGTGTTGGTTTATTAGGAATGAAGTACTAACATTCTAAAATCACTTTTTGTAAACAGTGAGTGAAAAGAAAACAGATGAATTTGCAAATGTTGCTAAGGTACACATGGAACCTAGAGTTAGGTGGAATGACACAAATTCTTTTTAAGGCATTGTGTGTTCATCAGTAGAATTTGGAAAGTTCAATTAGGTCTTGTATGCTTGTCTCACACACACTTGATGTATTCTTTCAGCATATTCAAAAGGAATTGAGGGCTCATCTCATGAAACACTCAACATACAAATTGGAACACGGATGAATTGTTAAGGAGATACATAAATGTTTTTGAACATAAATAAACTGAGTCCAGGAAAAAAGTTCTGAATGTGAAAGAAGTAAATATAATTAATAAATAATAATACAATAAAATATAACATATTGTACTATGTTATATTACAATAGTGCAAGGTCAGTTGCAGTAGAATTCCTAAACATGTGCATAAGCAGGGTAGGCACCTGGACGTTGTTATATCAGTCTATCGTGAATAAACTAGGAACACAAACAAAGGGGTTAAAGAGAAGTTTAATAATAAGCGTGGCAGCCAAGCACCTTAAAGGCTAGCATCAGAAAACCAGAAACGAGGAAAACCATGATTGGCAACTTCTTCAGCATAATAAAAGGGAGGTCATGTTGTTTGATGGAAATCATCTTGGGCATTGAAAGTGCAATAAATTAAATAAGACAGAGGGTTCTGACTGGAAGGCTGTTTTAGAAGGCACAGCACAAGCAGAAGAGAGCTAGATAAAGACTGTGACTGATGAGTGCTTCTCATCAGTGTCCCAAAGGGCAAGGTGACCAACAGTGATGGACAGGCAGAGAAAGTCAAAGGAGAGCACATGAACTCAGGCATAGGTGTATGAAAGTTTCTGAAGAAAGTGCTTGGGTCTGAAGCTCTAACTGACCCAGAGCCAAATCTGTGAGACTCTAAACCATGCTGAGTTAGTGTATTGGATACTATGTATCTTTCTGAACAAACAGGCTTTGGGGATATGTATGGTTTAGCAGAAGAATGTAAACACACAACAAAATAAGTTTTCCACAAATTACAGTACTGTAGTGATAGGCATCCATACCCAAATTCAACTATTACACTACATTTTCAACTAATCCATTTCCCCCTTCTCAATAGGTGGGAGGGTGCTGTGAATATAAAAACCTACTCAGAAATCATTTCTAGCGCAGCTCAGCTTGGGTGCTGACTCAGAGTTTGACAGTGCCCGCTGCTCTTCCAGAGGACTAGAGTTGAGTTCCCAGGACCCACAAGGGTAGCTCACTGCCACTTACAGCTACATCACAAAGGGAGCTTATATCCAAGAATATCTGCACACACACACACACACACACACACACACACACACACACACACATTAAACATAAAAGAAATATTTTAAAAATAGTATAAGTTCAGACCAGTAGCATCCTTATCTTCAGTGAGAAAACGAGAACAAAACATAAAGTATTTTAGTTGAACACAATGTGAGCTAAACAGACAAGTATGTGACAAATAAAAGAAATGCAAGAAAATTAAACTTTAAAATTGCATAAAATTAGTTTTTAAAATTATGTTTCTTTCTGGTAAGCAAAGATCTTACTAACTGGAGCAGTTGCTGTTTGATTTTTATTGAAAATCCATACAGTATATCTGACTTCTCTTTTCTCAGATCCTCCACATCACTCACATACCCAACTATAGCCCCTTCTCTCTCTCTCTCTCTCTCTCTCTCTCTCTCTCTCTCTCTCTCTCTCTCTCTGTCTCTCTCTCTCTCTCTCTCTATCTCTCTATCTCTCTCTCTCTCTCTCTCTCTCTCCCTCCCTCCTTCTCTCTCTCTCTCTCTCTCTCCCTCTCTCTCTCTGTCTCTCTGTCTCTCTCTGTCTCTCTCTCTCTATCTCTGTCTCTCTCTGTCTCTCTCTCCCTCCCTCTCTCTCCCTCTCCCTCTCTCTCTGTCTCTCTCTCTCTCTCTCTCTCTCTCTCTCTCTCTCTCTCTCTGTCTCTCTCTCTCTCTCTCAGACAAACAGGCAAACAGAACAGCATGGGAAACCAAAACAATCAAAAGTATAGTATTACAAATACAAATTAATGTTAAAAGTGTGATTTTTGAAATATTTGAATTTGAGCAATTTAGTTTTTGTATTTGCTTCTAAGTACTCATTATTGCTCTCTTGATAAGCTTACTGTGTTCCAAAGGAGAAGCAAAGCTCATAGGCCTTCTTTATTTCAATATCCTTCCAAAGCAACAGGAGGATGCCGGTGCCATCCTGTGCATGCCTTCCCGTTCACTGAAGACTTCAGAAATGAATACGAGGCTGACCTTCCAAATTATATCCCTTTCTCCACGCTGATTCACATATCATGCTGTCCTCTTTGACAATTTTTAACTGAAATCTCGTTACATCTCAAAAATTGAATGTATTTTAAAATTTGTTAGTGCTTCCTGGCACAAATAAAAAGCTTACTTGCTAAATTTATTATGATTTGTGACTACTCATGAGTTCCATGAGATAATAATTAGTTAGCTCAAGAGCTCCGACTCTTACCCTACTGTGTATTGTCACTTGATTAGATCATATATTTTACATCAATCTACTTACAGAATAAGGCCACCTTCAACTAAGACTCCACTTAGAAGAGATGACTTGGGAATCATGCCTCAGCACGCCTGTCTAAACGGAGTTCTCAGCTTCTACCAGGCAGATGTCTGTCAATTTCAGTTCTCGATGTAGATTTCTATTTGTCCCTGTGACTCCGAGCCTGTTAGTTCCTCTTAGATAATCTTTCATTCTTTTAACCTACACCTCACCCAAGGAGTCATTTCCATCCCTTACCCTACCTGGCTGGATGAACAGCCCAAGGAAAAAGAAACTTGAGGCAATTTTCAGGTATGAGACTTTACATATATTTGAGACACATTATCAAATTATCCCTTTGCAGGCAAATGTGATCCATTAGCAACATCTGACAAAATAGTATCATTCTCATTTCACGAATTATGGTTTCCTAACTGAATTTTTATAAATGTTTTTAGGCAGGCTTCATTTCTTAGAAATCCCCAGAGAGCCCTCCTAACCTCAAGACACAAATCTGATTATACCATGAAGTAGGTGGTGAGCAACAGCTGCTATTTTTGTAACGATCTTTGTCCTGTTTTGATGAGTGAACAAAGGTTGGGATAGAGGCCACGTCAAGAAACATGTGTCCAACCTCTACATGTGTAGAAAGCTATGAAAGGTAAACAGCAAATGTAAGCTCTATAAACGTGCGCGTGCGTGTGTGTGTCTGTGTGTGTGTGAGTGTGTTTATGTGAGTGTCTGTGTGTATGTGAGTGTGGTGTGTGTGTATGTGAGTGTGTGTGTGTGTAAGTGAGTGTGTGTGTATGTGAGTGTGTGTGTGTGTATGTGAGTGTGTGTATGTGTCTGTGTGTATGTGTCTGTGTGTATGTGAGTGTGTGTGTGTATGTGAGTGTGTGTGTGTGTGTGTGTGTGTGTGTGTGTGTGTGTATCTCTGGCTGTGTGTATGTCTCTAGATATGTGTCTGTTTGCATCTGTGTGTGCCTGTCTTCATTATTCTTAGGGTGATATTTATCTTTGCCGGTTTGCATGCACATGTGACTTTTTAACTAGCATAAATCTATGCTCTGCTTGATGACTAGAAATCTAGGTGAATATGGATGAAGAAAGAGCAGAGACGCAGACAAGGTCTGTGGGTGAGATAAGAGGATTAAAGTGCCCCGGGAGATAGGCTGGCAGGAGATGGATGAGTGTTAGGAAAAGAGGGATGGACCGCGATAGCGGAGCAGGACACATGAGCAAGGTTTCACCCAATAAAATGCTAGGAGGAATCCATTTTTCCTTGCTCAAATGTCTTGATTAGCTTTTTGTGCTTGTGATAAGGAAAAAAAATACAGGTCAGCAGCAGGGCAGGCAGAGAGTAAAACTGATGTTAAAAACACAGAAAGAGGCAGATATATCATCCTGGCCAAGCTACTTGTTATAATTTCACTTTCCTTGAAGTTAATATTAAAATTTGAGTAGGGGCATAGGTCAAGGAAGAAAATATTCAAAGATATTAAATACATATAAAAGCATATATTGTTTATACCATGCACATAGAAACAAAGCATATATGCATATATATGTATTATTTTTACAAATATGTAAGTATGTTACATATATGACAGTAAGTAAAGCCATTTCAGGGATTGAATGAAGTGCAAGTAGCTTAGTTTTAACTTTCTAAGTTCTATACTGACTTGGAGCCCTAAGCTCAAATACTATTCCCCACAACATGTTTTGTGGGTTTTTTTCCTGATTTTTTGTGACCCCAGAGCACGACATTAAATATAACTAAAGTAAATCTCTTACTCTTGTGTTCAATCCAATATGGGCATAACTTTGTGTGTATGAATGTATATCTGTGAGTATACGTGTGTATATGTTTTACTCACGTGTGTGTTGTGAAAGACATAACTCTTTTAAAGGAACTGAACAGCCCAGGGCATCTTCACACAATGACACAACACACCACACAACCCAACTTCCTTAAAGATATCACTAAACATTTGTTTTCCGAGCCTGCTCTTGGCTTACTCTTAAAAATTCCTCCCACCTATCTCTCTTCTCTCTCTCTCTCTCTCTCTCTCTCTCTCTCTCTCTCTCTCTCTCTCTCTCTCTCTTTCCTCTCTCTCTCTCCTCTCTCTCTCTCTCTCACTCATGCCGTCATGCATACTTTTGTGAAATTTATTTCACATTTTCTTGTTCCCTCTATCGCTTTCTCTCTACGTCATTTTCTACCTTTCTCAAACACAGAAAGCAAATCTGTGTCATGCTTTTGATCTCTGTTTATCTGCTTGCCCTGCTGTCCATGGAAATAAAACATTCCTCTTTGGAAATGACACTCTAGTCTGCTATTGTTAGGTGGTTAGCTGCTATGAAACTTAGTTGTAAAACAGTAATTAATTTCACTGTACATTGCGTTACTCCACATTTTGGCAGGGTCGGGCATGGGGATTCTTTTGTTTTTATTTATGTGTTAGTGTGCGTGTATATCTTAATGAATGTATATCACTTGCATGTAGGTACCAGCAGAGGCTGGAAGGAGGCATTGATCCTCTGAAGTCGTTGATGGTTAAAACCAATCTTTTCTTCTGGAAGAACAGGAGGTGCTCTTCATCACTGAGCCATTTCTTCCAGCCCAACCATTTAGTTTCGTGTGGTTTCAACTGGAGGTCACTCTGTGTTACTTGTGTGGTCTGGTCTACTCTGGAGTCTAGAATACTTACAAGCTTGGTAAACAGCAATTGCAGTAAGGCTTGTCCTAGTAGTGGCTTCCTTTCAGGCATCCCCACAAGTTCTCTTGGACGTTTTATGTGCCAAGATGAGTGTTTGTGTCCCATCTGTGCTACAGACCTAATAGTACTCTATAAGTTTAACTGAGTTGAAAATACTGGAGAGACACTTCGCTGCCTACCACTGGTTAACACAACTAAACTAAACCACAAAGAAACTTATTCTGTCTTGAATGAGAGGAACAGCAAAGAATATGCTTACATTACTCTGCAAATCAGGCATCATCGCTTACTTCCAGGTGTTGGTAGAGAGTGATGCAATCAGAGGGGCAGCTCATCTTCCTAACACGAAACCTTCAGTATGGACTGCTTCCTACTCGCCACCCCTCCTTGGTCTTGGGTCTTTTCTTCTGCAGAAAGGTCACTTGTCTCTTCTAAATTCATTTCCTCTATTTGGAATATGGAGGAGGTTTTTGTTGTTGTTGTTGTTTTGTTTTGTTTCTGTTGATTCCTTTTCTTTTCCTATCTTCTCTTTGTCCTCAACTTCTTAACTTCCTCTCTCTGATAGCAACTCTGTCTCGCTAACTCACCACTTGGGGGAAATTCCTCATAGCTTAGGTCCGAGCAGGATAACCCAGAAGTTATCCATCTTGGGCAAATATCTGCATTTATAATTTAAGTTTGTCACACCAATGGAGTTAGATATCTTTATATTTTAATTGTACACACACTGTTTTGAGAAATCTTACTGACATGTGGCTGAACCAAATGAACTTCACAGGTAACAGTGAAGTTGTAGAGTAAGTAAGGATTGAATTTCCAGGAAGAGGAATTCAGATGACCTGAAACACTTAAAGCTGGCTTAATTTAATTCAAGGCAGGCGGTGTCCCAGATCTGGCTACACTGTGATCTGGGCACATGACCCAGAAAACCAGGAGCAGAGTTCATTAAAAAAAAAAAAAAAAAAGCAGATTCCATGCTTAGAGCTGGATGTTTTGTAGTTGGGGAAATAGGTGTCTTCCTCGGTTAAGCTATTCTTGAGACTGCAGGTTCTGCTGTATCTGCCTGCAACTGCCCAATGTCTGGTTTCAGGGACAGGGATTTGCTTCTACAATCCCTGGGGGCCTGGCTCCAGCATCAGCTGCATTTCATTTGCAGTCCCCAACTAGCTGGCTTCTGGGAACTCCGGCTCAGTTTCAGGGCCTTTATTTTTTGGAGATGGAGTTCTTTTAGAATCTGCATCCAGGAAAGGATGGGTCTGAGTCTCCCAACTATCAGGAATTCAGTTCTGCCCACAGCTGAGATGTACTGGGAAGAACTTGGTCTCCAGATTTGCAACCCAACCAATGTGTGGCACAGCTGAGTAGGGGCTTCTCTCCTGACCCTGACAGTGAGATTTAAAAAAAAAAATGTAGATTGCTTCCAAAGCTGTTATTTAATTGCATGTTTGAAGTATGTCAGCAGGCTCACAGATACATCAGAATAGGGTATACAACACGACTTCCCTCTCCAGCTGCACCCCTCTATCCCTCTCTTGACCTAGCTATATTCTTATTGTGTTGAAGTCAGTTAAGAGTTTTTCACAACTTTCTGAGCCAGCCTGTTTCTTCATGTTTTACACTCCCCTCTCCTTTGCTATGTCAATGCTACCCCTCAAATAGCAACCTCAGCCATCTTTTCTGTGAGTTAGTTTCCTTCTCCCTGATCCCCTGTGAGCCTTCTCCTCCCATCACAGCCTGTGCCTGGCAGAGCCCTTAGACTAAAATGATTAAGCCTCAAATCTATAACTCATCTATACAGATCAGAACTTCAGAGCCTCCTTCCTCTTTGGTCTTTTACTTTAGTAAAAACCATAGTCTTCGCTGCAATTATAGCTCAGATCTCATTTATTTCTACTTTTCCACAGTTCGCTGGGCTCCAGCCCGCATCATTTTTCCTTCCTCTCTTTATTCTCTAGATTGTTCTACCAGAGAGCACAGCTGTCACTTCTGTCTGCAATGCTCTTCCAACAGTAGATGACACATGGAGCATACCTCCCTTCCCTCTGGTCATTCTAACGAAAGCTTGTCCAGTTTGTCTTGCTTACGCCACCGTGCTGTTCTAAATTCAAAACTCCCCTCTTTCAGTTTAAGCCCAGTGGTTTTCCTCCTGTGCCGTTACCATGACCGCTTATTCCACAGGTGCCCGGCTCACTGATGAACGCAGTGCGAAATCCCAGGTGTGAAAGTTTTTCTTCTTACCTCACTTGTTGTTTTCCCCGTGCCCTCAGCAGTGACTGCTACATTCCAGAAAGCAGATGAAACGAAAGCCGAGGATTACTTCTGTTTCTGAGCCATTGTCTACTCTGCCTTCTTCCCTTCTCCAACCCCGCAAAACCTCAACCTGTTTCCTAATTAGCTGTCATTTCATCCTCACATATTTACAATAGATGCTGCCTCACATGGTAACTGTGTTTGTAGCCCAGTTACACTGTAAATATATTTAACTACCACAATTGTAATTGGACTATTAGTTTCTATTGATGAAGGCAAAGTCCAAGGTGAGGGTTAATTAATTCACTACCCCCAAGATAAGTCATAAATGGGGGTTTCATTGAGGAAAAACGTACACGGAACAATAAAGAACCATCTCAGCAAATTCTCTTCCCTTCCAATCGGATATGCAACCCAAGAACAAAGAGGTCTTGAGAGAGACCATGCCTTACACTTCCCCTTTCTGCTACCATCTGCATCTGAAGCCACGCCCGGAGGGATGTGGCCACCATTACAGAGTCTCAGTCAAGATGTCTCTACACAAAGTTCCCAAAATAAAGTAGCTTCGTTAGCCATAAATATATCCTCTCTGATTAATAATAAGTACCCACATTAAAATATTTGTTGTGCACGTTTTTGGCATAAAAGTAGCATCCCACAGAATATAAACAAACAAGGGAATCTATTTATTGTTATGAGTAAGGTATTTCTGCCAGCCGGTCTGGTCCCATGGCCGCACCAACCCCAAATAACACCAGAGATGCTGTATTAGATATAATTCTGATGACCAGTTACTAGTTTCTTATCCGCTAGCTCTGTCTTAAATATTAACCCATTTCTATTAATCTAAGTACGTGGTCATATCTTACCTGAGAGAGAGGCTGGCATTCTTCTCTCTGTCCTCCATCTAGAACCTCCTTCCTCCTACTTCCTCTCTCCTCCTTGTCTCCTAGTCCCGCCTATCTTGCTTTCCTATTGGCCAACAGTGCTTTATTCATTACATTAACCAATACGAGAAACATATTTGCAGAATGACATCCCCCATCAGTTTTTCACTGCATGGCTTATATTCATCCTGAGTTATCTGGTCCAGTCTCAAGTTCCTTGATGATATTCCTTGACTTATTCCAACCTCTTTCAAGGACGGTCATACAAAGGTGACAAACTTGCAATGCCCTTGTACTTTATGAAGCTACTCGAATGCACTCATTACTAGGAAAATAGTAGGGGGTTACTAACTGGTTTTGAGTGTAACACTCAGGTTTGAGAGTCAAGAATTAAGTTCTGAGAGCAGTGGCCAATTTAAGAGCAAAGCATGGGATAGGGCCATTGTCTCAGCTGGTGGGGACAGGGAATTAACCTCAATAACGCCTAGCTTCCCATTCCCAGTGCCTCCTATGGAACACTGATGTCTAGATGTCTAACCTGAGCATCTGCTTATGAAAAGTTGAAACAATTTGGAAGTAGAAAATGATGCTTTCCAAGCATAAGCTCTTTTCAGTGAAAACACATATGCAAACTTAGTTTACATGTATATGTATTGTCTATGAAATTATTTTATGAAATGTAAAATTATGATTAATTTTCATAAAATATTTTTCAAGACTATTTGTTTTAGGGGCCAGCAGGATGGCTCAATGTGTAAAGATGCTGCCTGGGCAAGGCTGATGAGACGATTTTGATTCCCAGAACTCACAATGGAAGGAGAGAACTGACTTCCAAAACTTTCCTCTGACTAAACACATATGACAAGTCCTAAGTCCCCATCCATTCCTGTGTGTGCACAAGTAACACACACACACACACACACACACACACACACACACCACATAGTAATTCATAAAGTATTTGTTTAAAAAACTCTACTCTCCTTTACTTTGCTACTAAATGTTTTCCCACGAGTAGATTATTGGTTTTTCTTTTTCACACAAAGGTTCTGAGACAACTGACAGTGCACTTAAAGCGAGAATGTAAGCTGTGTGTGCCCTGCATCCATCCCTCATTGGTGAAGGTGCATAGCAGGGAGGTGACGGGCAAAGCTCAACTCCTCCATTACTGACCTGTCATAAATCTTCACATTACCGTCTATCTTACAGCAGAACAGAGACCTTTGATGCTATTTAAGTTTCATACTAGTTTCATATTATAGTTATGTCCTTATGCCTTCAACATCACATCAACATCATAATAATGATTTAAATATACCATTTAACTATTACTACTCCATAAAACATTTAAATAATTTAATGTTTCTATTTATACTGCCCTTCATACTCTTTATTTCAGTGCCATCCATACATAATTGAGAAAAAATGGCATCAATAGATACATCAGCTTATAAATAGTATTTTAATATTTCAGTTTTCTGAGCAGAGGTTATTGTGATGCCCTTAGGCTCAGTCTTTTCTTTAAGGTTTATGGTTTACCCCTAATATACTATAGACTCTTATTTGGAGTAGCACAATCCAGCGTCCTTTAGCATCTCTATTTTGTTGAGAAAGATTTATTTACATCCACATTGTCAGTTTTATGATGGCTCACGGTGTGTCACTTAAAGAACATCCATCCAACATGATGGCATATTAGGAGGGAAAGGACACACGAATAAGCGGTTACAGCAAGAGTAAGCTGAAATAAACACGTCCTTCTTTTTAATTCCTTAATCATAGTTAAAGCTTCAACCTCCTTGCAATGTTTTTTCACATTGTCATGAAGCTCTATATAAAGAATCATAAGTGAGCCCAAAAATGTGTGATTTCTCCTCACAATCAATGAAAGACACATGGGGGAGACAGAAAAGAAATAGTGTGTTTGTGGGAAACAAAACCCAACTTCTTGGTGGTTGGAAGGGGGTAACTTAATTGCATTTTTATTTTGCTTTATATCAACCTGCCCATTCTCTAATTGGTAATACTCTGAGTTCATTTACTTACTAAGTGAACGAGTTGTCGTTTAGTAGATACTCTACAGTAAACTTGAACCCCATCATCAGGCCAGCTAAGACTGGAAAGTGGTCAGTGCCTCCTGAGAACCAGGCTTTCCCAGAGCTGCAGGAATCACAGACCTGGGCTGAGGACTTCTCAAGTCTCACACCAAAGAACGTTTGAAGATTGAGTTAGATGAGAACCTTGCTGGAGGAAAAAATTACACAGCCAAGGTAGCATCACCAACTCTCTTCTTTCCACAATAAGAATGTGTTTTCTGAAAGCCTAAAGAGGACCTGAGCTACATTTTAACTTTGAATTAGCTTGAGGCCCCTAAGTCAAAGGAGCACTATTCTTTAATGTTAGCTATTTTATAGGCCTCATTACTAATGTTTAAAGTTATGGCATTGTCTTATTACCTGAAATCGTGATTTATAAACGACAGCAGTATAAAAGTGTCACTAATTCATGATTTTAGAGAGTAGATCTCATAGACTTTTTCTCTGATATGTTTTATGAAAGGAGAAAAACCTCAAGACCTTTAATTAATAACCTGCCCTAGAAAGCCACCTTTATGGAAGAATACAGAAAATACTTGAAGATATCCAATAATAGCCCGACATCCCCTTTTATTTCAGAAGGAATCATTTGCTATTAATAATGGTAAGCAGGGTTTGGGGACATTTTACGAGTACATCATTCTTTGAACGTGTCAGTTGGCTTTATGCTATAGAGAGGAGGGTGATGGGGTGAACCATGCTTGCAGGCGTATATAACATTATGGAAGGTGAAGAATCTATGACACTTCATCAGACAAGGCATTTCATTTTGTCATTGAGTCATACACAAAGTCATCGCTATCTGAGGAATTATTGCAAAGTTATCATTTACTATCTTAGGTCCGGTGAAAGTATTTTACATATAAATGTTACTAGCAGCTTGTAACATCATGTCATTCAAGGGAAATGGAGGTGAAAATATGCTTTGTATTTTCAGCTAAAATTTAAAAAAATGAATGTGTTTTCTAATTTTGTCTGCAATATTTTAACATTGTGTTTGGATTTTTATTATTTGATATTGCTGATAATAGTTATAGCAACATACTAGATATATATTTTCTCCCCTAACTCTAACCCAAACCCATTACCTGAATTTTCACTGTGGCCAAAACTACCTTAAGGATAGGTCACTCGGCACTAGCTGCTAAGCCTGGGAGCTTAAGTTAAATGTCCAAATCCCACTTGGTGATAGAAGAGAACCAATTCCTTCAGCTTGTCCCCTGATCCCCATGCATGCATGCATTGTAGTACACATACACATAGACACACACATACACATACACATACATGCACAAACACACACACACACACATATGCATACAAAGCTAATAGTTTAAAAAATAAAAGAATGTCTACCTTATGAACACACCAATTTTAAAGAGTCCGTACATGAAATTGTTAGACACAAAATCACAGAACTTAGAATATTTGGATAATATTTTCTCAATACCTTTATAACCAAAGACACTGAATAAACATGAGGTGTCAATAAATGATTTCTCCAAGACTTCATTGTCCTTAACACTATAAGGGAACTGATCTTACTTGCTCACAAATAAACTTAAGTCATGAGATTTTCATTCATTCAAAATAATGTGACAAAAAATGGAAAGTGGTGGCACACGCCTATAATTCTATTTCCTAGCAGACAATGAAGAAGGCTCAAAAATTTCAAGGCTATTACTATCTGCAGGGCAAGGTCAAAGCCAATCTGAGCTCTGTGAGACTCTGCAAAAATAAATGTAAATAAATAATTAAATAAACACTTACAAGCAGAGAAAGAGACCAATGAGAGGATAAATTTCAAAACATTCTGAAACCATCCCAAGCGGAGGGGCACTCACAGGGCCTGGGAACAGCACTCTTGGTGAGGGAAAGTTTTCAGTTACCAGACGCACTTTGGTTTCCTCCATAATTCATGGGTTTGTACGAGGCCTTATTACAAGGGCGTGATCCATTAACAACCACACTGCAATCTGTCTCCACTGTGAAGAATGAGAAGAATAACAGAATCCTGGGATGTCATCATGGCTGATTTTCCGGTGTCTGTCCCCATCCACAGACCCATCGGCAGTGGCTGGCAATCATCAGAACAGAAGATGCCCTCTTTATCCAGGAGTTTTCCATGAACTTAGAAGCTCTGGATGAACAAAGAGTAGAGAAGATGAACCAGCAAGGATTCCCCTTCTAGCTGGACGCTGGGAATCTAAAGATCGTAATCGCCTCACCCGGTGCTCTCTTGGGGAGGCGTCATATTCTCTGAGTAATGAGTTACGGTGTTGTGTTCTCTAAACACAAGCATACCGGAATATTCATCGTTTTTATAAATATGCATTCAGTTTTTATAAAGTTACAATAATCCCCCAGCAAGAAGCAGGAAATGTCAAGGGCACAGTGTGAGACCATCTTTCTTTGTGTTTCGTTTGCGTCCCTGTCTGGGTGCTGTATTGCTCTCCTTTTACTCTGCGGGCCCTCGGGGTCATTTCTCAAGTTGTCAGCAATCACTGTTACCCACAGAGCCATCATCTCCCTGGGGCTGAAGCAATTTTAAGGCAATAGAATTTTGCATATTCTCGTGTATTGTCTTTGCTCTCGTAATTCACAGCTAACCTAGATAGAATGTGGCCATTATAAGAGTGGGAGAAAGATCTTCGGTATTGATAGTAAGCCATAAATATAATAGAACCCTACACTGCTGAATCCATGACTGAGGGGACAGAATGCTTTATGGGCCTGGGTTATCCAGTGGTTAGAGATGATCTCAGAGTGGCTATGAAAAAAAAATGCAGAATTTTGGCATAAAACACCAAGGCATAGAAGCACTAAGTTGCTATTTATGATTCTATCTAGCGGAATGCTATTCCCTAGTGTTTGCTAGGGTCGTCCTGTTTTAGTGATTGGGCTTTCAGAAAAATGAGTCTTCAGGACAGCTCCGTGGGCACAGCGCTGCCTCACCTCCAGTGCTGTCATTGAGTTTGCGTACTTCTCTTTGTATCCAGCTGTTGCTATACACAGTTGATTAAAATATTAACTGAACCTGGGTGAAGGCCATTATCTATCACAGCTTGACAGGAAAGGCCGGTGGAAATCTAATATATATATATATATATATATATATATATATATATATATATATTAATATATATGTGTGTGTGTGTGTGTGTGTGTGTGTGTGTGTGTGTGTGTGTGTGTTTATTGCTTTACTGGTTGGTTGGTTTCTTAAAATATTTAATTTGGTTGTTTGCTTTTTTTTTTTTTTTTGAGAAAAGATCACATGGGGATCAGGCTTGGTTCAAACATGCAATAAAGCTAAGAACGGCTTTGAGCTGCTGGCTCCCACCTGAGGATTAGGGTTAGAGTTTTCTCTCATGCCCACATTATTAGGTGCCAGGGTATGAGCCCAGGACATTTCGAATACTGTCTCCCACACTTTGGTCTTCTTTTTAAAGGCGATCCAACCGATGAAATGAGTTGCATTTTCTCTGAGCCTCAGGAACACTTGTAACTAATTAGAACCTGATAAGGTGGTCACAGCCATGATGTACAGCTAGCTAGTCAGTCCGTGGAGAGGTCACAGCCTGTTCTTCAACTGAGTGCTCTACACTGTAGGTTGGGCCACCCCTTGGGCAAACAGGCAAACAGTGTCGGAATGGGATTGAATACAGCGTGTGGATGAACATCTTCACACATCTGTAATGAAATGTGCTGTGTATGAACTGAATCCAAGAAGGACAAACAGTGTTTTATCTATCCTCCCTTTAAAGGAGTCAGGAAGACACAAAGAGACAGCGGGAAAGAAGGAGCTGCCAACATAGACATTCAGTATCCTTCCATGAAAAAATCAAAGGACCAAATCATGTAATCACATTACTAATTACATAAATGTGCGAAAAGGAATAGCAGATGACCCTTACTATTTAAATACTTTGTGACAAAAACAACAACAACAACAACAAAAAAAATATCTTATTCTTCTAGCAACCCTCTTGTGGACCCTGTGTCACTGCTACTGCTTGAAAAACAGAACTAAGCAGATCCACACATGCGCAAGCTGAGTCAGTGGCAGACCTGGCTCCCGGTGATTTGCTGTACCGTTTCTCCATGTTGACTTTGTGATGGATTGAAGGGCTCTTGACTTAATTTGACCATCTTTGTGTGCTTGCTTATACCGGAACCAAATCTAATAGCAACTTTGGAGCAATGAGGACTTGGGTCCTTGATAATTAACTTCAAATTTTTTTCATTAAAGAGGGGAGAGTGGGAGATGCCACTTCCCTCACCTAGATAGATCACCAGAGAACTGCACCATATGAATTCAATATTCCTCAGTGCAATATTTCTGTAACACTTTGTCTCAGAATTCTGTGTCATTAGTCTTGGCTTACAAAAGTCATCACTCACCATGTATCTTTTATGACAGACTCTACTTTCCAACGGTGAAGCCCATCAAGGGCCCTAGTCATTTGCTGTGCTTTGTGAGGTGCATTCCTTTGCACTCTCAATGAAACAAAAGTCCTTACTGGCTTGTGATATTTCATAACCCTGCACATTTTGAATTGTACCGATAAGCCATGTGACCAGTCCTGGCATTTGCTAGTCTAGATAGCTCCAAGTGGAGTGTTACCTAGATTGGCATTGGCCTAGATTGTGACAGTATTATTCCTAAAAGCAGTCACATTAGTGCCCACATTACAAAAGGGATTTAAAAATACCTCCAGTCACATCAGCTCATAACTCACAACTCAACACCAAGTACGGTGATATTTTGTTTATGTTCTAACAAATAAAGCTTGCCTGAAGATCCGAGTGCAAAGCTAGCTATAGCCATAGAAGCCAGGGTGTGGTGACACACACCTTCACTCCCCTCACTCAGGAAACAGAGGCAGATGGATCTCTGTGAATTCAAGGCCACCCTGAGCTACTTACATGAGAGTGAGTCAGTCTGAAAAAGAGAAACAGAGCTCACACAAAGGTGATCTCAGCACTTGGGGTGGCACACATTTAACCACAGCTCTAGAAAGGAATCTTAAGCTAGAGGAAACAGAGCTGAAGGAATTTGAGGGATAGTGCAGTCAGGAGCTAGGGGTAATCTGAGCTTCAGTGGGTCACCCCTTTGGTCTGAGCATTGGTAGAGGTAAGAACTCTCTAGTGTCTGGCCATTTTGCTTCTCTGATCTTCAGCTTGAACCCCAATATCTGACTCTGGGTTTTTTAATAATCATGCTACAACCAATAGTCAAACAATGCAAGGAAGGGAGACGATATTATGAACTAATTCAGTAATACTTTTGCAACAAGAGGTGAATTCCAACGGTGGGTCAATGGCTGTTACAGTGACAGCTGCCATTCACTTTAAGGATGATTCCAAGTTGGGTGAAATACCTGAATAATGGCTGCAGTCTGCAAAGTCACTCAGGAACCCAGTCTAGAAGGTTCTGTTCATTGTAAAGTCAGTGGATACAGGAGAATAACATTTCTGATTGTCTCTAATATCAGCCTCCCCATATCTATACAGAACCTGAATTAGTTGGTTAACAAACCAGAATATAGTTGGTTCTTTATTTAAAAATAGGGTTTGGACCCCAAGATGGCTCAGAAACAGAATTTTCACCAAGTCTGACTGATCTGAGTCCTGTTAATCTCTATAAATCACATGGTAGAAGGAGTAAACCAGTTTCCAGAACTGTTCTTTGAACTCCACAATCACACACACACACACACACACACACACACACACACACACACACACTGACAATCAGACACACGTTCACACAAACATTTACTCACACATACTCTTACACATAGACATCTACAGACACATACACTCACACACTCTTACACACACATACAGATACATACAAAGACACACACATTCCACACACACATCCTCATACACACACATTCGCACACATATTTACACACTCATATACACTCTCACACACAGATAGACACCTACAGACACATACACTTACACACTCTCACACACAGATACACACATACAGATACATACACAGACACACATATTCACACATATACACACTGAATGAATGAAATAATGTAAAAATTGAAAATAAGTTTCCAAATATAAAATGTAAAGTCAGGTGATTTTTCCCCCACATCTCTATTAACTTACTGTAAATGTGTAAATCAGCCAAAGCCCATTGCACAAGCAAGGACTTTCTCACTAGATATCCCTTAATTCTAGATTGTCCTTCTGTAGTCATGGCAAATGATGGGGTACAGCATCATGTTGTTGTTGTTAGCATTGCTCGAGAAACAATATTCCTTTTAAGTATAAGAGGCAAAACCCTGCTCCTGAGTTCTTCAACAGGCACAAATATTTTATCTCTCTACATGAAATATTCCCTCACATGACAAATCCAATAAATAGATATTGTAAACATGAATGTGCTTTTCTCGGACTAACAGGTAGTTTCTTCCTACAAGACAGGTGCAAACGCTTCCTGTAGGTCTCCAGTCTTGGTTACGTTTTCTGGGTTGATTTTCAGTTCAGGAGCAGCTAAAGTCTCTCAGTTTCCACGATATCTTCAGGTCATCACCCTGCTTCCTTCTGAAAATTATCAAATCCTCTCGTTTCTCTTCTCTTTCCTTCATTTCTTTCCTTCTCCCAAACCCAATCAGTGCTGATTGACCCATATTCCTCTCAGCAACCAAATACCTTTTCAAGTGCTCTTCTGGTACTTCCCCTGAAGCTACCAGTTGCAATCAAGGCTGATTGGACCCAGTCCAATTGTCCAGTCAGTTACTTAAGGGGATTTGTGTCTTTGACCCTTATGGAAAAGGTGAATATCAAAAAATTATAAATTTTGAAATAGAAATTCAGAGCAGGGAGAGGTAGACAATATATATAATGACTATATATAAAGAATGGAGTGTTTAGTCACTCAGAAATGAATCTCGTAGATCCCCTCCTAGATTAAAATCTAGTAAATAATCCCAGAAAAAAATATAACCAAAAGTGTTGGGATTATTTTTATTTGGTGTCTTTGGGCAATATTAACAACTACATATTATCTGGGGCCCAATCAACAGTAAATCATAAAAACAAACAAAACTGCATGTCATGGTACCACTAAAGTACAACTAAACAAGAGTGTTCCTTCAGCAGTGTGCTCTAGAATAACACTGGACACGCTCAGAAACACCTCTTTATGTTCTTTTTTATGTGCTTAAAATCCTCCTACACCTCTTTTAAAGAGAACGAATCACTGTTGAGATAACGAAGCATTGAAAAATACGACTTATGGTCTCTGTTAAGCCTGTACTTTTCTTCATCGGAATAAAACTTTGAAGTCTAGTTAAATGAGGCTTCTTCAACCATGAGCATTCAGGTATACGTTTCCCACAATCAGTAGTCCGATCACCCTTCGTGGGTTTCAAAGGTGACTTTAACTTCACATACTGTTACCTTTAAAACAAAGAAAATTCTTAGATTATTCGGATGCACCCAAAATCTGCTTGTCTATTGATAAGATAGCAGAAGCTGCGGATCATTCTAAGGGAGTTTGGAGAGGCCCATAGTGAAATTAGGAAGGGAAGCAGTTCTAACTGTAGGACTAGTGTGAACCACCAACTTGACCTGTGAGATTCACCAAATCCAGATGAACCAACAGGCAATTGTAGGCTGTCAGAGACATTGAGAGGTGGGTGTGGAAACCACACAGGGGATTTCACAGGAATTATAGATTTCTGGTGTAGGGTGCTGTATATGTTATAGAGAACAATAAGAGGAATTATGTAACTCTAGACTAGTTTAGCTTCATCCTGAATGTTTTCTGCTTCAGTGCTTCCAAGAGAACAGCTGGTCTTTCGTTGGTTCTACAGAATGTACAGATGTATAATATTTCCTCAACTGCTTTTCTTTTTGTTCAGTCTTCTAGATGTTTGTTTTCTGCAACTGTACAAGAACCTCACATGGCGGGGAGGGTGTGGGGGTAGGGGGTGTCATGGCATTGTATCAATCTCCTTTAGCCAGGGTGGCCTTGAACTCACAGAGACCCATCTGCCTTTGTCTCCCCAGTGCTGGGATAAAAGGTATGTGCCACCACTTGGCTCTCTATGGCTAACTAGTGGCTTACCTCTGCACTCTGACCTTTGGGCAAGCTTTATTTGTTAGATCACAACCAGAATAGCACCACAGCACAGTAAGCCCCTTTACAACGGACCCATCTCCCCAGTCCCCTTGGCCAATGCTTTTGCTAGAGTTTATGTTGTATCTTTACCACTATAGATTTAGTTGTTAATCTACTACTGTGTACCCAGAGGGTAAACCATCTAAATTATTAATAGTCCAGATATTAAAATAGAACTCTGTTAAAGAGTCGAGTGCTCAAATATAAGATGAACGCAACACACAAGTTGCCTCTTTCTGCGCAATAAATCTTCAGACATAAAATAATGAAATGTCATTACACAACCGCATCCTCATTTTGCTATGAGGAACCACTGTGAGCCTACACTACTACACTTGCTACACAACCGCTAAATATGTAGAAGCAATAACGAGTGACCAGTAATTATAGACATAAATTATGGGTATAAATTACTCCCCTCTTATTTATATCCAAATAGAAGTCATCCCCATTGTGTGGAAGCATGCTGTGAGTGGGTGCTTTGGGGTGTTCTTTGGCAGAATTATTAACATACTCCACACATAGCTCAGTAACCCAATTATAGGTATATCCCTATACCCGGCAGTTAATATGAAGTGCAGTGTGATAATAATTTACATATGTAAGTTCTCCAATGGTATATAAGAAACATTTAGACCCTTGAAATTCATATTTAGGGGCTGGGGATGTAAGTCTGGGATGAGCTTCCTATGTGAAACACCCTGGTGTTTTTCAAGACAGGGTTTCTCTGTGGCTTTGGAAGCTGTCCTGGAACTAGCTCTTCTAGACTAGGCTCATCTTGAACTCAGAGATCAGCCTGCCTCTGCCTCCTGAGTTCTTGGATTAAAGGTGTGTCCTGCCACCACCTGGCTGTATCTTTTACTCTTGACAATGGATTTCAAATGTGAACAAACACCCTATGCCCAACCAAGGGGAAGTTGCCATGTCTAAGACATCTAGGCAGCCATTATCAGGTGGTGTGACAGAACACTATAAGCAACTATTGGATAGCAGACAACGGCATGGCTAAGTATTATCTAAGGGACACCAGTTTCTCTTCCACAAGCACACACACGCACAGATAAAGAGAAATGTCACCCACCACTAGGGAACCTTGGTTCAAATTTATAAGCCGCAAATACCAAACTTCTTTAATGCAATCCATTTCTTTAAGTATATCTTCAGGGATACAAAACAGATTGAAAATAGTAAATAACATTCTTTAATGTATCGGAATTTCCCCTAATCCATCCCTTTATAGTGTATGGATAAAGATATAGTGATTGATATGTTCATTCTCTGTCTATATGAAATCCAAGATCCAGCAAAAACACGCTCCTCCTCATTCCCTGTGAGTATACACAACATTTTCTTAAATAATATTATTTTAAACTGAGAATTTTTCTATATTTATCAGCTAAGTAAATTTTATGATATGGTTCTTAATAGAAAAAATAAAATCAGTGTTATAGGACAAAGAAAATAGAATTAGGAAATATTTTATTTGCAAGATTGTTGACTCCCCATGGGACTCTTTACCCTTTGTGAGGAGTGGATGGGGTAGGACTGTGGAGGAGGAGATGGGGGAGGATTGGGGTGGGAGGTAGAACTATGATTAGAATGTAAAAATGAAATTTAAATACATAAAAAAAATTGCAAAGTCCCATTAGTTTAAATGCAAGCAAGGGACTATAAACTTTGTAAAAAGAACATAGAGCCTTCTGATCCAAATTTTGTAAGTGATGGATTTTCTTAGCTATCCCTAATTGTCTCTTGTTTAATGGGACCCTGAAATCTGGCATTTATTTAGGAATAAATGTATTTAGGAGTAAATACAGAAGAGGTTGAACTTTGCTATCACAAGCCAATGATGAGAAATAATATACACTGATAAGGACTCTGTGGAAAGGTTGGTGACAGAGCTTTGTCATGTGATATCTGGGTTAATGATGCAAAACATCTTAGCATTGCGGTTGGGATTTTCCAGCAAGATTTTCAAATCTGTTTCAAGCAGGATTTTGGAGATGGTGGTAAAGGACGATGTAAGCAGATTAGTGCAATGAGCTAACAGAGTAGAAAGGTGCTCACGGGGTGAGAACCAATCCAATGCTGGTTGCTGGAACAGTCTCTAGAGCAACCGTGGTTCTCAACCTGTGGGCCGTGACCCTTTGGGGTTGCATGGCCTTTTCACAGGGTGCGTATCAGATATTCTCTACATAATGTATTTACATTACTATTTGTTCTACCCTTCGTGAGAGGTAAGACATGCCCAAGATGTTTGGGCGGGAGGCACAGGCTCACGATTGTGAGGTTGTGTTTGCATTTCACTTCTGCTTTTGCACAGTAGCTTAATGAGCGGCACTGCCTGGAAGCCATGCGCGAAGATGGAATTCCGGTGTAGTCACAGATGTGGGGAGACAAATGGACAGCTTATAAAGACATGCTGCTGGATCAGCCACACTGGCCAGCCCACTCGTCAGCCCACTTCCCATGTCACAGCCAAAAAAGCAATTTACTCCCTTATGTCTGATATAAAATACCATATTTTACCACTAGGCAAATCCCGTAGCAACATCCAGTTTTACCTCTCATGCCTCCATTATACCAGGGAGCCCTAATTTTTCCTGCAGCTTTCTCATAGTACCACCCACATGTAGGAGTTATTGTTTCTCTCTATAATGAATGTTTCTTCCTTAAGCACTCTGACTATAATAAAATTCTCCCTTTTACTCACCCCCCATTCTTTGAGGTAGTGAGACCAAGTACAGTGGCCCTCTGAAACACTGCAAGTTTTATTGACATCCAATCTCCCTACCTTGGGCCTGGGTCACCCAAGATAAAGAAGTCTCTGTTGCCCCATGGAATCCCATTTTCCACATTTTGAAAATGGGATTTTTTTTTTTTTTTTGCACAATACTGGTAGAAGAGTATTCTAACACTGTTATTGGGAAAACTTTTCTTCAGTTCTCCTTAAAACTTCCTCTAAGGAAGAGTCCAACATAGGTTCTCTCTACTTCATCAGTGCTAGAATTAAAGGCATGGGCCACCACTGCCCCACCCAGAGAGGTTTTTTAGTCTCAAATGGTCATCCCGAAAAGCTTGTCCATACAGCAACACCAACCAAATGGACTCATCAGGCTGTGCCTAGACCTATTTCTATGTGTAATAATGGTAAACACTGAAGAGGCTGTGATCTAAGAGGGATGCCTGTTTGAGACTGGGAGAAGGGAGAGGGAGATAGGAACGGGAAAGATGGAGTTAGAGAGGGGGAGAAAGAGGAAGACGGAAGAGATAGGAAGACTATCTGGAAAATAGGAAGAGAGGCAGAGAGAGGGAAGGCACGGAGGGAGGGAAGGGGACAAGTGGAGAGAGCGGGAAGAGAGAGCTGAGGAGTGAAGGAAGAAAGGGAGGGTAAGTAGAAGGATTGGAGAGATAAATAGGAAGAGAGGTAAGAGGAAAGGAGAGGGGGGAAGAGGGCAGGAAATGCTTTAATGACTGATTAATCAAGGAATATGAGATGGCAACAATATCTTGAATTAAACTCTTGAGCTACACATGCTAAATGAAATGTGTCTCTTTAAAGAGGAGAAAGAGATATTTACTCTATTTACAAATAGAAAAGAGATGGAAGTATCAGCAAGGATACACACCCCACAGAAGTGAAGCCATAATTGAAGGGTTGCCAGCAGCCCCCAGACACCAGGAGGAGCAGGGAGGCTCCTGGGAGCCTCAGAGGAACGCCACCCTATCTTGTTTTGGTTTTGATTTTATGCCCTGCCCTCTGCCACTGTGGGAAAATACATTTTTCTTTATTGAGCCACCGAACTTGTAGTAATTTTTCAGAGCAGTCCATGGGGAACTAATAACTGGGATAAGAAAAACTGGAATGAAGATTCAGGGCAGATGTGTGTGGAAATACCAGTGCTCTATGGGCCTGCACAGCCCACTAGGTATTCAGGTACAGAGAAAGAATCCCAGGCATGTCTGAGTCAATTCACCATGATTGCCATCCTCACTGTCAGTAGCAGAGACCCCAAGAACGATGGTGGAGAGCTAACTGCTTCCAGCAAAGGCTGGAGACATGAACGCTGACTCCCAGCACCCATATGACAAGCCAATTGTAGCAGTGAGTGCCTACAGCCCCAATGCTGGCACACAGATGATCCGGTACCCCGAAAGATGAGTAGTGATGTTCAGAGAGAGATCCTCTCTCAAATAGTGAAGCAAAGCCAATGCAAGAAGGCACTAACATTTAATTCTGGTAGGCACATCCTCTCTCTCTCTCTCTCTCTCTCTCTCTCTCTCTCTCACACACACACACACACACACACACACACACACACCTGCATGCAAAAGTAAACACATGTACAATAAAAGTAAACACATGTACATGCACACACAAAGACAGGTATATATACCATCCATATAAACACACAATAAAATAAAATAAAACAAAGTAGCAACTCAAAGGACCAAGCTCTGGGCCACGCCTGTGTTGGAGGCTGAAAGTGTGAGGAATGGGTGAGCTTAGCAGAAACCCACACAGGAGGTACAATCTGAAACAAAGTATCTCAGAGAAAATTACATTCCCACCTGTGTGAAAACCATGGCCAGCTCCAGCTGGGGTGTGTGCAATGACCTTGCTTGCAGTCACAAATCATTGCTAAAGTTTTTGAGAGTAGTTTCAGTGGGAAAGTGGACACAAATATGTGACTGTTCTAGGCTCAAGAAACTGAAAAGGAAGAAATAAAACAGTACCATCAAGTCCTGGAATTTCGGATGCTTGCCCCAACACCCTAGGTTCTTGGGATTAAATTGAGCTTTCATGATTTAGGCTTCTATCTGCTGAGGCATCACTCTGGCCTCTTGGTGGTGCACGCATTTCTTTTTCCAAAACGACTTAACTAAACTAACACATGATCTCTCTCAACTGTGTTTACTGTTAGAAATTTCTGCTTTCATCTCAGTTCCTGGTAGCCACACATAGATGAGGGAGCTGTGACAAATACATACTGTGAAATACTTCTCTGTCATGCCATGGCACATATCACTTTGTTTTTACTCACACAAACATTGGTTCATTGTATGCCACAAAAGACTATGATATAACCGTTTACAATTTTCACTTTGTTCTGCCTTTGGCAGACATTTTTTTTTAAAATAATCAACATATAAATGAAGTCCAGAAAACTATAGATGCAGTAAGAGTGGAGATAAGAGTTTCCACAGGAGCTGAGCCTCGTAGAACAGCGTCACCCAGTGTGGCTAGAGCTACAGAAGGGAAGAGAAACTGAGTGAGTGAAAAATGACTTGCTCTGACCTCTGTGCTCTCTTTGTTAAGTTGGAGGCTCTTACAAGGCAGAGGCTTACATTCTCCACCTAGAGTGTAAAGAGAGTTCCCACAAGGCTACCAGTGTCAATCAGATGTTTCACTGATGGGAAGCCATTGACATCGTGCCTTATTCTGAAAAAGCAGAAGGATGGCTGAGGATCCCCAGGACAAGGGCGGGTTCTAGGCTTTTTTGCACCAACTTCTCCTTTCCTTCTTACACCTGGCTCATTCCCAAGTGCTACAGACCTGCAGTAACCTTTTGCACTTCCGCCATCCCCAAGCATATGGAGTCTACTCTTCTCACTTTTGTGAATTCCTTTCATTTTATGCCATTTGATTGTTGGGGCCCCGAAAAGAAAGAATTTGAGACCAACAATTATATATGTAAAGCAACAAACTTTATTTGAGCTCTCACAAGTTCTGGAAGGCTACTAAGCACACATCCATCCTCTGTCATTCTGTGTAATATGGGTCTGTCTAATTTCACTTACATCAACAGATATATCTCATCACTCTACTTAGGAAATTGTATTTTCTTATCACATTTGTGATACTGCAAGACTTTTGTCTACTACTGTCTTTACCATTGAAATCAATTAGAAATGGATGTTAAATATACTATCTCTAGCACAATGTTGAATCTTACTAAATCATTTTAAATGTTTTTGACTAAGCAAACATAGACCTGCATTTATTCTTAACACACTTTTATACTGGTACAAATAGGTATAACAACCACAACAAAAGAAAAGAAAACAAAAGAAAAGAATTTTGCTCTCTTTACTATAGACATAAGCTATTCACTAGAGAAAGATAGTAATGAAATTCCTATTCAGGAACCCAGCCTTCAAAGTAGAGCAGATGCAGAGAAAATGACCTCTGTGGTATTAGGGAGATATTTATAAAAGGCTTTGTGACCCAGAGCCTGTGCTTTCCATGTGTGTGATTGAAATAGTCTCAGTTGCATAGAAAATTCAAGTCAAGTCTCTATCCTTCACTTATTAGTAGTTTTAAGATACAGGACCACTATACCCAGGGGTGACACCTATTTGGAAGTCACCTTATTATTACTCTACTATGACAAGAAGTTCACAATGGAGAACAAGTTGCTATGCACAGCGTCTGCCTTCTTGATAGCTGGGGATATTAATTCCTGAGCTGCAGGCAAGTGCATTGGTCTTCCTAGCCATCCAGAAGTAAAATGTCATGCACAGCAGATATTTCCTCATTTCTATTCCAGAATGTTTTCCCCTCCCTGGAGATTTTTTTTTCTCACACATTAAGAATCAAAATGCACCCACTTCTTTCTGCAGAAAGATGACAGACATCACAGGTGTGGAGGTACATGGTCTCATTACTGTTCCCTCTGACGAACATTGCTACATGTCTGCAAGTATAAAAAGATATGCTGGTTATCAGGTGGTAGGAAGCAAAACCCTTTTAACTCCTCACTGCATTGGAAGGATATCTTCTTATGTTGACCCCCAAAGAATTCAAAGCTAAGGTAACTGCCCAGGCAGGAAAAGGGCTAAAAATATGAATGAAAGAGCAACATCCAAATGCCCTCTCTATGTATCTTTCTGTACCAAACAGCCATCTAAGAGATGTCAAACCATACCCATTTTCACAAATAGCTTGAGTTGAATATATCAGTATCAACTTCCCACACACACACACAACCTATCTAAACACTGACTATTTCATCACACTTGCTAATTAAAATGCTTTACTGAGGAAATAAAGGGGGAAATATGTAACCGGAAGTGATTTAATTATGCTCATTAGAAAAATCCCTCTGAAGCTGAGGGCAGCCACCACGACAAAAGCAGTCAGTGTATACACATAAAATAAATATAGGCACAGACAGATAAGGAAAACTAAGAAATCAACATGTGTTGATTTGTAAGCTCCAATCAACAATCCATTAACTATAATTAAGAAACAATTAATATTGGAACATAGTCCACTAGTATGCTCAAGAAAATAGCAAATATTGTGAAACTTTTCTTAGTAGCCAACCTCAAAATCAAGTTTTCCCATCAGTGAAAACTGGGTTCTTATCATTTGTATATTTTACCATTTTGAGCAATGGTGTGTTTTATGTAAGGGTCATTGATTACTTTCTTATATAAAAGTAGATTAAAACCAAAACTCTATTTCCACAAGTTTTATTAGAATGAAATGAAGCATACAAAGCATTATGTGTTGTTGTCTCTTAATTCATAGGAGAACAGGCTCTAATGTTGTGAGGTGGTTAAACATTTGCCTTTGTCGTGCTTAGAAACATTTTAATACTTCCATTACATTATTTAACTTCTCTTTGAGCCTCAGTTTCTCACTTATGGCATCAGAACCTTCAGGGACTTGTTCACTGTCCTCTAAGAGCTTAGATACTAAGTAAGAGTAAGATGATTCGCTGTCCTCTAAGTAAGAGCCTGCACATCACTGTTAACATTTGTATCCAACATCTATTTCACTTCTCTACAAAACACAGGTAGCAAAATACAGGTTTCTAATTTCAGTTACTGTTGTCTTGCTCCAGGATTCCACTAAACACACAAGATCAGTGTACATGAACCAGATCAGTGGCAGAATTAATATCTCCCTCATAATTCAACTATCTAAATAATAATAGTTAAAATGCACCTGTGTTTTTCTTTACACGACTTTAGTTTTTTAATCACTTTTGAGGCATCCAAGAAAAAAATGGACTCCCATCCAGAAATATTATTTTAAATGAGGGGAAATTATAAATCATAACCTCTTTTGTCTACTTAAATACTAAAAAGATAATAGAAAATAAAGGAAGATGGTATCCAAGGAAACTTAGACACAAAAGGTAGAAATATAGATTCAAAAACATGAAATAAATTACAACAACTGTCTAATTGAATCTTTTTGGGTTATCTTTGGAAATTAAATTCCAGTCTTATGCAGAATCATGGGTTTAAACTGAACAAAACTGCAAAAATTCGTTAACACAAGAAATTGTATTACATTTTTTTTTAACCACAGCCAAAAAGTAAAGACTATTGTAGCTACTGTAGAAGTCAATGCAAAGGTTTCTTAGAAACCTAAAAACAGAGCTACCATATGAACCTCTTGCTCATCCCCAGAGGGAAAGCCAATGGCCTCCTTATCTTCCTACAGACTTACCCATCCACCTTCACTGTTGCTTTGTTCACCATAGCTAAGAAATGTCACCTGCCTAGATATTCCCCAGAAAGCAGTACATAAGGAAAACTGTGCTACATACATAAAATGAAGTGTTTTCAGGCAATTACAAAGTGAAATTATGAACTTCATAGAGAAATGGATGAAACTGGAAAATATTATACTTAGGAATGTAACCCAGGATCTCCCTGAAATGGGGCCCCTAACTTTGACAGTTTAGATTTACCTGTTTAACTGAGGGGACCTGTAGAGTCCAGGAAGACAGCAAGGATGCCTGCGGTGTCTGGGGAAGAGGACATAAGGTATGAGGCGACAATAGGAGACTTTGCATGAAAGTAGGTGAGAGAATACTGCACTATTAAAGGTTTAAACAGAGACTTGTATGGGAAACAGGAAAGAGAAAAGGTTGGTTCATAGGATCATCAAACTAAGGGTATATGAAAAACCCTTGTGGAAACCCACTATTTATGACAAGCATATTTGTGTATTTTGTTTTTAAGGCCTTTGAACTTCTTTGTGCATTGATCATGCTTTCCATGAAAAACATGAGTTATTAAATTAAAATCTCAGTGCCAGGTAAAGGATGCCTCCCTACTAGTTATTTGATCTATAAAACAATATAGGCTACTGCTGCTGCTATCCATTTCTTACAAAAGGAGATGATGAGACCTTACTGCTGCAGATACAACACAACCGTTAGGATACAGAGAAATCAATTGGAACGGATCTGTGGTGATACCTTACTTGTACAAAGAAAGCTTGTCTGTAGATCAGAGGGTGGAGCTTGCCACTTGATACTTACAGACAGGAAGTGAGAAGGCTGGGCAGAGGGACAACAAATGTATGCAGGAGGATACGGGAACTGTCTCTCTTTTCAGCTAGGAACTCAGAAAGGTAAGATGTGGCTGTGGCTGGCTTCGTCTCTCTGATCTTTCAGCTTTTACCCCTGTATCTGAGTCCAGGGTTTCATTATTAAGACCTATTAGAACTGCATTACACTGGACCTATTAGAACTGCATTACACTGATCTGCAAATTTTCTCCCCATTTTACAGGGCCAGAAGGGGCATCAGGCCAACAAAGGGTAAAAGGTTTTACTGGTACTACCCAGCAGAAACCTCACCCCCCTCATTTTATAACTCTGACCTTGCAGAGAAAATGTGTTCACTGGTGGGATAACTCAGCACTTGGGTTGGATTTGAAGGCAGGTGCACATGAGGGAATCTACTCCTGGTCCTGTAAACCTGGCCCAAACCACACAACTGAGGAGGTCACAAGCCCTAGATTATAACATACTACTGCTGTTTTGCTGAATGAGCACATTGCAGGTCTCCCTTCTAATATTTGTATTTATGAATATAGATTATTACTGACATATCCCTGGCACAGGAAGCTTCTCTGTACAGACAGAAATTTATTTGGAGACTCATACCTGGCCAAATGCTGAGCATCAGTGTCTATTGAGTGCTCATCCTTGAATGAATTAATCCCTATCATGCTCCCCTCACCACCAAATGTGCAACAAACACTGTGGAAAGAGTGTAAGAGCTGGAAGATGAGGGGAAATGCTTCAAAATGCTGTCTTCTTCTAAGTATGACACAGCTACTGCAGTCACAAATCCACAGTCGCTGTGGAACCTCACAGAGGATCAAACCAGGAAGATCAGTCAGTATTACAGCAGGAAGCACTAAGTGGTCTCCGTTTGTCACAAAAAGAAGAAGAGAGATGGAGAAGGAGGTGTAAAGAGAGAGGAGAAACAAAACAAAACAAAAATAATTTAAAAAAAAAAGGAGGTTCCCTGGAGGAAGTAAGTGAGGAGATACTTTGATTAGACATCCAGAGGATTGCTCCCATGTATGCAATTGTCAAAGAAGAAAACGCATTCTGTTTTTTAAAAAGGAAAACTGATTTAGTCAGAAAGGTTCACTATGTAGGTAGAGGAGTAATATCATATGCATAAACACGAATGAGAGAAATCAGGAAGGGACACGGTAGCTAGTGAGGAGATTCAAGAAAGGTGAAGAAGAAGCAGCAACTGTGCAGGCACAGGAGGCCCCTCGTCCTGTGGGATAAGGCTGAGATGGAGACCACCTTCCGAGAGAAAGAAGGGACCAGAGTACATAAAGCAGATGCCGAAAAAGATGAACGAACTAAAATAGTAAACTCTTGGTATGTTATAAGATGTAGACAGAGTTTTTAAATAACAAGTACGATTTGATATAATAGCAAATGTAGAAAACGGAATAATTTATCGATTTAGCTCAGTTTTATCATTGTTGAGTTCTTTAGTTCTCATCACATGACCCTCTTCGTGAAGCTCGTATTCTCATTTGGTAACAGCTAACTAGTGAACACAAAAATGCACACTTTTGTACTGGCTGATTTTATGTCAACTTGATAAAAGCCAGAGTCATCACAGAGCAGGGAGCCTCATTTGAGAATGTGTCTGCATAAGATCCAAGCATGTGCGGCATTTTCTTACACCGTGATTAACAGGGACGATCCAGCTCATTGTGGGTGGAGCCATCCCTGGGCTGCTGTCCTAGGTTCTATTGAAAACTCAGGCTGAGCAAGCCAGTAAGCATCACCCTCCCTTTCTTTTGCATTAGTTCCTGCCTCCAGGTTCCCACCCTGCTTGAGTTCCTGTCTTGCCTTCCCTTGATAATGAAGTATGGTATGGAAGCAGGAGCTGAATTAACCCTTCCCTCCCCCACAGTTGCTTTGACCATGGTGTTTCATCACAGCAATCTTAACTCCAACAAAGACAATATGCATACAGTTAAAACTATGTGGTATTATGCTTTAGTTTTGTATTAGTAGTTCAGTCCCAGCCTATAGCTCTATTGAAAGGTGGTTGGCCTTTGAGAGTGAGGGTCTCTTGGAGTCACTCAGGATCACCATTTACGTGATTTCGGACCCATTCAAGTGCTCTGTCTGTCGATCTCTGGCCATGTTTAAGGAAACAGCTTGCTCTGTCATCTATTTCTACCATGATGCCTCCTATTGCCTCATCCCAATCCAAAAGTGTGTGCTGAAACCCCAAAGTAATGAGTCAAAATAAACCTGTCTATCCTCGAAGTTGTCATAGATACTTTGTTATAATAATGGAAAGCAGATGAACACATTAGACTTAGTAACCGAGTGGGTAATTCAGGTTTAATAGTCCCCTAGAGAAGCACTTTCAGAAAGGATAACAACGGAGCCATTATCTGAGTGACAAGAAAAAAATCAAACGGAACTAGAACAGCTCTTCAGCTCCCAACATGGGAAGGACTACTTTTAGTGTTTACATTTTTATTGACTGAAAAGCCATGTGGCTGGAAAATTGTAAATAAAAGTGGGGGGGGTTACTGAATGCAAAAGTAGGACTCGGGTAGGGTCAAGGAGTCAGGGCAAACATGCTGAGTTCTATTATAAATAGATAAAGTGAGTATGAGTAAATTGTAAAGAAATCCAGAAGCAGAGTTTGGAGGAAGAAGTGTTGGACTAAGACCCTGACTGACAAGGGAGAAAAGTTAGACAAGCAGAAGCCCACTGGGACAGGCTTGAGTGTTGAGAAGAAAGTTCGAGACAAGATACATCACGGGCGACTGTACCATCATTCTTTATGGAGACCTGAAAACAAAAATGAGTGGAAGATTATCGGTGTAATTACTATACGAATAGTCAGCTATGCCCGGCAACACAGAGACTGTGTACTGTGACATCTAGTGAGATCCTATGATGCGGAGAAACAAAGAAGAAAATTAATATATATCAAAGAACCAACCTCAGTGTTACATGAGGGGACTGAGCAAAAATGAGGTTCTGGGTGAGGGAATGGTAAGAAAAATTCAGTAGTATTTATTTATGGATTCTAACTTGGGAGCTATAGCAATAGATCACCGAAATAAATTAGTTCAAAAACTGGACTTCTATGGCAAGGATGCAGCTTTTGTTTGCGTGCTGTCATTTTGGATGAGCAGACTTAAGAGTTGCCCACACATGTAGATGGGTTTCATACATTTGAAGGACAAGCTGTTAAAAGAGAAGAACGGAATAAAACAGAAGCTGAGGTACTCTACTGAGGAATAAAAGTACCCAAATTATACAACGAAGGACAACGGCAATAACACAGGAACTATAGAGCCATGGGCAGGTCATACCTGTGTACATAGAAATAAACAATTACATTACTCATAAGTCTAATATTAAGTCTATTTATTAAAACTTGGAGGCAAGCATTAGATAATATTTAAGATTACACTAAAAAAACTGATTAGAAATCGTAATTAAATGTGTAGCTTACTAATCTGCAATTACTTAATTGCTGCTTATTATTTATGTCAGTAGAACAGACATCACAAATAAGAAAACTACTCAGAGCTCCTTAACCTACACACACCTCAGAGCCTGTGATAGCTTTATTGACACGAATTAGCTAAATTAACGAGCCAAAATTATTTTCAAACCTTGAGAGTTCACTCCTGTTAGTCTCCTCTAAGTCATGTTGGATATAGAAGGACTCCATTCTCAGAAAGAGGTTGTTACCTTGAAACACTCTTTGAGGATGGAATGAATGTTAATTAGTGTATGCAAGAGGTCATCCAATGACTCCTGTGCTGTTCTGAAGAAGTGTTTTCAGAATCAAACCTATTGAACAGCTGGAGTTTACCTTGTTAAAACATTCTGTTATTTCATTTTTTATTTTACAAACTACACAAAATACAAAGCTATATTTTATATTCTCTAAAAAATGCTAAATGAATCTTTTTTTTCTCTCTACAAAAATCTTACAAAGTCAGAGAGATTACGGCAGAACACACAAAAAGTAGTTTCATCCTTCTAGAGAAGAGACAGGGAGTAAAATGTAATTGAAGTCAAATGACTTCAAATATTTCCTTCAGTTTACGTATTACTTAAAATTTCTCACTTAATTCAAGTATCCTTCCTTGAAGTACTTGAAGTATTTTCCCCCCAATGGTAATGACACGGTCATGATGATGTGGATTAACCCTTTAAAACTGTAAGCAGGAACCCAGGCAAATGCTTCCCTTCATAAGAGTTGCCTTGGTCATGGCAACTACTCCTCAGCAGTAGGACAGCGACTGAGACAATAATATCATACCCCTTGGTTTGCTGAGAGCATAAGTTATGATGGAATCAGCAGCAGCGCCATTCACGGATACAAGAATTAATTAGTTTTTTATCTTTCCATCATGTAAACATATATAAAAATAATAACCATATGACGTCAATTATATGGTTAATTCAGTTATTATTTGTCAGATGAATCATTGTTTGTCAGAAAGAACACAATGCATTATTGTTTGCCAGGATGAACACGATTTTCCTAGAAATGATGACACATGCAAAAATAATTTTTAGTAAAAATATTTTCATTGCTAAAGGAAGGTTGTGTTTTCTTAATATTCATACAGATGATCCTGGCATGTGGCGGTTTGTCTTAGTTTTTTTTTTCTTTTTGACTTTACAGTGAAGTAACATACTTGCATGTGATATGCACATGGGAATGTGGTATGCATACTTGATTCTGGTCAGCCATGACATCAGAAGAGGAAAAATCCAATACTTTAAATCGTATGCATTTTCAGTAAAGTATTTAACATTTACTTGACATATTCAGAATTTACTACAAAGAGTTTTGTTTTTGTTTATTTGTTTGTTTTGTTTTGTCCATCTGTAGACTAAGGTTAATAAGTCAAGAGCATATTTAAACCTAAGCTGTAGTTTGTAGGTTAGGTACATTAAATACATTTTGCTTATGATATTGATGATGATTTTACTAGGACTCCTGTCATAACATGAGACATTTAAAAATCACATAAGGAGGAAAAGATTAAATTTACATAGAATATATTTTAGCTTAATCCCTTTGCAAATTTCTTTGTGAAATATTAAAGGCTAAGCACTATCTTAGGCTTGTATTATTTTTCCAAAACCCAGTACTTAAATATACTTTTTCTCAATATAATGTATTATTTTTCTCACATGCCAAAAAAAGTAAATAAAATTTATTTATAAAGGAATAAATCCATCCTAGCCAGCCAAATATGCCTGAAGCAACAATGAACACAATATCCTTATGTGCATAAAAATGACATAAATTAGATGAGAGACTAGTCTGTGTTTAAGGCACAAAAATTTATCAGAATTAAATTCTGGTTATTCTCATTTTATTATAACCCGAGAAGAAGTAAATTTGAACGTATATGTTGTTTAAAATATTGGTAAGTAACTGATTGTGTCAGACATGGCAATGTTGTGGGTTCATGATTGCACACAGCATTTTCATTATGACGTGCTTGTCAAGCATGTATCTGGTATGAGATTGCCATGTATCCCAATCCCAAGTCCCATAACAATAACATCTCTCCCTAAAAATAAACAGATTTGTATCTGGGTACTGGTGTGTGTGTGTGTGTGTGTGTGTGTGTGTGTGTGTGTGTGTTGTATGTGTGTATGTGTTGGTTATTGTGACTTTACCTGGAGAGGCAGGGACAATGTATATATATATTCTGGACAGTGCATCAATAACAGATTAAAGAAAAGATTAGCTCCGAGAGTAATTTGTTGAATCAATGAACTTACTGTAGCTCTGACAGGAGCATGGGTGAGTCAAGGCAGATATATCACTAAACCATCCCAGCATGGATAAAGATGCTGAAAGCTGCAGGACTGGTGCTCTTAGCAAAACTGTAGAGGGCTCCACAAGAGTTCTCTCTTCCCAGTAGTTATCTGTTGATTATAAAATCTTGGGGAGTAGATGAATTAGTTTTCCCATTGCTGTGTCAAAAAATTAAATAAGGTATCACTTTATCATATTTTGAGGGCATAGGCCATCATGTCGGGTAGGGTAGGAAAGGGAGCAAGAATGTTAGCTGTGGCAGCAGAATTGTGAGATAGTGTGTCACCTAATTCAGCACTCAGGAAGTAATGGGATGCATGGCAATACTCCATTGCTTTATCTTCTTTAATAAGTTCAGAGACACAGCCTGTAGCAATGTGCTTTTCACTCTGGGCGGATCTTCCTACCTCAGTTGCTTCTCTTTGGAAAAAACCTCATTAGATATAGCATAATATTTTTCCTCGGGATGCCTTAAATTAAATCATGTTTAGAAACAAAGCTTACATCATGGAGACACACCTTGTAAATCCTGGAGTGTTCCTGCTTTCCTTGGTCTTGTAAGTTTTGTGAGAATCCTGAACCTTACATGTTTCCTTATTCTCCTGGTTCTTATGAGTCTCTGTCTTTCTTCAAGGATGAAAGGATTCAAGTCAAAGGACATAGTGACTCAACATTTCACCCTTTTCTCTGGCTGTTACATTTTTTCTGTCCCTATTCTGTTTCCTAAGTCTTGGAGCAGAGAAAATCATGAGGGCATTGATACTTATTTGCGGCTAAAATATAGGTCACTGGATATGATGATTAATTTGATTATCAACTTGACAAGACCTTAGAGTCATGCAACAGACAAGTCCCTGGGCATGCCAGTCTTAATTAGTTTAACTACTATGGGAAGGTCTACTATAGCTGAGTGTCATTCTATGCTTTTTCTTTTTTTCTTTTTTGTTTTTTATATAGTTAATTCTGAATATGTAATCAGCTGCCTCAAGCTTCTATTTCACTGACCTCTCCACCTCATGAGGGACCATGAGCTAAAAGAAACATTTCTTCCTCAACTTCTTCTTCTAGGGAACTTTATCACAAGAGAAAAATAAACCACAACACTGGACCACCAACAATTATCATTGATTCTCAGTAGCTGAATTTCCCATGACATTCAGTCAGAGTACACAATACCTTTAGTAATAGGGTTTTACTACTTCACTCTGGCCTATCACCAACAACAGTGCATCTTTGGTGATATATAGACCTTCAGAAACTTCCATTGTCACCAAGTTGTAGGTAAGTGACACAATCATGACTGAGTTTTGCCAGTCAAGTTCATGGTTTCTTGAGTTTCTTTAGTCAACCCCTTTAACTATTGATTTTACTATATTCGTCATTATTTCCTGACGGGAGATGTCATTCTGTAAATATGTTTTTCATATTGGTTAATGTATAAAGCACTGTCGGCCAATAGAAAAGCAAGATAGGTGGGACTAGGAGACAAGGAGGAAAGAGGAAGAGTTGGGAGGAGATTCAAGATGGAGGACAGCCCCTCTCTCCGGTAAGATAAGACCACGTGGAAGTATTTAGATTAATAGAAATGGGTTGATATTTAAGACAGAGCTAGCTGATAAGAAACTAGTAACTGGCCAACCGAATAACAAATACAGTGTCTCTGTGTGTTAATTGGGGCTGGTGTGGTGGTGGGACCAGGCTGCCAGAAAAAAAAAAAAAAAACCTACTCATAATAATTTCCCAAATCTGTAAAATGCCTAATGGTTAGTATAGTGAAAACTGTTTCTAGAATGTGGGAAAGACCTATAAAGCTTCCTTGCTATTAGCTCCAAGTGCTACTTTATTGCAGCTGATTAAGGGGACACCCAAAAGGCATTGTTAGCAAAGCACATGAGAGTCCCATCACTTACACTGGTTCTGACTAAAGAGAAATGCAGTGACATGAATTACATACATACCATTCTCCATCTAACCCACAGTAACAGTCATTCTCCATGAGATGTTCTGTTTCTTCATCTCTGAGGGCTGCTATGGCGACTCTGCACATCTTCCTGTCTGCAAGAGGCTAATGTGTGCTACTCCACTCAACACAGAACTATGGAGAGCAGGGCTACATGCTACTCACTCTGATGCTGCTTGAGCTGGCCCCGTTTCTGATGGTTAGTTCCCAGCGCTGGCCCCATTTCTGATGGTTAGTTCCCAGCGGCCTTTGCCTTGACATCAGCCATGTCTGGCTCTGACAAGGCTTCAACATACGTAAACACTTTTCCTTTTTACAGCCAGTGTGCTTTTTGTGCATGGGAGAAATGCATACAGCGTGGACTAGGAGTGTCTCTCCCCAACCCTACCATAACTTGAGTCTTGTTCACCCGTACTGCGTTGCCACCCACTCCTTTTACCCACTTTGTGAAATCTGGCTTAGGCTATAAACGTAGAAGTTTGCCAGCACAGGGTCTGGCCTTCAGTAAGTTTTCATTTTCTTTAGGGAGAGCTACAGTTCCACACAAATTTTGTCTCACTTGTCTCAAGGGACAAAATGGACTCCATCATCCACTTTTCCTCCTTTTGCTCCTTCCAGAATGATTCAGCACCTTAAAAAAAAAGTCAATGTGTGCTGTGTTAAAATTATCCGGATCTGATGCGGTGTCCCCGCCTCAGACGTCCCGCCCACTTTGTGGATCTTTGTTACCTTCAGATACAGAATGGACAGCGAGAGATGGGAGATTAGAAAGTCAGGAACATTTTACCCCAATATCTTTACATCTCCTTTAATTCAAAACATCCAGGTGAACAATTTGTCATATTTGGGTTTATGATGTTCTGACCCTTAACACTTACTAGGTTAAAAATAAAGACACAATCATCCAGTCAAAACAAAACTCTCAGATAAATGAAAGGAACTCTAAATTAGAAAATCAAAGCAAAATACTTGTATTCCCAAAATATCATAGACACACTAATTATGCCTGTCTATAATCTGGTACACAGAAGAGAGACTATCAAAAAAGCAGTCACTTGATAGTTTATGAAAAATTTCAATTTCTCAAAATGGCTCCCATTAAGCATTTCAAATATACAAATACTGATGAAGAATTTGAAAATATGTTACTGATAAAAAAAATAAATCTTTTAGAACTTTGGGTGTTAGAAGTCAAATCTGCTATGTTCTTGCTTACTCTAATCTTATTCTTGACACGATTTCATATTGTTTGGTGATGATGTCACAGATAATTGCTGCTAACCAAAATGTGCTTTGAGACGAGCTAGCCTCTACTGGTGGAATGTTAACTATAGTAGGGTTCCTCGCCTGCAGTCAGGACATCATAGAGGTGGAAATAGTCAATTCATAAGCTCTTATTTGGTAACTCTTCTTACGGGATGATAAAATTCTGTGCCGTCTGCTCTGTCCTACACAGGTGTTAGTTGCCTTTGTCCTCCATAAACACTCTGTGTGTGCTGCCTGCTCGTCTGTCACTTACTAGCTTTGGTGATTTTCAGAGCGGCTAGCCTGCTATCACCACACCTGGGTACAAAATACCAGAGCAGGGTACTGGCAATGATGCCAAAGGTAAGTCAGAAATTCCTTCTTTTAGAAAGGAAGGCGGAAAATTCGAAGTATGGATATATAGGGGGGAAAAACATAGAACAAATAGAACTAAGATCATATGAGACATCTAGTAAAGAAGTTGAAATATGTCTCCTGTAAAAAAGCTATTGGCATTGTAAAAGTAACTTCTCACAGGAAATGAAGAAAGCCCAATCCCCTTGTTGTCACTGTCTATCAGAGGAAAGACAAAAATTCGACAAAATAATGTGATGCAGAGATGAGGAGATGAAACTAAATATGGCTGATTACATCATGTCTTCTACTAGAAAGTATGTATATCCACAGCAGAAACAAGAGGCCCAGTGGGAAGTATGAATTGCAGAAAACTTGAGTCCTGAATGAACTTGTCGACAAAATCTTAGCCTGCACACAGGTGCAGCATAAAAGGTGGAACTTTGCCAATGCAAACTGTTTTTGTAGAAACTTAGCTCAGATCATTGGCAGAATATTAAGTTATGCAAACACAGGATATATTTTCAAATTCTGAACTGAAAAAAATGAAATTAAGAAATAAAAACCTAAATTGGTACTTCATCTACTGTAACAGACACAGGTTTCAGAGGTTAATCTAAGGCAAATTAAAAAGAAATAACATTTCAGATTTGCTACATTATATTTAATAAAATTATAGAAAATGCATACAGACAAACAAAAATTCATAGGAAGTCCTAATTCATAGAAAAAAAAACATAATAAATGTAAAGTTTCTGAGTCCAGAAGTTAGGCTTAGCAAAATAAGATTTCATAAGAGTAAGTCTAATGAGAGAATTATAAACAAAACAGAATTTCAAACAAAAGAAAATAAAATGACATAATAATTGAGAAATGTCAGCTAACAATAAAAGAGACTGGAAGCAAAATGCAAGAGAAAAATTCCCAGATTGGTCAAAAGTAGATTTGAGGAAGCGAAAGAAAGAATTGGTGAATTGTAGATAGACGTCAAAAGTATCCTATTTGGGGAACAGACATGTGGGATTAAAGGGAAGTCAAGCCTCAGAGAGGTATGAGATGACAGGGACAGGCAGTCACCTGTCCAATGAAAATGTGTGTCAGCTTTGAGTTCTGCCCACTTAATGGATGCACTGTACGGTAATCTTAAATCTCCATAAAGAGCTCCTCTTGTACGTATGTCCAAGTGTTATTGTTCTTTCTTCTATTAGTGATATCTTATATTTAAATACTTTTCCCCTATTTTATACCAAAGAATGAAAAAAAAAAAATAGACATGCTCATGCCAGCATTGGTGAAGTGTGTGGTAACCATGACCCAGTTCCAAACCATGAAGTGAAAGATCCCACAAATAAACAATTGATGCCCTGTAAACCGAGGGTTGTTCTGAGTAACGTGACAAAATAGCAACTGGCCTCACTGTGTTTTGCAGGACTGTGAATCACCACTATGCAGGCCCTTTATACTCTGTACTGCCATTAGTCATTCCTAGCCATCTTCCTTGTGCGCGGGGCGATCCTGGGCTTTCTTCCAAGCATCTTTATGAATATGCTTTTGCCTGTCCTTCATCTCACTTTCTTTTTTGCTTATGGCTTCAGCATGGAATGACTCGACTCATCATCCTGTGCCAGTTCTGAACCCCTGGAGACTCCCCTTCACCTTTCCAAGTCACCTGGCTTGCACTTACCATTCCAGAAAAGCCCCGCCCTCTCTCTCTTGTCCACACTGTGCTCATGGAGGCACATTTCTGCATATTCCTGATCAACATGACTTTTGTTCTCTTTTCCCATAACAACAGGTGCTTGCAACTCACTATCGATTCTTTTCAGGCTGATAGAAAGGCAGGGGCAAATCCCAAGGACATGAAAAGGTAGAAAGAAGCTTCTTCCATTGCCCCGAAATCTGGGGGAAGCCTTTTCCAGCAATTGAGTAAGAATTCTAGCACACTTAGCAACTGCTGGAGTCTTCTGACATGACAATTATGCCCTTGTAATTTTCTAGGACCTCTCTGGAAAACCCCTTGAGATGGGAGGGCAATTTGTAGCTTCAGTGGCTCTGGTTTGACTTCATCAGACTATAATTTCATCAGTGGCATTTCTAGAGTCACACCACACCTCTCTCTAAGGAAAACAAAGACAGAGGGGGAACAAGTATGTCTCAGCCATTGGAAATGTTAACTTGCGAGTCATCCAAAGGTATGTTCAAGCCACCTGATTGCTTACTCTCTTCCTTGAAAAAGCTAGGTCTCACACTTGTGTATGATGTCCCAATTTCCCCGACATGGCCTTGCGAGGACTGTGTCTCCCTTTCAGAGTCCCTCTCATTCTCTTGACTTTCGTACTTCAGCCGATAATTGAAATGTACTTAATGAAGTCATCAAATTCTCCTCATAGACTAACTAGTCCTCAAACTCAGCATCAAGTCCATGAAATGGAGTTGGATCTGAGTTGAGGTTCCTAAAAGTCTCAGGGAACTTCCCAGTCTGTTGATGATGGCAGCTTGGAGCTGTCTCCCCCATAGACACTTTACTGAGACCTTTAAGACTAATGGTGGAGCAAAGGAGCAACATTTAAAAGAATAAAAAAACAAAAACAAAAATCCCTACCTTTTGTGTTAGCAGGGGTGAATGTATTTCCTGTAAAATTCCCAGCAAACAGCTTCACCAGTTATCTCCATTAAGTACATGAACACACATGGAGACAACAAATTTAGTTTTTGACCAAGAAGAAACAGTATGCATTTTCCACCAAAGACAAACCCATATTCTCTCATTAAAGGTGTGGGAAATGGCCATAGATTGACAGATGGCTGTTTAACAACATTTAAGTTTGATGAGGCTTCCTTGTGAGTGTTAGAAACCTGCAGTCTCCAGACCCTGTTGGGCCACGCCCAACCCCCACCTTTTTAATAACAATAAGAGGTGGGAAAGTTAGGAGCCAGCAGTCTCCTGACTCTGCCCCTGATAATGGGCAGGATGCCATGTCATCACCACGCCAGGCTTTACCAGGAGACCCAGTTACACATGCACAAGCCCCCCTTTTAAAGCAAGCCTGCCAAGCACATCTCTCTCTTGCTCCTGCTCTTTCTCTCTTGCTCTCTTGTCTCTCTCTCTCTCTCTCTCTCTCTCTCTCTGGGGCCCCTTCTGTCTTTCTTTCTCTCTCTCTCTCTCTCCCCCCACTTTCGGTTGGCCACCAGCTACCCCCCTTTTCCTCTCCCCTCGCTCAATAAACTCCGCGTGGGCGCTGAGTCTCGTGTTTGTGTTTCTTACTCAATAGCTGCAGCAAAAGAACAACAGTGAGAATTTCAGTTCTATGAAACAAGGGACTAAGGAGACTTTCTCACCAAGTTTTTGCTAGCATGTGTTTTAAAGGAAAAAAAATTAAAATACAAACATGGTTAATGTGAAAGTTTAATTATACAGAGGAGTATTAGTGGGTATGAAGGCAATATTATTATCCACTCACCCATTGAAAGGATGTTCTCTTCCAAGAAATACTTAGCACATATCTTATGCACGCCCTGGAGGAGGAGACTCCAGTAGTTAAAGATTAAGAAAGCAACAAAGCAACGTGCAACGCTGCACAGCCTCTACATAGATAAGCACTTTGGCACATGGCGAGACACCAGCTCAACCTCAAGTGCCCAATTCTAGAAATCTGCAACAATCTGAGAAGGTTTGAAAACAGCGCCATCAACTTCATCAACCTCTTTTCTTCTTTCACCTTAACAACACTCACCTTCCTGTCTAATCCCAGGAAAAGAAAAACACGTGGCAGAAGTGGGCTGGGACAGACAGTGCATGTTACTCCTGGCTGGGGTTACAAAGCTCAGCATCAGCACCTTCCTTGCGAATCAAACACGTACTGATGTAAGAGGTGTTTTTATGAGCCACTAAATGTGTAATGTGTTCTCACTGGTCTTGAGTGAAGATATTCTAAACAGAAGTGCTTGTACTCTGTTGTGGATAGGTAAGCCACAGTCACATGGAGATACACAGATTAATAATGGATTAATAAGTAAGAGAGCTTCATATCTAATATATATACATATATGTACATGTACATATATGTATATATATACATATATATGTATATATATATATATATATATATATAAAGTCTATGAGTGGCTATTTCATTAAGTGGTTGCAGAATCTAATGGGTGGGGAAAAAAATGACAGTCCACTGGGACCCAGATAGACTGATAAAATCTTCTACCCTATTCTTTCTATTATCCAGACCACTGAAACTTTGAGGAATTGCAATTTTGCTAGGAGTTTCACACAGACTTGAGAGGTGCCCTGCAGAGGTGGGACTTGAACCCCAGGAAGATTTCAAGCACTGATGCCCACTTGCAACACAGGAGCCAGGAGAGAGATAACAATAGGCCAAACATGTCTCAGTGGTGGGGTGGTGTTGAGGAATATATGTTGGCCAGGACTGCTTTATTGGGCACATCTCTCTCCTTTTAAATTTAGACTCTTGTCAGTTCCCTGAAGACTGTTGGGAAGGTCACTGGATCTCTGTGTGCCTCTTCCCACTGTGGCCATCTTTAATACATCTTCTTTTACTGCTTTCCATGACTACTTTTCTCTTTAATTGGCCTATAGGAGACAAGTGGCCAAGGTAACCAACCAAAACTTGCATTCTGAAGTCTCCTGTTACATCAGCATTTGAGAATTCCTGGTGAAGGTAGAATAAGCATGTTCCCTCTCTGTAGATACATGCTCAGGTCCTGTTCATTTTCCAAACACTGAAGTTTAATGTGAAGATCAAAATTAATCACAATTCCCCTATATCCTACAGACCATTAATTTTTCACATTTCAATCAATGATTGTTTCCATTATGTTTAAATGATCAGGCACATGACATCTTCCAAGAAAGCTTAGAATGGAGTCTCCTTTGAAAACTAGAAACCTTGCCCAAACTGTCTATGAAAGAATACTAAATTAATGATTCTAGTCATCCTTAGACTTCTAAATTGGTCTTCCTGATTATGTCCTTGTTTGTAGAGGAGGCAGCTGGATGTTATTCAGTCCTCTTCATGCCAAAAGTCTGAACTCAGGGGGTCAGCACTATTCTCCTTGCTACGATGGCTCTTAGAGAAGAGGCTCTTCTTTCTTCAGAGTTGCAGTGTCTGTCCTGTCTTAGCGTGTGTCCAAAGCGTGACCAATCCCTGCTCCATCTACACATTGCCTTTTTCACTTACATTTCTCTTCTTATTTATTTCACGTAAGGCTTTTTATTATTGGATATGGGGCCCACTCTGATGATCAATAGTGTGATTACTTCACATATCCTTCATTATATGTGCAAACATTCTTGCTCAAATAAAACACTATTTATTCACAAATACAGGTATCATTTACGTATCATTTACTTGTATCATTTACCAGTTTGGTATCCCCTTACCAAACTGATTGTCTGAGATTTTACTTGTACTTTTAACATTAGTTCCTACAAATCCTATACTTCCGCCCCCTACTTTTAGAAAAGTTGATATTGATTTACAACATTTGCACTGATTTCCATGGCTCTACCACTACTTATCTGCTGTGCATATTTTTTTCTCTCTGTTATTAGGAGAAAAACTTGTTGATTGAGTGTCGATATCAGCTATACGCCTTACAGTTACAATGTCATATACAAGACCAAGATCTAACCTTACAGGACAGATATAAACAGGAGGGCTTTAACACCAGCCCAAAAATGGTTTTTAATATTGTGACCTTATTGTTAAAAATATAAAATACTTCTGAAAAATGATTGCAGATACATTTTTCTGGAATTCTCAAAGCACCCAAAGACTTACGTCACTGTTTGATGTTGTAATTGCTCAGAAAGCCAGGAAGGTAAGGCAGATGGCCATAATCACAGCACTTGAGATGCAGAGGTATGAGATCCCTAGAGCCGATGGCTAGCTAGACTAGCAGAGACCAGGAAGCTCTCTCTGAGTGCCATGAGAGACCCTGTACCAATAACTAGAGTTAGATTGAGAAAGACACACTGTATCAACATTAGGCCTAACACACACACACACACACACACACACACACACACACACACACACACACAGGCACACACGTGCACACATCACACACACACACACACACACACACACACACACACACACACACACCTGAAAAAAAGCATGTACCCAAACATAGGTGAACATACATATACACGTGTTTTTTTTAATTGCTCATGAATTTCAAAAGACAAGTGAGATGCTTCTCAGTCTAAAATAGATGACATACTACAAATATTTCATTTATTAAAATAATCTTAAAAAACAGATGAGGTGAAAAGAAACATTTTAAATGTGAACAAATGATACAGCATGCCATATGCTTACTTTTAAAAGAATCTAACGTTAATTTTGCAGCTAAAAAAAACCATAAACAATAATACTGACGTAGATATCCAGGGTGAACAGCATGAAGTGTTGACTTCAGTGGCAAAGACAAGGCAAGGCCTAAAAAGGCTGAAAAGTTTGTTCTGGTTTGTTAACTCCCAAGCAGATATTTTTATACAAAGGGTACATCTTCAAAGAACCGCGAGGGAGTTAGGTGCAAAAATTCTGCTCATGTGCAGCAGGATTTGTGCTAATGCCTCCTACACACCACTCTCCAAATGCACCCTCTCTGCTTTATAGATTATTGTCTTCAGAAGGACAGGGACTTAGCAAAAGTGGATATGTGTAAAACAAACACGTTGTTACCATGAAAAGCCTTCATACATCTGGTAACTTAAAATTATAAGATACATGAGAAAACCATGTATGGCTTATGTAAATTACACGTTGACTGGGGTGGGGGGGCTTAAATCAGGATAAAGTCTTCAGATTTGATGAAACATCAAAAGAATGATTTTTCAAAATATAATTTATGATCACATCTCTGTTTTCCCAAATCTCTTTATGGTATTAAATGGTGATAGAATCTGATAGAGGACATATACCATAATGATGTTGAAATAAGATGAACACCATCAAGATAAAGAAACTCTTTATATCAGACATTTCCGGGCAACCCTTTTCAACAAAGCACAATTTTATCAGAAGCTGCAGGACTTTGGTTGAAAAGCTTCTGGCCAAAAGCAAAGGACGTTTGATAGTCAAATTGAAGGAGGCAGGAAGTGCGTGAAGACAAACAAGAGAAGTAATTTGATTGTGGACGAAAGGCTGGGCACACAAAGCCACACAGATTGCCAAGTCAGAGGTAGCAGTGCTCCTTCTGCGCTGCAATTTCCGGAAAACAAATAGACATTAACCAAGTGCCCTCAACTCACAATGCCTACTAATTGCCAGTGATAAACTCGGGGCTCTGGTTTTAATCTTAACCCTTGAGCTAAAGTCTCGTGAATGCCCGGTATGAATTTGCCCACTCAATCTCCTGTGTGAAAACAGAACTCCTGAAGCAGCAAGGTTATTTTCTAGGCTTCTTGTATTTAAAAATAGACATATATAATCAAAACAAAAAAAAATTGAATGCATTAGAAAATTTTTGTAAGAGTAAGAACTTATTTACATTAAAATACACTGGCCGGTCATTTAAAATTAAGCTCCTAGGGAGAGACTATTTTTTAAAATAAAAGCTTTGTGATTGAATTCCTGATAAAATGACAACATGTATGATACAAGCATTGCTTATGAGTTTTAGAAAACAAAGCTACTTCATAAGCTTCGTTAAATTCTAGTAGGAAAATTTAAACCTAGGTTGAAGATTACTGGGTAGAGAAGGCAACTTGTGAGCCTTTAATATAGTCTAAACATTTTTCATTGCTACTGCTAAATTGTTAAACAATTTACAATTAGGCCAATGGAAAGTTGGGGAAATCTCTGTTTTCTTAAGGTTGTGGGACACTAGAAAATATCCCATCTCTTAGGAAAAACATGTCTGTTAGGCATGTGAACAGTTTTTGAGATAAGAGCCATGAAGAAGCCCTATGAATTTCAAAAGTTTGAGAAGACCACTGACCCAAATCAAAGTAACAAAATTAATTAGAGCAAGCAATTAATTAAAGCATTTTTTAATTCATGTCTTCCCCTAAGGCTGTCTTCACCTAAGATGGAGTTTGATAGGTCAGCATTGGTTATTAGGAAGACAGAATCATGTCTCAGGGACAGGACATTTCTAAATGGGGGATTTGGCAGAGTTAAAGGAGCAGAACAAGCCAATCCTTCCTGAAACGAAGACATCATTGCAAGGTGGGCATTACAAGGCAGTCTTAACAACAAGTTCCCGTAACAGTGTAGTCATAACAACATTCTGAAACAATGGCAGGGTTTCAAGGGGGCTATAGTAACTTTCTGAAACAAAGACATGGTGGTGTTACCTAGAACAGGCAGTATAGAACAATTTGTAATTAAGGTTACAGGTGGGGCATAGCTCAATCCTTAAGAAACATATTTAACCATAAACCAGATGAGCCTGGTTGTTACCAGCAGTTTTTCCCGCCAGCCTGGTCCCACTGCCACGCCAGCCCCAAATAACACACAGAGACACTGTATCAGATATAAAGCTGTTGGCCAGTTACTAGCATTTTTATTGGCTAGCTCTGTTTTAAATATTAACCCATTTCTATCAATCTAAGTATGTCCATGTGGTCTTATCTTACTGTAGAGAGGGTCCAGACCTCTGCTTTCTCAAGTCTCCACATGTTGAATCTTGTCCTACCTCTCTCTCCCCGAATCCTCCTTGTCTCCTAATCCCACCTATCTTGCTTTCCTATTGGCCAACAGTGCTTTATTCCTCATCCAATCCAATAAACATATTTACAGAATGACATCTCCCATCACCTAGTTTTTAGTAAACAGAGTTTTTAAAATCTAAAATGGAGCCAGCCCTCCCTCTGTTCATAAACCCCCCCCCCCACCCATTCTCCATCCAAGGTCAACCTCTGGAGATCACATTAGATCCTATGAGCTTGGACATTGAATCTGTATTATGAACCTGATTATCCTTCATTTCTAACTTTTTCACCCCATCCCTAATTTGCCACTGTTTTATCTTTAATCCTTGTCACTTTCCTAAAATCGTAACAACTTTTTGATTGTTTGTTTGGTGTTTGCTTGATGACCTTGCTCTGTGAGGTGGAATTTATCTACCTCTGTCAGAATTACTCCTGGTCTGGGAACTTGCTATGTATATTTGAGGCATACCTGTATCAAGAGTCTGTTGGTTTCCGCTAATTATTGTAAAATAACAGCAATGTGAGACACCAGAAGATAAAGCCAGTCCCTATTAGGAAATTTAACAATGACCACCCAGGAATCTCAAGTTGCTAACACTGAATGCTATCTATAATCAGAGAGCTGCCACTCAGGACCCTGAAACCTAACCCACTGACCATGGCTGTCCTTACTTGCATGACCCTGTTTTAAATAATCCTGATTTGCATGGCAGAGATTGCAAAACAGCTCAGGCTTACTTGCCAAAACTCTTCCCTAGTCGTTGTGGAGAGTATCCCTTCACATGGTACAAATCACATGCAAGAAACTATTTACTAAAAATCTCATCACGACTACAAAAGGACTTGTAGCACAATATTTAACACAGGAAATATCCATGTTACCGATCAATGGGTTGTTCTCTTGCAATGTGTTCAGTAAACTTTTTTTTCTTCTAACATGTTATAAATGATGAATTCACTAACCCATTGCCAATTCCTGCCAGGCTATCTAGTACTGTAGCCTTCTACTGTTTTCTTTGTTATAAATGTCCAATGCAAATGAGCCTATATGGACTGAAAATTTATGTAATAAGGGAAGTTATTTTTCCTTACCCGTGAAGAATAAACTTACACTTCCTTCTTTGTTCTCTGTAGCTTCAGATAGATATATTTATGCTTTTCACTTCTCACTTTATTTCTCAAATTGTCAAAATGACTGTTGAAACTTGGCCCAAGAGACATAGCCAGTGTCACAGATTCAGTTGACTTGACATCCCTAGGAAGAAGGAACTTCAATTGAAGAATTACCTAGATCCTATAGGTCTGTGGCCTGGTCAATGAAGCATTTTACTCATTGCTAATCGACGCCTGAGGGCAAAGCCCTCTATGGGCAGCATTATCTCTGAGAAATTTTACCTGTCCTGTATAATGAAGGTAGCTAAGCAAGCCAGGAGAAGGAAGCCATCAGGCATCATTCTTTTGTGGGTTTTGCTCAGGTCCTTGCCTCCAGGCTTCTGCCTCGAGTTCCTGCCTGGTTTCCACACATGATGGCCAGTGATCATTGTTTTACCAAAGCTAATTAGGACTAGCAAGATGATCCTTTGTGAAACAAAAGTTACCTTATTGCTTACAAGTCTAAGGGAGGATTTGGACATTCAGGCATAGGGAAGCTTTGGGTTTGTTTTGTTTGTTTTGTTGTTGTTTAGGAGATTCTCTTGTCACATGATATATCTTATTTAGGTTTCCCCTCCCTCTGCTCCTTCCAGTTCTTCCCCATCTCCCCTCCCATTCAGATCCACACCCTTTCTGTTTTTCTTTAGAGAAGAACATGCTTCTAAGAGATAATAATAATAATAATAACAACAACTAAATTGATAAAACAAAAACTATAGTACTGGATGGAGTCGGACAAGATAAGCAAACAGAAGGCACAAGAACAGAGACATACTCAGTCACACATTCAGTGAATCCATAAAATCACTAAGTGAGAAGCCATAACCCTATGCATACTGCCTCATTCTCTGTGAGTTCATTTGATTTTGCTCAATGTTCTTATAGAGGGTCTTGTTTTTTGTTGTTGTCATCCATCTCCTCTGGCCCTTATACTTTCCACATCTCCCTCTCCTTGTCTACCTTAGATCTGAGAGAAGAGATTTGACGGAGACATCCCATTTAGGACTAAGTGTTCCTAAATCTCTCACTCTGCATAATATCTGGTTGTTGGTCTTAGTAATGTGATGAATGGTGTTGTTCTTGTCAGCAGTCAATCCTGTCAACAACAGAATGAAAACTGCAAAGTAAGATTTGAGTTCTAGTTCTAAAAGTTATTTGACTCTCTCACTGAAAAAAATCCCCTTTGCCAATATTTTTTTTCCTAGTATGTTCTAACCCATTCAGCAGAATAATTGAAGAAATTGAAGAACATGTTTCTGGCTCATCTTTAGAAGACCATGAAATTATGAAGTCATCCATGGTTCAGCATTCATGCTGTAAAGAAAGTATGCTTAGGAAGTGGAGAAGTTGAGGTTGTGGTTTCTATTTATCAAATACATACTCACATTTTAGTCATATGCATAGGCAGTTATTATGCCATACCTTATACACTCTCTACTTCCAGCGAAACTCATTACTGAAAGAAAGGACTAGTATGAATGGTGCCCGAGAATGTTCCTGCCAAGTAGGTGGAATTGTCTGGTGTTCTAACTTGTCAAAGTTATGTTGTTATTAGTGCATGTGGTATATTCATTCTTTTGCTTAAAAGGTGATTAAGTTGTTAACTTAAACGATCTTTAATCACGTTGTAGTATATATAAAATTTCCTTTATGGGAAACATCTCATTTCCTTTGCACAGTTACAGAAATGGGTGCAAATTCTCTATTATACTCTGTGGTGTTATAACAAAATGCCCAAGGTTGAGTTCTTTACAAAGAAGAGTTTATGTTCACTCAAGGATTTAGAAGTGAAAATTTTTAAAGACTTGGGACCTGTTCTGAGCAATTTTCCCACCAGCCTGGTCCCAGAGCCGTGTTAGCCCCAAATAACACACAGAGATGTTGTATTAGATATAAAGCTGTTGGCCTACTACTAGCATTTCTTATTGGCTAGCTCTGTCTTAAATATTAACCCATTTCTATTAATCTAAGTGTTCCCACCTAGTCTTGGCTTACTAAAGAGAGGGCCCAGACCTTCTTCTCCCTCAATTCTCCACGTGTTGAATCTTCTCCTACCTCTCCTCTAATCCTCCTTATCTCCTAGTCCCACCTATCTTGCTTTCCTATTGGCCAACAGGGCTTTATTCATTAACCAACACAATAAACATATTTACAGAATGACATCTCCCATCAGGGACCAGCAAATGATGGGCTTCTAATAATGGTTTTGTGTTGCATTCTATCATGACATAGGAGAAAGGAGCACCAGCATGTACAAAGAATGAGAGGAGAGCATTACGCAAAAGAGACCGATGAAACTGACCTGCTTGTAACCCATAGCTAATGATTCTATACAAATCCTTTGGTAGACAACTCACTCCCAGGACACTCAACCCAGCCTCAAAAAGCTAACCCACCCTCATGATGACATGACTCTCTTCTAGGCCCAAATTATTCAGTTCATCAGCTCCCTTCACTGAAAGACTAGGATCAGGCTTCCAGGGTATGAAATTTTTAGGGGAACAAGCATATCCAAAAACACAGTAAAGTCAAAAGTTAAATGTAAGTAAACTGGAGATATTTATTCTAAGAATAAAGAATTAAAATCCCAGTAAAAAATGAAAATCCTCAACTCTGCACGTAAATTTACCTGGCTTTCAGGCATTCTTTGTGTAACCTTTTATAAATGTTTATCGTAACTTGTAAAAAATACTCCACTGACAAAATTAACCAAGCTCCACTGACCTTTCTTCTTGGCTAGTCCTCATGCTTAAACTGTTGTACTTAGTCTAAGTTCTTGGCCACCTAGAACTAACTTCTAAATCCAAGTTCAGTAAAACTCCAAAGCTGTCATGGCAATTTACCAAGAATGCCCCTGTTCTTAACATCCCTCCCCCATTATCTCGCTCAGCCTATCTGATGATGCGAAGTCCCCTGCTGTTTTAGCACATAGTTAGACCCCAGACTTTCTTTCCATTGGGTTACATGTGGGGCGACTCTGGTTGAGGACTCATTTCCTCACACAACTGTTCTCTGACAAAATATTCTTTCTCTGTGGAGATCTCATTTCAGGGATCTCATGTTGATGTCATTGCAGAGATGGTTTCTTTCTCCTTCTTTGCCTTTGACTGCTTCTTGGACACTTTCTTTCTTTGTGGCGACTCTTTGTTCTCCTGCTCCCCTCTTCTGAAGACGTGTTCACTGCCCCACACCATGACATTAACTTTACTCCCTTTTTGGGTGGCATGCTTTTACCAAGGAAAATGTGCAACTCCAGTGGTCACTTGACAAATTTAAGCTGTCCCCAGAATGCTTCATCTAAGAAATGTTTCTTCTCAAAAACTCTAGTCTTCCTTCCCATCAGTTCTAATTGCTTTCAATCTTGTCTTCAGTTACCTGAAATCCTTGGGTGCATTTTTCAATCCCCCTGCCTCAGTTCTTTCTATCTGCCTCGTTTAGTCTTTTACTTCCCTACCCATTCTCTCAGGTCCCTACTGTAACTTAAGGTCTAAAGATTCTACCCCATTAGGACTCCCAAGGAATATGTAGATTCCAAAAGCAGCTGCATGGAAATGAAAAGGCAAAATGTAAGCCAAGTGCTGGCCTGTCACAGGGACTCCCGAGACATGCCAATGCCAACAGGAAGACAATCCAATTTCCCACCTAATATGCAATTCTTACTGTATTCACATGGAATTATACACCAAGGCAACACATAGCTTCTTCACGAAAGTACATGGGAAGCTTTATCCCTCATGTTTAGTTTAGCACATGTGGTGGTTTGAAAGAAAATGGTCGCCAAGAGGGTGTGGCACAATTAGGAGCTGTGGCTTTGTTGGAGGAAGTGTGTCACTGTGAGAATGGCTCTGAGGTCTCCTATGTTCAAGCTATGTCCAGTGTGGAATGCAGTTCTCTTCCTGTTGCCTGTGGGTGAAGATGTAGAACCCTCACCTTCTTCTCCAGCACCATGTCTGCCTACAATCTGTCATGTCCTCCCATAATGATAATGGACGAAGCCTTTGAAACTATAAGCCATCCCCAATTAAATGTTTTCCTTAATAAGAATTCCATGGCTAACCTGTCTCTTCACAGAAATAGAAATTCCAGCTAAGCAAAGAGCAACAATGTGTCACCTCTGCTGAACATAGAATATGTAAAAGCATAAAGTCTGGCAAAATAATAATAATAAATACAAATCCTCAATTTTTGTGTTACTCAACTACCTCTCCATTCTACACTTTTAAAATGAAAGTTTTGCTGCTTTTCTCTGTGTCTGCCTATGAATATGTGCTGTAATTTTTATCTTACATGTCTTTCTAAAGGCTCACATGCTGAAGAGTTGGTGGTAAGCTGGTGACAATGCTAGAGTGTAGTAGAAACATGGGACTGAGCCTCCCTCTCTGCTTCCCAGACAATGACATCAGCAAATTTCATGTACCCTGTGGTCCCGGACACTATTTTACCCCTGCTCCAGAGAACCAGAGCAAGACAGCGGTAAACTGCATGTGAATCCCTGATGTGAGATAAAATTCCCCTTCTTAGTTCTTGCTGAGTTGTGTTGTTATAGCTGCAGAAAACTAATATTTTGAACATGTGATATTCTATAGAATCCAATAAAGGAACTTTATTCCAGTTGGTGTGGAGAAAAAGAAGCACATACCAAAATTTTAATAATTTATAAAATCTCAGAGTTTTTTTTAAAGGAACTGAAATTCTAATACTCACGTAGGAAAAAGAAGGACTTTCATAAAAAGAAATAAGAAAATATTAAAATTCCACTGTGATACAATTTGAGTCAATATTTGACAATAATGCTAATTCAATATTGTTCTAATGAAAGTAGCTTTATATTGTGTTGCCATAAAAATATGTATTTTTATCTACTAACACTTACTAACCAAATAAGTTTATAATATACCTACTTGATGCTTGATTTTATCAAAACTACAAATTTTATTTTAATAAAATTTTTAAAGCAATATTCAGTTTTATACAGTATATGCAAAGTAATGTTTTATGTGTTCTGGTTTTGTAAGAAACATAAATTAGTTAGTACTTTTGTACTAAATAAGGCAAAATGAATTGTCATTTCATAACATACATGTCACAGAATATACAAAGAAAATTAGTGGAAAGTGTTCCTTATGCTGCAAAGCTGAAACTTGTAAAGATTGAATATTTGGATGAGTTTATTAATAAATTTGTAAATCACTTTTCATATCCACAACACACTGATTCAAACCTCAAATTTTATGTTCTCTCTGTTCAAGTGACTAAGTTACAATGGGTACTTGTATCAGAAGAGAAGTGAACTACCACCGTTTTTCCTAAGCCAGAAGAATCTCTAACTATATTTTAAAATTTGAACCTACAACCACACGTTAGATAGCTCTCACCCTTCATGACAGAAGATTCTTTTTGCAACAGGTAGACATAGTTAAAGTCATCCACAACTGCTCATAACACAGAGAGCAACTTAACATAGGGTGCCCAACCACTGTGGATAAATAAATCTACAGCTCAACCTCTACACCTAAGGTTTAGAGAAAACCAAGGAACAGGGTGGAGAAAGATTGTGATAGCCAATGGGCCAGGATGTCTGCTGGCTGCTGGATAATATCTTTTATGTACAACAGGAAAGCAGCACCCATGAAATCTCTACAATGTGGTTACCTGAACATGATTTGCATAATGAGAATACCAGTTGACATTCCAATGGAGGGTGGGTGAAAATACACAAGACACAAGACACACATTCTCTCTCTCTCTCTCTCTGTCTCTCTCTCTCTCTCTCTCTCTCTCTCTCTCTCTCTCTCTCACACACACACACACACACACACACACACACACACACAGAGGAAATCATGAATTTGAAAGAGAATGGAGAAACAGCATGATTTGGAGTGGGAGAAAGGTATATAAATGGTATACATACATTACTCCTGTTGAAATTATCAAGACTTAAATAGAATGAACATTACATTTTCACTTGTGTTCTTTGTAAAAAATCAAGTATTCTTAGATGTGTGGCTTAATATCAGAGTTTTCATTTCAATTCCATTGGTCTTCCTGTCTATTTTTTGTTTGCCAATTCCAATTTGTATTCTATAATAGAGCTTGAAGTCAGGGATGGCGATGCCTCCGGAAGTTCCTTTAGTGTGTAGGGTTCTTTTCACTATCCTGAGTCTTTTGTTTTTCCATATAAAGTTGAGTATTGTTCTTTCAAGGTCTGTGAAGAATAGTGCTGGGATTTTGATGGGGATTGCATTGAATCTGTAGATTGCTTTTGGCAAGATTGATATTTTTACTATGTTGATCTTACCTATCCAAGAACACGGGAGATCTTTCCATTTTCTGGTATCTTCTTTAATTTCTTTCTTTAAAGACTCTAAATTCTTATTACAGAGGTCTTTCACTTGTTGGGTTAGCATTGCCCCAAGATATTGTATGTTGTTTGTGGCTCATGTAAAAGGTGATGTTTCTTTGATTTGTTTCTTAATCCCTTTGTCGTCTTTATATAGTAGGGTTATTGATTTTATTTTTTTAGTTAATCTTGTATCCTACCACTTTTCTGAAGGAGTTTATCAGCTGTAGGAGTTCCATGGTGGAGTTTTCCAGGTCACTTATGCAAATTATCATATAATCTTCAAATAGTGAAAGTTTGACTTCTCCCTTTGTAGTTTGTGTCCCCTTGATCTCCTTTTGTTTTTTTATTGCTCTAACTAGAATTTCAATTACAATATTGAAGAGATATATAAAGAGTAGACAGCCTTATCTTGTTCCTGATTTTAGAGAATCACATTGAGTTTCTCTCCACTTGTTTTTATGTTGGATGTACCCTTGAATGAATTGGTACAGGAGACCGCTTCCTAAACATAACACCAGTAGCACAGACACTGAGATTGACAATTAATAAATGGACCTCCTGAAATTGAAGAACTTCTTTAAGGAAAGTACACAGTCAGCAAGACAAAATGGCAGCCTACAGAATGGGAAAAGTTCTTCACCAACCCAACATCTGACAGAGGGCTGATTTCCAATATATATACAAAGAACTCAAAAAGCTAGCTACCAAAACACCAAATAATCCAATTAAAAAGTGAGGTACAGAACTAGAGAATTCAAAATACAGGAATCTAAAATGGCTGAAAGACACTTAAGAAAGTGTTCAACATCCTTAGCCACCAGGGAAATGCAGATCAAAACAACTCTGAGATGCCATCTTACTCCTGTCAGAATGGCTAAAATAAAAAACACCATAAACAGTTTATTCTGGAGAGGATGTGGAGAAAGGATGTGGTCAGAGTTCAAACTCTTACAGCCATTTTGGAAATCAGTATGGTGGTTCCTTGGGAAAATGGGAACTAGTCTATTTCAAGATCCAGTAATTCTATTCTTAGCCATGTACCCAAAAGATACACATTCATACAACAAGGACATCTGTTCAACTATGTTCATAGCATCATTATTTGTAATAGCCAGAATTTGGAAGCAACCTAAATACCCCTTAACTGAAGAATGGAGGGAGAAAATGTGGTACATTTACACAATGGATTACTACTCAGCAGAAAAAAACAAACAAAAAAACAAACAAAAAACAATGGAATCTTGAAATTCCCAGGCAAACAGGTGGAACTTGAGGCAATCATCCTGAGTGAGGTAAGCCAGTCACAAAAAGATGAACATGGATGCACTCACTCATATATGGATCTTAGACATAGAGCAAAGGATTACAAGCATGTAATCTACACCACCAGAAAAGCTAGGAAACAAGGACCCTAAACATCATCCCCTGGAGAAGGGGAAAGGGACAAGCTCTCTCAAGCACATTGGGAGCATGGGGGGCAGGAGAGAAGAGGGATTTAGAGCGAAGAGGAGTGGAGAGGTGTGCATGAGGGAGCAGGAAGATTGTGTCAGGGAAAAGAAGAGAGCAGGAAAATAGATTCCATAATAGAGAGAGTCATTATAGGTATAAAGAGAAATCTGGCACTAGGGAAATGTCCAGAGATCTACAAGGGATGACCCCAACTAACAATCTAAGCAATAGTGGAGAGGCTACCTTAAATGTCCTTCCTTCATAATGAAATTGATGACTGCCTTATATGCCATCCTAGAGCCTTCATCCAATAGCTGATGGAAGCAGAAGCAGACACCCATACCTAAACACTGAGTCGAACTAGAATCCAGTTGCAGAGAGGGATAAGTGATAATCAAAGGGGTCAAGACCAGGCTGGAGAAACCCACAGAAACTGCTGGGAAACCTGACAGCTGGGAAACCAGCATAGGACTGACCCAGACTCCCTGAATGTGGGTGTTAGTTAGGAGGCCTGGGCAGTCTATGGGGCCTCTAGTAATGGATCAGTATTCATCCTAGTATACGAATGGACTTTGGGAGCCCATTCTATATATAGAGATACTCACTCAGCCTAGACACATGGGGGGGGGGTGCTGGGCCCTGCTCCAAATGGTATGACAGACTTTGAAGACTCCTATGGAAGGCTTCACCCTCCCTGGGTAGCAGAAAGCAGATGGATGGGGGTTGGTGGGGGAAACAGAGGAGGATGGGAGGGTGTGGGAACTGGGATTGACTTGTAAAACAAGCTTGTTTCAAATTTAATTAAAAAAGAATGAGGAAAAAAGAAAAGGAAAGAAAAGAAAGTTTTAATTTGTATTCTAAATACACTAGCTGGAGCGCTGCCTGTGCACTATCAGCAGTTTCCCGCGTTTCAGGCTGACGTTATAGTAGGAATCTTAGCTCACTGCTGATGTGATGAAGAGCAGGACATTTGCAAAGAAACGAAATTAACGGAGTGTTATGCGCTCATGACACTGAGGCTGAGAACCACACATGGAATTGAGACTCAGTAAGGTCCTTTGTGATTGATCGCCATAAGATGAGAGGAAAGGCAACTGCGCTTATGAGGCAGAGAATATGAAGGTGAGATAATGCTGAGTGTAGATCATGCTCTCCATCAACCCACACGTCCACTCACAAAACAGCAATCAATTTATGAGGCCAGAGCCATGATAGTTCAACCACCTCTTACAAGCTTACCCTAAAATAATGATGAGAATGGAACTTAAGCATTAGGAAGCATTCAAATGATTTCAGAACATAACAATGACCATGGTTTCTTGTGACAACCATATTGTGTACTGTTTGTTTAGTGACAGATTCTCACGGTCTAACATAAACTAGTGCCAAATTTACCATAAATCGCTCTGCCTCAGCTTCTAGACTTCCGGAATTGCAGCCATGCTCCACTATACCAAGTTCAAATCTTGTAATGTAAGATGTGAAAAAAAAAAGTTATCCAGTCATGTTCCTGTCTGTTTTCCTTGAGCATGTGTTTATTAACACTTTGTGTTAGCAAACGGCCAAGTATTGTTATTCAGAAATGAAACTCTTTAGGCAAATGTTTGACTCTTTCACTATTTTTGATATTTTCCTTTGCAACCTCAAATCCTAAATAATGTCTTGATCTCAGATTAACTCAAAACACTCGGTGAAATTGTTCTTGAAATTTGCAGAAGGTGATGAAGCTCATTTGACATCCTTAATTGCATGAGAAGCCTTGTTGAAGAGATGTCTTCTCATTACAACGCTTTGGCTCTCTAGGACAGATGTTACTAATATAATATCCAACATTGTGTAACATTGTAGACATATGTTAATATCATCGCTGTCTGTAATAAATCCTGGCGGTGGCTTTCCTATTAGCAAACAGTACACAGCATCAGTGATAACGCCACTCTTCATTTATTTTCACCGTTTTATGTAAGGCTTTGTTTTCTCGCCTGGGATGGTCTGAGATCCGTTGTTATTTTAATATTCTGCAGCTAAACAAGTCCCCAAATTTCTTTGTGAATTTTTATGTTTTTGTGATGACCTCTCACCAGACCTCCAATCATGGCCATTTTAAGTTTTTGGCATCCAAATATAGCAGTTTTTGCTGTTACTGCTTTTCACTGCTGCTCCCTGAAAGCTCCTGCAATCAACTCCAAGTCAGAATGTTTATACTCAACAAATACTATCTCAGAGGCCTGTGGAAGACTGTACCAAGAAGCCCAGGACACAGGGTGCTGATGAACAGTCTAAATGACATTGAGACCCTACCCCTGGGCTGAACTGGGTTTTCCAGAACTCTAGTAGAAAGGCCCAAGGTCTCAGGGAGGGCTGGTCACAGCAGAGCACACAGAACAGGGAAGCATTTTCAGTTGGTTGTGCTAATGAGAGATGATTGCAACTTTTGTTTGGAATATTTTAGATGCTTTCTATTTCCTAAAATGAATAACTGACATCTTTTTTTTTTTTTTATTAAGCTATTTAGACCTCTCAGGAATTTGGAAAATTATTCATGTGTAAAAGAAACAAAACAGTGACTTTTGTTAAGTGGGAAATTAATGTAATCAATAATTTTAATTGAAATTTAGTGTTTCCATCAACTAGGAATTAGAAAATAATGGAAATATTAGGAACAGTCATGATTTCATCGCAAACAAACTATGTATTTTTGTAACTGTGATTATTTATAATGTCTTAAGTATTATTCTTTGCTTATTAACACCCTTTCAGAATTTTTTGGCTTGAAGTTTGTTCCTTGATTATTTAAAATAGAGTTTGTTAGCACTCAATAGTTGTGTATATATTTGTGGTTCACAGTGTGACATTTTTGCATGTGAAAACAAGAAGTACTCATCAAATGAGGCTCACTCACTTTTACAACCCCTTGCCACTACTTTGTCTGGAGACCTTGAATTCTTCTCACCCAGCCATGACGCATGAAGCTTATTGTGATTTCTAGTTGATGCTGATGAAAACTAATACTCATCTCTTCCATCTAACCGTTTTGTTCCCCCTGTCAGGTGCCAGTTGCAGACTGTACATGTTAGGTCAATGTTTTCCGCCTCTATACAAAAGATCAAAGTCTCTATCCATCTTCTCTTTTCTGACCTGTTTCAGTCCCCTGGTTCTGTCCATTTTGCGTTAATGGACATCTCTGTTGTTATTATTTATCTGGTATCTTAGCGTGGGTTTCCGTATAGTTCACAGCCTTTCGTGTGTTATAGTTGTATTTTCCTATGTTTTTCAAGAAACTTTTTCACTTCTTAATTTGTTTAGTTGCTTTATTCTCTCATGGATAATCTCATATATTTGTATAATTCCTAGATTTTTCTTAGTCACTAAATCTGTTCTATTTATTTTGTTCCATTGTATTCAAAAAAGGAAGTTATTTCCCATTATCCCAACTTACTAGGCATGTTTTGTTGCCACATATGTAGATGGTAGTTGATGACAGAAAACCTAAGGGGGTTCAACAACGAAAATAAACCCAGAAGGATAACTTGTATACTTGGAGTTTTCAGAGGGAACTTCTCCACAACCCTGCATTTTCTATGCTTTAAAACAGGAAGTAACTGTGACTCTTGAAATATTTAATATTTCTATCTATGTCATTAAAATATATAAATCCCATATGGAGATCTCTGAGAACCTTTTGCCACTTTGTTCCCAACCATTCACATAGTGACCTAATTCTCTGCCCTCTGAACTCAACTCGGGCTTTTCATATGAAACCTGACAGCTTAAGGAGATCATGGTCCTGAAAGAGTTAAAACTTTAGATCTCAAAAATGCAAAGAACATACTTTTCCTATCTCTTAATTTTTAATATCAGACATGTTGTGGGTTATTTTAGTGTAGGTGGAAGTATTTAATATCCATTTTCCATGAAAATGCTCCCTTCCTAGTTTGAGAGAGAGAAAGCATCAGAATGCTTGCCCCAGCCAATGTTGTGGTATTATAGGACCTCCAGGTTTCTGTTAATTATGTTTTACTGTAATACAGTGCACACCCTAAAGAAAGTCTCTGCTTAATGCATTGGGTTCTGTTGCAACCTTGTAAAAATCAGTTGCCTATAATTCAGTAGTGCAAATCCTAGGACCTCTGTGCTTCCTCTTAAATAATGTGTCTGTTGAAAGCCTTACGTTGCCTGGATAATGTATCTTTAGAAAGGTTAGAAATCCAAAAGAACATTATTTTCCATAAATATTCTGAAACATTTAAAATTATATCAAGAATAATTTTATTTGTTGGTTGTGATTAGTCACTTGACTTTACACATGGACTTGCTAATTGTTTGTAGTACTAAAATTTGTTGTTGTACAAACCTGGAATTTTGATATCTTTCCATTATTTAATCTGAAAAAAATCAATATTGAGTATTCTGAACAGTAAATATGGAAATATTTATAATTAGTTTCATCTTTCCCAGATTTCCACCTTTATATTTGCTTTATGCTCATACATACATACGCATATATGAGATAGAACATATCTATTAACTATCATACATAAAAGTTATACCAAAATATTTTACATTATAGGAGTGGGGATTATTGCAAGTAGCACTTTAATTTCTAATAGATTTTTCTTCTGGTATACAGGAAAACATTTGGCAATGTATTCTGCAGATGAAAATTAGCTAAAGAGATTTTGTTGTTGTTGTTATATTTGGTTGGTAGATTTGAAAATTCCAGTTACTGAGACAATAATATCAATTGAGAATGAAGCTATTTTGTCTTCCTCCTTTGTAATCAGTATTTTACATTTTCTTTTTTATTTTCCTAGCCAAGAATCATATGAGCAGAAGTTATATGAAAAGTTAACATGATTTCTTTTTTAAATTTTTATTTAAAAATTCATGCAGCATATATTGATCATACTCTTTTGACTTACCCAATTCCTCCATATGCGATGTTCCAAAGCATGAGTAATGTTAGTAGGTTTTATCCTCAGCCCATGTCCTATCTAGTCTTCAGGTTCTTGACCACTTTAACACTCAGTATCAATTACGGGTTCCATCTCATGAAGTGGGTTTATGTCCAATCACAAAGTGCTTTGTTGGTCCTATAACATTTGTGTCAGAATAGCTCCAGAACATAAAAACAATTCCATATCTATTACCACTCACAAAACTCAATTCCAAAAAAGAGCAATGACCTCAACATAAGACAGGATACCATGAATATGATAGAAAAGAAAGTAGAGAATAGACTTGAACTTATTGCTTATTACTGATAATAAGATAAAATCATCCAGGTTCTTATCATAAATAGGAGCAGTGGTTGTAAATCTTCTTAATGCTATGAGCCTTTAATACAGTGCCTCATGTGGTAGGGACCCCCTAACCATAAAATTATTGTCATTGCTAACTTCAGAACTGTATATAAATATTTTAAGTGCTAGAGGGTTGATTAAGGGGCCATGACCTATAGGTTGAGAATCACCTAATTAAGGCGTTACATATAGAACATGTAAAGAGTCTTCATCAGGTTTAGGAAGTTTTCCCCTTTTAGCTACAAGGCTGAGAAACTAAAAAATGTTGTACTTATTGTCTCGTGTCTGTGCTAGCTATACGTTCAAAATAAAAGCAAATTAGGGGCTTTCCCTCTGAAGTAGCCAAGAAAGATTTCACAACCCTTTGGCTTTGGAGATACTTTCTTACCTACATTTCATGTGCAGTTTTCCCAAAGTGTTTATGGCAAGAAACCACCATGGGTGAACTGCAGGTGGGTGGAGTTGGGAACAGGAGTGATCATGCGGGGTGGGGAATATTGGGAAAAAGAACTGGAATTGAGCCATTTGGGGGGCAAAGTAGAAACCCAGAGCAACACAAGCTACAGGAAAACTACTAGAGTAAAGCTAGCAAAGTTTCTAGTAATAGGTGACTCATCTCTAACTGTTTTAAACCCCAGCAAAACGATATATCATTCCAAGAAAGTTCCAATTATTACTACTTTAATACTACACCAATTTTTCCTGGATCTAAATAGATCTTATGCAAATATTCCAAGATGGGAGACAGTTTTCACATGAATATGCATATATTCCCACAGCCAGTCATCCCCAAGAGTCCAGCATCTTCATTTTACGTCCTTTTCTGACAGAGAAGAATGATATCACATATTTATTGAAATCACACACACACACACACACACACACACACACACACACACACACACACACAATCTGTCACACCAGTATTCTCTATATAGGGTGATATAATGTTTATGATTTAGTAAAGCCACTGGAGATCAAAATAGCAAAGCAGCCACACTAGTTAGTCATAAAAGCTAGGCAGCAGTGGTATACACTTTTAATCCCTTACTTCAAGTTCACACCTACTACTCAAAATTGATCCAGTTCTAAAAGAAACAGCTCACACAAAGGTGATCTCAACACCTGGGATCACATGGCTTTAATTCCCGCACTAGGGAGATGGAAACAGGAGTGATACGGCTGGACTGAGACAGGAATATAAAAAGGAGGGAACAGGATCTGAGAGCCCTTTGCCTCTGAGGATTTATGGAGACAGTTGCAATTACAACTGGATAGAGGTAAGATCTACTGGCTTGGCTGCTTTGCTTCTCTGATCTTCAGTTTGAAGTTTGAATCCCAATATCTGACTCTGGGTCTTTTATTTATCATGCTACATTTATTAAAAATAATTTGTGCAATAGTATCCTCTTTATACAAGACTATGTATAATACATATGTATGTATATATATTTACTTATGTATTAGGAAACCAAATAAGTATTTGAGGAAAAATTAATGAAATAAATAAATGAAGATATTGTTTGAGAGAAGTAATGGAAACCTTTAATGAAAGTGCCTAAATAATTTTGTTACAGTGAAAATTTTGGTATAATAATAATGATGACAATAATAATAATTAGTAAAGTGTATTGTAGATGGAAGTTTCTGTCCTGTCCAATCCCATAGCCATTTAGTTACAAATAAACTCACAGGAACTGATATTAATTATGAACTGATTCTCCAATGGCTCAGGCTTCTTATTGGCTAGATCTCTTTTAATTATTAAACCCATAACTATTAATCTCTGTAACTCCACATTGTCTTGGCCTACTGGTGATGCCCAGCCCTCTTTCTTTCTTGGCAGCTACATGGCCTCTCTCTCTTGCAACTCACTCTCTGTGTTCCCCTTCCCAGAGTTCTCCTAGTCTGTTAGCCCCACCTATACTTCCTGCCGGGCTACATCATGCCTGCCCAGTGGCCAAAATATTTTTATTCATCAACCAAGAGAAGAAACATATATTCACAGCATAACAGAAGGTCACCCCCATCAGTATTTTACTTCTTCATTGTACTGTCATTCATTTTGTCAAAGTAATAAAAATGTCCCAAAATAATTTTAAAAAATTGGAGCTGAATGCCTAAATCTAATTTTCACAATACTCTTGCTAAAGGTTTTCATTCACCATTCTTGATTAGTAATATAAAATCCCAATGACATTACTTTTTCCTCTTGTTTTAGCCTGAATTTTTTTTAAAAAAAAAATTACTTTTCAATTTTCTTTTGACCATGTATCCTGATAGCAATTGCAGAACAAGAATGATCTTGTCGTATTTATTTTCCAATGTTATTATTATATTTTACTGATAGGAACAAGTTGTAATTGTTGGGTTATTTATATTTATTTTGAATGGGAAGAAGACATAATCAATGTTGTGGTATCTATTTTTCTGAGTCTTTTAATTTTCTAAAAAAGCATCAGCTGTGGCTTGCCAGAAATGTCGAATTGTTGCCCAAGGAGACCAGCTCTGTCAGACGACACACTATCACACTGTGCCCCAAATCTTCATGCACACTCAAGTTTTAAATTCCAAGCTATCATCAGAGCTCACCTGGCTTCTACAAAGTCAAACCAAAATAATTTTTGTAGCGGGATATCAGTAGTTTTCATAGTTATTCCTGTGATTTTAATGTGCACATGGAGTGCAAGACCACGTTAGACTAATGTTAGGTTTTCTGAGGGGACTAAGACAAAGAGTTGATAAAATTATTGGGTCTGTACTGGACCCAGAAAGGTATTGTGTGTGTTCCCAAGACACAGTTTGCTACACCACAAATTACAAATGGATAACTGAGTCTTGGAATTTATGTTATGAAATGCCTTCCAAAGTATGCAGCAAGGCAGATGCTGTAATGGAAATATGATCCCGAGTGACCATGAAAAATACATCCTGACCTTCACTTAAAGCTGACAGTGGCCTTTCTGTATGACAATAATAGATTTTGTCACTCACCTTATGAGGTGAACTCAAACAAACAGACAAGAATTCTGCAAATAAAAGGTGTTATTTTTTTCTTGTGAGAACAAAAGTACCACCCAATCAACATATTCTACGCAATAACGTATATTCCAATCACAAAATGTACTGGTCACACAGAATGTAGCAGCTGAAATTACGGAATATATTTGCAAGGATTGGAGACAGGGTCCTACCTGTCCTCTCTTCGTGTGCTCCCTGTTCTATAGAATGCTTTCAATAGGCATAGTAAGACCACATGTGGTTCCTGCCTTCTTTTTTTACAACCCCTTTGACTAAAGCAAATAAAACATAAGTCTCTTAAGCTGACATGAAATATTAATATTCCAGATTTTAAAAAGAGATTTGTTATAAAAAAATGCGTATTGTTTTTCAATTCAGTTGTGTTTTCTTGAAAATATAAAAAGTCCTTGGGATAAATATAGGTTAATCAAACTCCTGACTGTCATTAGGCTACACAGTAGCTAATTTATTAGTATCACTTTGATATCACAGAGCTCCCGCTTCTTCCTAATAGTGCAAACATATGTGAAGACATCGCACACTTATACCTGTTTATTAAAGTCTGTCCCTTACAGTAGTTGGGAGCTTTTCCCCATCTTGCCCAGTTCCACCTGTTTGTCTCCAGCGCACTGATTGTCACAGTCACTTATTAAATAATCATTAATCATTTCGAGGCTTAATATTGATTATAATTGTCAGACCAATGGCACAGGCATACTACTGACTAGCTCTCACAGTAATATTCTATATTTTACCATAAGGCTCATAGCTTCTTACTGCACATCTTGCTTCGCCTGCAGTTATGTGCTGTCTCCCTGACTCCACCTTCTTTCTCTTCATATCTTTGTTTGAATTTCCTGCCTGGCTCTATTATGCATGGCCATTGGCCAAATCAGCTTTATTTGTCAACAAATAAAAGCAATACATAGTTTCAGCATATAGACAGACATCATTCCATGACCTTACATTTTTTCCTTATTTATCTTCCTCCATAAAACATTTAGATTACTGGTTCTCAACCCTCCTAATTCTGAGACCCTTCAATACAGTTCCTCATGTTGTGGTGACCCTCAACCATAAACCTACTTCAGTGCTATTTCAGAACTGTAATTTTGCTGCTGTTATGAGTCATAATGTAAATTTCTGATATACAGGATATCATTTATGTGACCCCAAAGCAGTCGTGACCCCCCGCTGGGAGGCTGACTTAGGTGATAGTTAATATAGTTACAACTGTGGCTACTGTGATGCTATGACTTTAGTTCCGTATCTAATCAGGTGAATTTTAAGCAGACAAATGCTAGCCAGGAAATGTTGCTTTGCTTCAGAGTAAGCTCAGAGTGACAGATCCCCTGTGGTCCTAGACACTGTCAGTGAGCTCGCAGGCTGGGCTTAAATCTCTAAAGAAAAAGACACTTACTAAAACTATCATCTGAGTCACTTAAGATATATGGCCTTGACTATGAATGTTTTCTCCATTTTTCACCTCAAATATGAACAAATTAAAGCTATTTTCTTCCCCAGAAAACCTGGGATTGTTTTTTAGTGTGCAAAATCCTGAGAGGACGAAAGCCAATGATCTCTCAATGTTTTTCTTTGAAGGACAGTGCCCTTTATTTCGTTCAGATTTTTAAATATTGCATTCAATGTAGCCCTTTGAGGTGACATAAATGTTCTTTGTTTCATATTGCTAATTTCATTTTTAAAAATTCATAAAGTCAGGAGGAGATCAGATAATGGATACTGTTTCATTTACATTTCTTTCCAGGTAAACACTATTTTTAGTTGTTTATGAAAGAAAACTGATTTTTGTTGTTGTTGTTGTTGTTCAGTAGAACCAACCAAAATGGATATTTATGAATGAGACTTTTAAGGACATAGATTTGTCATTTGACCCTATTTCTTTGAGAGGCCTGGGGAGTTGTACAATTTACTACCTAGGCAATAATTTATTGTTGATAGCTAGGTCCAAAACAAATAACCAGCACAAATAACAGTGTGACATGATGCTCCATAAACATGACCAAGGTCTCTTACCATTTCTTGTTTTTGTTTTAGTTTTGGTGGAGAAGAACACTGGCGAGCTAAATGCTCAAAGATTGATTTTAATTATTGTTTTATATCAGAATATCATTAGTAGACATCGGGTCTTCAGAATACTCCTAAAAGTTCTTACACAATGCCACTTTTCAAATGTTTGAAGGGTTTCAATTGCAAAGGACATGTTTAAAAATCACAACCAATCTCATCTATAAAGTAGTTAAGTGTCTGGATGCTTTTCATTCTCCAGAAATTCAAACAAGTTTTCTACAGTTCCAATTTCAAACTGAAGGTTCTAATTGTATCTTGACAAATATGCTTTGAAATATTATCTTTGAAGTTGTAGACTCTTCGTTCATTACTTAGGAAAAAAAATATGTGACAAATATCTAGGTCTGAATAACTATGTATTGCCTATTCAATTTTTTTGTCAATTAAAATTGATTTCTCTTCCAGAAGCTGCCTGATTAGTTAATAGTAAGTTCTGTTGCATGTGCACTTTTCCCTGAGAGAGATACAACATGTTATTATTATTTCTGTCTTTGGTCCTTTTTTGGGGGGGGGAAATTCATTTAAAAGGTATGTGCTCCAATTTTGAAATGTAATAAAATTAATTTTCAGTGACAGTAACAAATGGAAGTCAATTTATAAATTTATTACAAGGAGGAATAAAAGGATATCCCAGATTTCCATATCTATCCAGCATTGTTGTTATAGTAGCAGAAAATCTGCACTATAAAGTAAATGGTATCATACAGTTTTCACATTGAGTGTTTATAAATTATACTTGGAATCCCAATATACTTGTAAAATAAAAATTTTGGAATTCCGGGAGGCTCCCATATGCAACCAAATGTAACATGTCCTGCTCACTTGTGTCTGAGGCACTGCAATCAGGTGGCTATTTTTTTGTTTGTACGAAATATAAAGAATGTAAAGAATGTACTGTGGAAAACACAGGACAGAAGCAGCAGCATCCTGTCTCTCTGTACTCATTCCTGAAGGGTGGGAATAACTACTATAAAGTTGTTAGGAGGTTCATTTTCCTAGACATAGGTTTTCACTTAATTTCATTAGAGGTTTAATCCATATAGTCGCCCAGAATTTAGTACATGTATTTATAAAAACATTGATTTTGAAGATCCCCCATAGAAGGCCTTACCCTCCCTGGGGCTCAGAAAGGGGATGGGATGGGCATTGGGAGGGAGAAAGGGGAGGAGGGGAGGGGGAGGGGACTGGGATTGACATGTAAAACAAGCTTCTTTCAAATTCAAATTAAATATATCATCATAAAAAATAAAAAATAAATAAAATAAAATAGGATAACAATATTACAAAAAACCCATATTGATGAATATAAATAGGTTTTATTTCCTATCAATATTTATAATTATCTATTATGGAAGACACATACTCATAAATAAGTATGGGAGGCGTGATATCTTGTTAAGTAACTTTCCAACCATGTGACTGTCACTCAGGGTCTTAGTCTATTGGCTTCTCCACATCTATTTGTATAAAAAGAATCCCATGCGTACCACCATGCTGCGTAACACTTTTCTTAGGGATCGTGAACAAATATCTAGTCAAGTAGATCTATTTCTGAAGAACGCCAAACCTTTTTATGGACCTCGCAGCCTTTAGTTATATAGCTAGTTACTACAACTTTTTGGCTAAGCAAGGGAAGTTACCTTCTTGCAAAGAGGAGACCTTTGTTTATAGTCAGTGATTGTACAGATAAGAGGACTGACCAGCCTAAAGGGGCAGTCCACACTTGTCACCCCAACCGAGACATAATAGGATACTTGGTGGTTAGAATATTAGACGGAAATCTAATTTTCACTAGATGTGTATGCCGCATTAGTAATTTCTCTTGTCTCTGCCTAGTCCCTTTGATGTGAGGGTGAGTATAAATTTTTGCATATGCATGAAGAGGCTAGAGTTCCATGTTTGGTGTCTTCTTCAAGAGTCCCCTGATTCATTTTCTTTTTTTATTTAAGATTTTTGAGAATTCCGTACTACAGTATTTATGTCATTTGCACCCTTCCCTCTTTCCATTTCTGACTCATACAGACCTAAAATTTCAAAATAGTGTCTCTCAACCTAGAACTCACTAACCTGTCTGTCTATACTGGCTAATAGCAAAGCCAAGGATGCTCCTGGCACTACAGTCCCCAGCACTGGGACGAGAAGTGCCCTTACAACCTTGGGCTTGTATACACAGTACTTTACCAACTGAACCATCTCCACAGCCCCTGTTCACTATTTTATAAATGTGTTATCTTAAGTTTTGACATTAGCCACCAGATAATAATGGTAAAAATTAGATTCCAAAGTGTTAGTGAATTTACCAATGCATCTACGAGAATCTTCAATAGCTCTGGAAGCTACGTATAACTGACATGAACAGCCCAACCAAAACACCAGCAACATTGCTTCCCAAATACCCTGCTGTCTACCTGATCTTTTAAGTACACTGTCATCAAACACTGGCTTGGGCAGAAAATACTTTTTAGAAATATTTATTGCTTTCACCTCTACAGACTCAGTGTCTTCTTGCCAGGTAGGCCAACGAGAGGAACCTGGATGGAAATGAGGTAAATAGAAAGCAACTTTCCATCCCTCGGCAGCATAGAGGGGCTGCCCAATCCCAGAAGCCCACCTTGGGGAAGCAGGCAAACCAACTGCAGGAAGCAAAGAACCACAAACACAGCCTCTGGGAACCGGGCGCTGATTTGGAAGCATCTGTGACGTATTGTTGCCACCTACTACGGGTTCTAATCATCTCATTGCACTAGAATTGTTTAGTGCTCCGAAGATGTTAGAAACATGGATTTTCTTTTTTAATTAAAGAAAACTGAGCTAACATTCTGCAAGAGACTCAAATAAGGCAACACTTACATGCCACACATGTATCAAGCGTCCTCAGTGCCAGCTCTGCTGTTATTTGTTGCTAAGAGAGAAAGAGGTGAATGGAGTAGATGGCCGCGTGGTGAGCCATGCTCGCAAATAGCTGTAATCTGAAGCAATACAGGAAAAGCTATGTAAGTACTCTAAAGTGCTCCGCGAGTAAAAGAAGGGACGTAATTTTGATAAGTAGAGACGGGGAGGAAGGTGAGTATAGAACCATTTGAGCAAAGAGCGAAGCTGGGAAAGTTTGGGGATTATTGATAAATAGCTGCCGTATCTGTTCACATTTCCAGAAGATAACATAAGTGATCTAAAATCAGTCGCTGCCTTCTGAGTACACCACGTTAATTTATTTTAGGATTTCTTCTCAGAAACATTAATGTAAGGCTAAAACGAATACATTAAGATGGAAGATAATTTAAATTTAGTTCACTTTAGATATAAAAATTATAACTGAAACTTAAAACAATGAAAATATTTGATGTATTTTTCTAATTAAAAATATATAATTGACCTAATTTGTCATATTGCTCATCAAAACTGGCCCATTGAGAACATTAGGAGAATTATTCAACAGCCCATCTTGACTCCCATTTATTATTATAAACATGTAATATAAATATTTGTATTTAATAACTAAAGACATATTTGATTAGTTCCTCCAATTAAAATTGTTGGACCTGATAGGCCAAATCGTAAAAAAAATAATAACTCTCAACCCCCACTTCTCTTGATGATGGCTTTTTGTGGAAAACAGTTTTTGTTATTTTATTGAAAATTGCTTACATATTTCCTTATAAGTAATGGTGTGTCCTGGAGTTTGTTTTGATTCTAATGAAATTATGTGTTTAGGGGTGGTCTCCAGGTGGTGACACAGGAACAGTTCTGGGAGGTACTTTTTGTACATGAGGCTTAGCTGATTGGTATGGGTTCACACAGTAGAAGCAAGGGTAGAGAGATAAAGTTATCAGGGTCCCTGCCAGAGCCCTTTGCTTCCTGGTTGGCCATGGAGATGTAAGCATACCACCTCATGTCTCTGTCACCACTAAGAGTGCTGACCCACACCAAGCATTTCTGTCGTAAGTACAGACAAACCTGTCCCCCTTTCAAGTTGTGTCCTGTCAAGTTTTTGGTACAGGAACAAGAAAAGAAACCAGAGTTCAACCAAGATTTAAATGCTTGCAATTTTAAAATGCAGGGGTATGAAAAATGCTTTTTTTGTTAGGCTGTTGCTGTACAGTGATCCCTATTTAAGGGAAGCTGATGTACTATTGAAAGAAGTTAAGGCACTTATGTAATTGTCCAGTCCTAAAAAATAATGTGACCAGCGGGGCTTGGTGGCACACACCTTTAAGCCCAGCAATTGGGAGGCAGAGGCAGGTGGATCTCTGTGAGTTCAAGGCCAGCCTGGTCTACAGAGTTAGTTCCAGGACAGGCTCCAAAACTACACAGACAAACCCTGTCTCAAAAAGCCAAAAACAAGCAAAAACATAAATGTGACCAGAGATAATTTTCCTTAGTTTGGAAATTCCTTTTTCTTTAGTATTTGCAACATCCTTAAAGTAATTTTAAAGTACATTCAAATGAACAGCACATTTTGTATAGAACTTTACAGAACTTTAAAATCATTGTTGCCATACCTGTGATTGAAACTGACTCTTAATTTTAGATAATTGTGTCTTTCCTATTTCCTTTACTAAACTTAAGGAAAGTTTGACTTGCTTCAATGGGCAAACTCTCAGTTCTATAAGCATAGAATAGTGTAGGTATATGGGATCTAATTTATTTTCTCTTGTGCCTGGAATAGGCAATGGTTGTAGGGACTCCACATAATATGAACGAAGTGATCCTAGATGGTTTCCGTGTTCCACTTTTAGGTAAGGCTATACTGGTCCTACTTTGGACAATTGGAATGTCAGCCCTCAGGCAAATATTTGGGACAGAAACACTAACATTTGAAAAGCTGGATTCACTTGTTGAGGACTTTTGTATGTGTTCTCACTGATAGCTCAAGTGAGCCCATAGCTAACAGATAACAGAGACTGTCAATCACTGAATCTTCTCAGTGACCTAGTTTAGGCCATACTTCAGATGACACTTCCTATGCTAACATATTACTGCAACCCTATGAGGCGTCCAAGTGTTAGACACCCAGGTGAATCCTGTTAGTTAGTCCACTGACTATATATATATATATATATATATATATATATATATATATATATACACATATATATGTATATATATAATTAATATTATAATATTAAAAATATATACATCAATAAAATATATATATTACTAAAATGGAAGTGTTTTATCTTTCAAAAATAAAAAGCTTTTAGTTCTACTTTCAAAGCACGTATATTCATGCATACATTATTTACTTAGCTTTGCCTTCTAAGAAAACATTGGCAGAAACTGGAATTAAGACAGCACAATTTTCTTTTTGCTTTTTTACTCTGGATTCTGAGAGGTTAACAAGTTATTTCATGTACTGACTCAATAGCTTATATTTTTTTATAGTATTGATTTAAATTTTGATATTTAGTTGTAATTCTTTCTAGTGTTTTCTCCCTTTTGTATTTATTTAATGATGTTTTTACTTGCATGCCCCGGATTTGTTAAAAGAAGCAAATGAAAAAAACAGTTATAGCTACCCATGGAAACCTACTAACCCCAACAGCATTTGTGTCAAAGAAAAAGACCGTTACATCTACAAAATTGGGTCCTGGCACAGAGTCAGTTATTATGGTCCCTTTAAGACAAATTCTCTAAATATTTGTTCTTGTTCTTCATGCCCTTCGTCTGGGACAATTAAGTTATAGTAAGTCCACCAAATCATGTGCAGTTGCTTTCCCTAAATGGCCATTTTGAACATATTATTATTATTATCACTCCCGGAAGCGTATTTGATGGAGAGATGACTCGGTCCACCTCAGTAGGACACTGCATTCATTGTCAGGGACAATGGGCGTTACATCAAGTGGAGTATTTTCCAATTTTCTTAGATTTGTCTAATGAGGAAGGGATGGATTAGAATACTTCCCTTTGAATTTTCTGAATCGGCACAGGGCAACAAGCAGACCCTTCCCACCACCTTCTTTCTAAATCTGCTAAAGCTACAGAACCAGGCCGGTGTCAGCCGGTTGCAAACAACTTATATGAGCAAGCAAATACAATTGCAGTATGTGGTGCGATTTCGCTTAATGACCTTTGTTTATGCTCAGAAAGGTGAATCTCAGTCGGTCAATGTTTTCCAACACGTATAAAGCACCATACACGGTGTTGGTAAGGAATATAGATTTTTCTAGGGGCATGTCAAAAGCTAAAACAGCAGAAGAAAAACATTTTTTTAACAACTGACTCCACTTATCAAGCAGGAGACCCTGCAAAAAACAAAGGTCTCTGGCACCTGAAAATCTTAATGTGTTTACGGCGTTGATAAAAATCACTTCAGGTGTTGCCCCGGCAACAGCTTTGAAAGCAATAGAGTTCCGATGTGGGGAAGATCCATCAAAAATAAATCAAACCTTGTTTCCGGGGTGCCAAAGGAAGAGTGTGTAATGGAAAGTTATTAAGACCAAAGCCGGGTGCCAGCGTTGGCCCAGCACTGGGCCCTCCTGCCTGAGAATTCCCCCATCAATCAGTGCCCGCTCAGCTCTGGGCTTGCTATTACCAGGAGACCCACAGGCTGTAGATGACAAAATTTAAGTGCTTTAAGGCTGTGGGAGCCGTTACTAGCATATCATTTTGCCATCACAATACAAAGAGAGATGGAAGGAATCACTTCAAAATTTTCTCACAATTTGTAAAACTATATCTCTACTACATTTGTAAAACTAAATCTAATAATTTCTGGCATATATATATAAAGACAGTACATAATGTACCCAGAATCTTGTCCCCGAAGAAATGCATTCTTCATATCAGCTTGTATATCAAGTTCCAAGGCCCACGGGAAAAAAAATTCACAAAATTAGCAAAAGGTTAATATTCATTATCTCAATTTTCACTTTCCATATTCCTTCCATGCGACCTCCCCACAACAAAAACAGTTCTGAAAACCTATGTTGTGTATCCTTTAAATTGAAATAAGTTCTATTTAAGAGAGTTTTCCTCATAAAAGTGAGTTATATTCTATTTTTATTTATAACGTCATTTTAAAATGCATGACATGAAACTCTGAATACTTTGTATAGTGATATTTAAAGACCAGAATGAGAAAAACACAAAATTAAATTGTAGCTGAAATTGGCTGGAATGAGACATCCCTCAATCCTGTTATTTACTGCCCATGCTATGTAGCTGACTGCAAATTATACTACACTGAGTTCCATGCACCAAAATCCATGTTTACATCTATGTATGTCACCTTCATTTTTCACCTTCCATTGACTCTTTGAATCTCTACAACCAGGATTTCCTTCACATTACATGGTGCCTGCCACCAAGCAGCTCTAACTAATGTCTGTGCATCTCTCTCCCTCCTCATAGTCACACGATAACTGGAGCAGTTAATCTCAGTTCCAATATGATAGGCGGTGCAGACAATCATTTCCTATTACTTGCCATCTAGCCACCCACATTGTACATGACACCTTCACACATATTACACAATTACCACTAACTTAGATGCATACCTATGGAAAGGAAATCTTGCTATGCCCGGTAATAAACAAGAGTGGCATCTGCTCCTAGACCTCAGGTTTGGAATAACTGATTTTTATGTAATTATTTTAAATTACTGGAGTGGAACCATTCATAAAAACTATTTCTTTGAGCATGCAGCCTTCTGGTTGTGTCATACTCAGAGGTCTGAGTTGAGCATCATTTGTTCATCATCCAACTCAAGGTTGCTTTCCAGCACCGTCCACTTCAACCACCCCCACAATAGAGTAGGCATAGTCATTGATTCTCGTCCTAGAGTAACAGGCAAAAAACAAAACAAAAAAAAAAAAAAAAAAAGGGAAAAACGTGGAAAAGCCTCTTCATTACTGATCCTAATTTACTTGAACACAAGGGGAGAAAATGAGTAATCAACACATCTTAAATATAGATTCTATTCTTTTTTTTTTTTTTTTTTTTTTTTCGAGACAGGGTTTCTCTGTGTACCTTTGTAGACCAAGCTGACTTTGAACTCACAGAGATCTGCCTGCCTCTACCTTCCAGTTGCTGGAATTAAAGGAGTACACCACCACCTGGCAGTTTTATTTTTTTTATTTTTTTCAGATTCTATTCTTTGAATCCCATGCTAATGTATTTTGTCTACATGCTCAGAGTCAGGTATGCCAGCATTATGTAGGCTCTGGATACTTCTTGTGGCCTACATACACCTATTATAGGCTTTAACTTTTAGTAGCTTAACTTTGCATACAAATACATTCATTGTAATATTCAGCAAACATGCAATATTATCTTTGTATGAAAAATATCATATATATATGTATATATATATAGTGTTGGTGAGTATATATAACATACACATTACATTTCATGTGTATTTTGCTTTTCATTCTGTATTAGTTAAAGACCAGAGATCCAGACAATAGATAAACATGATACTTATGCTCTGTGTCTTTCTTAGATACTCTCTGTTACTAATGGAGGCCCAACACTACGTTGACAAAACAGTAAATTGATTGTCACCTAGGACTTGCACCTCTCACACACACCCTCCTTGTCATTACCTAACTCCATTGTCTGTTTAATTGTTCTCTGAAGGTCTCATTATCACCTGATTTAGTTTTCTAGGGTTTCTTAGGAGAGGTGTGACATCCCCATCCAGGAAGCTGGGATTCCATGCCTCCACTGAAAACTCTAGGGGAGATCCTAGAATTTCATCAAGACTCAGGTGGTTTCAGGAAATCCTTCTGCGTTTTGCTGGCTGACTTCCTCCAGAGGCAGCACTGGTTGAGGGAGGGGATGAGTCTGAAGGTCTTCATTAAGCCAGGCTGAGATGCAGCTCACCATCTTACTCACTGTGTTCTATTGACACCAACTGTCAGATGGGAAAGTACGATGGTGGGGACCCTTAATAGCCACTCTGGAGGTTGGCTTCCAAAATTTGCCTGTATATTAAGGAGAAATACTTACTGATGGAGTAATGTTTTCAAGGGTGTTTATCATTCCTTCTCACTCTTCTATGAAACTAAAGGATAGTCATCAGGAAAGTGAGGAATCTCCTCTGATGTTTCCAAACTCCCTCCTTTGGAACTTTGAGAAGCAGTATCTCATTTTCAGATGCTGCCCATTTAAAAAGAACCCCTCTGGACCTGTTTAAAATGCATGAAAAGTTCCTGTGAATTAGCCAACAAATTCTTATTTAGAGGCAAGCCAGACAGTTTGACTTCCCACATCAAAATACATCAGTGTTTACACACATGATTCATTATTACATCAGGGATATCTGATTGTGTGCATAGCTATTTGAATTTTTAATAGACTATCCCATGTTTGAGTCTGTTTTCCATCATCAAACACTCTAAATCCTATATCCTTTAAAAATGTTATTATTAAGTCAGCAAGATCTCGCTCAGTCTGTTTATATTCTATGTACACACGGCTTTACCACTGCTATGTCCACTGGCATCTAAATATGTTTCATATTTAAATAAATAAATAAGACCAGTACAAACTTTGTTTTCCTATTTGCATAAAGTTATAAAACATAAATTACTTCACAGCTATTATACATATCACCGATCATTGTCCTTTGTAACATGATCTTTTTTCTGGTGCCAAAGATTACAGTCAATTTTCCATTCTCTTATTTCTTTATGCTTTTATTAAGGCATTTTCATGGGTCTCCTTTGACCAATAATTCAATTATGTGTAACCAAATCTTGGTACTGGAAGCTTTGGTGACACAAGATATCCAATTATGGCTCTATCATTCAGTAGTTTCACTTAGATCTCCTTCATATATAAATATATTTTAGGAAGTTTTTACTGTATTGGGTTTCCATACCTAATGGAAACCCTTAATATTAAATGGCCCTTAATTTTAGCTGTCTCTCCAATTTTCCCTTCCTAATTTTCCTCCCTGATTGGTCTTCCCATTTCCACCCACCCTACCCATCCATAATTATCTAATCTCTTGTCTTTCTTAGGCAGGTCTATCTCCCTCCAAGCACCAGTCTCTTACCCTATACCTCACCTCTGTGGTTCCACTTCTGTGTCTTAGTTAACATTAACATAACAGCTAATATTCATGTATATATGAATACATACCATATTTGTCTTCCTGGGTCTGAGCTGTTCCACCCAGGATTTTTTTCTTCTACCTCCATCCATTTACTTGTTAATTTCATTTTTTAACACCTGAGTAGTTAAATATGAATTCTTCATATTTATTTTATCAAGGCCAACAGAGATCAAATGCTCAGACACTATCACAACAAGAGAACGCTAACAGGGTGTTTCTTTCAGATCAAAATGTTGAAGACTGTGAAATGAAGTAAGTCATTGACATTGGGTGCATTTGACCAAATAGTCCGTATTAAATAGTGTCATACTGTCACTGGGTGTTCCTTATGACACCAGGTCGAATAGAGTTTCACCATTCAGGAGACATCATTGCATATAGTTTTGAGAACCATGATGCTGTAGAGTAGACGTACCAGAAATAGTAGGGCAGCTCATGGGAGTTAACTGCTACATTTTCAGAAACAGAGAGAATTCTATTTGTGGTTTGTAATCTTTATGCTACAAAAACTGAATAAAACTACGAATCAATAATTTACAAAACCCCTTTCAAGGAACTGGTTGTTAAATACTTACCAGCACGCTGCCACAGCCAAGTTTCTTGTCTTAAATTTAGGAGAATTTTAGTTAGAGCCATTCTAGTGTCTCACACACAGAACAATGCCAATTAAAATCTTGCAAAGACTGATCCTACCCAGACAAAAGGACACAAGTTTGTCTATGTATTGAAACAAAGCAGCTCAACACCACTCGGGTTACAAATTTAGGGTACAGTGTACTCTAGAAAACCAATCTGAGTTTTCAAGAAATAGAATTCTCAATCCAAGTGTCCCTTCTGTCTTTCTTGAGCCTAATATATACCCATTCACTTCATATTCATGAGCATAAAAATACAAAACACTAGAAAAACATAAGAGGCGAATATCTATGTAAATCAAATTTTATTACTTTTCCTTTAGTTTGGAGATTATTATTACTGCTACTATTGTGGCTCAAATGTTAGGGAACAAGGAAGTGGTGCCATAAAACATGGAGTTTTACTATTTTCTTACTATAAGAGCAAGTTACAGGGCCCCTGACAGAACCCGTACAGTTTGTGTCAGGCAGTTATAAAACATATGTTTATGATATATATATATTTATTCAAGATTACATTTATTTTTGTTGTGCAATGGAAATCACCATTTTCTTTCTATACTTTGAAAATAAATCAGAAAAAAAGGGGGAAGTGTTAGCCTAAAAAATATGCTAGTATGACTTTAGGACGTTGATTATTAATACACACGAGCTGGAAATTTCCCGCTCATGGTTCCCAGAGTGAAAACAGCTTTGGCAGGCTGCGTATAGTATGTATAAAAAGACACACTTGTGGGGCATCTACAGTGCCAAGTGCTCCATCTGTGTGCAGGGGCTGAGCTACAACTGACTGAGGGAGATGTAACTTTCTAATGTACTGACTGAGGGAGATGTAACTTTCTAATGTACTGACTGCAACATCTCCCAGAATTTTGCTACGCCAAGGACCTTTGTTCTTATAATCATTTAAATATTGGAAATGCCAGGAATATATACACTTAGTTGTTTTTTTTTTTTTTAGAAAGAACTTCTGTGCAGTCATAACTGACCTGTAACTTGCTCTATCACCAAGGGTGGTGTAGACTCAGAAGTTCACTTGCCTCTGCCTTCTTAATGCTGAGATTTAAGGGTCGTACCACCATCACCTGACGATACAGGAATATGGAGTCCAACATTTTCTAGTTACATATCTAACTCCAAAGCACAAAATTGAAGGACATTGATGACCATAGAGAAGACGCAGTCAGGGAATTAATTTAGCAAACACCTAATGCACCCACCAACATGAGAACATTCAGAACTTAATGTTAGATAGAGTTTAGCTTTATCTGGTACAAGTTAAACCCAGAGCCCCAAGCACACTAGACAATTCATTGTTCTATCACTGAGTAACTCCTCTCCCCTCATCACTTAACTATTGCATCTGTCTTCTTCTGGTTGTCTGATTTGAGACAGTCTTAGTAAATTGCCCAGGATGACCTTGAACCCGATTGGTCTAACACTTTTCCTGCCTCAACTTCATAAGTAGCTGGGACTACAGGCCTGCACCACTAGGTATTTTGAAAGAGAAGGGTGGATTTCCATTTAGAATTTAATTAACTCTCCTAAAGTTTTTGTTGTAATTAATGATAGACTCTCAATGCATTATGCCCTTTGCAAATGTATCACACACTATCATGTAAAATATTACAGAAATAATGTAAGGAATTCATTGCTACACCCTTGCTTTCCTACACATAATGTTGTGCCCCTGGAAGACTCATCATATAAATGTGTTACAGTTAGGTATTTCTTCAACAATGGTTTTTAAATCCACTTAAGTATTGTTTATAACTACCTTTGCAACCTGAGTTCCTAGTTCATCATCAAGTAAGCATTTTAAGACATTCACAAGAGGGTTGGTAGAATTTAAGACTATGTAACTTTAAATTTTTTAATTCAGTGAGAATTTTGAAATCAATAATGGATTTTAAGTTCGGTGGACACTGAGATAGAGTTATTTTCTCTCTGCAATTTGCTAATGGGATGGACTGACTGTTGTTAAAATGTTTTGATTCTGTAATTGTAATTAGTAACTTTTTGTCATTTTCATTGTAAAATAAATGCTTGAGATCAATTTTTGCTGTCCTCATCCTTTTGGATGTGCAGTCTCTCACTAGTAAACTGTCAGCTCATCGGGGGCTACAGGTTTAGAGAAAATTGTCTAACCCTGTGACAGCAGCTACCAAATACAGTTCCCTCTGTGGTTAGGGATGAGGTGTATTGAAATCTTGTCTACATTGGGGTTGTATCAGGTTTGGGCTTACACAGTTCTGTGCGTGCTGTGACAATTGCTGTGCACATTGCATGTACGGCTTCTCTGGTAGGTCTAGAAAATGTTTTATTCCAGGCTATCTACCACCAGTAGCTCTTACCCTCTGACTGTTAGTTCTTCCCACCTTGGGAGTTGGGGTGTAACATATATGTTCCCTTTAGGGGTGCAACATATATGTTCCCCATGGGGCTGAGCATCCTGTATTCTTTCAGTCTCTGAACACTGGCCAGTTGTGGGCCTCCAAGGAAATCACAATCTATCGGAAACAGAAGCTTCTAAGATAAAGGTTGAAAAACCATTAACCTATGGTTATAAAATTAAGTCATAGGAATCAGTTTAGTACTGTTCCATTAGGAGAATGATAACAGTCAATTCTCCCCCAAAGCCACAGGTTTGGTTTTTGCTTGATAATGGTGCCAGCTATGGGTTTCCTTGTGTGAGGTTAGACTTGCTTCCAGTCAGAAAGGGATTGGCTACTTTCATGATGCCCGGGCATTTAGAAAATGCAATTTTTAATGTTGGGTTTTATTAGTTGAAACTATCTGTGAAATTAATTTTGTATGCTGGGCCCTGTTCTGTCATTACTAACTGAAACCTCAATAAAATTAATTCAAATCAGGACACAAACAGAAAATTCAAGTCAGACAACTGAGTAAGACATGGTTAATATAATATTATTTTCATATGTAACACAGAAAATATATAAAAAAAAGTCACATCCTCCTGCTCAGGGTTAGAACAAGATCTCATGTGAAGCAATGATCAGAGATAGCTTTGCACCCACCATATCTGACTGCCTGACTTAATGTGTATCACATTATATAGCATTGAGCTAAACCTGGTAAGTCAATGGAGTTAGGGAGGAAAAAGCTAATGATCTCAGTTAGTCTCTAAGAATTTCCATTCATTAGTTTAGCAAAGCTTTCTGTAAAAATGATGCAGTTCAATGAAGGAAAGCTAAATGTCTGCTAAGAATGCTGTACAACTGAGCTAATTCTTTGAAACTCCAAATAAACATCCGTAGTTGATGAGTCACTCATTAGTCAAACACATTGTGAAATGATTTCAGTCATTTCTCAAAGATATTAAATGCTAAAAAAAAAAAATGATCAGGAAATCACTCTGTTGTGTAGATTTTCAAGTTATGAGGACATCAGCAGATCCTGGGAAGGATCTTTCGACATCTGCAATTTTAAATTTAGGCTACTTAAACAGTAGGAATACTTTTTCTAAATATACCCTATCCCTAAAACTCTTATGAATACAGTAAGGAATTATTTTGTTCTTGTTTCTTTTGTGTGTGTGTGTGTGTGTGTGTGTGTGTGTGTGTGATGTGAATGAAGTGTATGTGTGTTATGAGTAGGTTTTTCCTGCCGCCAGTCTGGTCCCGCCGCCACGCCAGCCCCCAATAACACACAGAGACCCTGTATTTGATACAATGCTGTTGACCAGTTACCATCATTTCTTATTAGCTAGCTCTGTCTTAATTATTAACCCATTTCTACTAATCTAAGTATTCCCATGTGGCTCATCTTCCTGGCCAGAGCAGCTGGCGTTCTGCCCTCTCCAGGCTCCCCATGTTGACTCCTCCTAACTACTTCCTCTTTCCTCATAGTCTCCTAGCCCTGCCTATCTTGCTCTCCTATTGGCCAACAATGCTTTATTCATTGACCAGTATGAGAAACATATTTACAGAATAAGATCTCCCATCATACGTGTAATGTGTATGTGATTGTGTGTGTGATATATGTGTATGTATGTGTGATGTGTGTGTGTGTGTGATATGTGTAGATGCGTGTGGATGTATGCATATGTGTAGATGTGTGTATTCATGTGTGGTGTGTATGTATGTGTGGGTGACATGTGATGTTTATGTATATACCAGTGCACACATGCTAGCAAGTGCACCCACACAAACATCAATCCTCATGGCTAACCTACTATCAATAGTAGCATAACATTTTAAATATTTTCAGCTATGTTTTCCTATTAAATAAGCATTGAAGAACAAGTATACTTGTTTATTTCAGGAGAAAGGGAGTTGTCCTGTAGATTAATTCCAAATTGCCACTCACAGGGTGTGTTATCATTGTCTTACTTGTAAAATTATATGTGTGAAAGGCAGAGAGCTTCCAGGTCTTGCAGATACAGAGGGCGGCCAGAAGGCTCTGCTGGCTGCCCGCTGTGGTATCATTTCTCCTAGCAAGGAACTCCATCCTCCACTCTGCTCACATTTGAAGAGTAGAAACACCACGTCGCTGAAGAGCACACTTGGAAGTGTCCGTGCTCTGTTTGCTCATTGCCTGATACTGGATTTGCTGAGAAGTTCACTGCGTGGCACCTGGAGATCCTGGCGCCGATCTGCACTGAACTAAGGGAAATTGCAGGTCGTCCCCAACAGCATCTCATCTTTGCATCCTTTCTTCCAGGTCCTGAGTTTGCATTCCTCCCCCACATACGTTATTTTTTCCAATCATTCCTCCATTTTCCCTGATTTTATCTTGCCAGTTCTCTTTCAGGATGTTTTCCTGGGTCCATCTGTGTTTTTAGATTGAGGTATTATTTTCTATAACTGCAGCTTCTAGCAAATTTTCTAGAATTCTGGCCCATTAATATCCCTGAAGAGTTCTGGGATGAGAAGGGGGTTTTCCTATTACAGTGGCCCCCTTTCCTTCCCACAGCAAAGTTGTGTTTTAGATTTAGCCCTTGTCTGTATACATTCATTTTATGAATGTCACAGATACAAACTTTCCTCTCCTTTTATTCCCCAGTGTGATGTTTAATATGAAACGTGTGTCCCTCCTTAAGTTTTACGTACTCACAGAATGTGTAACTCAGCCAGCCGTGTGAGGTGAAACAAATAAGTAACTTGTAATTCCTTTAACTACCAAATCTCTATATAAACACTGTGGTTTTTGTATCCACCTGATATTTTTTTTCCAAAAGCCAAGACTCTCCAATTAATGTTGCTCAAAGGAAAAGTAGCACTGTTTTTCTTTGTTTGTTTTTTTATTACCAGTCACCAGAATGAAACAGGGCAGATGCATTCACAGAGATAGATCATGAGCTTCAGTTAGAAGCAGGCATGTTCACTCTTTGTAAAGGCAAAAACCTCTTATAGGTTCCTTTTCTTCATAAGCACTCCACACATCTGGCTCTCCACTGCAGCGGAGTGAAAACATTTCTGTTGATGAATACATGTATCTGATGCACATCTCAACCAAAGGAAGATTTTCACATTACTCCATAACACTCCCTCTTTTCTGCTTCATTCAGTATATAGGCAGAATAATTCCCCCAAATGACTTTGGCTGCTCTCGACAAATGCTGAGTGTTAAATATATATATATATTCTGTGATGAATGCAGTGCTTAGAAAGTGACCTTGCCATTCCAGTGTGGTTAGCTCTTGAGGAGTAGACGCTCTGCATCCTTGCCTGATGACTTTCACCCAAACTCAGTTTTCTATAGAGTACACTTCACTTACCAAACAGGAAATGTGTCTGAGCACAAGCCTGGCCGATTTCAGACTCTCCATGAAGGAGGACAATGAGTTGATTATGAGCTCTTGGCAAGCGCTTTGATGGTAGGCAATCTGTTTGTACACCTCAAAAATAAAAATAAAATAAAAAATGGAGTATTATCTTATGAAGTTGTAGGGAGATGTACAGATGCATGCTCTATTTAAGGAACCGAGGACATATGGAAGGCAGGCAGAGCAGGGACCCAGCCCCGGTCTTTGTGGGGACGATTCACAGAATGCTTACCTAGCCCTTTATCTTACTAACTTTATTTTCACCTCGGTTGTGGTTGTGGGATACTGTTTTAACTACGCATATATGTGTTACGTTTGTTTAATTATGTGAAGATGTGCTACTGTCTCACCCTGCCTGCCGAAGGCACCTGATTGGCGCAGTAAAAAGATGAACAGCCAATAGCTGGTACAGGCAGGGCTGTTGTGCGGAGAGAATAAATAGGAGGAGAAATATAGGCTCGGGAGTGAGTGAGGAGAGAGAACAGAGGAAAAGAAAGGGCGACACCTGAGGCCAAGAGCCAGGTCGCTTCCAGCCAGACACGGAGGAAACGGGAAGTTGAGATTTATTGAATGAAAGAACATTTAAAACCCCTGAGACAAAACATAGAGAGAGAGCAATTAAAACAAGATCTTAGATGAGGCCAAGCGTTCGTAACTAATAAGAAGTCTCTGTGTCATGATTTGGGAGCTGGTTGATGGCCCTCAAAAGCCTGCTACACACCTCTATTATTTATATTTCTGTCTGCAGACCCTCCCTGTGACATTGTATGTGAGTATTGTCAAACATTACTTAAAACAGTGGGGCCAAACATATCTAATGCAACCTACAGCAGAACCAAGAGCTACTATTTAAGGTTTTGCTGTTCAAGATTTTACTTGAACACTGGGAACACTGGGAGGCAAAATCTTGCTGTGGAATTCAGATATTTACTAGGGTTTGTTCAATACATTTTTTTCTGCTATCAGGTAATTTAAAAAGCATAAAAGACTCAGGCCAGTATGACCAAGGCCAGATTTCCCCATAGGTCCATTCCTCATTCTCTACACATTCCTTAAACCTAGCTGAATAATCTATCTTATTATTTGCATGTCGTATCTCCTCCTGTTGGTTTTAGGAAACAGCTTACTTATCGTCTTAAGCTATAACTCAGGATTGTCTTTGTAAAACGTTTTCAGCCACTCCACATCACCCTCTTTAGTGTCTGAACAGCATCAACTTGTTGATTGTTCTCTGTGGAATTTGCCCAAGGTGACAGAATGGTCATCTTCCAAAATGGAATGTCACCTCCTTGGAGGGAGCACTTGGTATCCTTGTAGTAAATAAAGTATATCCTTGCAGCCAATGGCTAAGATATCCCATAAATGCAGGTTGAGCAAAGGAAGTGATGACTTCCAGACACAGCCCCTTCCTAGGGGTGTTTGGCCACAGGAAAAAAAAAAAACCCTGTATTCAGTAGAAAATAAATGTTGCTCACTTTGGGCTATCTAAGCAACTCGAAGTGACACAGTTTAATTCATGCCTTATTTCCAATACCTCCCAGCTGCTAGACTCCCAGAAAATGTTTACTCATGTGATAATGATTCTAATTAATACTAACTCTATTACACACAAACATATATGTATGTATGTATGTATGTATGAATAAACCTATCAGAAAAAGATCTCTACCTTAATATTATCTAAATGTCTCTTCCTATTAACAGAAAATTCAAAGTTCTACATTCATTAAGATTTACCAAAAAAACTATGCAAACCTTTGTATTAACATATCTTGATTTATAAAAAGACACCTCATTTTCCCATGTCTTTCATAGGCTTTTTAATTTTTAAGATAATTTTCATTATTATTATTTAATTAAAAATTGTTAATATTTTTAAAAATGAAATTAATTGAATATAAATCTTAAATCACACATGGTAATCATACATATTAGGGATATAATGTGATGGTTTTATACATATGTACAATGCAGATTTATCAACTCAGCTCATTAAATTTCCATTCCCAAAAACATTTACTATTTCATTGTATTCTGTACTATATCTTCTTAGAATGATTTGTAGAGTGGTTTAGAAGTTACTTCATCTAGTGGATACTAGCAGTAGATGCAGCTATCTCAGCAATTCCATTGCCATGGGGTAGTTCTTCCTGAGACTCTAAAGGCATTCAGGTCCTCCACAACTTGTATTATTCAAGAAGATGGAGAATGCACATAAGCCAAATGCATCACTCATAGAATGGTAGCAATAACCAAAAATTGACTTTCTCCAAAACCACAGAAATCTGCTGGATCTTAGGAGCTTCAAGATCAAGGTGACAGAAGATTTGATCTTTGATGCTGACATCTTCTCTTGAAAGCTACTGTCTTCTAACAGTCTCCTCACATACTGGGCAGGATGGCCAAGCTCTTTTTGGACACTTTTAGGGCAGTTCCTCATGAGAGATTTGCCCTCCTGACCTAATACCCCTCCTAAGGTACCACTTCTTAATATTGCTGGAGTGAATATCAACATTTGGCAGAACCTACACATGTAGATAATAATGCCTGAGACGTGAGGGGATCCATGCTTGCAGAAACCCAGAGCTACAGAGGTTTTTTGCACATGCTCTGCAGTTCACTTAGCTAAGGATCCCCAAAGCCCCCTCACCCCACTGAGTTTACCTACCTTAGTCATCTCTTTGCACGCCATGCTCACGTTAAAGAACATTCTCCAGGTGAGAGTGAAGACATAACCACAGAATTGTGCCAGCCACGTCTTCCTCATCCGGGTATCACGTTAGGACATTCCAGGAACTGTAAGCTCGAAACAAATGGTAAAAGGCAAGACACTGGGGTTTCTGTCTTTCACATTTAAATATTCATTTATATAGATGCATACAAAACATAACACACATAACAAGGATGCATATATATACATATAGCTGTCTATAGGCAGTGGTGTGTTTCTGTTTTGTATAATTCTAACAAATGTAAAAGTTTATATACACATACACACACACATACATACATACATACATACATACATACATACATACATATCTTTTCAATATTATTGAAACAGGTTCTAAGTTTGATCTTTCCTCCAGTGTTAAAAACTAGTGGAATGCCTACTACATAAAGGGCTATTAAATTCTTTTATTATTGTTGTTCAACATAACTACAGCAAGAATACAATGTGTTAACAGTACAGGTGTTTTTAGCAATGACTATATTTCAATTGATTTATTTACTTCTGTATGAGCACTTGTATAGGGGTCAAGGAAAAATTTATGGGCTTAATTTTCTTCCTCTACTATATGGACCTTGGAGATAAACCTCAAAGTATCAGATAGCAAGGACCCTTACCACTGAGGTATCTTGCTGACCTTTGTAAGATCAGCCTCTTTTCTAATTCAAGTCATAGCAGCCAGTAATCTTGAATTTGTCATGACATGAGCATAACTGATCTGGATTCAAATAACACAGACAAGCACATCTTTAATTTGAAAATAGATTTTCCAAGTTCACAGTTTTCCTAGAGATTTTGAAATACATTTGTATGGTCAGTGCAAAGAAATGATCATTGCCTAGTTTCACTTTGATACCATATAAAATAATCATTTAATAGTATATTTAATAGTATAATTAATGTTCCACCCTCTTCTCCCCAAGAAACTTCACAATCTAAAAGATGCAGATTCAAAGTAATGAGTTATTTATTAAAGCACTAATTTTTACTTTGTCATGGAAAATAATTTCTTCTCTCATACAATACACCCCTGCCAGTTTCTCCTCTCTATACTCCCCCATTGCCCCCCACTGCCCTCTCCCTTAAATCCACAGCCTGTAAATCCCCTCCTGAAAGGAGCAGGTCCCCATGAGATGCCATCCAAGCAGGACAAAATAAGATCCAGAGGACAAAGGTGGACAAGGCAATCCAATAGGAGGAAGAGAGAACCAAGAGCAGATGAAAGGGTGGGAAGCAATTCTTAACAATTTTGAAGTACACTATGAAATATTGTTAATTATTGTGGAAATTCCAGAACTCATTTTCTAACAAAAACAAAGGCAACTGCCCTATCTATATATTCCTGTCCCTCCCAACCCCCACAGCTTCCATTCCACGACATGCTTCTGTGAGTTTAATTTCCCTCTAGATAAATAATGCAAATAGAACTCCATTGCATGTTTTTGTTCACCAGCAGTCCTGGGCCTCTGGTAGTGGATCAGTGTTTATCCCTTTATAGGAATGGACTTTGGGAGCTCATTCCACATAGAGGGACACTCTATCAGCCTAGACACATGGGGGGGGGGCGCTAGGCCCTGCTCCTAATGATATGACAGACTTTGAAGACTCCCCATGGAGGGCCTCACCCTCCCTGGGGAGCAGAAATGGATGGGATGGGGGTTGGTGTGAGGGACAGGGGAGGAAAGGAGGGTTTGGGAACTGGGATTGACATGTAAAACAAGCTTGTTTCAAATTTAAATTAAAAACATTATCTAAGGGGGAGGAAAGACGTTTTGGGCTTGCTTGTTGTTTTTGTTTTATTTCTATCTTATTTTTATTTATTTATTTATTTATTTATTTATTTATCTATTTATTTTGATTGCTTTGGTTTTTGTTTATTTGTCTTGCATTCAGGATCACTTAAAATCTCATATGAACTTTGAGGTGAGTTTTCCCCTTACAGAATGTAGTTACTAAGGGTTACATGGAATTGGTAACTGACCTTGACATTGAAGAAGACTCAAAGAACTGGAAATATATCTCATGTCCTAGTGTATTTACAAGTAATTCTGAAGTTTCTCTCTTTTCTGAACTGGAAAAGGACCATGACTTAAATCGAATTACAAGGCTGGCATTGCCCTGACTTCAAACCAGGCAGATAGCACAAATAAAGAAGCTCACACACCAATCTCATAATCATATGCAGAATTTCTTTAAAATACTTGGAAAGTAAATTCAGCAGTTATATAATATGAAAACAGGACAGTACTTCGGAAGTGTGGGGAGAGTTCCACTTATGATAACTGACCAGTGCCATACAACACATTAGCAGAAAGAAGGAAAACCACATTCAAGCATTCCAGTGAGTGGGTCTGTCCTCAAAACTTAGAGGCTAAGAAGGTGACTCTGAATTAAGAACATTTGCTACACAAGCCTGTAAGAGTGGCGCCAGGTTCCTGAGTCTAGTAAATACGACAGATGCAATGGTTCGGGTTCTTGTAACCTCAGTGTGGGTGACTCCTGGGGCAGAAATAAATGGCAAGCTCTGTGATTAGTGAGAGACCCTGCCTTTAACAAATCGGTTCAGAGTGATAGGAAATTATACCTAAAGTCCTTCCCTGGCCTATTTACATATTCATGTGCATATTTATGCATAGCTAAATCAGCAAAAATGGGCATATATGACACACAGGTATCAAACACACACACATGCGCACTCATGATATTTCAATACATGCTTACATTATATATCATCCAAATTAAGTTGTATATATCTAGTTTAACAAAAATTTATCATCTTTTATACTAAAACCTTCATTTTTATCACTTCTACTCTTGAAATGTCTAGCGATTTGGTGAAACATCGTACCCTTCAAATCTAAACATGCTTTGGTTTTGTGAATTATTTTTAAATGATTTTAATAAAAATCTTCAATACCAGCATGATGTCTCCATGGACAAGACATAAACAACACAGGGAGAAAATTGAGAAAGCAACACAAGTTGTGATGTCATGAAAGACTATAAAAATTAGGAATCGTTTCTTCTAAGGCATTGAAAAGCATAACAGTGAAATTCACACACACACACACACACACACACACACACACACACACACAGATATCTGAAAGAAGTTGAAGATTAAAGTAACTTGGAAGACATTCTATGTCCAAATGCATTATTTCAAGGTAAGTCTTGAGTTTTGCTCCTTTCACAGTGGATGAGTACTATTGATCTCACTTCAAAATGTCATACCATGTAAGATTACATAAATTATTTAATGGCAAGAATCACATTATCTCTATCTCTGCTTTTGCATTTGTTTTATTACAGACCTATAGCAGATGCTGAGTTTGTGATTGCTCAAGCGATATTGATCCCAGAATTAAAAATAAAAACACTGCAGGGATTCTGAGGGTAGAATTTAGAAAAGCAGCAGAAATGCTTTTTCATTGTTTTAAACTTTCAGTTGGTTGGCTGAGTATAGGCCCCTGTAGTGAGAAATTTTAAAGCCATCCAGCAAAAGGGTTCTCACTGTAAGACTGTATACAATATGAAACATTGGAATTGTTTCAAACAATTCTTTTCAGGATACGAAACTATAAAGTATGGTTTTAGAAAACATGGCAAGAGAAACGCACCCCTGGTGAGTAAGAAGCATGGGACTTTCTCCAGGCCTCAGGCTCAGCCCTTACTCCAGGACCTCATGGTTCCCAGGCCTCCCTGAAACTGTTTCCTCAGTAACAGCACTCAGATGTATTTTCTTATGTGTAGGAACCTAAGGCTAATTTCTGAAACCTCTTTTTGGTACTGTCTAGCTACAATCAGTCAACATAGTATTATCAAGTCGGTTTTAAAACTTTCAATTTTTTTAATTTCATACTCATGATAAATTATTTGCTGCAAATATGCAGCTTGAGAACGCTGGGACTTTTCTCGTTTGTCTGTTCCTTTCTCGAAGCAAATGTCTTTTACTGCTAAAAGGACATGCGTGGAAGGGGCTTCAAGAAACTTAAAGAAAAACCTAAATCTCTGTTATATTTGCCTAAACATTATCTTGCTTTTAAATTGAAATTTCAATTTTATCAAGGAAATTTTGAGCAATCTGGAGGTCATATTAGGCGACATGACTAGGTTATATGACACAGAAATATTATTTTATGTGGCTTTAGTGAACTACATCCATACTTAAACTTAATTTTCCAAATAAATAACTTATTGTTATACCTGAAGAACTTTTTGTAGTCCCAGCCTTTAACCTCTTGTTCTGTCTTGATATTATCCTCCTTTTCCCACTTAGAATTTAACAAAATGCTTATAGTAGTAGAGGCCCGAGTGAAATTGTTGCATATTTTCCCTGGTAAGATATGAACCAACCCCGTTTACTCCAGGTAGACACAAGTTAAAACCCTTGTGCAATTGCAGAATGACTGTTCTTTAAAGATGGCGGGGGCCGGGTCCCCTCCCTATACTGTTTTATGAATTGAACTAATTGGGGAATTTGTTAGCTGTAACCTAGAGTAATTAGGCAATCAAAAAGGCCATTACAGCATCACAAAGAAACATTGGTATCATTATGTTATGAATCTTAAATTAAGAAGCTTGTCCAGACATGTATTTTAAGCTCATTTTTCTAATTATGGCCATCCATTTAGGGAAACCTAAAATTTAGACTGGGTCTATAGAGAAATTGTAGATGTTCTTAGATAAAGACTTCGTAGCCCTGGTATCACGGGGAAGACTCCCCTTGTGTTCTTTGGTAAGTTTTGTATAAAGCACAGAAGAAATGCAGCTGCAGCCATTCAGAAACAGCAAGCATTTTACCCATCTCGAACGATGGTTCTCTCACCAAAGCCTGCTTCAAAGAAGACAGTGTCTGACTACCTAAACAACCCAATTCTTCATGCTTAAGGGGACCCCCTTTACACGTGGGGCAATATTTTTTATAATAGTTTTGGAAATGACTAGAACTACATTCTTTAGATTTGAGATGCATTCATAATTGGAGATTGGTGCGCCTGTTGGTCTGATAATAAAATACCAATCTTGTGATAACTTGTAAGCAACAGATAGTTAAGGGTAGAGAGTTCTTCGCGTAGCATATGAAGGCCCTAGGTCTCAGCACCAGAACTTAGAAGATATTTCAGTGTCTGGAGATGGAGTTTAAGGTTCAAAGTCTTGCCTTGCATGTGTGAGGCCTTAGGCTTAACACCAGGTGCTCCCTCCCAATGTGTCCTCATCAGTAAGGAAGGAATAACTTATCCTTTTATGAAGCATGCCTCCCAGTCATGCGGGAACAAATCACCACTTAAGGCTGGAAGCACTCAAACCTTGCAAAGTAGCATCTTCAGACAGCCTGTCACCTGAGACCTGCTGTGTACATACAGTACAGTAAAAACCAATGGGCAGAGAATTCCAAACTCTCCCTGAGCTTCAGTGTGGCCCCATCCTTCTGCACCTGTCTGTCTGCAGTTGGCTCAGTATCCCTCTCTCATCCCTACGCTTACAGCTTCATCGCAAACCTATGAGCCAAAGATTCTCTTCAGCATCTCATTTGGGCCATTGCTTTGTCAATTCAGACTACATATGCTTTTTATGAGCCACGTCAAACACATCCTGAAACTCCCAGCAGCCTCCTTTAATTCTTATTCATTCCGTATACTCCATAGACAGGCAGGCAGGCAGACAGAGTGATTCCGGGATGGAGTGAGACAAACAGAAGATCTCTTCCCTGGTGCATTTACTTTGAGGGGAATGTATAGTTATAACGCAAAGCTTATTATTATACACAAAATAATAAGGAATGTGCGCCAAGTTGTCGCTTTATGCTACTCAGAGATATCATATTGCGATTGTACAGGTCTTTCTACTTTCTACATTAATGCGGCCAAGCCTGTTAGAAAACACAAACTCACTGTCAGGGTCCCCTCAAACAGACCAAGCTGCATAACTGTCATCCACATGCCGAAGGCCTAGTAAGGTTCCAGGCAGGTTCCCCAGCTGTTGGTCTAGAGTCTTTGAGCTCCCATGAACTCAGGTCGGCTGTCTCTGTGGGTTTCCCCATCATAATTTGACCACCTTTGCTCATATATTTCCTTCGTCCCTGTCTTGGACTGGACTCCTGGAGCTCAGCCTGATGTTTGGATGTGGATCTCTGCATCTGCTTTCATTATGCATCAACCTAACGGTCCAGGCTTTGTTGACCCCCTAGGGAGACCTTACCTTTTCTGAGGAGTGGATGGGGGAGTGGGCTGGGGCTTGGAGGAAGGAGGGGGGAACTGTGGTTGGTATGTAAAATGAATTTTAAAAAACTAAATAAAAAGAAAGCACAAACCCACCCCATCCCCCAAAATGGACTGAGTGGTGAGTTTTGATTACAACACAGTAAAAGGAAGACACTCACCCTGGGTCTCGGCTGGGTGTTTCAAGTCTCCATTGAGCCAGTTGTATCTAACCTTCCCCCAAACAATCCGAATTACAGCTACCCAAGTGGACTCTTTCTGGCCTGCTGTGATTTAGGAACTCTACATCTGTGGAGATATGTTACATTGCATCAGATAATTGGAATGTCTCATTTGCCTGGAAATAATGTAATTTATGGCTTATTTATTATAACCCAGTATCTTCTTCAGCCCGTGCTGCTATAACAAATTACTGTAGACTGGATGCCTTAAAAACTACTAGAGCTTATTTATCATAATTCTGAAGGCTAAAAATCCACGATTAGGATGCTGGCATTGTAGGATATAATGAAACCCTTTCTTGGGTTACAGACTGCAGACTCATAGATGTGCTTTTTACGAAGGAAAATGAGCTCTTGCAGATGCTTTTTACAGCACTATACTGCTCTCAAGGGTTTTACATGCCTGACCTCATTACTTATTAAAGACCCAGTTATCACTTACATCACAGGTGGGTTATTCTTTTAATATATGAACTCTGGCACAAGTACATATTCAGTCAATGAAGCAAAAAATGTGCTTTCTTGTATTATTTTCCCAGGTGAGAAGACTTGGTGGTAAGACCTGTTGATCTCTTCCAGAATAGCACAATGGAATAAGACAAGATATTAAATCCAATCTCCTCTCAGACTTGCAGAATTGCAGTGTGTGCTCATTAGAAGGCAAGGTATACTAAATCGGCATTATAAACCTATGGCAGTAAGGTTAAGTATTATGCTCTGTCTTAGAAAATAGCTCTTCACTTGATAGCACAGATATATTTTACCAGTCATCAGAAGTTTTTAGGAACAATTGTGGATTCATTCATGAGATAAGAAAAAATTAATAATATTTGAAAATTTATATAAAATTAATATTTAAATATTGGTAAAACATATTGAACGGTATTACCATTTTCTCATGAATGAGATAATTATAATTATGCCCTACATTTGATGGTATATATCTGTCTCAATACTACTCGATGTTAGAATATGAAGAACGCATGAACAGAGCTTACTGCGTGAAAATTACTTCCAGTGGTTCCCAAATTAAAAAAAAAAAAAAAAAAAAAGAGTTTCATCTTACCACCAAATCAGCCCTTGTTGAATCCTAGATATAAAACTATTAGAGTTTCTCAGAATAGCAGAAATCAAAGTCACCCGCAGGTCTACAGAACATCATCGGTTTTGTGCCTTCTTAAAGGGACACACCCTATCAAATAGGTCTGTGGAGTAATAGTTGCGGCTATCTGTCCCCATAAGTTTATTACTAGATTAAATAGAATTCAAGCTTTAAGACATTTAAACCATAAGTTAGACAGTATATACATATATATTAATAATTTCAGAAATATATATTGGAAATATCTTTTCTATTTAGTGTACATGGCACAGCCTATACAGCTGAGCATATATCTGCATTGGTGTGTAATGGTTGATTTTCACCAAATTGATTTGGAGTCAACCACTAGACACACACCTCTAGATATATCTGTAAAAGAATTTTAGAAAGTGTTAAGAAAAGGATATGAGAATCTGGCTTGAGTGTGGCAAGAATTATATGTGACCTGGGTCCCAAGCTGATTACTAGAAACAAAGGAAAAAGAAAGCTGAATATGAGCAATCCTCATATTCTGCTTCCCATCTGTAGACACACTGGGGCTCACAATCTCCTGCTTCTACCGCCACTGTTCAGTCAGTAAACCAATATAAACCGTCCCTTCATGAAGGTGTCTTTTTCTTATGAGGTGCTTTATGACATTTGAAAAAAAGTAATAAAAACATGATCACAATCATTAATACAAGTCTGATCATTAATTTATCACAGTATGATCCCTAAGAGTGCTCCCCATCTCTTTCCTGTGTTTATTGATCCAAATACATTAAAACGATTTACTCCCTGCTTTAATAAATATTCTAGTCTCGCTTTACATCTTTCTTGCTTCAAACATTAAACCAACCTTTGCTTCAGAGAGAAAGCCATGTTTCCTGTGGGTGAAATGTTAATTTGATCACAAGAATAATATGTCAGGGTTATGCTGTGAAGGTGACTTTCTTGTTAGGTCACTGACTCTCCAAAGACACAATGAGTCCCTTTTATTTTCAAAACAGCATATATTGATATTTCTGGGCTTGGTTTAAAAATGTCAGGATTTCTTTATTTCCTGCATATTGTGACTTCCTTTTTGTGAAGTCTGTCTTCAGAGACCATCTCCATACAGCTCCATTTTCAGCTACATGAAGATGTTTGTGTTAAATAGTGGAGTCAGGTCTACCAGTAGTCTGCTTACAGATAATTAGAAAATACAAAGAACTCAGCATCCAAACTTGTAGGCAAATTATGCTGTAATGATTTGATAATAATTAAGTAATAGTGTAAGCAATATATATATACATATACAGATATATATATATATAGACAAAAATATTTTTAATTAATGTCATATTTAGGAATTTCTGCTCCCAAAAGGCAGTGTAATTTTGATTTTTGGTATTCATGTATTATTATAGATGCCTGTGTTCTAGTTTGTCATGGAAATACCAGGCTCCCATTTAGTCAGAACTTAGCATGTTAATGAGTAGCATTCTTACATTCCCTTTACCTGGACACAATCTTTCTATTTCCCAATAAATGGTTTAGTCCATGATGAGTAAGGTCATATTTCTTATACTTGCTTGAACATTACATCATAACCCCCTTTCTGGGAGAAATAGCTAATGGATTACTTACACCCTTGTCTAGAGCTGAGCTTTCAACCTAAGGGACGTTTTTGACTAAAATTTCTCTACTGGCCTAAATTTATAAAGCTACTGAGATTTGTTCAGCCTGGCTTTGCTGACTTTGTAATTGCAAAGGTGGGTCTGTCTTCACTGGAAATTACTCATTGTTACTTTCCCCCGAGTGTGGCCTGACTTGTCCTGTGATAGTCACGGAGGCACAGCAGAGGCAACCCCTCACTCAGGGGAAGGGTGTGGCTTCTCTGGCCACGTGTGGTACAAGTGCCATGTGGCACAAAGAAGCTCCACTATTATCTCATGGTGCAAGTCCTTTATTGTATTTCATTATTTTATTATATCTCCAATACCTGTTTCCTGTTCCCACCTTACCTTCTCTGCTTCTGGAAAAATTCATGCAGTATTTCTCAGGAACATATTAAGGCTCTCCCCATGTTCTCATGACAGCTGGGAAGGAGGAAAGTAGCTTAAGTCTCACTCCTCAGCATCTTCACTGCAAAAAGTTTACAGGAGAATTCTTATAAACGAAAGACAGATTTTTCTTTCAAAGAATTCTGGTTTCCCTATTTCATGTCAGTGACTTTTCTACCTTGGGGAATAGATGGCATTATGCTATTTATTAGACGGGGACGTGAAATAAAATAGCCTAGAGTATTTCCTTGCATTTGTACAACCACATAGAAAAAAAATGCATTTAACACTACATAATAAAACACTTCTTATATTTCACATTACCCTAAATTTTTCCTTGTCTTCCTTCATTATTGTTCACTTAAAAATAGTGTTCCATTTTGTAAAGAACAAAAAAGATTAAATGTATGCTTGACATAATATAAAATAATAATGACCATTTATCAAGCACTAAGTATTATGTCAAATACTGTATAAAGTGCTTTACATCTATTATACCATTTAATTTTGACAACAGCACTTTGAGACATATATTATTATTATCTCCCTCTGACACTTGCATTTATTCTTCCTTTAGGAGAGTCTGAATCTTCCAGTGTTGAAATAATCTCCCTGAATTGTGTCCTGATACATTGTCCAAACCTCTTTAATCTGCTTGAAAGCCCCTGATCATCACCACTCTGACTGACATACAATCTGAATTGGTTTGCATACTTTTAGCTAACAAAAAATTCCTATGTTTATTTTGAATTCCACCCATCAAGGCATTGGTTTTGCAATAAGTATTCACCAAAAAAAAAAAAAAAAGAAAAAAAGAAAAAGAAAAAAGAAAAAAAAGAAAAAGAAAAAGGAAAATGAGTTGATCAAATGCTCTAAGCATTTAAGCCTTTTGTATGTAAACTACGACATTGCATGAAACTTGCTGGTTAACTTTAAGAATTGGAAAATTAAAGAAGAAATGGGGTATTTAAAGTATTTTATGGTGACTGGTTCTGTTTTCATATTTTTATTTTCCACCAGGGGCTATAAAATATGGAAACGGTTCTCTGAAATTCTAACCGGAGACCATTGAAGCCATTAGTCACTGTTATTAAAGAAAGTAATAAATGTGTGAATTAATGCATTTTGGCCAGCCAAAATGCAGCCCTATGTGCCCATAAAACACTACATTTCTATCCAAACGGAATACTGAAATTTGGGGTTAGATGCATCCAAAAGTTTTAGAGTGACTTTACAGAGACAGCAGGACTTTTCTTCATCTTACTGCATTTCCTCAAGTTTAGGGTTGACAAGTGTCCTGCTGGCTCAAAGATGGCGGGTTCCCTTCCCCCCTGCTCTTCATTGGCCTTCTCTTCTTTCTTTACTACCCCCCCCCAGGGCTACCCGACTAGCAATATGTATACCTATCTGTCTAGGTTTATATAATTATTGTGTATGCATGTGCACAAACAAACACACACATGTGCCGCACATTGAATTTATACATCAGAGGACAACTTAGCAAAACCAGCTCTTTGTCCTGAGCATGTGGTACTTGGGGCTCAGCTCATAGCAAGCACCCTTCCCCGCTGAGCCATTGATGGTTGTCATGCTGAACAGTACTGATGACTGATTAAAGGTGACATGTGCAATACTTTTACCTTTGTAACAAACCGTGAGGAGGACTTTCTATCTATCCATCCATCTATCCATCTGTCCCTCCATCCATCCATCTATCATCTATCTACCTATCTATCTATCTATCATCTGTCTGTCTATCTATCTATGTATTTATTTATTTGGCCTCATATGATCTGTACTGGAGCACACATCAGAGAAATGGATGCACTCCTTCTGTTGGATGGAGTGTTCAGTATGTGTCTCTTAACTTGGTAGAAAGCATTGATTGTTGAAACCCATTATTTCCCTGCTGTGTCTCTATATGACGGACTATTTTTCATGTGTCCACCTCTAATAGTATTAATGGTTTCCTCATAATTCATGCCTACTTTTTCTTTAAATGTGTATTTGCTCCAAAATTGGATGGAGTTTTTATATATACATACAAATTTGTATTATGATATCCAATTCTTTTCATTAACAATCTCATCAAAGAATAATGACATACTCTCTTTTGATCATTTTGATTCCAACTCTCTCTCTCTGTCTCTCTCTCACACACACACACACACACACACACACACACACACACACACACACACACGTGCACGCTTTACATATGCTTACTTTTTTTCATCATTTGCCTATAAGACATTTTCCCATGACCTTTACATTCACTCTCTGCCTCCCATCAATGCTGAGGTGAGTTTCTTGTTCGCAGTGTGTTGTTGGAGACACTTTCATTTTCTGTCAATGGTAACAGCTTCTGATTGGATGATTTGGTTCATTCACATTGAAAGCATCCTCCATGGGTGCGACTTCATGGTGTCCCTTTGTTTGCTTCTTGTTGGCTGCATTGGAGGCCTGTTGTTTGCTCTTTCTATTTTCTGCTCCTTGGTTTATTTTATTCTTAAAATGGCATGCTTTGGCTCTTTTTGCTTTATCTTTTACGTGTCTACTTTAGACATTTTCTGTATATTCACCACAATGCTTAAAGTAAAGCATTCCAATTTTTATCTTCACAGCAATCTGGCAGTAGATATAGACTTCCAATCACAGTACTACTTAAAGTTCTACATTTCATCCAGTTTTATCAATGCCTTATTTATACCTACTTATAATTGTGTATTCATTTAGCAACTATTTGTAACTAGAGTTATTTAAAAAACATTCGTCTTGCAACTTTTTCACAAATATCAAATTTTAAAAAATGCTTTTATGGTGTGTTTGTATTTTGTAATATCCATAGAACCTGTGGTTGCATGTTTTAATTTTAATTTAATTTTAATTCGCTCAGACCAGGGTGACTAAAGACTTGGGCCGTGCGCACCCTCCTTCCCTTGAGCTTTGTGTGATTCAGAATTGCTTTAAACTGTCTATCTCTGTACGCATTGGGCCAGTTTTGTAGCAATATAAATTTCCAGATGACACAAACTGTTAGATGCTATAAAAACCAAGCAAAGCAATAGTACTGAGGTTGGGTAAAATGAACATTTTTTCCTTTTGAAACTGGGCACATGGAGTGACTTCTAATAATTCCTCATAGACAACATGGGCTCAGCTCTACTAAAATGGCTTGAGATGCTGACAAATAATGCCATATGGTTCTAGCAGTCAAAGGGTGACCATCCCAAGTTTTTTGTGTGTGTGTGTGTGTGTGTGTGTGTGTGTGTGTGTTGGCAACTTTCAATTGCAGTGTTTGCTTACTGCAATGCAAAATTCTACATACATACATCATTTGAAATCCTGTGTATCTTCTGCCTTTGATAAAAATAGACTGTTGAGCCTGTAAACCCTGATAGTACAAGGTAAAAGCTTTGCTCAGTGATGCCCCAGAAGCTTACAGAGACTCTGTACATTTCACTGTTCCAAGCCACATCAGAGGCTGGGCTTCAGGTGGCCTAGCTGAACTCAGAACACATCAAACTTCCCTTTCAATCCAATCCCAGAATTGTTACAAGCTCTTGATAAAATATATAACCATACTTATTACAAGAGGCACCATGCCTGCACAATAGATAGTAAGATTTATCCTAAATAAAACTTCGTTAATAAAACTAGACAGACCGATAAAATGCAGAAAATATTCATGTTTAGAAAATATGGTACCTTTATACCAAAATGCATTAAATACATTCACCAAGTAAAATGGCTGATAAATTGGATAGATTCTGTTTAATCTCAGCCTTTGTGGGGACAAAAGGGATCACCCCCCCACACACACCATTAGCACACTGACTCAATTATTTCTGATGTTAAAAGATCCCTTTGATATTTTTAAATTGAAGTAAATTTTACATATTCTGCAACATTTTATTGAACTCATCTTGGATTCTAGAGTTTGGATGTGACCTAATGTACCATAAGAAATCTGTTAGTGACATAAATGTGATTCAATTAATAATTTTCACTTGACCTGTAATTAAATTGGTGCTAATTAAAGAAAGCCACCCTCTAGTTGTCAAATTAAGATGAGACCCTGTGTCATGATTCAATGTTCATGACAAAAGTTTGCAGATTTCAGGGAGAAATGAAGATTTACTCTGGTATCACTAGGTTGGCTGAAAGGGAACTGTTATTAAATGTACACTAAAATAATTTAAAAGGGGCATCTACCTTTCATAGAGCAATTGATCATGTCATAGTTTGTTTTCTGTTGCTTTGATAAAGGCCGGGACCAGAACATACTTGGGGAGGAAAACGTTTATTGCATCGTATACTTCCAGATAAAAGTCCATCGTGAAAGGGGAAGTTAGGGCAAGAACACAAGCCAGGAGCATGAAGGCAGGAGCATGGACACTCGAGCTGAAGCAGAGATCCAGAGACGTGCTGCTTTACTGGCTGTTCCTCATAGCTAGCTCAGTTTCCTCGTATAACCCCAAATCACCTATGTTGTAACATAATACATACATGACATACATACATACATACATATGCACTCAAGGTTTTGTTTTGTTTTAATTAAGGGAAAGGGAATGGGAAAAGGCAAAGGGGAGGGGGGAGACTGACCTCTGGAGACAAAAGCAGCAGAAGAGAGGAGAGCTGTGTGTGTGGTGGGAGACAGAGACAGGCAGAGAAGCAGAGAGAAAGAGGGAGAGAGACGGGAGGTAGGCAGGGCGCTTTTAAAAGGGAACTTAGTGAATGTGCACAGGTGATGCTCTTAGTGGCTACAGCTGAGGATGCATCCTGTGAGGACCCTGAGGACAGGCCAGTGCAGATGCCTGAGCACTGACAACCTGTCCATGTGTAGCACTGTCTGGACCCTCACAATGACAATCAAGGTAATGCTTCATAGCCTTGCATGCATATAGGGCAGACTGATGGTGGCATTTCTTTCTTTCTTTCTTTCTTTTTTTTTTTTTCAGTTGAGGTTGTCTTTTCTTAGATGGCTCTAGCTTGTGTCAAGTTGACAAAAAAAAAATTGTAAAATCCAAGAAACAAATTTTGTAGCATCAAAAACGTTCTTTTGAATTCACACAGGTGACATATAGGGATGGATCAAATTTCCATTTGTATGGTTAGACATATAACTGTTCACAGACATGCACAAGCACAAAGGCATACATAAAGATGACTACAGAGTGGCATTCATGGTGAACATGATAACTAAATAGTAACCATTTAGGAATAAGAACTATATTATATTCAACAATACTTATGCTTTTGCACAAATCTTCTGGCCTTAAAAACAACACTATAAAAGTCATTATATGAAGAAACTGAGACAAAAGAAGCTGCGCAATGCCTAAAATAAACTGAGTAATTAGATACTAATTTATAGGAATTAGGTTAAGTGCAAAGTAGGTTTATTATATTGCTATCTCACTTAGCATCCTTATTGCTATAGAACAGACTTCTCCAAACTTTAGTGTGTTCAAATAGTATCTGCTAGCGTATTTTTCAGTGACTTAGTACTATGGCAAGGCTTGTTTAGGGGGCAGGTTCTGGGGAACTCGGTGATGTTCGCTAAAGCAGCTGGGGTGTATCAGCTCCGAGCTATAAGGTCTAACTATAAGGGTTCAGGCATTATGCTGACTCCACCCCCTGGCAACTGGCAGGGGACGCACACTGCACACCTTGTATCTCTGCTCCTGGTTGGCCAATACCTACCCTCCCCCTTTGTTCCGTTCCCCAGTAAACTCCACGTAGGCTTGGTGAGTATTGTGGTTCCTGTTTTATTGCCCGCAGCTACAGCAAAACAACAACACTCACACAGTGCGCGAGTCAATTTAACAATAAAATTTGATACACGAAGTACCTGGTTCTCAAAGAACATTAACAGTTAAACTTTTGTACGGAAAAAGTATGGATAAGAGAGAAGAAATTACTCTCAAAGGAAACACAGGTGGCGCTGGTAGACAGAAATTTTAGCCTGAGCTGTGCGGATTCAGAGCCTGATAGACATCACAGCCAAAAGACTTTTCCCCCAATGTTACAGATCCCACATAAAATGAGTGGTGAGACCCTCCTACACAAGTCTTCGCTAGTTCAAGACTTCTCCTGACCAAGGTGTAGGACACGATGCAACATTGCTTTGTCCAGCAGCAGCTGACATTTTAGACGTAACAGGCTCCTTGGAAAACTAAAGCTGACTGTGTGGGGAGCATGTCCTTGCGAAATTTAACATTCTGATGAAGCCATGTGAGTAAATACATGCCTTAATACATGGCACTTTATGATAAAATACAAGCCACATAATGATTCACACACATGGGGTTGTATGACTATTTCAAGGGGATTCAGACTTGATAATATACTCGAACTTAAATGAAAAGGCATAGGAGTAAATGGTTAACTGAGTCACATCAGTGACTAGCCGAGCCCCAAATACCACAAATATATATTCCTAGTATATAGGAATGACTGGGTATTTCTCTCTGTTTGACTCCATGCAAGATTTATTTGAGAAATATGTTACTAATTTGCTTATTTGACCAAAGACTCATAGTTAGAGCTAAATTTATACCACAAAGAATCTCAAAATTGTAGCAAAATGATACCACTTTTTGCTCTAGGGAATACAATTCAAAATCTACTAAAGTGTTCACTTATTAAAATTTTTATTTATTAGATACAATTTTAAACATTTGATGACAACAGTTGTTCAGGCTTTTCTTTTCTTTTTTTCTTTCTTTTTTTTTATAAAGGAGGTTTTTTTCTTCCTGGTATACAGTCAAATAAAATAAAATAAAATAAAATAGATATCTTTCTACTTTCTGGATTCCCAATTTTTTCTTGTTTTCTATATAGCAAAATGTTAAAATATCTGTTCTCTTTTAAACAAATATTTAACTATTACCTTATAATCAGTATATGTGCATTACAATTTCTCAGGAGATAATCAAAAAATAATTTGTTGATGTTTGGTGGTTTTTTTTTTCATGAATTACTATGGAACCCTGAAAACACCCCACTGCAATTTAAAGATTTTATATTTTATATAAATAAGTATGTGATGGGAACACAACTGTGGAGACTGTATCTGCAACTTAATCCCATCCACCTCCCAGGTCTGAGGCAGGAAGACTTAGGCTTCAAACAGAAAGCAGGAGGAGCCAAAGCAGAAGAACAGTCTGGAAGAAAGGATTCTTAAAATTGAACATTAAGTGCTCTGCAGATCACCCATCCAGCCAAAGAGGATTAACTGGAAAGTTTAAGAAATAGTCCTCTCTGTTAAATCGTGCCAGCTTTCCAGTTTGTAGACTGGCCTGTAGGTAAACACACAGGCAGGAGAGATGGGAACTAGCCAGCAGAGGCTGTGGAAATCAAGGGACCATTTAAGCCATGGGACATAAAAGAGGGTCAAGGTTGACCTAGGAAACTCAACACTTATTTCACCTTAAAATGAAATTTTAATTAGAACAAGACTCTTGTGATACCTAAATTCTGTAACATATAATGAAAAAACATTGCATAATCCCAAAATTATGAGAATCTTAGCATAAAAATCATTAAATCTCTACCACATGTGCTTAATGATTAGAGAGAATAGAGTATTTTATTCTTCGGAAACGGTCACTGGTACATCTTCTTTGTTAAAAAGTACAAGAAGGCAAACTCACCTGTCTTATATTAGCACGGAGTTCATTGGTTGATGTAGGTCAGACACTTGGTAAAGAAATCTTTAAATAAAATAACAATAAAGTTAGGGTTGTATTAGAAAGAATTCTTTAGAATCTCATTCCATGTTACTCAGAATTTTCCACCTATTTATCATTTCTGATTAATTTTTCACACCTTTAATATCTCCCTGGAAGGCAATTACAAAATTTGAGGAAATGAGTTCACATTTGCAGAGTTTCTTCAGCAATCCCTCATCAAGTGGTAGGAAATTAGAAAAGTAGGGGGTGGGGGAGTATTTGAATAGTGTTCAATTAAATCTAATGAATAATCTCCTGGGTCACATTTGCACCCATTTGAAAAGGAAGAGGAAAAACAAGCAGACACAAGTAAAGTTACAGCAAGGAAGAAAAACACCAAATGCAAAAGCAAAGAAAGGCTCTTCTGAACACGCTCAGTCTTTAAGCCTCTAGTTTCATTTAAACATCTGAAACTAAGAGATGGTTTGCTAATTATGCACTTTAGAAATTCCACTAATTAGTTGACTATAATTGAATTTTCTTTCATTTAAAGAATTACAACCAATGCCAAACTGAACTCAATTTTATTTCTATACAAATTACCAGTTTTATGTGTGATGCACTGAGCTTCTCTAGAACAAAGACTAACAAAAAATATCTTTGTGACCTGAAGAAGAAAATGATATTATAACAGAAACAGAAACAAACAAAATGTGCAAGCATCCTCACATTTTAATACTACATACTGGCTATGGACATGTTCACATGTTCCTGCAATCAATAGATTTGTTTGTGTTTGTTTTACACAGCTGGGCTGTCTAGGAAAAGGAGAGCAATCTATCACATGTTAACACATTCAATAGAGGAATACAAAGTATTAGAATATATGCTAATGGATATTATATATTATCCCATTCTAAATATAACATGCACAACAGAAAGCTCATGTTTCTCATATGCCCTGAATAAAACACAAGGCAATGTATTCCTTGTTTAATGAAAGTTTGCTAAAACTTTGCTACTTTTGAGCAAATGTAGAGACAATTAACACAAGTGAAATACAAGATAAACAAGCGTAAAGAATGAATGGAGGGAATGTTCTTCCACTGGTGTTTGACTTTAAATCTGTTTATTGAAAAAAAAACTTACTGAGGCAATAAAAGAACAATGAATGCAGAGGAATGCAAATAACACTAAAGTTGAAATTAATAAGGAAATGGAAGGCTAGAGATGTTGTGTAGTTGGCAAAATATTTGCCTAGAATGTGCAAAGACCTGGGTTCAATCTCCAGCAACCAAGTATAATGGTCCAAGCCTATGATCCCAAACAGGGATGTGGAGGCAAGACTACTAGGAAATCCTAGTGAGTCTCCATTAGTCTGAGGCTTGACTTAGAAGGTAGGAAGGAATTACAGTGGTCTAGCAGTATCTGTAGTAGGTTCTTCCTTAAGAACCATGACCACACTAGCCCCTGGAAGGTTTTTTTTTTGGAAAAATAGAACCTAGATTTTAAACCTTATCCTTACACCCATAGATCATAGCTTCCACCCATCATCAAAGAAGGCTCTCTTCACAACAAATGGAGACCAGCATGGGAAAACACAGCTAGATGCAACAGATGGTGAGAAGCCCAGCACAAAGGGACACCTCTATATCACAGATTCTGTGTCTATGACATAGAGGGGAAGAAGGGTAGGAAGATTTTAAGAGCCAAAATGCTAAGAAGTCTGTCATGAAACAGCCTCTACTAGAAATGGCTGCATGAACGAAAACATAACAATGACCAATGACAGTATCAATGGGCATGTATGAAATCCTCTACAGAATTTAATAAATCTAACCTTCTTTGAAATTTGAGGTGCTCTGTACAAACAATTTAGCAGCCCTGAGCTATCCACATTAATGCTTAGTTTTCCTTCACATCTACAATATGGGTGTGCTCATCAACTGGGCGTCATAATAAAAGAATATTGGAATTTGCAAAGAGATCTAACTTAAATTCCCCAAGTTAACAAAACTTCTTTGGAACTAATGAAAGTAATATAACATGTTTACATAAAGTAGGTAAGTCAAAGAAATTTCTGGTGCTATCTCATTTGAAATGAAACAAGTGTGGTTTTGACTTAAATAGCCAATTGTTTAATTCTGTCTTACACTCGCGTGCGCGCGCGCGCATGTGTGTGTGTGTGTGTGTGTGTGTGTGTGTGTGTGTGTGTGTGTGTGTGAGTGTGTGTGTGTACATCTGCTGTGTAAAACTGAAAGACAATTGGACGAGTGCAGTTCTCTTTTCTTCTTTCCCTATGGGGTACTGGGAATTGAACTCAGGCTTGGTACAAATGCTTCAGACCTTTGAACCTTATTACTGGCTTCATAAACACAGAATTAATTTGCTTCTCTGCTTGCAGGTTCCATACCCACATTGTCAACCAATCAGAGAATGAAACTATAAGAGAAACAAAACTGTACCTTTTCAGATTTCATCTTGCCCCAGTCTGAATGGCAAAGATTGGCAGATACCTGACAGCAAATGCTGGAAAGGGTGCACAGAAGAAGGGAACCGTCATTCAATTTGAAGGGATTGCCACCTGGTGAAGCTACTGTGGAAATCAGTGTGGTGTATTTTCAAGAACTCAAAAAAGTTTGCCTTTTCACTGGGCTCTTCTTCTTGTCGTGTACCCCAAGGGCTCAAAGGCCTACTCCACATATACTTTCTCTATTGCATTTGTTGCTTCTCTCATCACAGTTTCTAGGAAATGGCAACAACCTAGATGTCCTTCAACCCATGGCAAATAGATAATTCACATGTGGCATACTACCCAGCTCTAAGGAACTATGAAACCATGAACTTTGTGGGGTGGAACAAGAAAATATCCCACTGAGTGAAGTAACCCAGGCCCTGAAAGACACATGTCTCATTGGAGTCTCCAAGTCTTCAGATGTAGGCATTTATCCTGTAGAAACCAGGAAAATAAAACAATACTAGGATAGAGGGGGTTGAGGAGCAAGTGTCCTGATCATGAAAAAGTGAAAGGCCTCTATAGGGAGGGATCAAGGAGGTAAATACAAAAAGGGAGGAGAAGATAAAGGAGAATTGCAGGATATAAGGGATCCAATCGTGGAAAGGGGGAAAAGAGGCTCTTTAGGAAGCTCGAAGAGAGGTAAATACAAAGGAAGGACAGAGGGAAGGGTAATGTAATGACAGCTGAGAAAATCATATGGATCATACTGTAGCTACCTGAACAAAAGTATTATACATATAATTCTGTATATAAATACACATATATATTTCAAGTGAAATTTCCTTATCCAGACTGACATGCTCCCTCCAAGAGCCAAAAACCATCTAGCAAAAATCCCAAACAACACTAGACATGAGAAGCTCTTCATCAGTCAGGCTTGTCCAAGGGACTCATAAAACGTGTAACTGCCATTGGTTGTTCCCCAGAGGTGGAAGGTTAAGTCTCTATTGCTGAAGATGCCATGAGCTTCAAATACAGGGCCCAGAGAGCCACAGACTGCAATTGACCTGAATGCTCTCTCCCTAAGGACTAGCTCTCATGGTCCCGAAGTTAGTGTGTAACTTCCAAAGGAGAGAAGCAACCAACAGTCTTACCTAGCTTGACCAACTTAGCACTATAACCCTAAGGCACAGTAGTGGTACACATAACTTGGCAGTAACCAGCAACTGCCTAATTGGACATAAGACCTGCTCAAGAAGAGGGAAGTCATGCCTGGTAATCTAAACCTAGTTACCTACTCAGTGCTAGTAAAGTCACAGAAATTGGAGAAGAATCTACAACCGCGACTAAACCAGCATAAGACAACTCTCTTAGACACACAAGTAGGTATAGTCTCCATCTCTCATCAAGGAACTTCCCCCTTTGCAATAGACAAGAAACCTTTACAGGAAAGTGGTGTGATGGTAACAGAAACCAATTGCTGTCATGACAGTTGTGGGGACTTCTGTGGCTGGAGTAGTGACTTCCTGGCACCCCAGGCTAAATTAAAATCCTCTCACATCTGTGTCTGGTTTTCTCTTCATAGTGGTTTCATGGAGGCTGAAACAGCTATGATAATGTTAACTGCTCAACAAAGGTGTGATGAAGAGCTGTTTGATTGACAGCTCTTAAAAATTGGAAGGAAACGAATATGTGGCTGCTGCTGCCTAGTGGAAGTTCCCTAGTGGCAGTAATTTCCCTTGAATCCATGCTTTGGTCATGGCCACAAGGACAACGATGGTGGCAATGCTTCTGGCTTTTGCCCAAGTCACCCTTAGGCAATCTTACAGTTCTGCCATAGCCTGTTGCTACAGTAGTGGTAGCTGGGGTCTGACAGATGTCAATCAAATGCTCCGATGGCTAGCCCCAACAGCATCCTTCATTTAAAGCAGAAAGAGTGTGTGTGTGTGTGTGTGTGTGTGTGTGTGTGTGTGAAGCTCTCAAAGGATTTTTTTAGGAAATTAACCTTGTCTAGTGCTTCTTAATTACCCAATGCCATAAGAGGGTGAGGTACTCCTACTCTGCTTGGTATGGAGCTGTCACCATATGGTCATTCTCTGCCATACCTGAGACACCCTAACAATTGCTAGACTTCAGCAATGAATGTTTGGAACAATCAAACTTACGCATGATGAGATTTCTAACCATGTAGACGCTGTTTAGGACGTCTGTAAGTCTGGGAAATGCTGAGAGTGGAAGGCATGGGCTCCCTGAGGGAAGAGTCCCACAGTTGGTTTTCCATTACAAAGTGATCAACCCAGAGTTCATAAAATACAGCATACAGGTAGATATATAAGCTAAGCAGGTTATTTGTATTTGTGTGTGTGACAACAAAAACTAAAGACATCAGTCATTGTACATGCTATTACAATTTGGAGGGATGTTTTATGCCACTTTAAATTTTTAAAATCTACTTGAAATATAGAAAATGGAAAATTGTGTATATTAGTTGGGCAACATGAAGGGTTTTGATGTGTACAAGCTATTTAATGTTGAAATCAAGTTAAACACGTTCATTTTCCTTAACATTTGCATTCAAAGTCCTCACTAACCTTCTGAAATGAGTAGTATAGTTGTTGATAACCCAACTATGCAACAGGACACTTGGATTTCTTTCTCCTATCTGATCCGAGACTGATCTTTTCTGTTTTTCATTCACCCCTCTATTTCATTGACTAAGGTTCTCTCGGTTTCCATTTGTGTTTTATCTTTCCATGACTAGCTTATTGTATATATCTTAGTGATCCCGAGTTCCATCCACATTGCCACAAATGTCACTATTATTATCCAATATACCATGCAGGTATTGATCAGAATGTGGCAGAAAGTGAACCTTTGCAACACTTTCTGGGAAAATTAAATCAGTACAGTTATTGGGAGTAACTGTCATGAAACTGCCTCAAAAAATTAAGGCTAAAAATACCACAAGTTCCAGTAATCCCTCTGCAGTACATCTCTCAGGGAATTGAACTGGGATGGTGAATCTATATTCTGATGTTCTTTGTCATACTCTTTATCATAAGGAATGGAAATATTTGTATATCTGTTAACTGATCAACATGAAGGGCAACATGGTATATAAACACAGTGTAATAAGGTATGCAATCTTGAAACCTGGTATGTTATACTTTTGAGTCTTCTCAGTTACAAATATTAGTTATGGTTTCCTATAGCATATCACAACAGATGACCCGATGTTAACTTCGATTAGAGAACTATCATTCAGTATTTAGGCTCTCTTTGTAACATTTTCTTATTTGCCAGTGATTTCTCCTCACCCAGGATTATAGTCATCTGGAAGCTTATACAAGAGTAGAAGCAATTTTTTTTTATATTTGTCATCTATAATGCTATCTTCCTTTTAACTCTATTTTTATTCAAATAATATCTCACTAATTAATGTAAGATGGTGACTTCCATGAGCCACCACGATACTACAATAACTAGAGGAGACATTTTTCTAGAAAGAGTAGCACCCTGGTGAAAGGAGTAGGCACTAGAAACATGCACCTTGAGTTCCAGATAAATGCAGTTTCCCCATTAATTAGCAGTGTCAACAAATTGGCTATAATGTCTTTGTTTCTCAGTTTAGATTTCTGAGAAATGGGTATTTTGATGGCATGTTCCGCATGTTGAATTACATTGCCATTTGGAGTTATGTCTGGAATATACATTCCCCAGTACTATGGTGTTATTAAGCATTGGACATGTGTAAGATGTTCTGCGCATTTCCATGGATCAATACAGTAAGCCTTTTTAATAGCCATTGTATTGTATGAACATGAGGCTATTTTACAAAGCAATAAAATATGCTTGATTTTAGTAAAGTAAAATTATCAAAGGCATGGAACTCATTTCACAATCTTTCTAATTCCATTATCTAGCATAATAGTCTCCATAGACATGTTAAATGAATGAGTTCATAGTGAGCTAAGCGAGCATGAAAGTTGAGGGCATTTATAATAGTCTTTGATGGTATGAAAAACTCTCAAATGAGAGGCAGAATTTAAATAAAAATGATAGCTATCATTATAGTAATTATCCAATCAACAGACCATGGTGTTATGGGAAAGAATAGAACACAACGTATCACCAGAATTAGATGGTCATGTAAATCAAACTATCAGTTAGGACTCCAAACTTTGAAAGTGGGATCAGCAAACTTTCTTAAATCACCAGGTAGTGATAATTTTAGCCTTAGTAGACATATGATCTATACTTAAAAACATTTCACATTTGATGTTGCTGATAGTACGGAGCGAATGATGAGATTGCGTTTTAAAAAAAAAAAACTATGTGAAATTATAAGGCAGGTAATTTTGTTCTACTTAGGGTCAGTTTTCAGGATTCTTGAAAATTCATAGAATTATTCAATTATGTCCTGGCAAATAATATTGATGATTATGAAAATATTCAATGTGTGCCAAATATTGTGAATTTTATGTGATGCTTTATTCTAATCATGTAGATCACATCAACTCATTAGGATACCCAAGGACACTCAGCTAGCCTATGTCACATTACAGAGAAGCAGGGTAGGCAATTCGAAGAAGCAATGTAGAAGTATCATATAACTGAGTCCTTGTACTCAAGATTATGTTGTTGTGAGGAATAAATTCCATTGTAAAACTGCATGATTATTTAGAACAATGCAGTATCTGTCAAAAGTAGCCTAATGATCTCATATAAGTACTCTCTCTGTCTTATAGGACTTCCAGTCATACAATGAAAAATCAAGTGATTTCCATATATTATTCAAATTTATGGAGTAGTTAAAGGAAATCAATATTAGCAGTAAAATTCTGGTTTCATAAATGAAAAATTAGTACTATTTTACATAATAGATGGTGCATGGTTGTAAATGTAGTAATATAGTATAGAAAATTTTGGAAGGCTGAAAACATATAATAGAAAATAATCATAAATGTCACATTGATGTATTGTTGATATATTGAAGGCTTTTAGTTTTAAATTCATGTATAATATCCTTGTGAGATAAAAAATAAATACTTACCCAACACGTATTTTTCTGAAACTCATCTTTGGTGTAATATTTTGTTTATAGTTTTCTTAGAAGCCTAATATTGCTGGTGTAAGTGAAAACTATCTGATAACTATCTGATAGACTAAACAGCTGATTAAAATGTGAATTTGGCACCTCCTGCGTATTACTGCCAGAACAGAAAAATTCTCCATCTGAATAGCTCTTTGATGAAACAGTTTCAATAAGAAATCAAACAAAACACAGCAAAAACACAAAAATACAATAAAAACTAGTAAACCATGGAGTTTAGAAAAAAAATCATGATGTAACTTCATTAAAGTTTTATATATTAGCAATAAAATGTAGCATGACAAGAATATGGCTTTGTTCATAAAACTGACTTCAGTGTAGGCTCTTGTTATGGCTTAAGAAAGATATATGAACAGTTTGAAGAAAATTGCAGGTATAAATCTTTCTTGGCTTCCCCTAAAGCTCTACAGATAGTTAAAAACAAAAACACATGAGGCAGGGAAAGTTATAAATTGCCTTGGGTTATTTAATCCTCTAAGTGTCAAGACTTGTGAATTTTATTGATATAATATTAGTGTCATTAGTGCTTACTTCATTAACTATTGGTGAGATTTGGATGATGTGCAGCATAGGCCAAACCTTGAGAGTATTAGTACCCCACGTTCAGAGTGTATATTTGTAATACTTCTACAACTGCAACCAGAGAGACGATTCCTGATGCTGTATGTATTAAACTAATGTTTCTAGGTGATTTCTATAGAGCAAGTATAGATAGTGGAGATGTGGCTCTTTGTACAATGTTTTGTCTTGGGTGAAAGCAATAGCTAAAATTTTAAGAGCATTTGGTGCACTTTCAGAGGTACTGGGATTAGTTACACACACACACACACACACACACACAGTATTAACTTTAAAATATCTTTAAAAATTTCATTTTCTTTGCTTACCTACATGTTTTAAGATAGTTTTCCTTCTCTTCCTATTAAGAATGGGGCCACTGGGATTTTACTTTATGTCCATTTTCCTGTATTATTGTTCTTAATGAGAGCAAACAGAAAGGCACTCTACCTCAGCCCTTCAGCTAAACATTACGGCTGGCCTAGCATTGTTTGGGGTGTCTAGCTCTATTTCTGTTACAATTATGAACTCTGGCTTTGAGTTTCAAATCTAAATGGTGGGCTCTCAATTTTCATTCAGCTTTCCTGGCCCTCATATTATTTCTGTTGTTTTGTTTGCATCTGTTTTCCATTTTGGTCCCGGTAACTGAGGGATACCTTATGTGTTTAATTTTGTCCTCATATCAACAAATCTTAGTCTCTAAATTTCACAACAGGCCAACAATTTGAAAGTATGATAAAGGGTAATTTTTTCAAGACTTGAAACTTTGCAGAACTGATGAAGATGTTGGTCTCCTTCCAACTCCGCTCATATCATGGATGTTGCTGGTGTTGACCACTGTTATGAGTAGGGTTTTCCCTGCCGGCCTGGCCCCACCACCGTGCCAGCCCCAAATAACACACAAGAGACTCTGTATTACATATAAAGCTGTTAGCCGGTTAGTAACGTTTCCTATCACCTAGCTCTGTCTTAAATATTAATCCATTTCTATTAATCTAAGTCTTTCCACGTGGTTTCATCTTACTGGAGAGAGGAGCTGGCGTTCAGCTCTCTCCATCTTCCATCTTGAATCTCCTCCCTACCACTTCCTCTCGCCTCCTTGTCTCCTTGTACCACCTATCTTGCTTTCCTATTGGCCAACAGTGCTTTATTCATTGACCAATACGAGAAACATATTTACAGAATGACGCCTCCCATCAGACCACAGCAGGTCCAATGTGCAAAATCACATTTTGACATTCAAACTAGCTACCTGCAAAATGAGATTAACAATATATGAGTCTATAAGTCAATGAGGCAATATTTTAGATGAAATAAACACGGGTTTAAGTTATTTGAGATATTACTATAAGATATCAGTTATAAAAAGCCAGACAAATGGATATGATTTGACATGCCATATTAATCAGCACTATTCCAGAGAAGTGCGTGTCTGAGTTATCACTCATTGCATTCATTTTATGTATAAACACATTTTTTTTTGCAAGGGACACATTCAACAGAATACCTTAAACACACTTTTCTTTATTTGCAGTTCAAAAGAAAGAAATTGTTATATGTCTTGAGATTTTCCTGGTGAAAGACTTGAAACACAAGACCTAGGGAAATAAAATATATTCACCATAAGAAATCAATGTTTGCATTTGTGTGTGTGCATGTGTGATTATGCATTTGTGTGGAGTTTTAGCACATGAATTATACAAATACACCATTGAAATTATTTTATAGAATGTTATATTTTATACAAAAGCCATAAGATAAATTCTGCCTATGTGTAAATTTTTCTCAGATGCATACATGTCCACAGATGCACTTATTTTTAATCCAAGACAAATAGAAAGTTCCCTGCACAAAGCTCTGACTGTTGTCATTTGCTTTCTATACCCGCCTGCTGATTTCTCTTCTGCAGAAAGATGAATTGGATCTTGGCCTCTCTATTGTCTGACATGTTATTTCTACATGAAAGGAGGCAACCTTTGTAATTTCCCAGTTCTGCCTTATAACATACATTTCTGTGAGGGAGATAGGAATATTTCATAAAAACAATTTCTCTGGAAACATCACAGCAACACTATTCATCTATCTGTATGACTCATTTTCAGTCAAAGGAATCCATCATGCCATCCGGTTATTGTAACTCCCAACTTAGATTTTTTAAATATTCCTTTGTGGGATGCTTTGGAAAGCCTCTGCTTTGATTGTCGTTAGCTGTACATCTGGTCAAAAATATTCTCCACATGTTGCTTGCTGAAAAGGAAGTTTGTAAAACTATAACCCACGACTCAATGGAATATTAGTAAACTGTTTCGTTTATCCATGGCCATTTAAAATGTCCATATGGGTTTGTCAATACAGATTTTGAGATGTAACAAATTAATATATTTACTTCATCTTAATTCGAGGACAGATGGCATGGACAGGATTGAGCGATGCACCGGGCTGTCCCTCGGCTTGTCAAGACTTATTTACAGTCCAGCAGCCATTCTCCTATGGCTGATTACCTGCTTCATTTAGTAGAAAGGAAATTAACCTCTGCCTTCCATGCTGATGACTCAGCAGGTAATGAACCACAAATGCTAAAAAGTATCCCAAAAAGGACTTAGTCTTCAAATCTAACAAGACCTATTACAAGCTAAATGGCTTTATTGGACCCAAGAGGTAGAACTGAATATTTTAGCACAGTAGTTAGAATAATAAAATTTGGAAAAGGATGGATGGAGAAGATTTAATTCCTAACACTAAGTGAAAGCTGCTATTTTAAGTGATGTTCTCACATAACTGCATATAAACATTGTGGCTTGTAACGTGCCTGGTGGAGAGAAGGTTGCTTCGGCGCAGTGAAGCACAGATTTCAACTTCATGTGTTAGATGTCACTCCGCCCTTAACTAAAGACAAGCCCAACAGAAAATGCCAGCAGATCAAACCACTATTCAAAGTGAAGAAAACTTGATAGTTTTGTAGATGCAAAATTCACTTATGCTCATATACTAAGCTGTTTTATAATCTGAGTAAGTGCTCTCTTAACTTACTGACACCCATTAATGATACCAGTAAAGACACAGTTTTATGGTAAATACGAGCTAGGAGACTGTTTTAAGACAAAGTCCCCTGGTATAGCCCATGCTGGCACTGAACTCCCAATCTTGCCTCTGCTTCTTAAATACTAAGATTATGGATATGTTGAAGAAATACTTTGCTCTATGGGTTAATGAACAGCTGGAGAGCATTAGTTACAGCAGCTACTTTCAACATATGTGTGTTTATAGATACATTATGTAGATATTACTTTGTAAGAAGAAAGCAAAACATGAAAAGTTAATCTGCACACAAATTCCGCAAAATCGTACTCACAGAGCATAGCCCTCCTAAATGTTATGAGCAAAACGACACAACTTCCACACGCTGATACAGAGGAAAGATTAATGTTTGCTGAGCTTTGTGTGCTAGGAAAGTCCCTTGAACACTCTGACCAACAGTTTTAAAGGAGGATTCTCAAACTTGGTTCAGCGGCTTTCTTGGATGGTTTGTAGCTGTTGGGAGCATTGTGAGTTCAATTGGCATAATATCATATGTGTACACACACACACACACACACACACACACACACACACTTCAGATTACACCTACCTGACCCCTGCAATGCCTGCAGTATCATACACACATTTAAAGGTTCAAGTGTGTGTGTGTGTGTGTGTGTGTGTGTGTGTGTGTTTGTATATTTTAGTCAAAATAAAACACGGAAGCTTTGAAAATGCCCTTTTACAAGCTCATAACCACTTGTAACTCCAGTTCCCACGCATCTGATGCCCTCATCTAAACACAGAGGCCACTTGGCATCATATGTGTAGAGACCTACAAACACACACATATACACATATTTTCTCATATTAAATAAATCTTATTTTTTAAATTGCTATACCAGCTATCTGATGAAATTTTATTTTTCTCTAAAAATCTGGAAGATAATTGAATGTAGAACGACCATGTGCCTAAGTTGTTTTGAAATGGTAAATTGTCCTATTTTTCTGAGTCGTACATATCACTACCCCAGAGCTCTTTCTGTAGCCAATCTGCTTAATGTGAATGCGATCTTGTGATATTGCTCATTCTCACAGGGAGCTGACACTGACCAGTCCTCTATTCTCACCTCTGATTCTCTATGGAGTGTAATCGTTGTGTTAAATAAATTGTGTTGTTCAAGCCACCAGTCTCTTAAAATTACATTGACATGATTTTTTTAAGCACAGTGACCCACTTAGGTGTTTAACCTGCTGCACTTATGTAACCAGGTCTTTGCCCACAGCTTCTTCAATATAATGCACTAAGGCTTGCTGTTATTATGGTCACATTCACTGTGTTATCAAGCAATCAGTGTTTTGTAAATTGAAAGGTATAAAGAAACACACACGGGCAGACAGAAAAGTTAGCAATATTTTCAAACCATATAACCTGAATGCTGTGGACTTATTTTGAAAATATCACTGTAATTCTTACTATAGAGTACTTTATTGACTGACTGTTGTTTTTGTCTGTCTGCTTGACTCTTGTAGTAGAATGTGTTGCAGTGAGCAGAGCTGGAAAGAATTGCCACGGTATCTCGGTTTCATTATAGAAAGTTCCTATTGCCACATGTATGTCCAACACTCCTGGGACAAGAATACGTAGATACCTAGTTTCACATGCCTGAGGTGTATTAGTGAGTGTGTCAGGTTGGGGAAACTATTACTCTTGGATTGGTGGGCTGCCTAGTCTGCTGCATATGGGAGTGGACAACATGTGTATGTACGTATGTATGTATGTAGTATGTGTGTATGTGTATATATATATATATATATATATATATATATATATATATATATATATGCCTAATGTCCAGACACCAGACAGACATGGCATTGGATTTCCTGGGCCGGGAGTTACAGGTGATGATGAGCCCCCATGTGGATGCTGGGAACAGACTCATAGCTCAGCCTTCAGGGAGGTCAACAAGTACTAAGCAAAGTGTCAAAGACCCCTCAACGTTAGTTTTTGAGCATTGGTGCTGGTTGTTGCTACCCTTGGCATGCCTGGTTCTGAAGCCAGCACACTCACTTTGCATTCTCTCCCATGGGCCTCTAGGCTGCACTTAATTCTCTAACCTGGACCTCCCTACTGCCTCATGTCCTATCTCAAAACATCCCTTTATTCAATGCCTTTTAGGTTTTCCTTTCCATTTATAAATTTATTAATTTTAGTTATAAACTTAATTTTAATAACTTTAGTTTATCATTTTCTGGCACATTCTATGAAACAATTACATATCACGATCATAATGTACCTTTGGGGTGTGTAGAATTTTTGCTACCATCACGTGGGTATCTCTGGATCAGCAAACTCTCATTGCTGTTTCCTCTCTATTCTTTTTGTTGACTTTCAGGAACAGCAGATATTGGTTGATTTATATGTTGAAAACAATGTCCTAACTAATATGTAAATATCACCAATATATAAGAAATGCACACCCATATGAACACACACACGCCTACCCCTGTCACACACACACACACACACACACACACACACACACACACACACATGTCTCCCTCAGATGAGGCTGCAGAAATGCATCATTCAATGGCAATAATGATATGCCATGAAAAGCCAATTTAATACTGTAGTCTTTTAGCAGAATAAAAGTACTAAGTTCTTGATTATAGCTTATGACTAACCTAAGCAAGGCTTCCTGGTCTGGTAATGGTGACAAGGACAGATCTCATCTTGTAGAATGGGACTCAAATCTAGTCAGAAAGCAATTGTTTACTGTTATGCTGTTCATACTATCATTGTGTGAGTGGGCATTTATTATCAAGCCAGTCACTATTGTGGAGTGTAGGTTCGACAGCTGGGCAATGCTTTTTATCTTGTATATTTATATTACATAATATGTTATGTATTATATTCATATAATTACATGTGTGTGCCTTGCCTGTCAGTCTATATGTACTTGGGTATAAATATATATTCTAAGCACATATAAAATATTAAAACATAGTTATCCTAGAAGAGAATGACCAATCCCTCTGAGACAATGTAGGCTAACAAATGAAAAGCAAACAAACAAACGTCAGTGTCAGGAACAGTTTGCCTCTTTTGGAGTTGTTGGTCAGTGTGATCACACAGCCCCCACACATTACAAGCCATTGCCATTGCTCTGGTGACCCTCCAGAACTTAAAATTAAGACCCTGTTGCTGAAGACACCACATACAGCAGTCATCAAACATGAAATCAACCTACTACTCACATGCAAGCTTCAACCCTACTAGCTAGCTTTCACGGCACTGCAAAGTATCTTTATTGTAACAGATATGTCATACTGAGCAGGGACAATCTAATTTTCATAAGAAGGAAACGTGTTCGTTGGAGTCTTCTCAAAAATACTGCTTTACTGAACTAGACCCCCTGAATTCAGGTGACAGTGGGTGGCTTGGGCAGTTTGTGGGCTGATGGCAGTGGGAATAAGATCTATCCCTAATACACGAACTGGCTTTTAAGAGCCCATTTCCTTTGGAGAGGTCCCTTGTTCAGCCTAGACATGGGGAGAGAGCCGTGGTCCTGATGGGACAGACTCTGTGGACTCCCCATGGGAGGCCTTACCTTCTCTGGGGTGAGGGAAAGATGGAGAGAGCTGGAGGAGGGGAGAGCGGGGAACTGGGATTAATATGTGAAAAGGTAAAATAATAACTAAAAACACTGTTCTTGAACATGAAGTAAATCATGAATAAAATGAAGTCATGGCAGCCCCCTGAACACTTAAAAACACATGGGTGTGGTCCTGTCTTCGAGTCACGTGTTCTCATTTCCACGAGAGACAACATATGTCTGAACACATTTCCTCCCTCCCACGTAAGAGCAGTAACACGGTTCCTCCCTGTGGCTTTTAACTCTCTATTGTGGTCCAGCCAAAGCATGCTTTCAAATCTTTTACTCACTGATACATTTGGTTTTCACTCTGAGGATAAATCTGGAAGAAGCCATTGTAGCAAAACCAGTTTTCAAAAAGGAAATAGGAGGGTGTTGAATAATGCAGCAAGCGAGGAAAATAAAAGAACCTTTAGGATTTTAGGCAACAGGAAACACAGTGATGAGACACGAGGATGTATCCCCGCAAACCAGCTATCACGGTTCTTCACTGTGTTAAAAGAACGATCACGTTAAACACAGAGATGATAGACGAAACCATTACTTTGCCCTCATATGTGAACAATTTAAATGCATGTCCATTCACCTTAGGGAGACAGGAGATAAATGTACTTCTTATTCTGATAGCGTGGCCTCATGAAAGAGCTGGATCTGCTGTTCAATTTCTTCCAGGAAAACAATTAAATTGTTAATTCTTCTAGGGCATAAAGTGTAAGCATTTGTGTTTGTGTGCTTTAATAGTATAATACAGTCTAATACATAATACATAGCCAGTAAATGTTGACTAATTTTTTAAATTCATTTAAAATATGAAGGGATGAATATTAATTAGGCTAAATTTCTAAAACATTGTATTCACAACCATGCTTTGCATCTTATTTAACAAGTTCACACACTGAAGGTATTTGCATTTTAATCTCATAGACGTGTTTCCCCAGATCTCACCACTCGGGAGCGATACTTACAATTAAAATATCATGAGTTAGTAGGAGCAGACATTCAACAGCTAGGGAAAGTTGAGGTACACCTGCTGGCCACTCTGCACCTACAAATGGATTGAGTAAAAGGACGGGGTTGCCTTAGTTCACATTTATTATACACTATATACATTGTCAGGTAATAATTCATAACTGTGCCAGAGAGGTGAACATCATCACACTCATTTATGAATAGCTAAGGGTGGAAGGGATATTTTACAGCGTATAAATTGTATCTTCACTTACACATCTACTAAGTGGAAAGAAGACCACAAATGCTATTGAAGTGATTCATGCAGGCTTTGCCCGAGTCTTCCAGATAGTCTATCAAAATGAATAACTTCTGAACCCAGCCTGAGCATGAAATTACTTTCCTCACCACAGAGATCCAAAATCAAAGAACATCCTGGATAGACTCTACGTGGCCCTCAGCCATTCTATCCCTCTCACAATGGTTGCCTTTATTTTCTTGGGGGTGTGTGTGTGCCACAAAAATTAATCTGAAGAAAAAATACCCAAGTGACACAGATAATTTAGAGAACAATGATGAAAGAACTTACCCCAAATCCATTGCAATGCTCGTTTAGTTGGTAACTGCTGGAAAATGAGTGAACAATTTGGGTTAAAAGAACACTTCCTTCATTGAAGGCATTTCATGGCCTGTTCAGCGATTGGGAAAATATTGATCTTTTTCTAAAGAGAATACTGATAGGGAGGGGAATTCTGTTATCAAAAAGAAACTTCTTATAGTGACTAGGTGTTTTCTAAAGTGTAAGATCTGATCAGGTCTGAAGGCCCAGGACCAATCCTCTGCAAGAAATTCTCCAAATCGGGTGTTCAGCCATGAGGACAAATGGAATGAGATTCTGAAGGAAAACCAAAGTTTAACAAAATTCCAGTATTCAAAAATTCCCAGCATTATAAAATATCTTTAGAAGGTAAACCTTTGTCTAAGGGATGCTAAAAGACTATTAGCCAAGACAGAGATATAAGTCCATATGATTATTTAGGTAAGTATCATTCACCTCTAATATTCTTTTTTTTACTCATTTTAATTACATAATACTTTGTTTTTAATTTCGTCATACTGACTAGAAAATATCAGAGTGCTTCCTTTTAATGTCAAAATGTTTATCTCTCAGTAAGAAATATGAATTCAGCAATGCAGGACTCTAGGCTTCTAAACTGACAGCTTGGTTCAACATATACTCATGGATACTCTTGACCATTTGCGTTGTCCCAGATCATAGTAAGTGCTTACATAAAGTCTCTTTTAAACTAAGTAAATTAAAATAATAAGCTAAATTAAACATTCTTTTAGGCTGGTAGAATCATATAAAGATAGTCAAAAAGAATCATGGAATGTTATTAATAAACCCTTTAAAGGCTTCTAGTCAACATTTTCCCCATGTCTGGTACTATAAACCTAGCCAACAATCCATTCCTGGTGAGGTCATGAGCCCTGGAGGAGAACCTATTATTGCCACTTTTATAATCCAATATAATTTCTACCTGTGTTCTGAACACTTACCATTATATCCACAGATAAGTATAGCTCACATCTCTCATCAAACCTTTTTACTCAGCAGCATCAGATGGAAACTCTCACAGATATATGCAGTTGGTAAAAGTGCAGGAAAAAAAAACTAACCATAGGGTGCCCAATCCCAACTGATATGTCAACAACCTAACCTCTACATATAAAATTTAGAGAATATTGTAAAAGAGCTCCAGGAAATATTGTAATTGTCAGAGGACCAAAATGCTTGCTGTGAGAGAGTGTCTTCTAAATGACACAAATGACAGGAAGACACACCCTTGAAATCTCAGTAGTATACTTGTCTGCACAAGACCCATAGAATGATAGCAGTTAATTTGCCATCATGGATGGGGGAGTCTCACAGGCTCTACCACTAGATAAAAAGCTACAGGAAATGAATGGCTGATGAGAGAGGGATGAGTTAGCATCCTAGAGCAACTTGGTCATCCCCAAACATACACACGAGCAACACTAAATGACTTCAGGAGGCTGCATTTAGATACACACATTAAAGAACACCTGGAGAAGGGGTCATGGATTTGAAAGGGACGGTGACATAGGAAGGATTGGGAAGGGAAAAGGAAATACTGTAAATGCAGCACTCACATATGAAGTTATTTCAAAAAGAATTGCTTTAGACTCAGTCTTTGATACAAAGGAATATATTAATGTGTACTGTGGGTTTTTAGTATTGCAGATCTAGCAGAAAGGGCCATAGTACTTTCCAGTTGGCTAGAAACTGTAGGGACTGAATGTACCTCCTAAATAAGACAGCCCTAGACTGACTCCTGACTCTGCTACTCTGGATAACGTAGAAGCATTTGTCTGTCCCCTTAAATACTCCAGCATCAGACACACCTACTCTCCTGTGTCTTCTCCCTCTGGGTCCACCCAGGTTCCCTTGTACCTGGGAGCATCGTTTACAAATTTGGACTTTTCCCAGTCCGCATGGTAGCTTCCTTAGCCTGTCACCTATGAAGTTCCCAAGTGTGGGAGAGAAAAAGCCATGCTCAGCTGAGGCCAATGAAAGCAAGGGGATTGAGAGATGCCTCAATATCCATTTCTTCTGGTTCAGACTTGACCGTAAACTTAAAATTACATTTAATTTTCAGTAAAACAGCAAGAAAGTTGTCCTTAAGCAGTTTTCATGTCTTTGTTGTTTACAGCTCACATTTAACTGGTTACTCGAGTTCCATTTTGATCCTTCATTATTTTCTGTGTAGTATTACAAAATCAAACAAGTGATAGCCTACTAATTTGCTCACCAAAGTCAAAGGGGACAGATTATGCAAAGGATGCACTCCGTTTCCTATGAACTTGCACTTAGACTACTGTTTATGATCTACTCCAATATGCATCCTGCCTTACCTAACACAGACCACTCTCTTGATGTCTGCCTTTCCAAGGGTCTTCTGCCCTTGGTAATCACCTTAAATAATTCCCCTTGGAAATATCCAAAAATTATTTGAGGGAGAATGAACGTGAATTTAATAGTATGATAATCATTGACTCTGGAATTCCTGAAATTCACGTCAGATTCAGGAACATGGGTATTTTAAATAAAGACATGAGAAGCAAACATTTTGATGAATTTGGGATACATGTTTATTGCCTGTCCTCATTTAGCCACTGTGGGATTTGAAGCATAACATGGAACATTAACGTATTCATTGAACTGAAATCATTATGGAAATTTAGAAATTTGAGAGATTTGATATAGCAGATAGTAAAACTGACTAAAACTGAAAAAGATGAGGTATTTTTAATGGCCTCCCATCTAAAATGATGAGTTTATATTGCTATGTGATCTGTCATATTATAAAATTGTACTTCTAGGCTAATAAAATGGTTTATAAAACCCAACTTGAAATATATTCATAGTAGTATATTAATATTAGAAAGATGTATGAATATGTAAAATATAGATGTAAAAAATATGGATGTAGCAAACTTCTCTGCAGCAAAGTTTAGCCATTATGTCAGCAAACAAACAGTGCTTTAGAAAATTCCAGAAAGCATGAACTGCCCAGGGAGAGAAATAAGATGGGTTGGGATAGCAGAGAACATCCTATCATCATAATCCCATTTCCGTGGAAATGCCAGAAGTGGCACTACGTCATTGCCCTGGAAATAGGCTATGCCTTTTCTCTTTGCATGTGGCATGCCAAGTAACTGTTTTTTTTCGTTTTGCTTTGTTTTTGCTTTTTGTTTTCCAAATGGATTCTAAAAGTCCTTTATGGGATTAAGGAACTGAAGGCAACATGGACGTGTGTGATGTTTGAAAAGAATCAGGGGGGCAATCCTGGGCCTACAGATCCATTCAGTCTGGATAGAAGTGTGCTCAAAAGGAAAGAACAAATCCTTCAACAATAAAGAGAACCCTGCAGCAGTGAGCAGCTGGGGAGACTTTGTCGGCTTAAGTGGTGACCTGGCGGCTGGTTAGGGTCCAAGGGAAAGCTAATCCTCTAGGGTTGGATGAGAGCTGCTTCAAAGATCTTGAGCCACTTGAACTCATTGTCCTGTTTATTAAAAAAAAAAAAAAAAAAAAAAAAAAAGCAATAAGGTGGGAGAAGGAGTGTTCATAGAGCTGATTCGGGCTTCCAAGTAAATAGGCATAATGGTAGACTTCTTCATCCATGCTCCACCAGACTGATTTTCAAAAGGGCTTTGCTGGCTGGCTGCCAGATTTATTGGTCTTGCTGCCAGATGTTTTGGATTTCAGGGAGGTGGAAAGGTTAAAAATGCCTGACAAAGACCTGTGCTGCAGTTGGAAGGCAGGCTGGCCGCAAATGTCAGCCACCCCTTGCTGTACAGAGACTTCTGATAGCCAGCCAGCAGCAGGCACTTAAAGGAACAATGTAATTCAGAGAGCACAGGGGCTTTTGCTCAGGGCTGAGTCTTCTAGAATTTTCACTTCTCCGAGACAAGAAAACTCAATAATCTAACCCCCCCCCACATACACACACACACACTTTTAATGTAAAAGAGGCAGCCTAACAGAGAATCCTGTTTTGAAAACAAACATGCAAAACATAACATAAGAAACAACAGCAATCTATGAACATTTTGATAGTGCACGAGTCCTAGATCTTCCAGGACGTTTGTGACCTTGGATAATATAATTGGTCTTCTCTAAACCTTTGCTGCTATGTTCAATAACAAGAATCTGACCATGTTAAATATCATGCACTATAGTGATGCCCCTTACCTTCTGGCTCAAATTACAAACCCTTATCCATCTCCTCACCTATTGGCAGACCCTTCGCTTTCCTTGTTGCTTACATATGACGTGGATTTCGACTGTGAAGTTTGCTTATTCCTCCTGCCCAAAGAGATACAGTCTTCATATAAAGGATGTTTCAGCCTGCATTGTGAACACTGGGACTGAAACGCCATTTAATACATTCTAAAGCTATCTTAAATGTCTGAAATATCACTTCATTCATAGTGAGCGACCGTGTTTGCATTTGTTAAATGAATCTTCATTCATGGCTCTTGGAGGAAGATGAAATGATTTATGTGTAAGATCCAGTTCCAGGTACCCAGTTAATGGCGTACTCTTCATCCACACCACTCCGTTTTATTACCCCTTAAAGTATATTTGAATTTACCTCCTCCTCAGACTCTTGGTGATGACGGCTTTGTGCATACTTTATCACCACATATGGATCACCTGACAGGAAGGCGGCAGAGGTAATCGATATGAATTGGATGAATTAATGAGTGAGTAATATTGAAATAAGCATATGACAGTTCAAATGATTCAAATGTTTGAACCAGGGCAAAGCATTTGGGGCACACTCTAAGGCATAAGGAGTATCCTTGTAACAAGCAAGATAATGGTATTATTTTCAGCTTTCTTTCCAATCAGTTACAATTAGAGAAAATAGGTGCAGGCTCCATTTAATCTCTTGCATTTGCCCTAAAGTGGTGGACTGCATTTCTTTCATGTTGATCCCAACACATCATCTTTCTATATTATGTAATATGACAGTCGGTCTTGGTTGCCAACCTAACTCTACTCAGATATGTCTACAACTTGTAAGTTGCTCTTGTGCACCTGGGGTATTTCCAAAGGGGATTCTCATGTAAGACAGTTACAGGGATGGGAAGCTGTGTTTGCAATGGGGCAGTACCTTCCAATAGGTGATCCAGATTTAAGAAATTAGTCTAGGGGGGAAAAAATGCAACATACACACCTCTGCTCTACCTTTTGTTATGAGCAAGCACAGGCAGCCATATCTGCTTGTATCTTAATTGACTCGAGACTCTAGCTCATTTGGACAGCATGGTGTCAGTATTGGCAACTCTCCAAAGGAACTTCAGCATTCAATACCTTGTGGAAATGCTAAGTCTTCTAGTTTTAGGGACAGAGTGACTGTAGGTTTTCCTGTCTAGCATGAAGATAGCCATTGTGAAATTATCTCTATGAGTGGTTCTCAACCTTCCTAATGCTGTGACCCGTTAATACGGTTCCTCATATTGTGGTGAACCCCCAACCATAAAATTACTTTTGTCACTACTTCACAACTGTCATTTTACTAGTGCTATGAATTGTAACATAAATATTACATATGCAGAGTATCTAGTATGCAACACCTGTGAAAGGTCCACTTGCCCCCGCCCCAAAGGGGTTGTGAGCTACAGGTTGAGAACCATTGATCTGGAACCGATGTTATAGAATACACACACACACACACACTCACACACACACACACTCACACACTCACACACTCACACACACACTCACACACACACTCACACACACACTCACACACTCTCACATACACACACACACACTCACATACACACACACTCACACACACTCACACACACACACACACTCTCACACACACACACATACTCACACACACACTCACACACACACACACTCACACACACTCACACTCTCACATACACACTCACATACTCACACACACACTCACACACACACACACTCTCACATACACACACACTCACATACTCACACACACACACACTCACACACACACTCACACACTCTCACACACACACTCACACTCACAGACTCACACACACTCACACACACTCACACACTCTCACATACACACACACTCACATACACACACACTCACACACACTCACACACACACTCACACACACACTCACACACTCACACTCACACACACTCACAATACACACTCTCACATACACACTCACATACTCAGACACACACTCATACACTCTCACACACACACACTCACACTCACACACACTCACACTCACACACTCACACACTCTCACACACACACTCACACACTCACACTCACACACACTCACAAAATTACACACTCTCACATACACACTCACATACTCAGACACACACTCATACACTCTCACACACACTCACACACTCACACTCACACACACTCACACTCACACACTCACACACTCACATACTCTCAAATACACACACACTCACATACTCACACACACACTCACACATACTCACACACACACACTCACACACTCTCACACACACACTCTCACACTCACACACTCTCACTCACACACTCACACACACTCACACACTCACATACTCCACACACACACTCACACACTCTCACACACACACTCTCACACTCACACACTCTCACTCACACACTCACACACTCACATACTCACACACACACTCACACACACTCACACACACTCACACTCACACTCACTCACACACACACTCACACTCACACACACTCACACAATGATTTTGTTCTTCTAATCAACCTAGGCTAAACGGTGAGATCAAAGCAACAACAACAATGGTGATATACTCTTTGGTCGACTATTCTCTGTTCTCCCTTTGAACCAGTCTGGTAGGAATTGATATACAGTAAGGAGCTGGGAGTGTAATTCAGTGACTGAGTTTATGCTAACCAGGCTTAAGCATTGAACCTGGGTTCAGTTGTCAGCACCTCAATATGGAAATAAGATTATTCAGTAGAGTTTTATGGATCACTACAGTCTTCCTGCATATAATAAACTTTAAGTGGGACACAGGGGAAAGAAACTGAATGAGGAGAAGTCTAATTTAAATGGACTGTGGGGTTAAGAGTTTGTTTGCTATGTCTGACAGGTAAATTGGAAAGATAATGGCATGCCTGCAGTTGTACAAGGCCTGGAAACTAAATAGTTCTCACAAAGAGGAATGGGTTTGCAAATATGAAGTAAATTCCAGTCGTCAGAACAGAAACTCCAACGCAATTAACAGGAGTGACTGCATTGATTCGAAAGCCTTCTTCCTGCCTTGTGAATATTTTCCAATGATGTGAGTCCTAGGAAAATCCTGAAATAGGGCTGACCACAGCTTCAGAAGGGCCATGCCAGAGTCAAAACAGCAGTCCTGAAATGTGAGCCCCGGCAAGTGTAGGGTCATGCCTAGTCTTACACCTACTAGAAATAACAAAAATAGCTCGAGTTCTCAGTAAATCCACCCAAGAAAAAGTTCTGTCCCATTAATTTTGGTTTTCTAGAATGAGACACATGCCGGGTCTTCTTTATTCTCAACCTGTAGGACCACAGTGCTTCAACTATCAAAGAATGGGGTGTTGGGGTAGCAGGACCAAAAACAAAACAGGAAATTGGCTAAGTTTAATATATACCTTACATACACGATATTTTCATGATTCTATGCATGAAATGACTTTGGGTATATTAAACCACTAGAAAGCAAAGGTGTCACTGCTGTGGTGTTTATTTATTCATTGGAATCTTCTATTTGTTCTTTGACGATTTCAGAAATGTCTGCAATAGAGCCTGAGCATCCCACACACATTCTCACCAGCATGTCTCCCTCTTGCCTTCTTACCTCTTCTTTGTTTCTTGTAAGTTATCGAGTCCAGTTAGTGCAGTTGTTGGGATGCTGATTGGTCATATTGGTTTGACCTTGTGCACATTGTCTCTAAGTTACCACAGATGCAGTGAGCTCATGAGAGAAATAGCCCTGTCATGTCCACAAAATGGCACTCCCTGGATTTTACATTCTTTTTTTGACACCCTCTTCTGCAATGTCCCCTGAGCTTTTTGGGGGAAAGGGAGGAGTTAATATAGACATCCCTTTTGGGCCTTTATTTTACCTACTCATGTGGATTACTTGTGGTTAACTTAGCATCATCACCATGGAAACTGAATCCTATCCATAAACAATTACTTCCTATGTATTCACGCATCCATAGATAACAGTAGAAACACACCATTAACATGGTTAATAATAAATGAATGTCACAAAAGAACTTTAGAACATTGGTTACTAGCAGCAACATATGGCAACCTTTGGTCTCCATCCACCATTCTGTGTTGTATTAAAGGTTAGCAGGCAATGACCTTTATCCTATTAGGTGAGATGAAACTTTAGAGGCCAACGAGGGACCAGAAAATAGCTCCTCCAGAATGAGGAAGAGTTGTGCAGAATGGCTTTTGAAAATGTTTCCTTTTCATATGGTCCTTAACAGTAATTCTCATTATAAAAGGCTTTCAGATTTTCTAAGCTGACATGATTTCTTGTTCCATTGTGAATACATGCTACTCTCTGGTCCATCACCGATCCAACACTTTGTTTCATGTAATTTCTGCAAACATTTTACCGCAGTGTTGACAGTTTTCTGCATCACTATTATCACCCGCGCCTTAGAAAGTAATTCTGCTTACTTCATATGGGCAAACAAATGGAAAAAAACAGAGAGTCTCATTAGTGTTCAACCCTCCACTGATAAACAGTGCTTCCATATATTGGGAGAAGATAGATATTTTTTCAGACCTACAGAGTTCAAACACTATTTGTTTTTTATTACTTGATTTTAAAAAAAAAATCTTCTTTGAGTCTTTACTGAGTTGGGTTTTTTAGTTATTTAGATGGAAGAGGAAGGGAACCCAGAAATCCCATTTTGGGTTTTATTTTTCCTTTTTGTTTTGTTTTGTTTTAATGACTTCTGGCCAGAAGCAATAGACAGAAATTTTCCATTCCTTTGTTGCATTTTGTGCCCAGCAGTAACTTTCTATTTCTACAAAACAGAGCCCTGAATGTATCAGGTCTCTCTATACAGGTTGATCCACAGGAAGCAGAGGATGTTGGGGCATCCCTGCTTACCCAAGAAAAGTAACAGTTACAGAGCCCCACTCACTGTTGCAGATGAATGAATGTATACCATTAGACCAGTTACAGGGGAGATGTGATTTCACTCTGCTCTATGCCACTTTCCTGACTTGTAAGTCTTTAACTGATGAAGAAAACCAACTCACCTGATAGGCAGCATCAGAACGGAGCATGCACTAGGCACAAGCTTCTGTGCATGTGTGGTTGTTGTGTGTCAGGCGTTAGCAACTGCACATGCAGCCCCTTTGTGCTGGCTTCCTTTCAAAACCCACACCTTTGCTCTTTGCTTCCCATACACTTGCTGCTGCTAGCACACTGTTTAAAACAGTGGGCTTGGTATCTTTATGTGACTTGTTTTTATTCTGCCTGGCCACGTGGAAGAATTAATAAAGTCACATTTGGAAGAAAATGCATGTCATAAGCAAGCTCTGTTTTGAGTCAGGAACTCATGATGTAGCCTTGTCTGGGCTGAAATTCGACTACTGGACTTGAGCTTTGTTGATCCCCCAATAAGCACAGGATTTGCAGGCACTCACTTCCAGGTCTGCCTTCATAAAAAAAAATTATGAAAAATTTATCTGGGGATGAGAACAGCTGTCAAAGAACAAAAACAAAAGAATCTTAGACACCTCATTTAATCATGGGTACCATCTACATTACCACATCCCTGCGTCACTACTCTGTCCCAACTGTCCTTGGTAATTACTGGGGCTGAAATCAGTGCCTGTCAGAGGGAATGATGCCTAAATGGAGATGCTTCATCAACCTTAGCTGATACCATCTCACACTTCCAAGACCGAGGCCTTTGGTATCAACCCTTCCATAAGCAGATGCTACATCCCCACTGATTTTCAAAACTTTTATATATACATTCATAAGTTTCTGAGTTTCTGTAGAAAATCCATCACTATATTCAACATCCAGTCCATCATGAGAGATCTTTGCCACCATAATTGGCACCTATTCAAGATGATATTGATGGGTATATATTTTTTTTTCAGTTTGGTATCTAGACCCTTCCCTTTTAGCCATACATAGATTTATTCTAATTTTGTTGGCTTCTATTTATCTCTCTGATCTAATCAGTCTATATAAACATATTCATTTATGAAATTAACATTTCAAGTTATAGTATTTTAGAAGGTGTAGGTTGATTATATGAAAATACTATCTTCAAGATTACTAAATGTTATTAATGGGATTGCCTACTACTATGGTGTTTTTCTATTAGTGCCTTCCCACTCCGTCATGTCTTCTACATTTATTTATCTTCCTTTCATTTAGCTACCTTTCTGTTCATTTATTCACTCTTTGATTCACAACAAAGCTTACTTCAATGTCAAACTCATTCTAACTTTTCTTCTGTAGGGAAGTATGTAAGCTGCATTTTGTGTCTGGTTTTTACTCTTCCAAAAAATGTGTGATCCATCTTCCCCCAAAGATTAATACCTATCTCTTTTTTGTGAGTAGCTATATTTGGAAAACAACACTATATATGTATATATTTAAATATATATACATATGCATATATAAAACTAAGAATTTATATCAATGTTTTTGTTTTTCATCTAACACTTCTGTGTTCATCCTAATTGTTAAAATTTTCTTAGGCTCCTTTGCATTCTTGACAGTGAGAAATATGGTTCCCATTATTAAGTGAATACTTACTTTTTAAAATTATTCACATGATAATGGCAAGGTGGCACCTGCCTATAACTTGTGGCACTTGGGAGGTGGAGGGAAGAAGATCATAGTTCAAGGCCAACCTGAGCTATGTAGAGTGTGGTCAATGTTTATAAAATAGAGTATCAACAACAATAGTACATTGAATAATAGACTGGTATCCAGGCTTCCCCTACCTCTCCCTTTTAGCACCCAATGCTTCCTGTACTGTTTTACCTCATGCTACTTTACCACTACTACTCCCAAACTATAAGAGAATGCCTATCAGCATAAGCTGATTTTGACAGGTAGAAGAACAGAAGGAAGGGAGGGAGAGAGGGGGAGTGGGAGGGGGCAGGATAGGTGAATGGCAGGAAATATTTTTCAATACAAATTTGCTGTATTGTTGATATTGATTCAATCTCATTTTTAAAAGATATGACTTTAAGACATTGGTAATTACTTTCCACCAAAAGCTTTCCTTGTTTTATGTGAGTACAGAAACTTTCAAGACCTTAGGTTGTCTGAATGCCTCATTCATTTAGCTTGCCTTCCTAAACGAACAGAGCTTCTCCTTGAAATCAATACCGAATTATTATCCTGCGTCGATTAAAATGGTATCTTTCTTTTCAACAGCTACACAGGTAAGAGCTAGGCAAACAATATCACATAGGCTTTTATTATTGGTCACACTTCATAAGCACTGCTATTCCGCCTGTCTATCAAAAATATATCTATTTTTTGCCAAAGGCATCATTATATCACTTGAAATCTGATTTTACCCTTGTGTTTCCTGGGATTTAAAAACAGGATCAAGTTATAAATAAGGGCTGCCATCATTCAAACTCAAGCTTTCTCAAGAACAGGTAAAACCACAAAGATTTCGCTCTTTCAAACATAAGGAAATACTTCCTTAAACTTCAAGGAAAGCTCTGCTCTCTGGCTTCTAGAATTATGTCCCCACATTCAGAGAAAATGTCATCATTAAAGCTACACGAACAGAAGTACACATATGTAAATGCACATAGTTCTTCCAAGCACATACAAAATTATACAACCACCCTTATTCACATTCTTCATTGATAATGCAAGCATTCCTTACCTTACCAATGAAGTTCGAATTTCATGCTACCCCTTCCATAATTTTCCTATAACATAAAAAAAATCAGAGTAAATATTAACTTCCCATCATTTGTAGGTTAATACCATATATTAGTACTGATTTAAAAAAAAAAACACTTCAAAACAACAGAGTATACAATCTATTCTTAAGTGGGAAGACATTGAGCTAAAAAGGAAATGTTTCTTTGGCTCTGAAAAAATACACCTACGGCATATTTATTGCATTAAAATTCTATGGAGACTTATTAGGCAGGCATGTTGTTGAGATTTTATAGTTGTGGCTTCCCGGTCTTATTTAGAGGACACAATCTCACAGCACACTTTCTGGTCCCCTGCCTCCTACAATCTTTCCACCTCACTAGCTACAGGTCATCGGCAAGGCCCAGACAGTTAGTTGTTGGTTACCAGTAAGATACAAGCACTACTCTTGCCTGTGTTAGGTGTATCTGACAGTGCTAGTCATTTTTGTGGCTCATAATCACCACATCTAGGTAAGATTATTTTTTTAGATATTAACATTGATAGGGTAAATCTCACAGGGCTTCAATCCAAATTGTTCAGATATAGGTAAGTAATGACTGATAGGCAAAAGAGAACTAGTCTTTTCTCAGGGATTAATCCCCTTAATTTTCTATCCAATACCAAGTGGTATTCACTAAAACCATATTCATATTCATTAAGCAACACTAAACAGACTAAACACTAAACAGTAGTTGTATGTATAAATTTATTCATATATATATATATATATGAATCAATAGATATGAATCAATAGATAGATGCCAGAATATGATAAGATAGATAGATAGATAGATAGATAGATAGATAGACAGATAGATAAATAGATGATAGATAGATGATAGAGGCCATGTAATTTAGAACGAAGCAGGTAGATATCAGAGGGGCTGGAGAGAGACAAGGGAAGGGGAAATGCTATAAACATTTAATTTTTTAAAAGTAATTTTCTACTAGTTGAGTATGAGCTAAATGTTTGCCCAGCCTATGCCAGCAGTATGTGCTATGCAGAATAGAGTCTTACAGTCACATTGTAGAGGATGATCAGTAGCTTTGGCAGTAGGAGTAGTGCGGGAATCTATGGGACTTACTCTTTGACCAACAACTTAACAATGACTCAAACAGATATAACCCATTCCTTGTACTATGGGTTTTGTTTGGTAATACATGCTGTTTTTATTTGTAGGGATACAGGTCCTCCCCATTATATGGTAATTCCATTTAAATTCCTTTTATTTATGTCTATATTTTAGGAAGATTCTACAACAGTAGCTATGTATATGGCCTTTCAAATATCCCTGTAATATTAGTTTTCTCTCTTCATATTCTCTCCCCTACTCTGCCTTCTTATCCCCCACTCCCAGCAATCACCATCTTCTCATTTACCCTTTATCTGTTTATAATGCTATATTCCATAATCCCCTTTTGTGGATGATTAACTCCCCCCTCCTGGTATATTACTGGCTATCTAACATCTGTGGTTATTCTACTTAAGGCATACACATTTAAAGCTTAAAGACTAGCATGTATACATAAGCTAAAACATGCAGCTTAGGGGGTCAGTGTTACCTTACTCAAGATGATTGCTTCCAGCTCTATTTATTTACCTGCAAATTTCATATAATCATCTTTCAACAATTGATTGATATTACATTATGTACACATAACAGTTTTTAATTACCCATTCATCAGTTGATGGAAACGCCAGTTGTTTCCAATATCTGGTCTCTGTGAACAAAGCAGGAGGGATGCTGGTGAGAAAATATTTCTGTATTAAGAAGTAGAGTCTTTTGGGCAACATGTGAAGGGTGGTAAAGGTGTAGTTTGTGGTAGATATGTTTGAGCTTTCTGAGGCACACCTACACTGATTTTCATAGTTGCTGTACCTGTTGGCGCTCTCCCTAGCATCCTCATCAGTACCTGCTGTCATTTGTTTAATTAACCTCGGCCATTCTGACTTCCATGAGATCTTTGCAAAATATGCCCACAGCGCAGTACTGCCACACGTTAGGGGAGTGAGCAGCCACTTTGTACAGTTAGATTTAAGGCCCCAGCCCCATGAGGCAGAGCTCACACCTAACACTGTTCATGAGTCAAGAAGCTGAGACTCAATAGAGCATGGTCCCAGGGGAAAGCCTACTTATTCTCCTAAATGAGCATAACAAGAGAATGCCTTCTAATGACACTCCGTTATACCCACACATCAGTATATTGCTTAACGCTATCCAACAAAGCTTCTTCTTGAAGTACATGTTAATGAGCCCAGAGACCTACAGCTGGACAGTGCACAGAGAATGGGAGGCTTTGGAATGCTCAACCCTGAATGAGATGTCTTTTGTTAATGCTCTAATTATCCTTCCTCCATTGCAGAAATTCTATTCTAGCAGGCACTAAGCCCAGGATAAGAACTTCAAGTGCTACATTTCCCCATGGAGGGATGCCCCCTTAGTAAGGGAGAGGGCCTAGACCCTACTCCAAATGACTTGACAGAGTTTGATGATCCCTCCTGGGAGGCATCACCCTCCCTGTGGAGTGAGGGAGGGATGGGATGGAAGGGGGTAGGGGACATGGGAGGGAGAACTGGGAATGATATGTAAAATAAGAAAAAATAATATATACCTACATATATATGTATATATATTCATATATATATATACATACATATGTACATATATATATACACATATATATATACATATATATATAATTCACGTGCTAAATAACAAATAACACCTGTTCCCCAGGGTTTCCCACATAACAGTAGACACCATGGAAAGTGAACAATTACTTAGCATCTGTGTGCTCTGACCAGTATATCCCCACATGATTCACACAATACTAAAATGTACTTTCCCTACTATCTAGTCTTCATTGTAACTAATTTACACTGCATCTTCCTACATAATTTACTGTATCGTGTGAAAGGAAATGGGATTTTATACTGAAAATAATGCGGAATAGAAACCCATGCTGTACCTTTGTTTATGACCATTTATATCGCGACAATTGTTGAATGCTGTAGCTGGGGGGGGGGACCCTGGCTAACCCATTCATGGTGGGAAATACTTTATCTTTAAAATCCTTTCTTATGGTGTGGGAGCCCGCAAATTGACCATACTCCAGTGGATATTGACGCAACCATGAGTATAGGGGCAGCACAAATTGGACTAGGTAGGTTATGAAACAAAAATAGGACAGGAATCAGGGAGGAAGTGAGGAAGTAGGGTTAATCTTGGAGGCATTAGAAGAAGGGTGCTGATGAATATTGTTAAAACACGTTTCATCATGGAATTCTCAAAGAAAAAACAACATTAAAATATTATATTAAACGCTTTCTTTAGCACTATTAGGTACTATTTGCTTGAGTATATATCAAACCAAAGTCTGCTACTAGATAAGGAACAAAATAAAAAAGGCAGGAAAGAAAATTTTTCTGTGTAAGTTTTGTAAATGCAAAAAAAAATGTTATATAGCAAATACATATACCAGATAAATGCTGTGTCTTAAAGGATACCAGGTTAAAGAATGGAGATCATTGTCATTTTCACTGTTTGAACATTATTATAGACATAAGTTCACAGCTTCAAAATGTGGTGAACTTCTTGAGAGTCCACTTTTCAAACAAAACTAGGCCAAGCACGCGAGACTTCTACAGCAGGAAGGGATTGAGGCAGAGCCCCACACTTAGTAGAAGCCCGGAGGTAGCTTTATCTGTAATGCTAACACGACAGAAGATAAGCTAACACTATGTAAGGTGAATGAATGTATACCGTATCAGTATTTCTCTCTTGTGGTCTATGGCTATTAAGAAAAATACTTCTCCACTTTATTATTGCTAATTAAAGATTACATGACACACACACACAGAAGAAAGGAGTTTCTATATACTTCAGTTATTAGAAACTCGCCTGGAATAGAACAGGCACATTTCTGACACTGCAAATTGGATGGCATAGAGAAGACATCATTTTCAGGAGAGTTGTTACATGTGTTACAATTGGCTTTATCAAGTCCCAGGTGTAACCACTATCAGAAACTGAGTTAAAAAAAAAAAAGTTTAAAAATACAACTGAGTATTATGTTAGATTTTCATCTCTGTGATAAATACTTGAAAAAATATTTACTCACAAAGAGGGAAGATTTATTTGGTTTGCATTCCAGAGGCTTCTGTCCATGCTCAATCGGCTCAACTGTGCTGAGTCAGAAGGGCTGAGATGTCACAGTAGAAGGAACATTTGGGAGAACTTTCCTTCCTCACTGCAGCCAGAAAACAGGAAGACGATCTGTGCTAGCGGCCTCCCTCTGTCTTGCCTTTTGATCCCACCCAGGTCCCAATCTATTTAATAGGATCGCTCACATTTAAGGGAAGTTTTTTTTCTCATAGGTGGATGCTAATTTCCTAGGCATTTCTCAGTCAAGCTGACGATCCAGATTAACCATCACAGGTACTAACACCTAGGTCTCTTTTCTGTGCATTCCCACCAGCTTCAGAAACATCACTGTTTTAATATTAATGAATTTAAACAACAACTTAGAAAAAGATTGCTTCACGTTTTGGCTGTTTTGCATGTATGTATATCACACACATGTGGTGGTTGAAGAGAGCCAAAGAAGGCACTGGGTCCCTGACAGCCGGAGTTCACAGGTGGCTGTGAGCCACCATGTGGGTGCTGGAATCAAACCTGGGTCCTCTGGAAAAATAGCCAGTTCTTTCAACTGCCTAGCCATCTCTCCAGTCACATCCCACTAACAGCTTTCAGATATTTGGAAAACTGTTCACTGTTTCAAAACTCTACTTTAAACATGCAACATTAATTAATCCATTAATAAAATAATTACCTCACAAAAGTAAAAACAAGAGTATTTATAGATACAAACATTTGACAGATTCCTAATGCAGTATTTAATTGCCTGTATCTATTAGACAAAGAATAGGCGACATGGATTCTTAAAATGCTTAAAAATACTTTCCAGACATGACACATGCTTGCTATCTCAGCTCTTGATGCCCTGCTCCATGCAGATTAGGACTTGTGGGTTTCATTCCCAGCCTGGGCTAAACAACGTTGCAAGTGGGAGAAGTGGGGGAGGGAGGAGGGGGAGGGAGGAAGGGGACTTGGGGAAAGTGAAGGGGAGGAGGAGGTGGGAAGGGAGATTGAAGGAGTAAGTGCTTCATACAATCTTCCATTGATATTTTAGGCCATGTATTGACTAATATAATATGCAAAAAACACACCATCCCACCATTTGCTAAAAGTACATAAAAATGTTCAATTCAGTAAAATTTTAAAAGTTTTATACATATGTGTGTGTGTATAGATAGATAGATAGATAGATAGATAGATAGATAGGTATACTTATATAGATAGATAGATAGATAGATAGATAGATAGATAGGTATACTTATATAGATAGATAGATAGATAGATAGATAGATAGATAGATAGATATAGATATATATTTGTATTTAACACCAAGAGAGTGAATGTTTTCCAATGATGATCATGAGAGCCCAGTAAAGATATATTACAGAATCATACTTCATAGCATCACACTGTAGTATCACAAGAACCATGTGGATAGAAAAGGCATTGATTGAGGGGAACCTGGCAAGTTTATGTTCAACAGTCTACTACAGAGAAAAGTGAGTCTAGTCATGGTGGCACACACCCGGAATCCCAGCACCCATGATTCTGAGGCAGGTGGAGCTCAAGTTCAAGGTCACTCTGAACTATTCGGAGAGGCCCTAACTCAAAAAGCAGAAAACACGGGGCAATAACAATCCTACTAAAGACAGAAAATGAAGCAGAACGAGAAGTATTGAGAACAAATTACACCCCATCTACGTTGCAGGAAGCAGAAAGGATGGTCACCAATTTTGCGTGAAAAACTTTAAAAATTTGGAACTCTGCTGCAGGATCTAAATTTACCCCACTGACTTGATGAAGGGACACCAACTGAGAAGCAAGGATACATGCTGACACAGAACTGTAGAACTCTAGCGTTGAGCCATCTTCTAGTTTTTCCCAGGTCTAAAGCACAGGACTCCCTGGCAGCAATGTTCAGCCAGCATGAGTCAGAATCAAAGAGTTGAAAATGCAGGGAAAAATAACTATCATAAAGGGCAGAGAACACAAAAGAGCTTATCTTGACCTCTTATGTTAGACATCTAGAGAAAATAAAACAGACCTTGAGAGAAAGATCATTATGGCCAAAGAGAAAGAATAATGAAGGCAGATATGGAGAAATAAATGTCTAATAACCACTGTTATCTCTAGATTATTAGTAATGAAACAATTTGACTTCCCTATTTTAGAACTGTGGTCACAGAGGACATTTTGTGCACGTGTAAAGCTATTCCACAAAGGTTAGTTGGTTAAGGGTAATAACACATGTCTCTGTTTACATTCTGTTGGGGAGTTTTTAATTGATTTTGAGAAATTCTTTCTCTCCTAAAAACCTGTGTCTGTTTTGATAATTAAATTTCACATATGCATAACCGGTCTACTCACCTTAGATTATGCCTGTGTAGACAAACATATATAAGAACTACTTGGATTTAAATAGTGTGTTTGTTGTTGTTGTTGCTTTTGGTTGTGTTGTTGTTGTTTAACCAAGTGAAGAGTGTAACCAAGAGAAGATATTTCGCGGTTCTCGAGACACTGTCAACATCCAAGAGGAAGTCCTACTGGTCTCCCGTACTGTTGCCGATCTCCTGTGATGAACACAGTTCCCAGAGGTCTTCTTTTCTTGTGTTATAGGTAATCTTCAACACACTGAGACACTCCTGACGCACACCCAAGGGGCTGTTTACTATTGCTCCCCTCAATATTCTCCGAAATATAGCGGACATAGTTATAATGGAGATTTAGAAGGCCCATTTCCTCTTCCTGCTCTCCTGTGCATTATCCGTTTTTCTGATGTATTTTGCTCCAGTGTGAGCTTTGAGCAGAAATAACAATCCTTGTCTCCTAAGGTGGTTGTGAAGACCAGCTATAAAGTACGTGGAATATTGTTTTGTATATCCAGGAACTCTATGTGAGTGAGGTGTTGTTACTGCTCAGTGTCATTGCTTGGAGGGGGGTTTCCCCCTGACCACACATCCATGATTGGTTCACAAGGATGCTCTCTTACGGGGCTTTCCTCTCCAGTGCTCTGCATGCCACCCAGACAAGCATGGTGCAGTACACCAGTGTTTTCTACCTCAGGTTATCATAGCATCTCTTTCCCCATGAGGACTTTAAATCAATTTAAACAGTATTCTCTCCAGGCCTCTGTGTTTCAGAATCCCGAGAGTCCTAGCCATGGTTTCCTTAGGCCTTTCCAACTGGGAAATACGACCGTTGGATGTTAGCATTTTGATGGTTATTGCTTTAAAGGTACAAAATATTGAGATATATGAGGCTCGTATGCATACCTCACGTTTATAGCTGCATAAAAACTTAAACCACAAATACTGTTTAAAGTGTTATTCCTACAGTAGTGTATGCTTGTTTTCCAGCTGGCCACCTGGGAATCCTTTGTCTAGAAATACCTTGTACTTTCCCACTTCTAAAGTGACACGGTTGTTTAAATCACTTCTTGTGGAACCCGCGTCTCTAAACCTGATATCGTGTTAAATGCTATACATGAAGAAAAATTACTCTTGTCTAGAGTAGGATATATTAATGAAGTGCATGCCCCTTTAATTTAAAACTGTTTCTAAAATGAAATAAGGGCCTACCTTTTAAAGGTAAGGAAAATTTGACTTTTACATTTCAAGATGCATTACTCATCCTGGGTTTGCTTGTGGCATGAATTGATAAACTGTAACGACTATCACACATCTTTTGAAAAATTGCATTATTGAATAAACATTTTCTTAGTCTCACCTCATACTGGAGAGGATAAAGGAGAAACTGGCACACACTGAGTCAGTGTTACAATTAATGTCTCCATGGGTCACAGAAGAAGGGTTGCTATTAAATGTTGTCTCACCGGAGAGCCTCAGTACTTAGAGAAACATGGAGTTCTGAGTAGCCGGTAAAACACAGGATCATTCACTTGGAACTTGTTTACAGTTCAAGGAGCCCAAGTAAGTTATCTGGATATTTTTCTCAAGTATAAAACACAGACTGGCCACAGATGATTTATCGCCAGAAGCAGTCTGGCTTGTGACAGTAGTTTTCAATATTTTACAATATTTTACAAGCTTCTTGTTAGACAATTTATCTGGACTGTGTGGACTTTCTATATCTATATAAGCTTAAGGACAGAAGTAAAATGAAACTAGGCAAGGCACCTATCAAATGCTTAACAATTATCCTCTGTCACTTTTATTTGTCTAACCTTTATTATTTATTTCCTATCACCAATTTACCTACTATCCCTACCTCTGATCTACCCATCTATTATGACTACATACATTTTCTAGCTACTTATCTATCATCTGCTAACCCATTGAATGTGTATTACTCAATTGTGCGGTGCATTGTTTGGATAACACGCACTTCCTCTGGGGTGGTAACCAGTCTCTGGCTGTAACCAGTCATTGGTGCCATTGGTATTTCGTTCATGGCTGCTCAGTTCATGAGACTGATTAATTTAGGTGGACGTTCTGACCTGTCACACTCAAATGCAACGCACCTAAGCTTTCCAACTCTACTTTTAAAATAATCATACTGGTACTCTATAAATGAATTCTAAGAAGTGCATGCAAAGAAGTGGAAATTTCCTTCACTTTCTTTCATCACAAGGAAGCCAGGTCCATTGCAAGATTGTCCATAGCAGGCAGAACCAAGAGCCAAACCTAGAAAATTGACCCTGGGATATTCCGTTTTGACCTCCACAAAACGGGTTTTGTCTGAGAACTGTGTGTGCCATCAGAAATGCACTTCTTGTGAACCTGTCTATAGAAGCAAGGGTCATCTGGAGTATTTAGTCTACAGAGATACTGGAATTTGTTCAATGAGTAGTTCATTTTTAAAGTGTGTGTGTGTGTGTGTGTGTGTGTGTGTGTGTGTGTGTGTATGTATGTGTGTATATATATACATCTTATGTGTGTGAGAATTCTACCCACAATTATATATGTGTGTCATGAGAAGCCTAATGCCCAAGGAAGCTAGAAAAGAGCTCTGAATCCCCTGAAAATGGAGTTGTAGCTGGCTGACCCTGCCGTGTGGTTATTGGGAACAGGTCTCAGGTTCTCCGTAAGAGAAATAAGTGTTATTAGCCACTGAGCCCTCTCTCCAGCCCCTCCAGTGATTATTTCTAAGATGCAGAGCAGATAGTGGTCCTGGTAAACCTCACAGGAGAAAGATTCAAGCTAACCTAGGTTTCTGGCTGAGAAAATTATCCCATTGGCAAAAACTGGGAACACACATCTGCAAGTTAAAATGAGCAGATTTTCTAATGTTCATAGAACATAGAACAGGCAGGCTTTTGTTTTTAACCAAGTGCCCCACCCTAAAAAATATATCAGTTTTGGAAATTCAAGCACACAGCTATTCACATCTTCAATACTGAATTTAAGTAGATTGGGTGGTCCTGAAATGTGTGTATCTAATTCTTTGCCTAGACTAAATTTATAAACAATCACAGAAAATTTAAAAGTAACTTTCATAGTTTTTTAAGCAGAAACTAAACAATATTTGAAATGGGCAGAGAAATACTTTTAAACATTGAAAAGTTGTTTTGTGTTTGTAAATTCAAATTTAATAATGCATTCTACAAGAAGTATATGTCTGTAGTATAAAGAGGAGCTTTGTAAATTACCAGATATTGAAATACATAAACGAAGATAAAACTCTACCTTTGGTGAAGTCACAACTAGGTCCCAAAATGACTCCAAACATTTCCACGTGTAAAGGAAAATAATGAGAGCCCAACAGCTTACCTTACTTAATGGAAAAATGAGACACTCATTGTTATTGTTGGTTTGCAGGAAAGAACTTGACAAAATAAATGAAATCTTGGTCACATATAAACATAAATCTAAGCATACATACATATATAAATACATGTACAAACATTAAAATGCAAGCTAATGTTTAAGTTTATAGAAACTTTCAAAAGTGAATTTTTAGTAGATCCTAAAATAAAACAGCAGCAAACCCCTAAGCTGTATCACACATCAGAACATATTACAGGTTTGTTTTTCTTCTATTGTTCCTTTGCATCTAACAACTTCTGTAACTTGACAGTTCCTTCCCCAACAATCATATCCTTCGTGTTCATGTGTAAATCGATATTGATATCACAGTATCAAACATCAGCACTTATGCATCTAAAACTTATTCCCATTTTCCTGGCGAGTTTTCTAATTATCCTTGATTGTACAACTAAGTTTCTAAAGCCAAAATTCTACTTTACTCTCTGGAAAAAAAGCCAGTGCTCTGTCTACTCTGACTGATGGCCAAATTTTTATAAAATATTCATTTTTTGTTTGGCTCATCATGATTTCGTGTGAGTGAGTGAGTGTGTGTGTGCGTGTGTGTTGTCATTGTTGTTGGTGGTATGTGTATGTGTGTGTGTGTGTGTGTGTGTGTGTGTGTGTGTGTGTGTGTATGCAGTGGAGGGAATATTAGTGTTTATATATGTTTTGTCAATGTCTAGGAAATGCTTCAAATCATTAAGCTTTGAAGAACAATGAAATTTAACATGAACTCTACTACAACTCATACTGTCTTACATGCAGGAACGACAGTAAAAGATATCACTCTACCTTATGGTTTGACCTGTTGAGTTATAAGCCGCAAAGCAGAGAAGCAGAGAAGCCAATATGCAAGGGCCATTCGGTCTAAATTACAATCATGGTGGAAATATATTCTGCCCATCTGTGGCATGCAGTTTTCAAGGTTCTGTTTCACAGTCTGTCTTCTCTCTGATCACTTTATGATTACCAACTCTAAGTTAAATAAACCAAAGTTGTATTCATCCACTAATGATAGGTTTCCCTTTTGAACACTGAAGTGATCTTACTAAACACTTTCAACTGCTATTCCAGTGACAGCTCTTCCAAAAATTGAGATGCTTACCAAGTAACTTTCTCATTTCTCTGTCAAACAAAATATTTGCTTCTGCTCAAACACTTTTTGCATGGCATAATTTTCAGATAGGAAATTGAAGAGAAGTTACTACATTTAAAGATATGATGATTTTTATTGCAACATCAACAGACAGCTGTCCAAAGATAAATACTAAGCTAAACACGATGTGAAATATTTATAAAATTTGTATGTTAGATACTCAATAAAATTAGTGTATGTAAGTGTTAGACTACATTTATCTTTTCAGTAAATATTAACCTTCAGAAAAAAAATGCCAGCAAAATAAAATTTGCTTCGGATTTAGAAAAGCAGCAGATCTACATCTCTGAGTTTAAGGAAATGTTCTTTCAAAACTCTGTTTCCACATTTCCTGCTTATATCAAAAATCCATTGTCTCCCTCCTTTGACAGGAGGAATCATCAACAGTGCAGGGTATAAACCAAACAAAATATAATGGACAACGGTGACAAGAGGGGCAATAGTGTCCAGGGAAAATGCAAAGAGCATATGACTGTTTCAGGGGAGGGAACGAACCAATAAGAGGGGTGGAGTGGAGCAGGTGAGGACAGTGGGGAGGACAGGGAGTCAGAACACATAACACACATGTGTGAAAACTCTATAATTTTCTGAATATCATTTAACAATGTAATTCTCTGGCTGTTCAGGGACAAGATAAAGTGAAAAAAATGACAGTTTAAGGTGATGGGCTATTTACCATTGCTTGATTATTACTCACTAAAGGCAAGAATTATATTGCACCTCATTACCACACAGAACCATGTGCCAATTAATTAAAAAAATAAATACATATATATGTATGTAACTCATTACCACAGAATTATGCATCAATTAAATGTACACACATATATAATGTATATACATGCATATGTATATGTGTATATATACAATACTCTATAAAAAAATTTTAAAGTGACGGAACAAGCTAAATAAATAACAAGTAAATGTCAAGTGATGAATGCCTGTTTAAATTTTTCAAGTTTAAGATAGTGAATAAACAGTGTCACCAAGCTGATTAGTCAGGTTAATTTTCTTGGAAATATTCAGCTGCAATAGTGGAATAAAGAGACATTATGCATTCAGTTTTTATTTCTTCATTTTGCGTTTTTGAGACAAGGTCTCAGTAAATAGCCAAGGTCTCTCACTCCTGATCCCCCTGTCTCAGCTTCTGTATACTGGATACCGTTCTGTGCTACCATGTAGATGACCTTCCAGGGAAATTCTCATCTTGTTTCTGGGCTTCAGCCTGCTGAACAGTCCTTTCAGATAAGTTGTCAAAAGACAGTCCACGTAGCCCATGGAAAATTCTGACAAGCTGGCCACACATCGACTCTCATTGGCCTCTTGATCTTGTTGATCTATAGTGGGAATCTTAAAGTAGCCTCTGTACTATCTTGCTCAGTTGGAGGGTGAGCAAGTCCAAAACAACTAGCCTTCTCCACAAAGGCAATGTGTTGATTTCCCCAGACTCTCCAATGGCCAATAACATGTAATTAGTTTATGGGATATTGCCCTAGCCTTGAGAGTTTTATATTTCATCGATTTTAATATACATCTTAAAACCATAGGAACTTACTTCTGGGTGGGATGTCCTACATGGCAGGGCAGTAGCAGCAACTATGAATGGATGGATGGATGGATGGATGGATGGATGGATGGATGGATATAAAAAGATATGGTTTTGCAAAGCTATATTGGTAACCTGAAATGGAAATATTACTGAGAAATGTAAGAACTCCCTCCCCATTACTTTTCTCATCTGGCTAGGCTATGCATGGTGTTATTTGCATGCCAAGTGTGGCCATGCTCTATCCTGGGTCAGGTAAATCAGGAGAAGGAAAAGATTTTACAGCTGACATGCTTCCTCAAGGGAATGAATGTAGCTAGGTAATTATGTCAATTTAATACGTAAAGAATTATAAGGGGACAAAGCCACTTTACAAACTCAAATCTAAGTTATATCCAACAACAAATTACATAATGAGGTGTTACAAATGTGACAGACACTATACGTCAAAACCACCTTCTTTTTCTTTTAATGAATGCAGCATCTTGGGACAGTCAGTGTTAATGAACTTCTACCCCTAACCATCTCTCAAATTATGATTAATTAAGTCTGTGAATTATCCCTGGAAGAGATCCAACAATGTCTCTACTGTTTGGATTATTTTGAAGACAAAGATAAGATCGTGTGTGTTAAAATATAATATATAATTCTCATGTAAGACAAATTTTTATCTGCAAGGAAAACATAAATGGAGTAATATACATGTACATAGTGTTTTAGGAGTAATCCAATGAAACCTACTTTTCACATAGATAATTAAGCTTTTCCCTTTTTTCAGTATTTCCCCATGACATTCTAAATATTTCACATGATTTATTTCACTTCAAGTAGAAAAATCTGAAAAGTGGTTTTATCAGTATAGTTATATCATGCATGAGGGTTTACCATGGAACAAAGACCTTGATTAGATTTAATGAATTGAAGCAATATAGCAATCTTCAATTTAAACCCAGGTACCCTGACATCACAAACACATTGTTTCATTCTTTAAGATGAAGATATGGAAGGTACTTTTGCATGAATATACTAATTTTCATTACAATTAAAATCACAAAAGGATCTATAGAATATAACTTCTTAGGCTGTAGAACAGACTTTGGGAGAAGCACTAACCTATCCTTATCAAAATCTCTGTCTGTACTCCAATCTGGCCACAAACTCAGACTCCTCCTTCCTTGGCCTCCCCTCTATTGAAGATGAGGCTGTGTGTGAGCCATTATGCTCAGTTACACCATAGAGGTGATCATGTGCACAAATTAATATACTGTTAGTCATATGAAATCCTTATGTTTTAAACTTTGTGTGATGATTAGATAAACATTTCTCAACTTGTGCAAAACATTGTATCAGAACTAGGTTTCACTAACAATGTATGACACTGAAAGCACAAAGAACTTACAGATTTAGAAATGTGCAGATAGCCCTGTGAAATACATTTTTAAACAAATAAAAGTAAGTCCACCAACTCTTTTTGCTCTTTGTCAGTCTTCTGAATAAATTTTAAATATATGCTTTATGTAAATTTAAAGGTATTGATTTTTCAACTTTCCACTTTTAGAAAGCATGTAAAATTTGTCATGAAAATACTCTTAAACATACAGTTTAAGAACATGAATGCCATGTAATAAGAACAACCACTACACCTTTTGTCTGTAATTTATAATAAACTAGCACTTGAAATTTTTTGAAGTAGACACCATGACCTATCACGGTTTAATAAGGATCAGGATAAACAAATAGGCCAGTCAGATGTCTATTCAGGGAGAAATAACTTACAACCTAGACAGATGAACACCAGCAGATTCCACCTGCTGCTCTCCTCTAGGCATCCCACCAGCAAGAGAGCTCTCCCCAGCTCCTCCTGAGACCTAGTTCCACAGGTCACTTCCGCACCTGGCTCCACCCCCAATGGGCGTGGTCAGTGCCACAGAAGCAGACAAAGTGAATATCTCACTACAATGACCATCATTCTGTAAGTGATCTGGATTCCAGAGAATTTCCCTGCTTCCCATGGAGGAATTACTGAGATTTCAGCCTCTGTAAAGCTCTGTCTTGGTATTACCTGACTTTACTCTTTCCTATTGAGATATTAATGATTAATCACAGTAATAAATACCCTTCCTTGCTAATAGATAACACAGGAAAGTCAAAACCTTCTTTTGGTGAAAGACCAACATGACACTTAAATGTATCAGGATGACCACTCAGCAAGTTCATTCTGTCTTCTGTTTTAAACTTTTGAAATGTGCTGGAAACTCAAATTATATTTATTGATCTTGATTTCATATATATATATATATATATATATATATATATATATATATAATTTGCACATGCAAGGTGACATTTCTAAAATTGAAATTTAAACAAAAAACCAGGAGAATAATTCTATACTTGAGGAAATATCTGATTGATTTCAAACTGTTCTTCTTGAGAGTTGAATTATGCAGTTTTCTCTATCCTTATTGTCAGCATTTAGTTATGAAATATCCCTTCCAAGGCTCCTGTGTTACAGGCTTAGTCACAGATTGGTGAACACAGACACTGAGAGGTGATTGAATCATGAAGTCCCTGATTGAATCGATGACCTGGTGATAGATTCCTGGGTTGCTGGTACTGGAAGGAAGATGTGAAAAGTTTCAAGTGATGTTTTAATTGAGCAGGCAGACTTGAAAGCATATGCTTGTAGATTCTGCTTTATTCCAGATGTATATCTGTCTCTCCATCATTCTCTTCTTCTCCATCCAGAGCCCTATCTTCTCTTTTCTCTTCTCTCTCCCTTCCTCCCTCTGTCTCTGTCTCTGTCTCTGCCTCTCTCTCTCCTGCCTGCCCTCTCTCTCCCTCTGTCTTTCTCTCTCTCCCTTCCCACCTATCTCTCTCTGTCTCTGTCTCTCTCTTTCATTCTGCCTCTCTTTCCATCTTGTATTCATGAGATGACGAGATGGTTATACAACACCACACAATCTTCTGTTCACCATGGTGGAGCCCATAAGCAGTGGAGCCATAACAAGGCGACTGTGCACAAACCCTCTTTCACCATGAGAGTCAATAAATCTCTTTGTTGTTTTGCTGAGATATTTGGTCACACCAACTGAAAACCTAATAGTTATATAGAAAGAAAATTTATAAATACCATTAAGAAAACAGAAAAATTGCGGTTAGAATACCCACATCTTTTATGACTTTGCTTATATTTAGTTTCATCCCTTTGGGCATGAGTTGCTGCCATGATGAGCGTTTAGCAGCATTAGGACAGCATTTCCATTTTGTAGGCACTCAATAACACATATTAAAGAAATTTAGTGGCACAGCGTGTTTCCAGAATTAATTCTTTACTTTTCACTGAACCACTGGTCTATTTGTATTTCCCATTCAGGATTCAAAGACCAGTTCATAAAATGTTCTAATATGCAAGTCACTAAAAATAGCTGCATACTCTTAGGTATTATAATTTCTCAAGCACTGCATTATCAGATTCAATATATTGAGGATATATGACCTAATTAAATCTGACAGCCTGTACAAAAAAATTAATGTATAACTTCACCAGATTTTAAAATGTGTCAGAAATACATATTTTATTATTAATAAATAATGCAGATAAACTGAGCCTATAAATCAATGAGACATACTTCAAACATTAACTGATACTTATTAGCATGTTATAACTTCAAAGCAGGATCAATGCACAGAAAGGGTCATGTCAGATTGTGGAAATGCTCTCCATATTTTTCACATAATGAAGATGCATCTGTCTCCGGGTTTCAGTTTCTCAACAATTCACGATAATACTGGCATCAGTGATTTGTAGATAATCAATGGGTAGGTTTTGATCTTGTTTTGGTGACTATTTAAAAGTCAGTAAGAGGTCTTAAGCTGACACTAATCTTTAAAAGTCCTTATTAAAGGCACATGGATTGCTCAGCGGGTAACAGCTCTCGCCACTTGCTCTGGTGTGGCTTTGTGATCTTGGTACAGACACAGACGGGCACAAGGAACTCTCAGATATGAAACTGCCTTCTCCCAATTGACCTATGGCTGTGCCAATGAGACTTGTCTTTAAAGGAGATAAATCTTATACGTTTCAAAAATGTGTATAGTATTAACATCATTTCCGCTCCTCTCTCTCCCTGCTCAGAATACGTCTGTGTCCCTCTCAACACTCCCAACCTTTTATGAAAGCATCTTCTTTAATTTCCTCCTCGTAACTTATGCAGGTATAGCCACCCACACCCGGAACCACACACACACACACACATACACACACACACACACACACACACACACACACATGCCCGCACGCAGCACACACACACGCACACACACACGTGCACACACTAACACACTTGGTCCATTTAATGTTCCTCTTATGTACTTGTGATGAGGAGCTGACAACTGGTATTGGGCAACCTATCAAGGGGCTCATTCCTGGAGTAAATGGAGTTCCCCTCTCGGCAGCCATTGATTCCCTGTAGCTCTTTATCTAGAAGGAGGGGTTTTGTGAAGGTTTTCTCATTCATGACAGCATTTTACCTGATGGATGAATGTCTATTTATGAATCCATATTGTTGAAGTTTCACAGGTGCATCTTCCCTGTCACGTCTGCAAGACACTACCTCCCAGCGAACATCCTGTTCCTCTGGCTTCTAGAATTCCTTGTATTGTCCTCTGCACTTTACCCTGTGTCTCCGTGTAGGGTCTGCAGAAGTGGATATATTAAGTGGGGTTGGGTACCCAACCATCACTTATTTTCTGACTTTTAGCCAGTTGTAGATGTCTGTAGTCATTACTATCTGCTACAGACGAGGAACTTCCTGCTTGGGGGAGGGGGTGTCTACACTAATCTGTGCATGCACTTGCAAATCATGTTTATTTACAGAAAATGGCAGTAGGTTCTCTTCTTCTACAATCTATGGCCTCCCCAGCCGTGGGAATTCCCACCAATTAAGAGGGCCTTATGGCTAATTAGATAATTATTGGTTGCCCCCCAGATAAAAGTACAATAATTGAACCATTGGAGACATCTTACTGGGACAATCATTGTTATGATTCACAGGGTTTGAATCTGGGCAGGGCTCTCCATTCCCCTTGGAAGCTTGCATTTGAGAGTTAGGCCTTGGGGAAGAGGCTTCCAGGCCAGCTCTAGTCTGGTACTTCTGACTCTTGTGTTTGGAGTATGAAGTTCCTACGGCAATAGGTGCTTACTTCAAGTTCTGGGAGGCAACCAAAGGCAATGATAATATCTTTATTGATCTTGAAATCTCTTTGAACTCTTGAGCAACAGCTTGAAGGGAAGATTTTCTGCTCCTGGCCCTGAAGTTTCTGTTGGATAGTCTATGATTCTTGAGGGAACTATTATCCCCCCAAGTGGCATAACTTCATTTGAGCTATACAGATACACATTGTGTACACTTATTTTTAAGTGAATATAAACTGATGTTTGCCTGTGGCTTTTCTGAACATTATTCGGTGCTGCTTAGCCCTCTTTCCTCCTTCTCTCTCTATATTACTTGCCCTCCCCCTTCCCCATAAAACATCCCCCAGTCTTCCTGTTTCCTTCTCCTAGCCCCTGCATCTCACTACCCTGCCCCTCTCTCCCCAAACTCCTTTTTCCATTTTTCTGGACTCTACAATTGCTTCAGGTTACAGACTGGATATTAAGAGTCACAATTCATAAATAAGAGAAAACAATAAGCATCTGTCTTTGGGTGTGGGTTACCTCACTTAGTGTGGTTTCTTTTATTTCCATCCATTTCCCCATTCTCCTGAAGATTTTATGAGTTTCATTTGTCTTTACAGCTGAATAGAATTTTTGTGGTACCGTATGTACGTGTGTATGTATGAATGAATGTGTGCATATGTACTGCATTTTCATTATCTACTCATTATTTGAAGGGCATTTAGTAGAAGCATTCTCTTAAGTTCTAATTGCTATAGGAAATCCAACACTGTTCTGGGCAGTGCCATCTCTCAGCAGGTGGGTGTGGCCTATAGAAGATATCCAACCAAGCAATCCAGAGGGAGAAAAGCAATAAACAGTCTCCTTTCTTGGCAACTGCTTCAGCTCCGCCATCTAGCTTCCTGTCTGAAGTTCCCGCCTTGGTTTCCCTCAGTGATGAGGGGAATGTAAGCCAAGTAAAGCCTTTCCTCCCCAGGACACTTTTGGTAGGTATCAATATAACACAAACTAAGAAGAAAACCAGGATGCCCTGCTTACAGAGAATGCAGGTTAAGTTCCTTGCATCCAAAAGGGAGCTCAAAACCATCACAATTCAATATTCCAGTGCCGGGGATTCACTGACATGTGTGGCGTCAGATGTCAACTATACACATGATACACATAAATGAATTCAAACAAGCACTCATACATAACATAGAAATAAAAAAATAGTTAATGAAAAATTCAGTCTTTATTAGTATGTTGGACACAAAGAAAATGTAGTTGAAACTCAAAATAGTATTTCAACTTTTAAAATAACTGTTGGATTTTGCTCCTTGTTCTTCTGCCATTGTAATGGACCAGATTTGAAGTATGGAGATACTGAATGTTAGATATTGTCGAGAGTAACATAATATCTTAGTCCCCCTATTCACCTTGTGCTTGTTTTTCTTTCAATAGTGAGCACTAAGACTCTATCAATTGTAAGCATTCATCTAATATCCACACATCTGCTTTTCCATGTCCTAGTGATTGTGTTAGAGTTGTCATCATAGTGGTAAATGCCCAAGAGGATGGTTTAAAATGACTTGCATTTGCAAGAGATTCAGACTATGACTGGCTCATTCCATAAATGCCAGCCTAAGGAGAGACACAATACCACGGTAGCAAAAACGTGCAGTGAATCAAAGCAGCTCACATGTTGCTGGCAGATAGCAAGAGAAACAAGAGTAGAATGGGCCAGGGTCAAGACCCAGACAGCCACCATACTCAGACAGTATACAGACCCCAATAACTAACTTCCTTTAATCAGGCCCATATCTGAGTATGTACACCAATTCTCCATAATGCCCTAAAATATGAACCCATCATTAGACTGAACCATCTCAGAATAAACCTTGCTACAGGCACCAGGCCTTCACTACATGAGTTTCTGGAAAGAGACTTCATATTCCTGACAGACTCTGTCAGCAGGTCACATTAGAGGAAGGTAGGAAGGGAGAAAGAGGAGGAGGCAATTACATACAGCACATCCTACCTCAATGATGACCAGACTCTTTGCCTCCCTCAGATGTCTCAGTAGATGCCAAACTTACTCCTCCCCTCACGAGAATGAGTTTCACCCTGAATTGTCATTGGACTAGGGAACTGATTTAGGAGACCACAAGAGATGGCTGGATCCTCTTCTTGAGAATCCAAGCATCCCTTTCAAACCTTGTCCTTGTTCCTTCAGCCCCATGATGTGTGACTACGTCACTGGACCATCATTTTGTTTCACCAATATTTTGCCTCCCCACCTAAGAGTCCTGAATTGAGTGATCTAATGAAGGTGAATGGCAGAAGTTGCCTACTAATAAGGGAGGAGTTCCTGTGAGTTGGTTCTTAGAGAACTCATTTGGTTGATAACTGAAAATGCTTCAGAGACTGCAAGTTTTCTAATTTACAAAGCAAGCAAACAGACACAGCCTGGCCAGGAAATGGAGGCCTGGCTTACAGGATTTGAATTCCCATTCTGTCTCAAAGAATATGTACATATTTCTTCCATTTATATTTTATCTCATTTTAAAATTTATCATGACCAAAAGTTTGTAAACTCTGAAAGGTAAGACCCACCACTTTGCCTGCACTACCAAGTGCCAGAGTTGCAGTAACTATTAGATAACTATTTTTAAATTTTCTGTAGACTTAGGCATCCCATAATCCACGTAGGGAGGTGGGAATAAATCAGGGGAGCATGATGGGACAAGACTTGTTGAAGGTAAGGGTGGCAACACTGTGGATAAGCATCTGCAGAATACCCCTCCCCGACTCTTACTTCTGCAGTGGAAGGTACAGGCATGCCACTGGAAGACAGTGTCGCTCTTACGAGTGACAACTGGCTTAGAGGAGCCTGACACTGGAGGGTTAGAGGACACTGACTTCTGCTTTAGACTTTAGCTTCTTATTTTCACTGCTTTGTGGTTGGGATTCATGTGTGAAAATGAATGTCAGAGAGATTAAAGGACCATTGCTGTGACCAAGCATCCACTTGCAGTGCTTGAGAGAATTAAGCTAGTCCAATGGGTGCTCTCAATACCAGGAGGGAGGGGGACACACATCAATTCCATTCTAGGTTCTACATTCTACAGCTCACTGTGACCACGAATGAAGGAAGGCCTGTCAGATAGGAGAGAGGACAAATGGCGTATGTCATATTTAAGAACCAAAGAGTTAAGACATACTTGGTTTGGAATGTATATGAAGGAGGTACAACTCAACAAAGGCTGTAGGGAAAGGCTGAGGTGATGTGTTTTATTAGTTTGCACAAATCAGCTAGAAAAGAACAGGCTGCTTTAGACTGATAAGAGCAAAAGGGAGACTCAACTGAAAGCCACACTTTGAGCTTGAGTTTAGAGGTAGAGATGTCTATCTTTAGAGATGAACAAGATGATTTCATGGAGTTTCTTTGGTAAAGAAATACTATTGATGAAATAGTCTTTCTAATAGGCTATTGTGTTTCATTAGTTCTCATTATTTTCCTGATAAAACCATTGTAAACCATTGTTAGAATGAGACCTTAGTCCTCACACAGGAAGACAAAACCAATTCTGTTTCAATTTATTGGGCTAAATCAATAAATATGCCATTTACTGGAATAACAAGTTAGCAACTTTACCAAAAAAAAAGTTTTTAATGTATATAAAACAAGTTTTGTAAGATTTGGAAAGGCCAAATACAAATTCAATTGCTTGTGGTGTAGTTTTGTTCTATTTCTTTTTCTAAAATGATGTGTATTGCTAACTCTGCTATTGGTATTCATGGGCGCTTACTCCAATGTGGCTCTGACTCCTCAGTGAACATACGTATAGAAAGCAGATTAAGACACGGGATTTGTTCACATGAATCCATTCTGCAATGTTGACTTTTCCATTTGCAAAGAGGAGACTTCATGTCAAGAGGAAAATTCCATAAGACATTGGCCCAGGAAGATGAGAGACGTTTAAAAAACCAAGCACATACAACTTTTTACTTAAGCAAGAGTGTAGCGCTCAGATTTCAAGATTATTTGATTCTGTGAACATGATCTATCAATTTTGGAATAATGATGTGTGGCAAAGGTCAAAACTGTAAATGACAGGCTGTAAGAAGTGATGGCGCTAGAGTGTTTCAATTACTCTGCACACAACTTTCCTCTCATTTCACTGAGTTAAGCAGTGTGAGGGTGGAAGGTAAACACTTTCTTTGGCCAGGACCCATGCAGCTGCCACCCCCAGAGCATAGCGTTCCCTTTCAGGACTGAGAAAAACTGCTGGAGTAGAGAAAGCAGGAGTCCAAATCCTCATCACCTCTTACATGTACTAACACAGGGTGCAATGCTTAGGAACCAACTCTTTAGTTCTTTCTGATTCTTTTAGAGTATAGTTTTTTCCCCTAATTTAGCAAGCCAAATATTCACTTTTCTTGATGTTAGCTATCCTTGTGTGTTTGGAATCCTATAACAAAATCCCATGGGCCTGGAACCTTATGAATAACAGAATTAATTTTTCATGGTTTTGAATGCTGAGCAGGCTATGACTAATGCATCATAGACGTGGTAAGGAAGTTATGTCAAGTCTCTTATGAGGGTCCTATTACTGTTTACGAGAAAAATCTTCAGATCATCTGTGAAGTTTTTATTGCATGATTACAACGTATCTGACCTGAATAGAATCATTTCACATGGCTCAAAATGACTACAAAGTAAAAAGAAATTGGTTTCATAGAAGGTGAGGTGAACTACTTTTCAGTTATGACAGCTAATTGTTTTCAAATGAATTGATCTTTAAAAAGTCAGGGTCATGTAATGATGGCCCGAATCACATACGCATTTTAGTGACATTATATTTGGACTCCGTACAGCCTTTTTTCAGAAGGCTCACTTCTATATGTAGAGCAAAGGTGAAGGGCAGGTCAAACAAATTTTACAAGCTGTTTCATGTGGGTGGGTAAAATAACAAAATGAAGGCCCAGGCTGAGTCTTAAATGGTTGAGGTGTTTTATATCATTATATTTTTAAGAATCAGTGTATGTAACTAACGAAATGAAGGATAATGCCCCAATGTGAGTTAAACTTCATTAAGGAAGGATTTTCGATAGAAAGTTATTCAGAATTCTGAATTCTCTATCTCAGTCTGTCTAGTGTCCTTGTGTAATGTTTCTTCACTTTCTAATAGTACACAAATGGCCGTGAACTACCTGACCTAATGTAATCTCAAAATACAGGTAATGATTAGCTACAAATAGAACAATACATCTATCCAAAGCC